>CM060945.1:872500681-873750681 GCA_030765085.1 Allium cepa | reverse complement strand
AGCGGATCTTCCCGCGCCCCGGAGCGCTAGATCCAATCTGGGACGGACCCTATGTAATTCACAAAGATCTCCGCAACGGAGCCTATATTTTGTCAACAGTGGACGGAGAGGTGTTCCAGAGGGCATGGAACATCCAACACCTCCGTTGATACTTTTCTTAACTTGTACTGCCCATATGAAGTGAATTAACAAAGAGAATCAGTGGACGTAGGCATTTTCGTGCCGAACCACTTTAAAAATCTTGTTTCTTTTTAACTTGTTCCTTTATATCTTGGCAGCTTGTTAAGCTTTATCCTTTTCTGTTGAACAAAATCATGTATAGCGACATTTCCATTCTGGACACTTCACGGCGCAACCTCACCTGGACAAGACCCAACAGGTACTATGCGAATTTATGCACTCGCCAATGAGACACTTTTGCTCCAGCATCCCTCTGCTGCGGGTTAACTCATTGCTCGCGACTTCCCTCAAAGCCAACTGTAATGAGCCGATTATAAGTCATCAAGAAGGCCGACTACAGTCGATGGCAGCTCATTACGGCGTTCGGCTCGCCGACAACTGTGAACCTACTTTAATCCCCAACATAAGGTGTGTCCAGCCAGGGGTAGTTCACGGTTGACGATCGGCACCCACGCTAGCCGGCCACAGTAAATCGAATAATACCCACGATTACGGGCCATAATGGCTCGGGTAGTTACTGTGCGCGATCTCGGCTCCGATATGTCTTAAGTGCGGCTGTGGTAAAAAAGATAAACTCCCCGCAGAGGCATAAGATGGGTGACAGATGTCTCCAAGACCCACAGCTAGGGAAAGTGACTACAAAACCCGTTTGCCATGAACTTAAGCATATCGACGGCCTTCCGTGATTGGAAGTTTTACTATTTCTTATATTTCCATTTCATTCAAAAACTTTTCTCCTATCCTATATAATGATCCCTAAAGTACAGGTCACAAAATAGGGGAACTCTCGCTTGTGGAAATATGAACTCACATCTGGATGACGGAACATTCAGCTACACAAGACATTCAAAGCAACCCTCTACAACTAAAACACCAAGGGAGGTACTATCTTCTCTTGTATACAAATATGTAGCTTTAATTTATTCACACGTCATATTGGCATTACAAGACATGAAATAATATTTTAAGCAGAAACTTAGCATCAAATACGATTGAATCACATGCATAAACACGCAGCTGTATTCCTTATGCAACATATCAAAATGACAACAGCATTCAAACATGACAGAGTCAGCTTATGTTATAAAATTACATAAAGTCATTCTTTACAAATAATATAATTACAAGTTACATTAATGTTTCGGACTAACATAAACAGCGACCAGAATATGTACAAGTCAAGTCAAAAAATCGAGGCTTCACCTCCATCCCGCTAACCCTCCGGATCTACTTAATTGTAGGGTCAGAACTCCCCGCATGTATTCCATAGGTCCCGCCTGCTCAATTCAGAAAAGAATCCATCAATAATCACGAAAGATAAGCAATCAAATCATGAAAAGGTTAAGAGGAAAGACTTACCAGCGCCTGCTCCCTGATCATCATCATCTAGCTGCACGCCTACCTCATCCGCAGCAAGCAGCCGCATGCCCTACTTAACCGCCACCTTCTCTTCCTTAGTGAATTGGGCGGTAATCACATCCATCCTGAAGGCCGCACCACCTTCCTTATCCGCATCGGCCTTAGCCTCCTCCAAAGCCCGAAGATATATCCTTGCCATGACCCGGGGATAGTCGTCCATCCAGGACAGGTTGCCCTGCCTCCAAGTTCGGAAATACATATCCTGGAGCATCTTGTCCATCATCCCCTCGTTCTTCTCAAACTCTTTCGTCCGGGCCTCAGAAGCCGACAGCCGTGCGACGGCAGCATCTCTTTCCAATCGGTATCTCGAGCAGTCAGCCTGAAGGGATTTCCGCATCACTTCCATCTCCTCCTTCAGCCTGGCCTGAGCAAGCTCAGCAGATTCAAGCCTCCCAGATAGTTCCTCTACCTGCTCGAGATCCGCATTTCGAACCTCGTCCACCGTTGCGATGGCCATGTCAATCCGTTCCTTGCAGGCAGCCTCCATCTTTCGTAGCTCTGCCTTACTTGCCTCTTCCATAGTCTTCTTCAATTGCCTGGAGGCTGCCTCGTGATGAGAAATATGAATGGCTTGTTCGACAAGCTGTTTGTCCTGATCAGCAACCTTTAGCAGCAACCGAATATTAGCACTCCCAATCTCCTCTCCAGCCTTGACCAGACGGGCATGATGCCCCATCAACTTCCTGGTCTCCTCCGCGACCCGATCAATATTAGCCTTGGCTTCGTCCCCCATGGTAACTATCCGAGTAGTAAGCAAATCGTGGTCCAAGGACTTAGCCTCATCAAGCACCTGTACCATGGGATTGCGGGGAAGAAGATGCTCGCCCGTAGCTTCGTCAAAAGAGATATCCTGAAAACTCGGGTCCATATCCGAATGGCCGGCAAATGGGTTGCGAACCAAACCAGGATGGTCTATCGGGGTGACGGTTGGATTTTCGGACGGATGTGGGGAAGGCATAAGCTCAGTATCATCCTCAGTAATATCATGGATAGGCTGGGCTGGAGACTGAGGGCCAGGTGAAGGTTCAAATGAAGATCGGCCCCTCTTTCTCTTTTGCATATCTTCTTCAATAACTCCGAGAAGAGGGCGATATCTGACCACATCTCCAGGACGGCTATCTGACGGCTTTGGTTTGGCGGAAGCTTTGAGTAACTTATACTGTTCAAGGCGGTGCCGAATATCTGATGTCTTGGCCACCTTACCCATTCCTGGAATAAAAACCAAGTGTTACAAGCATGCATGAAGCCATGACTCAAGAAACATGTGAAGTTAAAAGAAGGAGTTAAGAATTCACCTTGAGCCGCCAGAGTTGCCTTAGGTGAAATACTCTCAGAAGATAGGCTGGCACCGGACCCGACCTCATCAGACCTCTTCGATTTCTCCACCAAGGCTGATCCTTCCTCCAACCCCTCAAAAGCCTGGCGGAAGGCATCATCCGTCCACTCTTGAATCTCGCCTGCTTGCCCAGGAGGCAAAGCCCCAGCGCCATCACCACCACCATTACCTTCTCTGTCGTCTCCGCTCTCTGCCTTTCCTTCTACATCGCCTACTTCGCCTTCACCTCTATCCTCCTCCACGTCTTCCTCCCCCGGAGCCATTGGGCACGTGCTAGGGGAAGGGCCGTCGGACTTCTTGAGCTTCTTACCTCTGACAACTGGAGGTTTTGTAGAAGGCCTCCTCTTGCTGCTCTTCGCAGTAGCCCCATCTTTAGTTTTAACAGCCCTTTCCTCGACTGTATCTCTCTGCTTAACCACGGATTGACGTGGCAGAATCAAGTTGTGCTACAGGAGAGTAGCATTCCTGATTAGGTAAGAGACCGACCTGTCCTTTCCAGAGATAGCCTCTATCTCCGCGGCCATCTGTACCAGGTGATCATTCTCCACGACCGCAAAGCCACCTATCGCTAGCAAGAAATAAAAGCATATAAGAAGAAGCATTGCAGTCGGGACAAAGAAATTACAAGTGGAATTCAACTTACAGCCAGAAGTGAAAAGGCGAAAAGAAACAGAGTTGTCCTTGACAAAGAACCATTCCTTCTTAAACATGGTAAACTTCGAGTATAAGTCCAAGACCGGCTTGAAGGACACGGCTGACTCTAAACTAATGTACGGAGACCCCTTCTTGTAGCCCCTCAGATTGTATAGATATCGGATTTCCGGTTAGAAGGGGGCGTCCATATCTCCTCCGGAAGATAACGAATAGACACACTAAGATGGCGTAGGAGTTGGGCTGAAGCTGAAAAGGAGCCACTTTCAGGTAAGTAATGAAGCTGACTATCCACGCATTGATCGGAGGAATGGCCCCGCACATGCAATGGTACCTACTATATGCAAAATATCCTTCAGGGGGATTGTACGGCATCACTCCGTCCCCCGGCAACAGCATGCATGCTCTATCAATCCCAAAGGATCGGGAGATAACGTCAAGTTGCTCCTCTCTGAGAGAGCTCAGAAAGCAATCAGGAGGAGAGTTCAGAAGCTCTTGGGGACCATACCCATCTACTAGCGATCTCGGGGTGGGCCCACGACGTTGCGGTCCTGGCTGGGATGGGGGCACAACAGGGGACTCTCGTCTATCCGTAGATTTTCTCTTTTCTGATCGAGTTTCCACTTTGCGAGACATTTATCTGTAACACCGGAAAAACATGTTGTTTGAACAAGGAGTATGGGAATACAACAAACAAGTACATGCAACCTAGAGTCTCATTCGCGATTCGAAACATAAAAACTCAAGACCAAAGACCATTCGGCCTCACACTTCCCAAACTCATTCGGTAAATCAAACCACAAGTTCATTCGGTACTTGGGGGCAACGAACACATTCGGTAAATCAAAGCTTTCAGGTTCATTCGGTACACGAAGTCCCCGAGTCCATTCGGTAATTAAAAGCAAAACCTCATTCGGTGGTCCAAGCACAAGACCCATTCGGCACTTGAACCCCATCGAGTTCATTCGGCATTTCAAAGGTAAAAGTCAATCGGCAAGAGAAGGATAACTCACATGATTCGGCAGTCAAACATGATCCGGTAATGGAGATAATTCGGCAAGGAGGAGTCTGATTCGGCTATTTCGGTTGGTAGGGAATAACGATGGCACGAGGCCCCTACTTATAGGCAATTACGAACGACCGGACCATTTAGTTCGGCATACATATCCGAGCTAAAAACAAAGCACGCCATGTGCATGCACATGCCCTACTTTGGGGGGCAAGTGTTGTGTGCATCTTCACCACCGAACTAATGAGCAAGAGGCCACCACCGAACCAACATTTCTCTAATGCCTGTCGGTCCAATCCCACCTCCGAGCTCATACCGAACCAACCACTCCCTGGCTCCTACTGGACCACTACTCCACCAAGTCCCACCGGTCCAACATCTCACCGGACCGGCTGTATCCCTACTACCGATCCATCCCACTTCTTAGCCGATCCAACCAACTTCCCTCCTATGACTGAACCATCTCAACCTCCATCCTCCTGCCGAACCAAGCATAGCCGGACCGGAGTGCCACCGAACCAACTCCACTTCCATGTACTACCGAACCAGAGTGCAACCGAACCAGAGCATATTCCAACCCTCAACTACCGGACCAAGGCGTACCAAACCAACACTGCCAGGCCAGATTACATCGGTCCAGGCCCACCAGCAGCTATATACATCCAAGACCCCTGCCCTCAGCCTCACTCTATAAATAGAGGGGCAGGGGTACAACAATGGCAGACAAGTTGGAGAGCTCAAGCACGGAAGGAACTTTCAAACAACTTTCATATACTTGTATACAAAGCTTTGTACTTGTAATCTGAAAGAAAAGGAGAATAACATATAAAGTGGACATAGGCACGTTCTGGCCGAACCACTATAAATCTGTGTGTCTTTTACAGTTTAGTCCATCTATTTCGTATATTTGCATAAATCACACAAACCATCCAGATCAACATATAATCAACTAAATCATATGACTAGGAGGTGTTTGCCCAATTTTTGTGCAAACATCAGGTGATCGAGGCTAGGGTTGGGAAGCAGGGACGCTGCGTTAACCCTTGGTGACTGCGTCGACATCCAAGTGATGTTGGGTTTTAGGGTTCTTCGATAGCTGTAAGTTTCCTATGTCTTGATTAAATCTTAAAAGTAAATATATATACAGATTGCAGGATATAGGTACATATGTGTATTATAACTGAAGTTTTAAATTACAGTAGCTTATGTATCACTGATAAGAAAAATATTTGAATATATGTATATATCGGTTAGAAATTTTTAATAGTAAAGTAAAATTTATAATTTTACTTACCTAATAGATTTAAATTTAAAATGAGAATATTATTGGTAGTTGAAGATCGTGGAAAATGTTAATTTAATTTATTAATGGGAAATATATTGTTCGATTAATTCAAATATTAGTAAATTATAAAATTATTTATTCAAGGTCAAAAGTATGGAAACGAATCGAGATTGGGAAGAATTGAACACAATTAAAGCAAAGGTGAGTTAAACTCACTCAGCTGAATTTTATTTAAATTTAAATGATTAAATTTAAATAATTGTTTGAATGGTTGAATTGATTGATGTGCTATAGTACGGTATATTTTGGAATTGGTATTTTATGTTGTGCTAACGTCTGTAGATGCAGGGAAAACAGGTTGGAGGGATCCAACTGGACCCCTCAACATCTATTTAAATTATTTAATATCCTCTGTTGTGATTATTTGATATTCTATGATGAATTATATTGGAATATTGAATGCTATGGTTTGATTGGATATAATTGGGTATAATGAATTACCAAAATTGGATTTTGGAAGGAAAATAAAGAAATGAATTTGTAAGCAAAATAATTATAGAAATTTGAATAAATTTAAGAATGAATTGGAAAAGAAATAAAGTGACTTTAAAATTCTAATAAATAAATCTTGAGTATAGAAAGGGGAAATTTTGAACAATTGGAAGATTAATGAATTTTAAACTGCAGTGTTATTATTTAAAAGTACAAAACATTTGTTTAAAATTTAAGATTTAAATTATTAAAAAGAATAAAGAAGAAATTGGGAAAAGCTGAAATATGTATATTTCAGTTAAAGATTTAAAATCAAACGGAAAATAATAACAATAATAATAAAGTCCATAATTAATGAATTTTGAAATGAACCGAGTAATTAAAGAAATTTATTTCAAAGGGAGTAAATTGGAAATAAATATGGGAAATTGATTTAAGTGATTGAGATTGGAAATTCTCCCTGGATAACCAATTACATTTTCAAGGTGGATTTTTTTAATATAAATTAAAGGTTTTAAAGTTGTTTTAAAAAGCAAGTTTTGGAAAATTCATTATTTCTAATATTTAAATTCTAAAGTAAGTATTTTCTTTTAATCTATTATAGCAGTAATTGTTTAAAGGGTGACTTAGTATTTTGTTTATAAATGTGAAAATCTAGTTTTATATTTTATTAAGTAACCTTATTTTCAAATATTCACATAGCATGTATTTTTAATAAATTATTGAAGTAGTTTTTAAAATAAATGTTTTAAAATATATTTCAAAGTAAGTGTTTTAAATTATTTTAAAAATCTGGTTTGGGGCTTGGTAATTTCAGTGGAGATAGAAAATATTTGGGAAAGTTTATTCTGGAAAAGAAAGATAGTTTGGAAACTGTTTTCAAGGGTTGACAATAGAAATATATCTTGTGAAGGTATTTTGAGGTTAATAAATAATTTGGAAAATTATTTGTTGTTGGATGGTTGTTTGTAAATATTAATTGATAGTTAAATCACCGACTATCAATATTGGACAAATGCGCTGATCATTTCGAAGAGACCGGGATCGAGATTTATTTCTCGAAAACCACTTCGATCCGGTTTGTATGTTTCGTGGGAAACGATTTTGGATTCGAAGTTGGAGCGGTGAAGTGCAAGGGCTCGTCGCTACTAATCTTGAGGATATTTCCAAAATGGATGTAGCAGGAGTAGTGCCTTCGGTTCCGTTCGAACCTGGGACGGACTTGTATGGATGAATGCTTTCGGAACATCGTCAGGTGGACGATGGGCATTCTAAGGGATATGTTCTAAAAAGGTAATGCTTAGCCTCAAGCCTCATCAAATGGGAATGACTGAAAATCAGGGGTTATGCAGCAACGCTAGGTGGGTAGCATCCAGCAGGGTGAGGTCATCCCTGTCTAGATGTCCCTTTTTATTTCGGCTTAGTGGGCGGTTGCTAATCCCAACCACGGGGTGATCTCACTCGGGATTATCCAGTAAGGGGTAGTCCCGGTCTTATGTTGCAGGGGAGCGGGCATACTCCTCGGTACTGTGATCTAGGCCACGTACTATGACAGGTGGTACCCCAGTGCCTAGTCATTAGTTGGAAATCCATTCTCCCAACGAGCCTTGTACGAGTCTTGTTTGTATTACCCACTCTGTGGCTAGTAGCTGGAATTTAATGAATGTAACAATTTCGGCTATTTTATAAGTATTTGTATATAGACCCTATTATAATATCAGAGGATTTCTATAAAAATTATTTTAGCTATCGTAAGGTAAAAACTCGACATGTTTATTTGTGGCGGGGTCATACGAGATGCTTTTGTTTTCAAAAGGATTTTTGAAACTTTAATAATCAATCGGGTGTGATTTTCTCACGCTGGTATTCCAGATTGACTCGGGCGTTATTTAACTGTAATGCTTGGGTCAGATCGAGTATTATAGGATATAGGACATGATGTTGTGGAGCTCAGGAGACAAGCTGGACGACGACACGTACTTTCGTACTTGTTTTATATGTATTCCGCTGTGTTGAGTAGCTGTGTATCCAGTTGTATGTTAGGGATGTTGAACTGTGATTGATGTACTCTGATGATGTAATATATAAACAGATATATTTAATTTTGTGTAAAGATATGTTAATATCTATTATATTTTATTCCGCTGCGATGGTTAGATTCTGATGTTGATTTCTTTTTTCTTGTTCTACCTCCTCTTCTTTAACCCAAATGGTTCGTATTTCTGTACCACTTGAGTTGATTTAGGTAGAGTAGTGTTAACTCAAGGGGTACGGATTTGCGGGTCGTTACAGTTGGCATCAGAGCATAGGTTGATAACCTTGGCTCTGGTGGGAATTACTCATTTAAATTAGAGTCCGTAGTACTCTAGAATGAGTTTGAGCATATAAATAGATATGTGCGCGTATTTGTTAGTGAACATAAATTTTTTTAATATTGTGTTGATTGGTTTATTGAGTGGCACATGGACCTTCGTCGGCACAGTTTGGACAACTGTATCGAAGGGGTTTCTAAACACTTGAATAGAACAATTGACACGGTATTGTTTTAAATGTGGGTGGATGAAATAATTTTACCCAAAATATATTTTGATATAAAA
Organism: Allium cepa; assembly: GCA_030765085.1. Taxonomy (NCBI): domain Eukaryota; kingdom Viridiplantae; phylum Streptophyta; class Magnoliopsida; order Asparagales; family Amaryllidaceae; genus Allium; species Allium cepa. The sequence goes on along the minus strand of CM060945.1, from coordinate 873,741,712 downwards.
GAAAAGTTTTTGTAAACTATTTCAGCTAATATATGGTTTATTGGATGTTAGGATGAATAATATTAAATTATTATCCTTATTGTATGGAAATTTAATCATAAATTGAAAATATAACCAAAGTTTAAGGGAATAAATTCATTATAAAACGAAATTTATAAATATGAATTATAAATTAAATAATCAAATGAGAATTTGTATGAGCATAAACTATACAAATGCATTATAGTTAAAATTTGAATTAAAACAGGATTTGGAAATTTAAAATCCCAGAGATTTTGAAAGTGTTTGTCGAAGTGTTTTGAAGATAAATAATAGCATTATTGTTTTGGAGGTATTTCTGAAAGGAAATGTGTTTTGAAGGGATTTTGAAAGTGATATAGCATTGAAATCACTTGGATTATTGGGAAATAATTCTAATGATGACGGCCGCATCATCAGTATTTATTTTCGAATTTCTAAGTGACGGATTGCTGCCAAATTGATTTGTTCAGAAAAGCTAGTTTTTTTTTTAAATTTCAAAGGAAATTTGTTGGGGATAAAATCAAGATTGGTTTAAAATTTTGAGAAGTGTGATTTTGAGATGTTAGAGATTTCAAAATGATTTGAAACCACAAGCCGAGTGTATAGAAATCCCGATGAGATAGTTGTAAGCTTATAAATTGAGATGATTTTTAAAGCAGGAAAGGAATATAAGATTTGAATGTTGGAAATTTAAATTTAAAATGAAAGGTTCAAAATGAAATTAACTTGGATTGGGAAATAACAATTTAACTGGACTGAAATTAATTAAATAGGCTGGAAATAATGCCCAACTGTGTTCGAATTAAGTTGAAATCGAATTTAGTTAAATAAATCCGAGTTAAAATAAAATTGAATTGGAATAAAAATTCAATTGAGTTATTAAATGGAATTAGATTCTTACCTGAATAAGTTGGATCGGGATTGGGTTGAAATAAATAAATAAGAATAACTTGTAATAGAATTAAAATCCTTGGAATAAAATATGCTTGGGTTATAAATAAGCATAAGGCTTGAGTTAAAAATAAAAGATGAATATAATCAAGCCTATAATGAATGGAATTGTGTAAATAATAAGTTGTGACTTATAAAATTTGAAAAGTGGCATAGAAAACCCAAAATAAATATTTTTGATGAATTGAAAAATAAAATGAAAATCAAAACTTGAATTATAAAATAAATTGAACTTAAGAAAATTTAATGAAGAGATTTTGAGTTTAAAATCAAGTTCTGGATTATGAATTGGGAAAGACTATTTAGATAATAAATTAGATAATGAAATATGTAATGAGAACCCAATGCAGTTAAATAAAAGATGAATTGTGAGATATTAATGAAGTTTGAAAATAAAACTCAAGTTATAAATCAAATTCGACCTGGATTGTTAGTGAAGTAAATGAGATTGAATTGTGAGTTCATAAAAGTGAATGGTAAATTGAAAATGGATAGTGGATTCAGAACTTGAGTTATAAATTAAAATTTAACTTGAAGTGTTAACAAATTAAATATAGTTGGAAATGTGTCGAATAAATGAAAATGAAATTGGATTAAAATAGTAATGGTTTGTATTGCGAATAAAATCCAAATATGTGGAAATAAATTGGATATGGCCTTGTAATCAATTGAACGAGTTGAATCTGAAAGTTAAATTTTATAATAACTAATCAAAAGAAATTGTAGATTGAAATGAGATTTGATTGTGATAAAGTTAAGTTGAATAGAAAAGAGAAAAATTTACTTGTAAAATGATAAGTTGCTTAAGTATAAAATTGAGTAAATTGAAGTAAATTAACTTAAGCTGAATAGATGGTGGAGAGTTGAATTAAAATCAACTTAAACTAAGTTTAATAATATTGGATTGGTTTTAAATCAAGTGAAAATAAATTTTAATGGAAATAAAATTCGGTGAGTTATAGATAATATTAATGGAATGAAATTCTTGAATAAATAATTGTAAACCATTTAAATTGTTAAGGAATTGAAATAACTTGAGACAATAAGGAAAATAGAATGTTTCAAGTTTAATAGAATGGATTTAAATGAATGCGGATAAGAAATGAAATGTAAATGAATGGATTGTGAATAAAATTTAATTGGTAATGAAGATGAACCTAAGTTGTTAATGATTTTGAATGAACTAGTTTGGTTAATAAAATGAAATGCAAGTGAATGTATTCAAATTTAATATGCAATGAAAATGAGAATATATGGGTTGTGAATAAATTTAAAAATGGAATAGAATTGAGTATAAATTGAGTTGAAATTAATTTAAATTGGTTATAAAACATAAGTACTTATTTATTCACACAGATCTCGTCAAATTGCATAAAATAAATTGTCATTTGATGTAAATGGAAGTAATTAAAATTCTATGAAGTGATAGGAGTAAAATAAATTGATTTTGAGAGCAATTGAATTAAATATGAGTTCGGTTTGCTTAAAAATAAATTAAATGTAAGCGATTGAGTTTTAAACCATTCGGATGAGTGAAACGAGGGGTGATTGGTTGTAAGCAATTAAGATTAATGTTGGAATATTCAAATTGCTTATAAAAAGTGTCTAATGTGCATTGCTGTTAGAATTCATGTGTTTAACTATTGTAAATAAGTGAAATGTTGTTAAACTTCATATATATATGGCACTTACATGTTTAAATTGAGTAAGTACAAGTATCGGAAAGCCGTGTGACTGGATTTTGGGCACGCTAACTGCTAAATAAATAAGCTGTTTACTTAAAAATGCTAAATAAGGTACGCCTACGCAATAAAAATAGGAAATATGAACTGTTTTTGGTTTTTCCGACCGTGTGGGTCAATGTATATATATTTATATCTTTTGCCAAATTGCAAAAGCTCCTCCGTACAAAGGAGACTCTGCCAAAAATTTTCAGAAATTTTGGGAGTTAGAAAATTTTTTGAAAATTTTTGGGAAATTTTTTATTTAACGACAAAACGATTTCAAACTGGAAATTGAAATAAATTAGTGGACGAAACTAATTTAAAATAATGACATGAATTGGTTACAAATGGAAAATAAAATTCAAATATTCAGAGTTAAAGATAAATTGAATTCATATGGAAATGAAAGAATCAATTTGAATAGAAATAGATATCAACTAAAGTGGTAAAGTGAAAATAAATAAAGGAACATATAAAATGTTTATACTAAACTTAAGTAAGGATTGGTGCATTCTCAATTGGAAATTGATATTACAAATATAATCTAAGTCAATATTTGAATGATTAAATATTGACATTTTGTAAGGAAGTCGATAAAATGTTTTTGGAATATTGTGATTGAAAATTAATGCTAAGTAAGATATGCAGGTATTATAAAGGGAAAGGAGAATGGATTTTGATTTCAGAAAGATAAATTTGAAATGCTCGACAAAAAGGTATGTGTTTAAATTTCTGTGAAATTTGATTGGGTTTTTGGATCTAGCCACTTGGCCTTTTGTTTTTTTTTGAAATTTGTGAGCCCGTAGAGGCCTTTTGTAGTTGTACCGAGTTAGCCGTGAAAAGGAGACGCTGGCAAAAAATTTCAGAAATTTAGAGAGTTAGAAAATTTTTGAGTTGATAATTCAAAATTTGGTTTCAAATTGAAATTTGAATAATTGAAGAAGTAAAGTTATTTGAAAACTATGGAAGGTTTTGCGAAGTTGGATGAAGTAATAATGGGTCTTTAATAAAAGAATTTGTTCTGGAAAGTTAATTAAAATTGTTTGGTTTTGGGGAAAAGTAAATGGGTATTGGACAATTCTTCCTAACTAGTAGTTTCGGGGACGAAATTCTTTTAAGGGGGAGGAATGTGATGACCCGGAATTTTTGAGCATTTAAAATTCGTAATATTTAATTGATTTTTAAATATTTAAAAGTTAATTTTAACTTGAATTCAAATATCACTATTTATTTGATAATTAAATTATTGAATTAAATAATTTGATGTTGAGCTAAATGTTGAATCTGGAGTTTTAAGCCGGTTAGTAATAATTTGAAGGCTTATAAAATTTATATTGATAATACTGAAGATAACAAAAGTGTTAAAATTAAATTTACCAGTGATTTGTTCGGTTTTAAAAATATATCTTTTAAATTGAAATTAAACACAGCCTTCCGAGGCACAGTCTCGGAATTTGACGAAACCAGTTCCATTGAGTCCGTAATATTGAATTATTATCGGATTACAATTTTCGTAGTGTTTGGAGTTGTTGTGTGAGCATACGACATATAAACGCGCTTAAATCTATATCGAAAATTCGAGACGATTTAAATTTAAAAATATTATATACCTTGACTGGTCAAATACACTAAACGTCATGATTTATTTGCTTTCTACTCAAATCACTGTAGCAAAGCGTCTCCAAAACGTTCCCCTCTTTAAATATTAACCGCCGGAAGAAAAATAATAAAAAAAAAGAAAGAGGAAGAAGCTTCAAGAGGAAGCTTTCAGCCGCGTAAAAAAAAGTAATAATAATAAAATAAACAAAGCACGATAAGGCCGAACCCCTTTTCTCCTTTTTCCCGAACCACTCCGTGATAAAGAAAAAAAATGAAATGGCAGAAATTTTGTTCGAGCCGAGATTTGGAAAAAAAATAACTCAATCAAATCATATCTCATCTTCGTTCCGATCAATTTGGGAATGGTGGCGACGCACTCTCGGGGAAGCTCGAGCAAGCTTGTGGAGAGCGACATCGATGGTCGGTGAATTTATGGGTTCGTTTTCGAGCATGATGGCTCTACTAGGGTTGCACGATTTCGAACAAATGGATCTGAGGGCTAGGGCTAGGGCAAAGATCAGCAGGCAGAGGGGTGGTGACTCCTCAGTTGATCGAGGCTAGGGTTGGGAAGCAGGGACGCTGCGTCAATCCTTGGTGACTGCGTCGATATCCAAGTGATGTTGGGTTTTAGGGTTCTTCGATAGCTGTAAGTTTTCTATGTTTTGATTATATCTCATAAGTAAATATATATACAGATTGCAGGATATAGGTATATATGTGTATTATAACTGAAGTTTTAAATTACAGTAGCTTATGTATCGCTGATGAGAAAAATATTTGAATATATGTATATATCGGTTAGAAATTTTCAACAGTAAAGTAAAATTTATAATTTTACTTACCTAATAGATTTAAATTTAAAATGAGAATATTATTGGTAGTTGAAGATCGTGGCAAATGTTAATTTAATTTATTAATAGGGAAATTTATTGTTCGATTAATTCAAATATTAATAAATTATATAATTATTTATTCAAGGTCAAAAGTATGGAAACGAATCGAGATTGGGAAGAATTGAACACAATTAAAGCAAAGGTGAGTTAAACTCACTCAGCTGAATTTTATTTAAATTTAATTGATTAAATTTAAATAATTGTTTGAATTGGTGAATTGATTGATGTGCTATAGTATGGTATATTTTGGAATTGGTATTTTATGTTGTGCTAACGTCTGTAGATGCAGGAAAAACAGGTTGGAGGGATCCAACTGGACCCCTCAACATCTATTTAAATTATTTAATATCCTCTATTGTGATTATTTGATATTCTATGATGAATTATATTGGAATATTGAATGCTATGGCTCGATTGGATATAATTGGGTATAATGAATTACCAAAATTGGATTTTGGAAAGAAAATAAAGAAGTTAATTTGTAAGCAAAATAATTATAGAAATTTGAATAATTTTAAGAATGAATTGGAAAAGAAATAAAGTGACTTTAAAATTCTAATAAATAAATCTTGAGTATAGAAAGGGGAAATTTTGAATAATCAGAAGATTAATGAATTCTAAACTTCAGTGTTATTATTTAAAAGAACAAAACAATTATTTAAAATTTAAGATTTAAATTATTGAAAAGAATAAAGAAGAAATTGGGAAAAGCTGAAATTTGTATATTTCAGTTAAAGATTTAAAATCTAAGGGAAAATAATAACAATAATAATAAAGTCCATAATTAATGAATTTTGAAATGAACTGAGTAAGTAAAGAAATTTATTTTAAAGGGAGTAAATTGGAAATCAATTTGGGAAATTGATTTAAGTGATTGAGATTGGAAATTCTCCCTGGATAACCAAGTACGTTTCCAAGGTGGAATTTTTTTAATATAAATTAAAGGTTTTAAAGCTGTTTTAAAAAGAAAGTTTTGGAAAATTCATTATTTCTAATATTTAAATTCTAAAGTAAGTATTTTCTTTTAATATATTATAGCAGTAATTATTTAAAGAGTGACTTAGTATTTTGTTTATAAACGTGAAAATCTAGTTTTATATTTTATTAAGTAACCTTATTTTCTAATATTCATATAGAATGTATTTTTGATAAATTATTGAAGTAGTTTTTAAAATAAATGTTTTAAAATATATTTCAAAGTAAGTGTTTTAAATTATTTTAAAAATCTAGTTTTGTGCTTGGTAATTTCAGTGGAGATAGAAAATATTTGGGAAAGTTTATTCTGGAAAAGAAAGATAGTTTGGAAACTGGTTTCAAGGGTTTAAAATAGAAATATATCTTGTGAAGAAATTTTGAGGTTAATAAATAATTTGGGAAATTATTTATTGTTGGATTGTTGTTTGTGAATATTAATGATAGTTAACGACTATCAATATTGGAAAAATGCGCCGATCGTTTCGAAGAGACCGGGATCGAGATTTATTTCTCGAAAACCACTTCGATCCTGTTTGTATGTTTCATGGGAAACGATTTTGGATTCGAAGTTGGAGCAGTGAAGTGCAAGGGCTAATCGCCACTAATCCTAAGGATATTTCCAAAATGGATGTAGTAGGAGTAGTGCCTTCGGTTCCGTTTGAACCCGGGACGAACTTGTATGGATGATTGCTTTCGGATCATTGTCAGGTGGACGATGGGCATTCTAAGGTATATGTTCTAAAAAAGTAACGCTTAGCCTCAAGCCTCATCAAATGGGAATGATTGAAAATCAGGGGTTATGCAGCAAGGCTAGGTGGGTAGCACCCAAGTAGGGTGAGGTCATCCCTATCTAGATGTTCCTTTTTATTTCAGCTTAGTGGGCTGTTGCTAATCCCAACCGTGGGGTGATCTCACTCGGGATTATCCAGTAAGGGGTAGTCCCGGTCTTGTGTTGCAGGGGAGCGGGCGTGCTCCTCGGTACTGTGATCTAGGCCACGCACTGTGACAGGTGGTACCCCAGTGCCTAGTCATTAGTTGGAAATCCATTCTCCCTACGAGCCTTGTATGAGTTTTGTTTGTATTACCCACTTTGTGGCTAGTAGCTGGAATTTAATGAATGTAACAAGTTCGGCTATTTATAAGTATTTGTATATAGACCCTATTATAATATCAGAGGATTTCTATAAAAATTGTTTTAGCTATCGTAAGGTAAAAACCCGACATGTTTATTTGTGGCGTGGTCTTACGACATGCTTTTGTTTTCAAAAGGATTTTTGAAACTTTAATAATCAATTGGGTGTGATTTTCTCACGCTGGTATTCCAGACTGACTCGGGTGTTATTTAACTGTAATGCTCGGGTCAGACCGAGTATTATAGGATATATGACATGATGCTGTGGAGCTCAGGAGACGAGCTGGACGACGACACATACTTTCGTACTTGTTTTATATATATTTCGTCGTGTTGAGTAGCTGTGTATCCAGTTGTATGTTAGTGATGTTGAACTGTGATTGATGTACTCTGATGATGTAATATATAAACAGATATATTTAATTTTGTGTAAAGATATGTTAATATCTATTATATTTTATTCCGCAGCGATGGTTAGATTCTGATGTTGATTTCTATTTTCTTCTTCTACCTCTTCTTCTTTAACCCAAATGGTTCGTATTTCTGTACCACTTGAGTTGATTTAGGTAGAATAGTGTTAACTCAAGGGGTACAGATTTGCGAGTCGTTACGGTTTTATTTTAAAAGTTAAATAATTTATATTTCAAATATAGTGATTTATTGGAGAATTGAATTGTTTAAATTTATTTTGGAAATTACTCGTTTTAATTAACGTGTAAAAATAGTCTCCTTGGGCACTGTCTCGGATATCAACGAAGCCAGTTTCACCAGATCCGTAATAGTGAATTAGTATAGAATTTCAAGTTTCGTAGCGATCAGACGTATTGTTTGGCCGTGCGAGCTTAAAACGTGTAGAATTTAATTACAGAATTTTAATTGAAATAATTTGATTTGAAAAGCTATCTTCTGAATATGATGGAATTGGCTACCGATACATATTCCATTGTGTTCGGAATAGGGGTATAACATATAAAATGCCAGGCGGCATGCTTATTTGGAGTTCAAAATTTTCGTGGATGAACAGTGACATGGAAATTTTCTATAAATAGCCCTTCATTTGCTAACCATAGCTTTAGATGCTCCTTATCATTTTAATGGCCAAAAATCAACTATCTTCTTCCCTTGATTTCTCTAAATCCGTTCAACGATATCAAATGTGACCAAAAGAAAAATAGAGAGATCGACGAGCTCTACACGATGTACGGATGGATAATGCTATTTCAAAATGAGTTAGCAGAGTTTTCCTTAGAAGAGCTAGCGGGTTTTGGTGATTTTCGATGACTTTGGGGGTTAGAGTGTGTTTGGATTTTTGTTGCAGGTTTATCGAGGGAAGACGAACATGATGAAGGCTTGGTTCGATGGTCGGATGGAAGGCTTGGCTTGCGCCTGGACGGTTGGCCATGATTTTTTTAACGTGTTCGCACGCCTGATGGGCGTAGGTGAGGCGACAATAGAGGTGGTCGACAATGGCTGCAGGTGGGGGCAGCGGTGGTTGTGGTCGACGGCGTGATGTTTCTGTCGCATGCGTTGTTTAAAAAGAACAACAAGAAGATGAGCGTGCGAGTGCCTGGGCATGTGAGAGGGAGGGAGACAGTAACGGTTAAGTTTAATTATTTTGTTAATTATTTTTATCAATTAAGTTTAATTATATTCAAATGCTAATAAATCCATAAATTTTTCATACGAGGACCGTTTCGAGCGAAACGAGTCACGTTGCGATCATATCGGCGAAGGCTTTGCCATGGAGTTGGATTGGAATTTATTCGACTCTAAATAATTTTCAGTTTCAAATAAAGGTAAGTGATTAAACCCACTCACATAATACTAATTTATTCTAATGTTAGTTAAATTAAAATCGTGAAGTTATTTATTTTTATTGACTGTTGTTTGGTAATTTAACTAATATTTAAATCACCATATGAATTGAACTGATAGGAATTTAAATCGACAGTCAAAATTAAAATTGAAATTAAATTGTTGGTTAGCCACCGATAGTGATAACAAGCTAATTGTTTTGATTTATTGGCGATTTGGATGTTGATTGAAATTGGATGCTATTGGTTGACATTTTGGACGATTAGATGTTTAGTTATTTTTATATATCCTTGCTATTATCCTGCATATTACTGATAGTATATAAAATTGTAAATTGAATTATATTTGAATAAATTAAGAAACAAGTTGAAATGATACATACATATGACACTTTGATTTGGATTGAAATATATATATATATATATATATATATATATATATATATATATATATATATATCCATCCCTGAAATTAAAAATCGAAATGAGTAATCATTTGGTAATAGAATAGAAAATTATATATTGATACCAGATTGGTTAAAATCTAAATGGTTTTAAATTCTTAAAATTGAATCTATTTATATGACTTTGTTTAAAGAAATAAAAATCGAATTTCTAAGGACTTAATTAATTTCGGATTAGATTGTTGAAATGTTGAATTTAGAAATTTGTGAACAGAATTGTATAAAGAATCGAATTTGAAAAATTGAAGTTATATTTGAATGAAGGAAATTGAATTTTTTTAAACAAATGAACCTTTATTTGAACTTTGAAATTTATCTTGGTTAGTAATTTAAATTGATACTCCATAATTTGGGCTTGGAATTAAAATATTGAATTAATTGAAAATTTTGAATCTAAAATTTGAAATTTGGAGTTAATTTGAACTAAGTGATTTAAATCGGTATTTTGAAATTGAACTTGAAATATATAAATTGCATGGTTTAAAAATAAGATTCGAATTAAATTTTAAACCATTAAATCGAACCGTTGAATTGAATTTGGCATTGAAATGAATGTTTCGAAATTGAAATTAATTCAAATTGAAATCAAAATTGAGTTGATTTGAATTGAAATTGAAATTGAGTCGATTGAATTAAATGATTTGAAATTGAATCTATTTAGTTTGGAATTTGGACCTTAGTCCAGATTTATAGGAAATGGAAAGAACAGTTTAAATTTAGAACTATTTTTACTATAAACTATTTTACGATAAATTGTTTCAAAAATTTATCCTTTTAAATTTCCAAATTATTTAAAACTTCAAACCATTTAAAATATAAACTATTTTAATATCTAAATTAATTTAACTACTTAAAATTTTCAAACTATTTTAACTATTCAAACTATTTTAAAAAATTCAAACTATCCAAGTTGGGAACTATTTATATTTAAATCGTGGATTTAAATGCTAATTTGGTTAAATTGAAGTTATAACCTAAGTTGATATTCGAAACGATTTTGGAAATGAGTAAAATGATTTTGTAATAAATTTTTTGCAAAGTGAAAACGTTGTTAATATGAAATTGATTTTGAAGCAAGTGTGGTGATTTTGAAATGAAACTGATTTCAAAGTGAATTTGATATCAAGTATGAATTGTTTTCAAAATGTATAAGTACCAAATGGTGTATAAAATAATGTTTAGTCGTTAAAGAGACCGGGCCTCTTACTGGCATACTCTTTATCAATATTGGAACCACTTTAACCACTGTGTACACAAAGGAGACTCCAGAATGAAGTGGTTGGATTTGGTGTACGTTTGCTGGATTTAAAGAAAGAGAACGATTATGGATAGACCCCAGCACTTGTGCCAATTTGAAATAACAAAATTAGGATGGTTGTACAGGGCCAATGAGAGTAGCTACCTCTAGAGGGCATCCGTTCTTCGATTTTCTTCTTGGACTTGGTCCATTACTTTTGACGTTGGTTTCGATTAGTGCACCTTGCTTTGGGATGACCTCCCTTTTGACTTGATATGGGATGTATGGACGCAGAGGGCGATCGTGGCTATGATGCATTACCACCAGCCCTACGACTCGAACTGGTAGTATCCTACCATGGGCATTGCCTCATGTGCCTTGTCATACTTTTATCACTATATGAGCCCACTATGGGTTTGGTTTAGTGTTGTCATATCATGACACATCCCTATCCCCCAACATGCTACTATGGAATTATATGCAAACTATATGACAATCCTTAAAAACGCGTTAAGGGGGATTAATGTAAATCCTTAATTCTAGGAAAAATATTTATTTTATTGATTAGACATTACATATAGCGTATTCTACTATATATAGATATTTTAACAGATCCTTAAGAGATGAAAAATCCCGTAACATCTCTTGAGTTATTACACGCACGTTATACAATGCATAGGAGATGTAAAACCTCGTAAACAGCTCTGATGCTATTACACTCCTGTTATATGTGATATATAATTGACTCACATAAGAATATTTTAGTTTTGACTAGAGTGTATTGTTTTACTTTATGCTCGGGCCAGCCTTAAGTTTTTAGTGCATTGAATATTATTTTCTGGAGGATGAATGCGAAGATTGGTATATTATTAGTACTAGTATTATTTTACCACATTGTTTGTTCCGCTGCATTATTCTATTGTTTTGTTGTATACGTAACTCTGATAGATGTTGTAAAATTTTAATCAAATATATAGTAAAGAGCTTCATGAACTATTTATTTGATTATTATATTTTTTTATTCCGCTGCGAGATTTTGTGTTAATTTTCTTCTTTTCTTATATTTCTTAATTAACCCCATTGATTATCATATTTCGAATTGTTTGAGTTGGACGTGTGTGGATTATTATTAATTTAAACCTTCAAAAATACGGGTCATCACTACAAATCTTTTAGAACCTGGTTGACCCTTTCCGTTTGACCATCTATCTCTAGGTGAAAGCCGTACTCAGTTTCAATTTTGTGCCTAAGGTGCTCTGAAACTTTCCCAAAGATCACTAGAAAAAAATGGTTCTCTATTAGCAACAATATTGCTTGGAATCATATGGAGTTTCACAATATTGTTTGCATATAGCCTCGCTAAACTAACTATCATTCTTGTCGACTTTATCGAGATAAAATGAGCTCTCTTAGTTAGTCTATTAACTATGAACTAAATATATATACTATCATTTTCCTCCTTTAAACTCGATAATCCATTTATAAAATCCAAAAATATTGAATCATATCCTATGTCGCTCTACAAGTTGAAGTAATACACTTAGTTTTTGATTGCTCAAACTTTAATTGCTGACATGTGAAACACTTCTTCACACATTCAACAGCATCTGTCTTCCTAGAAGAACACCACCTTCACGTCATGGTACAACATGGTTCCTTTAGAGTGAATCATAAAATTAGACAGATGACTCTCTTCTAAGACTTCCTTTTGAAGATCTCCCATTCGGGATGCACAATCTTCCCTTTTTCCATGCCATCCTTACAAGTCGATCTCAAATCCCTTTAGGTCCTCTACTTCCACACCGATATCTAATCATCTAGTTCCTTTGGCTAACAATGTGTCCTCTCTTTGCCTTGCAACATTCCTATCTATAAGTATTAGACAAACTTCTAAACTTGTTAAAGTTCCCATATCCTAACTTGATCTTGTATTTTGCCTAAAGTGCAGTCCATAAGAAGCTAACGCCTCTAATGCCTTCCATTATGCAATTATAGTTAACACTCCCTTCTAATGCAACGACTTGCCTTTTTGACTCTTAAATGTCAACACTAATACATCCACCTTATTCATGTTCTAAGCATTCAAGTGCCGAAAAGACAGATTGTTAGTGTAAAATAAAAAGAAAATAAAATAGAATAAGAAAGAAGAAACACAATATCAGAATCTCATAGTAGAACTATAACATATGATATCAAAAAATAGTACAAACTATCAATCTAAGATACATAACATCTTAGGGTTACAATTCTATGTACTATCAACAGCTTGGACAATTACAATAGCCTATCCTTAGAAATGCTGATTTGTGTAATATAGTAATGCAACAAAAATAAGAATACTGCAGTAGGTGAACCATCCAGCTCATATTCTCATGCTCCAAAGAGCATCAATGAAAATTTTCCTTTCACAAACTACTCAAAAGAGCATATGGGGAATTTAGGGAAAACAAAAACCACCTGTTAGACATAAGTCTGGTAACATTTAATAGTACTTTTGAGACCATAATAAAATGGTTATCCCCTCAAAAGAACCATCATCTAATAAGCACATAAGCTAATATAATAGATATTGTCTAGGATGAAGAATATAAATATCTGTGATGCTTATATTGATCATACTACAACATATTGAGGGTACAATCAAAATCTCTAAGGTACATTTGCATAATGGATTTTCTGAGGAGATCCCTTTGTCAAGCCAAAATCTAATCTCCATGCACAAGGATCAAAAGCCACCTACCGAGCGACGTATATCTCTAGAAAAAATGTACTATAAGTAAACACAACTAACCAGCGCGCGAATGAGCAAACACGAACCATGTGGGACCAAGTACCATCAACACCCATGTGCCGCATATCGACAAGCATACTCGAGATATGGAGTTGATATACCCTGTCATGGGACTGCAAACCTCATATTAAGCATTCTAGTTTGTTTTTAGCCATTTTCCATGTCGAGGTTAAGTACGACATCTCTCATACGAGTCTTTATCACTCGAATAGAACACGAATCCTAAATTAGATTCCTACATCCCGAATGGATCTCAAAACCACACATGGATTCCAACATCTTGAACAGAGCCACTTCTAAGAGATAGAACACACATCTCTATCTTGAAATGGTTTTCGATAAGTAAAACACTTGCCGATGCTGGTCTCTTCAAGGCTGAATCGATGAATTTGCTTATATTCAAAAATATGAGAATGATTGCATATGGAAACTAAGTCTTGTATACTTATCACATTTTCGCTAAGTACAAGAAAAATACTTTCCATAAATGAGCAAACACATAGAGCATGATTAAGTCACATAAGCGACTTCTAATTTCCTTTTTATTTAATTAATCATTTATTAACTAAAACCTCTTTTATTAGTAAAATTTCTTTTATCTAATAAAACTTCATTTTTGAATTTCTACTATTCATCCGTACTCTTTCAATACTTCAAAAACTATTCGTATACTTATCTCAATTGGTATAAGTACATTCATAATTCATTAACTGAATTTCCTACTCTAAAACTTTACTTTATCTTTTTCCAAATGATTCCATATTTATAATTTCCATCAAAATATCCATTTTCACAAACTAAATGCTTTCAAAAATCTATTCCAAAGGTGTAAGACTAATGTCACTTAAACGTTCGTTATTACAAACCTAAAACCATTTCACTTATGCTTATCTTTAAAACATTTTTTAAAGACCTATTTACATTCATAAGTACAACAAAAAAGGGTTAAAGATGCATGTTATTAAAACATTGTCACAACAAAACCCAAAAGCATTTCATACTTATTTGTCTTTAAAAACATCATATAAGATCTAGGTTAGTACTTGGTCAAGTTTGGTAGTCGACTGCTCGACTATCCAGTTAAAAATGATCACTTATAGAAACAACGATTCGTATACTTAACTCATTACCAACATTCCAACTTATACTCTCTCTTGTTCAAGAGTACAAGTAATTAGAGTACTAGTTGCATATCAAAGCCTTGCCTAGACACTTTATTCTTGTATCTTACAAATAGATAAGTCTACCTTGTTGGTTTTTAGTGCTAAGTATAGTATTAATGACTTTCATAAACGAGTAAGAAATCAAAACGATTAACACAATTTTGACATTCCAAACTTAATTATTCCTCGGTCAAGTGGGAAGCTGGCAGGTTAAAGCACTATTGCTTCTATCGCTATTGAATCTTAACACTTATAAATAAATAAGCCTACTTTGTCGACTTTCAGAGTTAAGCATAACTAATTTCCTTTTCAAAACTTATATATATATATATTAAAATACTTATAAATACGTTTTAAATATCTATGTAAAATATTACTTTAAAATAACTAATTTATAATTTGACGAAAATAATTAAAACATGTTTAATGATTTAAAAATCCTTTACTTCCAAAATATATTCATAAATAACATTAAAATTTAAAACAAATAAAAACATCAGACCAACTTTATAATATAACAAAACATATTAGAAGACATCCCTAAAAAGATTAAGGAAAAATACCAAATTTAAATATCAATTTTAAGCATTTAAATTCATAAGCAACTTACTACAGCATTTACAAATGCTGTTAATAGTCCTTGTTAAAGAACAACATTGAAAAGCAAGAACTTTGCAACTAGTTTTAACCACTTAAATAAATAATTTAAGACTTGAAATATTTACAGTGAGTACACCTTTAGGATACTTAAAAACCATGTAAAGAAACCCTTCGTAATATTTTTCAAATTAATTACAAAAATTCACAAAAACAAGACATTTCAAAGTGCTTATATTGCAACTTTCCATACACAAGGCATTTTCAATGTGCACCCATAGCGACCATTTCCCTTCTAACTTTCACAACTTTGGTTCACAATGTCCATAATATTCCATACCATTTATTTATTATCACATACACCAAAATATGTGTAGAGAACAACCAAATCAAGTTATCCCAATTTAAGAATATAAATCTTCCATTTGCATAAGTTAAAGTTAAGGGATATCGAAGTGCACTTATGGCGACTATTGTCGTTTTATACACTTCCAAACATACTTCAATTCAACATACAATACAAAAAAAAATTAAACATCAAGTCAAGGCCACACTACATGTTTAAGAGGGTAATAGAAGTGATGTCATACAATGTAAAGTTTTCATTTGCTTTTAAAAGTAAGGGGGTCCAAAGTTATAACTTTAATTAGTTAATGGCACTTGAACCTTACATTTGTGTGTGTGCGCACACATAATATATACATACAAGATCGTAAAATAACTATTTAAATCCAATCCAAACATATGCTAAAACACTAAGAAATCCAAGAACACTTCCTACCATCACCAAATACATAAAGATCCAACCGATAGCACTATAACCACAAAACAACTCTTTCCCTTTCACTTTATGCTCACAGCCCAAACTAGATCCCCTCTTGCTCTTTACTTTTCTTCCATTTTGGCTTTACATCTATGCTTCTTAAGGTTTTCTAAGGAATTGGTGAAATTTTGGTGGAATTTGGAAGAGATTTGAACTAATTAGACAAAGTTAGTGAAGAACAAACTGGATTAGTACTAATTAGTTTCTACCATTTTCTTATTTATGAAAAGTGATTAGCCTTAACCTTACGGATATATTTATAGGTTTAAAAAATAGTTCATTAGTACCTTCTACCCTTAAAGAAAGGTCACAAAGAGCCTCCTCTTCATATGCTACCTTTACACCTCATTTCCTAAGGAAAACATCTCATTAGAAAATTACCCTTTTACCCTTACACACAAATATCTACTCGATGACATCACCCATGTCATCATCAATATTTTATTTTTCATAAATGGAAAGAAATTATTTCATAGTATCGTTCTCTTAGGCAAATAAGTGCATGCAGAAAAAGTTTGAACAAAATTTGACAAGTAAAAGCTGTTTATCAATTAAACGATTTTCGGTCACATTATCAATATTTCTTCGAAGTATTTATTTTTGTAAATTTTTTCTAAAATATGTTTACCATCATTACTTATTATTAGAAAGGGAGCTAACAAGGTTATTAAATCATCTCAATAACATTTAATCCAAGATTAAATATTTAAATAATTCAGATATTTAAATCGAAGTGTCCAAAATTCCAGGTTGCTACATAATGCTTCCTACTCAAGGCGTCGACTACCTTTTTCCCCTTTCCTAGCATATACTCTATGTTGAAATTGTATACCACTAGGAACTCTAATCGTCTTTGTTGCCTCATATTCAACTCATTTCGATAGAATATATACTTAAGAGACATATGGTCAATATGCAACTCAAACCATTCTTCTAACATATAGCATCTCAAATCTTCAATACAAAGATCATTGTTGCCAATTCCAGAACATGGGTTTGATAGCAAACATCATGCAGTCTTGCATAAGCTTTTACTCTTTTCTTTTGCATCAAATCTTGCAACATTGCGTATCTGGAAGCCAAAAGCTAAGCGCTATGGATGCTGCAATCATCCACAGTATTAACTTCTAGTGAAGAAATACGACAATGATAATGGTATCCATAATATCAAAAGCATTTGAATATGAACAAAATTAGATTTTCAAAAATAATAATTTTCAGTGATTACATTTCAAATAATATCATATCCAAGTTACAAAAATTGCCAAATGTATCCCAGGCATTGATCAAATATAATTTACAATAATACGCTAAGAGCGACATATGAAGATGCCCCATGGGATGATCAAAGCAATATAGACATAACTGTCTTAATACACATCGGAAACAATTTTAAAACAGAATTCCTAAATTAGCTATCCACCAGCCACT
Source organism: Allium cepa (assembly GCA_030765085.1). Classification (NCBI taxonomy): domain Eukaryota; kingdom Viridiplantae; phylum Streptophyta; class Magnoliopsida; order Asparagales; family Amaryllidaceae; genus Allium; species Allium cepa. The sequence continues at coordinate 873,724,097 of CM060945.1, read as the reverse complement.
TGCTCATCTTTAGAAGCTTATTTGCCAAAATCTGCTAAAACCTGAAAACCTAAACCCTCAGCCTGCTCAAATCAAATTTTGAGCTCCCAAGAGTTTAAGGGGAAAGAAAAACTTTGAGTCAGACATGAAGCCTGGTATGAATAATTTCTATCACATCTCAATTTACTGATAAATAGTGAGACCACGCCACTTAGCGGAATGGGTTTCCCCGCACTAATATCTCTTTTTAAAACATATATTTTGCAAATCCTTTCCTGCAACCAAACTGGTTAATCAACCGATAATAATAATAATATAGCAATATCCATTATGCAAAAATAGAAAAAAAAAATTATTTGTAAAAAAAATCTAAGCTATTTGCTCTCTTTTGGACTATTTGTCCCAAAATTGATTATACCAAAATAGCAATATCTTTTATGCTAGATAATGGGCTATCTACCCAAAATAGGTAAAAAGGTTGGACTGACTGTCTTTAAAAAGTATCAAGGTTCGTTATGCTCATAAATGATCTATCTGCTTATATTAGAGCTGATTGCTCCTTTATGGACAAACTGTCCTTTAGACTAACTATCCTATGGGCTGACTACCCTAAAAATGGACTAACCATCTGACTTTAAAATGAGCCGACTGCCAGAATTTTCTTTTTGGTTAACTACCCATTAAAATATCTGGGTTAACTGCCCTTCTTTATATCTAGGCTAACTGCCCTACAAATTTTCCTTGGATAACCTATTCAAAATGATTAGTCCCTCAAATCATAACTATACAAGGGAAATCTATCTATGGCTTTACTCTAAGCTATTTTTTCCATGTTATATATACTTTACTCAAAATAGTGTTGATGATATTCAATAAGGACTATCTATCCTTTTAAAATAAGTCAAAGTCCTTTATAACTTAAAACATTTAGGCTATCTGCCTAGTCATTCTATTCGAAACCATTGTTTAAAACCTTTAAACAACCTTTTGGAAATATTGAAGGTAACTCCTTCAACACCATTAATAAAACCCTTCTAAAGCATTAAAGGTAACTCCTTCATATCCTTTAATAAACCTTTCAAAATCATTAAAGGCAAATCCTTCAAAATCTTTTAAAAGCCTTCCTTTTACAAGCTTTAAAACATATGACATCCGCCTTGTAAATCCTTTAAACCTTAGCGTTTCGAAAAAATTTAAAAATCATACCTTTTGACCTTGTCGAAAGGCCTAACTTTTGACCTTGTCAGAAGGTTTCTTTTTGACCTAGTTGAAAGGTTTCACCTTTCTTTCGACTTTGTCAAAAGCTTGGGGTACCTCCCCTATAAAATTATTTATAAACCTTTCAAAAGTATTGAAAGTCAAAACTCGAAGACATTGGGTTCAATTTAAAACAAGTGGAAACCTTTCGAAACCATTCAAAGCTAACTACTTTGAAACCTTTAAAACGTTTCGACTTAAAACATTTCAATTATGCCTTCAAGTAGAGCAAAAGGATCAGAAAAACATTGAAGTCGAAAGAAACTGCTTCATAACCTTTATCAAACCTTTTGAAATTCGAAAACAATGAAATGTTGGTGTTGAAACCAACCCTTTGAAATCAATGGAGAGAGGCGACAAGTTTTGTAAAAAAAAGACAACTTTGACTCCATCTGCGTCGGAAGGTCTGGAAGCGGCAACCATACTTTCGACCTTGTCGAAAACTATACCTTTCGACTTTATCGAATGGTTTCCATTAAAACAAGAAAGCAAACCAATTGAAATGTTTTCCTTTTAAACCATTTGACGTTGTAAAAAGCTAGCAGGCGTATTTTCTCTAAAACCAAAACAAAGTTTCATCTCCTTCGAAAGCTATAACCTTTCGTCCCTTAACCTTTTGACTTCATCCAATTCACTATGTACCGATTGCTTAATACCATGTGCATTGGTATCTGACCACTCGGAAGGTTTAATACCTTTTGACTTTGTCGGAAGGATTGGAATGGAGGCGGAAGCTCTTGCCGAAAAAGTTGAAATAGTAGAAAAACTACATATTTGTACGTTAAAATAGTTCCTTTGTACCCAACCTGCCTTGTTTGTCTAAATCTAATTGGTTGCTAGAATTTTATATTCAAAAATGCTATCGGCTTTTCTTATATGGAAATTTAAATACTTTTGAAAAATCCCCTTTCTCCTTTATAATTATATAAAACATTTAAGTCTCATTACTTAAATGATTTTATATAACTATTAAAACACCTTAGAAAATTCTGGTAAAATTTCAAAAAATCAATTAATATGTTCTCTTCAACATATTAAATTTTCGAACCCAAACAATAGTTATTTTTTCTGTAAATAATTTAATAATCCAAAGTACCATTTTCTTCCTTAGAAAATTCATAACAATTGCACAAAATTCAGAAAAATATGAAAATTGAAACCCATCTCTAGAATAACTTTTTAGATCAACATAAAAATTCGCAAGGCTAATAGATATCATTTAATATGGTTTTCATCTTAAAACATGTCATAAAATCTATATGAACATATATAAATCATTAACATATACGTATAATCATTTTATCATTCAAAACATGGCAAATATTTGCAAAATAATTCGGATTTAATCTTAAAACTGAAACCGTAAAATTTAGAGATGTAAACATTATTCACCTTTCCTTTAGAGATTTAGGAGCTTGAGATTTGAATGAGTTTGATTTGAATTTGCTTTCCTTGAGCTTCTCTTCTTATTTCCTCATCTTCTTTCCTTGTTAATGGTGGCCGGCCTCACTTTAGAAAATTTTGTTTGAATTGAATGTGTATAGAGATACATGACCTAAGGAAGGTGATATAGATATGGCCTCTTTCCCATAATACCCCTCCTTTAATTCATTTTAGACCCTTCGTTCAACTTATTAGTAAAAAAGGCACGACTACCCTAATTAAATCAGATCTCAATCTCCTAATCAACACATTATTTTATTTAGTTTGTCTAACTAAATCTCCTAAATAATATTATCAAAAATCTAGGGTGTTACCGACTCCCCTCCATAAAGAATTTCATCCTCGAAATCACAATAAGGCTCAAAACAATAAGAAGGTAAAATGTACCGTCAAACAAGTCAGGATAAGTATCTCTAATCCTGTTCTCAACCTACCAAGTACGGTCTTTGTCATCGTCACTCCACAGACATTAACTAATCTGACCATCTTGGTTATAAGCCTCTTCTCATCTCTCGCAATAATGCGAACAGGCTTCCTTTGTCAGTCCGTTTCTACCACCGAATAATCTAGCACTGTCGGTGCAATAGCAGTCTTAGAGTCTCTAACACACTTTCTGAGAGGAGAAACATTAAAAACATCATGGAAACCTGTCAAACTGCTAGGTAACTCAAGTCTACAAGTGAGTTCCCCTATCCTCTCAAGAATAGGGAAAGGTCTAATGAACCAAGGAGATAACTTCCCTGACTTCCCAAATCTAAGCACACCCTTCATCGCTGATACTTTGACGAGAACCTGGTCCCCAGCTGAGAACTTCAAATCTTTCCGTCTCTTATTTGCATAACTCTTCTACTTAGACAAAGCCTCCTTCATTCTAGCGTGAAAGACCTCAATCTTTTCTGCAGCCTCTCTGACCAAATCTGGACCAAGAATCAACCTATCCCCGGTCTCCAACCAACAAACGTGAGATTTGCATGTCCTTCCATACAGAGCTTTAGCAGTGACATCCCAATACTAGTCTGATAACTGTTGTTATATGAAAACTCGACTAGATGGTCCTTCCATGATCCCCCAACATCTTGAACACAAGCTCTTAATAAATCTTCTAAGATCTTGTTAACTCTTTCCATTTTCCCATCTGTCTACAGATGGCAAGCGGAACTCATCATAAGCTTGGTTACCAAAACTTCCTGCAAACTCTTCCAAAACTCGCCAGTGAACAAGGAATCTCTATCGCTATCTATACTGCTAGGAACCCGTTGCAGTCTAATCACATTCTTCATGAACAACCTTGCTAAAACAAGTGCCGTCCTGGTTGACTTAACTGGAATGAAATGGGCACTCTTGGTCAATCTATCCATTATAACCCATATACTTTCATTTCCCCTATTCGACCTTGGCAACCCCTCTATGAAGTCCATAGAAATAGAATCCCACTTGCATACTGGAATATCTAATAGCTGAAGCAAAACACTCGGTTTCTAGTGTTCGGCCTTTCCCTATTGGAAATTCAAGCACTGCCTTACACACAAACCAATATCCCACTTCAATCTTTCCCGGAAGAATCTCCTCCTCATATCATGATACATCTTGGTACCTTCAAGATGTATAGTAAACTTCAATGATAGCATTCATTTAAGACTTCCTACCTTATGTTTCCTACACTCCGAACACATAATCTACCTTTCTTTCTCAACCATCCATTTTGGTCAAGACTGAAATCTTTCAAGTCATTGCTCTTGGTTCCGTCTTTTAGCTTCATGATCCGTTCGGCTAACACTAGAACCTCTATCTGCATTGAAGCAATCATTTCAATCAACACTGGTTGAACTTCTAAAGAAGACAACACAACTGTATTTCCACTAGAACCAACCTTAGATCTCCACTGCACCCTGGAATCTGATAATGCTTCTAAATCTTTCCACTCTGCTATCATAGCCAACACTGCATTCTGATGCTTCCTGCTAAGTGCACTTGCAACCCTATTGCTTTTCCCTGGTGCGTACTCAATCCCAAAATCATAAGCAGCTATAAACTCTAACCACCTCTGTTGTCTCATGTTCAGCTCCTTCTGAGAGAATAAATATTTTAGCGACTTAAGATTTGCATATAGCTCAAACCTTTCTCCCTCAAGGTAATATCTCCACACCTTCAAAAAAAATCATTGCAGCCAACTCTAAATCATGCATCAAATATCTGACCTCGTGCATTCTAAGCTGTCTAGAAGCATAGGCAATCACTTTAACTCTCTGCATTAGCAAAGCTCCTAATCTTGTTCCACACGCATCGGTATAAACTACCAAATCCAGATTCCTCTCTGGAACAACCAACACAGGTGCATGGGTCAATAAGTGTTTCAAACTCTAGAATGCTTCCTCACACTTATCAGTCCACACAAATTTCACATCCTTCCTCATCTACCTGGTCATTGGTGCTGCTATCCGTGAGAAATCCTTAATGAACCTCCGATAATAACCAGCCAACCCAAGAAAACTTTTGATCTCGGTAACTGTCTCGGGTCTCTTCCAATTATCCACTGCCTCGATGTTAGTCGGATCTAGTGACAAACCTTCTCTTAGAGTACTTGACCAAGAAACTTAACCTCCTTCTTCCAAAAATGATACTTCAAAAACTTCGCCTTCAGCTGATGTTGCCTCAGTGTCTCAAGCATCAATCTAAGATGAACCTCATGCCCTCTTTCATCCTTAAAGTAAATCAAGATATCATCTATGAAAATCAGCATGAACCTATCCAAGTGCTTTCCGAAAATCCGGTTCATCAAATCCACAAAGAAAGCTAGAGCATTCGTCAGTCCAAATGACATAACTAACCATTCGTACGACCCATATCTGGTCCTGAATGCTGTCATAGGTATACTATCCTCTGCTACCTTGAGCTGATGGAAACCTGTTGCCGAATTCAACTGAGAAAATACCTTCGCTCCACACAGTTGGTCGAAAAAAATTTTAATTTTGGGCAATGGATATCGATTCTTTATCGTCCTCTCATTCAACATACGATAATCGTTACACAGCCTCAATGATTTGCCCGGCTTCTTAGCAAACACTACTGCTGTGCCCACGGCGAATTGCTTGGCCTGACAAAACTCTTGCCTTCCAGATCCACCAACTGCACCTTTAACTCTCTCATCTCCGAAGGGGTCATCTTACTCGGCAGCAATCCAACTATAGGTTCAAACATATCTGCGAATTCTCTAACCGTGAAAACTCGGCTCAACTCATCATCTGTATCTAAACACCCAACTAATCAAACACTGCACCGCTAGAGCCTCATACGGTGAAAACAATCCAATCGCTACAATATAGGTGTTTCAGAGATATCTTCATACCTTGGCAAAATATCTTAGCATCGTACTCACTTAACCAATCCATACCAAGGATAATCCCGAATTCCACAAAATCAAACACATGCAAGCTGCACTCAAAAGTATGACCTAATAGGTTAAGCTCAAACTAGTCACACCTCAACCCTTGAGTTGCATACCCTCCTATTCGATTCGCAACCTGTAAGGAAGTAACTAAATATGTGGGTTCATGGTTAATCTTATCAATCCAAAATCTAGATATAAAAAAATGTGATGCGCCGTATCAAATAAAACACCAACAGACATACCATGAATCTAAAACATTCCTCCAAGAACTACCTTCCCCTTCTCCTAGGTTGTTGGCTTGGAAGTAGCCAGCTCTAATGCATACACCTTGCCCTTACCATCTTTAATGGGCTCCTTGCACTGGTACTTATACTGGCCTATCTAGTCACAATTGAAACACCTAACATTCTTCCCCTTAGCCACATCCTTCGCTTTCCCTGAGCAACACTCATTAGCAAAGTGCCCTTTCTAGTCGCATTTGTAGCAGACAACATTAGACTTCAATTTCTTGGTTGCTCCATTGTTCTGAGCACCTTTCTTGGGAATGAAATTCCTCTTCTGGCCCTGCCCAACCTAGACCTCTTTTTCCTTGCTCTTCTCCAAAGACTCTGGGACTTCTTCCTACCTTAAAGCCATCTCTACAACAATATCAGAAGGATCTCTAATATAAGATAAAGTAACACTAGACAATTCCGGATTCAATCCTTTGATAAACTTATCATTCCACTTCAACGCGGTATCTACAAAAGCATACCCATACTGGGCCAACTCTTCAAACTTCCTAGCATACTCAGCAACAGACATCTCACCTTGCACCAGCTCAGCAAACTACCTAATCAAAGCTGACTATGCCACTACAGACATAAACCTCATCTAGAATCTCTTCTTGAAATCCTCCCAGGTTACTGTCTCCCCATCAACTATTGCTGTTACACTATTCCACTAGAACAAAGCGGCTTCCTAAAGTTGCCTAGACGCCAACCTTCTCTTTTTCTCATCATTGATCCCCTGACCTACAAAGGACCTTTCATAGTGCAACAACCATTTCTCAACTCCAATGACGTCCTCCGTTCCCATAAACGGCTTCCCTCCTAGCTTCACAAAATTACCACTCATCTTGGTGAAATGATTAACCACTAGGACTTTCAGAACCCCTGATCCTGCAGCATTTCCTCCTAACACTCCTGCTGCAACTCCTGCCTACATCATATTCCTGCAAAACTAATACATGGCTTCCATTCCGACTTGCAGAATCTCTCCACCAACATTCTCTGCCTGAACTTGGTTTCTCCTAGCACCAAGTCCGGCATTCCTTTCGGTGCTTCCTCTTCCTAGGTTAACTCTGCTTCTTCTACCATCCATATCTGTATTCAAACCTCATGAGATACAAAAAGATATCCTAATCAATGATAGATGAATGGTGATAAAGCGCATACTTATACATAGCAAATTCAAGTACGATACTATAACATTAACCCAACTCCAAATCTTACTCTAATTTCTTTGGATTTTTGTTTTCAAAACCATTTTTAATAAAAAAATCATAAACCTATGCTCTGATACCAAGTTGTAATATCCCATATCTGGAGGTAAAAAGCTAAACTATATGGATGCTGCCGTCATCCACAGTATTAACTTCTAAAGATGAAATACGGCAATGTTAATGGTATCCATAATATCAGAAGCAATTGGATGTTAACAAAATCACATATTTCCAAAAACATTAATTTTCAGTGATTACATTTCAAATAATATCATATCCAAGTTACAAAAAATCCCCAAACGTATCCCAAGCATTGATCAAATATAATTTACAACAATGCCCCAAGAGCAAAGTATAAAGATGCCTCCTTGGATGATCAAAGCAATATAGACATAACTGTCTTAATACATAGTAGAATTAATTTTAAAACAGAAATCCTAAATTGGCTATCCGTCAGCCACCTACTCGTATTCGAAAGATTATTCGCCAAAATTTGCTAAAACCTGAAAAGCTAAACCCTCAGCCTACTCAAATCAAATTTTGAGCAACGAGAGTTTAAGGGGAAACAAAAACTTCAAGTCAGACATAAAGTCTGGTATGAATAATTTTTATTACATCTCTGTTTACTGAAAAGTAGTGAGGCCACACCGCTTAGCAGAACGGGTTTCCCCTCATTAATATCTCTTTTCAAAACATATATTTTGCAAAACCTTTACTGCAACCAAACTGGTTAATCAACTGATTATACTAATAATATGACAATATCCATTATGCTAAAACAGGAAATAAAATAGACTATCTGTCTAAAATATGAGCTATCTGCTCTCTTCTAGACCATCTGTCCTCAATCTGATTATACCAAAATAGCAATATCTTTTATGCTAGATAATTGGTTATCTGCTCAAAATAGGTAAAAGGGTGGACTACGTTGCCTTAGAAATAGCAAGGTCGGTTATGCTAATAAATGAACAATCTGTTCGTATCAGAGCCGACTACACTTTTTAGGACTAATTGTCCTTTGGATATTTGGGCTAACTTCCCTTTAAATTTTCTTGAAAGTCTATTCAAAATGATTTAGTCCATCAAATCATTTTTATACAAGGAAAAAGATATCTTTAGCTTTACTCTAAACTATTTTTTTCCATGTTATATATACTTTACTCAAAATAGTGCTGATAATGTTCAGTAAGGATTATCTATCCTTTTAAAATAAGTTAAGTCCTTTATAACTTAATACACTTGAGCTATCTGCCTAGTCATTCCATTCAAAACCATTGTTTAAAACCTTTAAACAACCTTTCAAAAATATTAAAGGTAACTCCTTCAAAACCATTAATAAAACCCTTCGAAAGCACTAAAGGTAACTCCTTCATATCCTTTAATAAACCTTTCAAAATCATTGAAGGTAACTCCTTCAAAATCTTTTAAAAGCCGTCGTTTTCCAAGCTTTAAAACATATGACATCCACATTTTAAATTCATTAAACCTTAGCCATTCGAAAATATCGAAAAACCATATCTTTCAACCTTATCGAAAGGTCCTGTCTTTCGACCTTGTCGGAAGGTTTCTTTTCGAACTAGTCGAAAGGTTTTACCTTTCGACTTTGTCGAAAGCTTAGGGTACATCCCCTATAAAATCATCTATAAACCTTTCGAAAGAAATGAAATTCAAAACCTTTAAAAGACATTGGTTTCAATTTAAAGAAAGTGGAAACCTTTCAAAACCATTCAAAGTTAACTAATTTGAAACCATGAAAACGTTTCAACTTAAAACATTTGGATTTTGCCTTCAAGTAGAGCAAAAGGACCAAAAAAACATTGGAGTCGAAAGCAACTGCTTCAAAATTTTTATAAAACCTTTCAAAATCATTCGAAAATAATGAAGCGTTGGTGTTGAAACCAATCCTTTGAAATCAATGGAGAGAGGCAACAAGTTTTATAAAACATAAGATAACATTTGACTCCATTTGTGTCGAAAGGTTTGGAAGCGGAAACCATACTTTTGACCTTGTTGAAAGCTATACCTTTTGACATTGTCAAATGGTTTCTATTAAAATAAGTGAGCAATCCAATCAAAACCTTTTTCTTTTAAACCTTTTGATATTTTCGAAAGCTCTTTGTTAAAAGCTAGCAGGCGTATTTTCTTTAAAATCAAAACATAGTTTCATCTCCTTCAAAAGCCATTACCTTTCATCTCTAAACCTTTCGACTTCATCTAATTCACTATGTACTAGTTTCCTAATACCACATTCATTGGTATTTAACCTAGTCGGGAGGTTCAATACCTTTTAACTTTGTCGGAAGACTTGGAATGGAGGCGGAAGCTCTTGTCGGAAGAGTTGAAATAGTAGAAAAACTATTTATTTGTACTTTAAAATAGTTATTTTGTATCCAACCTGCCTTGTTTGTCTAAATCTGATTGGTTGCTAGAATTTTTTATTCAAAAATGATGCCAACTTCCCTTTATTTGAAAATTTAAATAATTTTGAAAAAGCCTTTTTCTCCTTTATAGTTATATAAAACATTGAAATCCAATTCTTTAAACAACTTTATATAACTATTAACATATCTTAGAAAATTCTGGTAAAATTTCAAAAATTCAATTAATATGTTCTCTTCAACATATAAAATTTTCGGATCCAAACAATAATTATTTTTCCCGTAGATAATTTAATAATCCAAAATATTATTTTCTTCCTTAGAAAATTCATAACAATTCCACAAAATTCAGAAGAACTAAAAATTGAAACCCATCTCTAGAATAACTTTTTAGATCATCATGAAAATTCGCAAGGGTAACGGATGTCATTTGATACGGTTTTCATCTTAAAATGTCATGAAATCTATATGAACATACATAAATCATCAACATGTATACATAATCATTTTATCATTCAAAACATGGAAAATCTTTGCAAAATAATTTGAATTTAAACTTAAAACCAAAACAATAAAATTTAGACATGTAAATATTATTCACCTTTGGTTTAGAGATTTAGGAGCTTGAGATTTGAATGAGTTTGATTTGAATTTGCATTCCTTAAGCTTTTCTTTTTGTTTCCTCTTCTTCTTTCTTTGTTAATAGTGGCCAGCCTCAATTTAGAAATTTTTGAAATGAAAAGAATGTGTATAGAGATATATGACCTAAGGAAGGTGATATAGCTATGGCAACTTTCCCATGATACCCCTCATCTGATTCATTTTATACCCTTCATTCAATATATTAGTTAAAAAGGCACGACTACCTTAATTAACTCAAATCTTAATCTCCTAATCAACACACTATTTTATTTAGTTTATCTAACTAAATCTCCCAAATAATGTTATAAAAAATATAGGGAGTTGCAAATCTGTTCCCAAACTAGTTCTACAGTCATTGATATAAATAATCAAATCCTAATTTCCTTTAGGTACAGTCAAAATAAGAGCATGCATTAATAACCTCTCTGGCTTCTAAAATGACTTTTCATTCATCCGCTTGAATTCACATTCTATCTTGTCAACATAGTCATGGATGTTGCTATATGTGAGAAGTCCTTAATTAATCCATCGTAATAGCTAGCCAAACCCACTCTGTAATCTCTCGGGTCTCTTCAAATCTTTAATGGTCTCTATCTTTGATTGATCCAATGCTAATCCATTTTTGAGATAACATAACAAAATAAATTAACTTCACGTTTTCAAAAGTATATGCCATCAACTTATATTATCTCAAGGTCTCCAACGCCAACCTAAGATGAACTTCGTGGTCCTTCTCATTCTTATAGTACACTAAATATCATTAATGAATACCAACTCAAACCTTTCCAACATAAAGATCTGATTCATAAGATTCAACAAGAATGCGGGGGCATTGATCAGTCCAATGGGTATGAGCAACCGCTTATACAAACTATGCTTAGTTCTAAATGCAATTAAAGGAGTACTATCTTTAGCCAACCTTAATTAGTGCAAATCCATTGCCAAATTTAGTTGCGAGAATACTCTAGCCACTCAACTAGTTAAATAAGTGGTTAATCCTAGGCAGTGGATAAACATTTCATCATAGTCAACTCATTTAACTATTAATAGTCGACACAAATCAGAAGTGACCCATCTGACTTCTTCAAAAATACCACAGATGCTCCCAATGGTGAACTACTCATCCTAATGAAACTTTTATGCTCAAGTTCCACTAGTTTCTTCTTTAACTCCTCTATCTCCTTTGGTAGCATTCTACTAGGAGTTCTACTAAAGGCTATGCCTCTGGTTCCAAACAGCCTGTAGAAAACGCAAGATTGCATCAATCATGTCTCACAATCCACAAGTCCAAATGCTATGAAATTTTCACAGGAGCTTACGTACGACCTAAGGAAGGTTCTTGCCAAGTTTCGACTCGATTGGTTAAAATCCTGATCGATATGAAATTCGTTCGTATCGATCACGGATCAAACTAAAACTTCATGGGATCGATCGTGTGGGCCCACCCACGTGCCAGAAGAAGTCTACTAAGATCTTAGTGAAATATCAGCCTCCTAGGCCTATAAATAGAGCCTCAGGGCTTGCAAAGAAAGGATCTTTTGGCTCTCTGAGTCCAGAGTCTGCCGAATTCAACTTTGCACTCCATTGCTGCTGTTGTACTCGAATTTCAGAACTATAATTCGTTGTAATCTGTTGCAGTCAATTGTAATCATCTAAGGAATATCAATAAAGTCATCAAACTTCATAGTGCACGTAGGCAATACGCCGAACCACTCTAAATTGCCATATTTCTTTGCATTTTCATACTTGTTTTTGGAGTGTTTGTTAGATAATCTATATTTTACATTTCTATTCTTCATTTTTATCTCTTCAAACACTTTCGAAGAGTGTTGTGCCCATTTTTGGTACAAACACTTTGGTGCTTTCACTGAGAGAACACAGTTTTCTCCTGCTCCTTGGATCTATAATCGATACCAGATTGCACAAATCCAAGAAGAAGATTTAGATCTCAAGTTCAAAATCCTTCCAACCTATTCAGATTTGCATAAAGCCTAGGAAAGGAATTCACTATTCTCCATGGTTAGCATAAGGACCGCCTCCACTGCTGTAGTTCAAGAAGACGGGATAGACAGAATCCCGCACAATTGCCTCCATCCAATCAAAATGCTATCGGACCTTCAGATCTGTCAGTCCCTGTTACCCGACAAGAATTTCAGATGCTGCTTCAAGAGTTGACCTAGAGTCGGCAACAACTAACTGAACAGCTGCGCGCCAATGCAGAGTTGACCAACCAGTTGAATCGCTAAAGGCGTAGAAGATCCAGACGAGATCATGCTTCTTACTCCTCCATCGAAAGTTCAGCCTCATTTGACTATCATCATCGATCAACACATCCCCGGCTAGATGGGAGTTACACACAAGCCACCGGGCATCAACCAACTATGACTGTTGGACAACTGAGAGTTGGCCCGTCGATTAGCTTCCGGACCGGACCCTCCTCCCGTGGAGGTACCGTTCTTCACTACACCACAGACAACCGCGTTGCCACCACTACTGTTGAACCAGGGGTTGATGCCCAGAATCAGCCGGACCTGAACCATCATCAGCATGAATGTACTCCTCAACCATACGTCCCTAAAGAATTGCAGCCAAGGAGGCAAGACATGAACCGTCGACAGCGTCCGGTCCAGCCTCGCATTGTGGAACTCAACCACACTTTGGCTCAACGTGCACAGAATGTACAAATGCTAGACATTCCCACTATGATTCGGCAGATGATTCAAGAAAGCCAAGGACTCACAAATGGCGATCGAGGAATCTCCCGGAGTCATACTCCATTTATAGATGAGATACTTTATGTTGAACCTCCTTAGTGATTCAGAATGCCGGCTTTACTAATTTATGAAGAAAATTCTGATCCCAATCAACATATCCTGAAGTACGAATGGTCGATGAGTGCTGCACAAGCTGATGATGCAGTGAAATGCCATAATTTTTCTATTTCATTAGGGGGCATTACTACTATGTGGTTCACACGATTGCCACCTCGGTCCATTTCTTCCTTCGACCAATTGGCCACTAAGTTTGTAGAGCAATTCTGAATGCATGTTACGAGGCCAAAGGACGTTAACGCTATATCTAGTGTCACCTAAGCTCCTGGCGAGACACTTAGACGCTACTTAGAGAGATTTCATGCTGCGTGTGTAGAGATAAGCAACCCCAATGATAACTCTATCTTGGTGGCATTGACTAAGGGGATTGATCCTGATTTCGAGTTCAAAAATTGGTTGGCTGGGAAGCCGCCCGCGTCATTGGACCGTTTCTACTCCATGGCAGCCCAGTTCTTGAGAAGGGAAGACGCGAAATAGTCTAGGAAGTCGGATGACACGGGGCTCAGTATGGAAGGGATACAAAGTAATTTTGTGGTCAAGCAATCCGAGGAGAGTTTCGAAAAAGTTCAGTTAAATATCTAGAACAAGCAGACTCAGTAGAGGAATAATGTTAATTAAAAAACAGCGAGACCAAAATCGTAGTCCGTGACGTAGGGTTCCAATGTTCGATAATTACACTCCATTGAATATGTCGCTAGAGAATGTATATCTGCAAACCTGCAATACTACGCAGTACAAGAAGCCTGCTCTGAAGCCATCACCGGAGAGGCAGATCCAAATGGTAAAACATTGTATGTTTCATGAGAGTTATGGCCACAATATAAATAAGTGTCTTCATTTGCATGATCTCATCAAGAAGTTGATTAGAGAACAGAAGTTGGATCAGTTTGTGTAGGTGCCGCAATTAGGAGGTGCGGGCCCATCAAATCAGAATCCTGTACCAAACTAGGAAAGACAGGAGGAACCCGCTCGTACCGGTGGGAGGTTGGTTATAAATACAAAAGTGGTGGTCCTCATCAAGCAGACCGAAGCTGGAAGGAAATGGAGTCGTATGCCAGCTCTATCAGGCATGTGGACTTCGAGTGTTGCAATAGTTGTGATGATGGGGCACTGGCTAAGCAACAGAAGACGATAACCGATGACATCGTGTTTCGAAATAGAGACGTTGATAAGGTTGAATCCCCCACTATCGATCCACTTATCATCTCTACTCAAGTAGGTCCTGCTTGGATGAAAAGGATCTTGGTTGACAGCGGAAGCTCCGTGAATATTTTTGTTTAAGCGATCTTATGATTTGATGAAGATGGAAGCCAATGATTTGAAACCGTGCTAATATCGAATCCACGGCTTCAATGAAAGTGCTACTACACCCATTGGTGTGGTGGAACTGAGTTGGAGAATGCCGGAGACTACGGATATAGCAGTTTGTTGTATTGGACATAGACTCCCCTTATAATGCTTTTTTGGGCTGGCCGGCCCTTGTTGAATTTACAGAAGCTATTGCCCCATAGTGCTTGACTTTGAAATTCCCTACCGATCGTGAGGTCGGAATCGTTCATGGAGATCAGGCTGTTGGATGAGCCTGTTATGTTGTTGAGCTGCGCGGGGCGCAGTGAAAGGAGAAAGGGCGTAGAGGAATCTCTCTGCGTCCGTTTTGTTGATAATTGAGAATTGGTGCCTAGGCACAGGCCCAGGCACCCCAACCAATTCCAGAGGAAATATGATCCAAGAGACAGTGAAAGTAAAGACGAATCTAAAGATAGTCAAGCTTCCCCAGCCAAACTGACGATCGATGTTCCGATCAATGACGATGACGATTCAAAGATCATAAAGATTAGATCTCAGATAAGCCAACAGACACAGCAGGAATTGGTTGAAATTCTCTAAGAGAATCTCGACGTATTCGCCCTGACGCACTCTGGCATGTGTGGGATCTCGCCCGACATCACGAGCCACCCTCTGAATATTGACCCGCGATGCATCCCGGTCAAATAGAAAAGGCGTGGTATGGATCCAGAGGGATCGCCGCCCTTAAAGAAGAGGTCGATAAGTTGAAATCAAATGGGTTTATTCGAGATGCCTTATACCCGAAGTGGGTATCCAATCCCGTACTTGTTCGATAGACGAATGGAAAATGGAGGATGTGTGTTGATTACTCTGACTTAAACAAAGCTTGCCTAAAAGACAGTTTTCCACTTCCCCGAATCGATCGGCTCGTAGATTCAACAGGTGGGCACGAGTTATTATCTTTTATGGATGCTTATTCTGGTTACAACTAGATAACCATGCACTTACCCGACCAAGAACATACCAGCTTCATGACCAATATGGGACTCTACTGCTATAGAGTCATGCCCTTCGGACTCAAGAACGTTGGGGCAACGTACCAATGACTAGTCAATCAAATGTTTTCCAACTAGATCAGAAAGACCATGGAAGTATATGTGGATGACATGCTGGTAAAGTCGCGATTCTTCATTGATCATGTAAGAGACTTGGAATCAATGTTCAATATCCTTCGAGAATACAAGATGAAGCTCAATCCACTGAAATGTCACTTAGAAATCGCATCCGGAATGTTGCTTGGGTTCATCGTCAATGCCCGAGGAATAGAAGAAAATCCTGAAAAGATCTAGGAAATTAGAAATCTTCAAACTCCGAGAACCATAAAGCAAGTCCAGAGTCTCGATGGGAAGGTAGCAGCATTGAGCAGGTTCATTTCAAAGTCCACCGACAAATGCATTCCTTCTTCGTTCTGATCCGAAAAGGAAGACGAAACTTTGAATGGACCATGGAGTGTGAAGGCGCACTCCGAGCACTAATTCAGCATCTCTCCACACCGTCGATTTTGTCAAAGCCCATCGACCATGTGCAATTGTACCTTTACATAGCGGTATCAAAAAACACAATCAATGTTGCCTTAGTTTGGAAGATAGACCGAGTGCAGAAACCGAGCTACTATGTTAGTAAACGGTTAACCAGAGCCAAGAGAAATTATTGAAGCTAGAGAAATTGGCTTATTGTTTCGTTATTGCCTCAAGGAAGCTCCGTCGATATTTCCAGGCTCATCCTATCACTGTTTACACCGATTAGCCATTACGACAGGTCCTTACGTAGCCTGATACGTCTGGTAAGTTACTCAAGTGGAACATTGAACTGAGCCAGTTCAACATTACCTATACTCCGAGGTGAGCTATTCAAGGACAAGTCCTAGCAGATTTCATAGCCAAGTTTACCATTCCAGAGGACTTGCCCAAGAATAGTAAATCTCCTGAATACATCTGGAAGCTGCACACTGATAGTGCATCAAACGATCGGTGCTCAGGTGTTGGAGTAGTACTTGAAAACCCCGAAGGTCGATTCATACGCTATGCCCTGAAATTTGGTTTTCGTGCTACCATTAATGAAGCTAAATATGAAGCTTTGCTTTCTGGATTGAAACTCGCTCATGATTTAAGAATTATTGCTGTAGAAATATATTGTGATTCACAATTAGTCGTAGAATACCAAGCCAAAAATTGAAGATTGGCTGGTTATCTAGCTCGAGTCCAAGGAATACTTGATCATTTTGATTATTATGCCATCTTCTACATACCCCGCGAGCGCAATCAAAGGGCTGATTCATTGGCGAAGTTAGCAAGCACGGACGAATCACAAAAAATTGGACTTGTTCCTATGGAGACATTATCTTCTCTAAGCATTGGTCAGAAGAAGACAGACTTTGTATTTGAAATCTATCCCAGTAAGGAGTCGTGGATGACTCCGTACCAAAATTATATCGAGCATGGAATGCCGCCTGAGCGCAGTAGTGAGAAAAGACAGATTCTTCAGCAAGCCTCGTGGTTCATCATTTAGAATGGAGTCATGTATAGAAGAGGATATTTCGTTCCTCTCCTCCGATATATCACATATGATGAAATTAAACAAGTACTACATGATGTACATGATAGAGAATGTGGCGATCACCCCAGGAGGCAAGCTCTCCCTAAGAAGGTATTTCGATACAGATATTATTGGCTAACTATAAACCATGATGCAACAGACTACGCCAAGAAGTGTGATAGATGTCAAAAGCATGCTCGAATTCCTAGAGCTCCACCTACTGAGATAACCCAAATGGTCAGCCCATGGCTGTTTGCAGTATGTGGCTTTGACATCATTGGCATTCTATCTCTGGCCAAAGGTGGTGCGAAGTACGCCATCGTCGTAGTTGATTACTTTACCAAATGGGTTAAAGCTGAACCTCTTGCTATAATCATGACGAAGAAGGTAATCAACTTTGTAGTTCGCAACATTATCTACCGATTTGGTTTTCCGCATACCATCATCACTGATAACAGAGTCCAGTTCGACAGTGTTGAATTCAAGGATTTCTGTCAACGATTCCATATCCACATGAAATTCTTTGCAGTTGCACATGTATAAGCGAATAGCCAAGTCGAAGCTATTAATAAGGTTATTAAGTCTATTCTGAAGAAGCGACTGGAAAAGGCCTGGGGCAAGTGGGTTGATGAACTTCCTATAGCTTATGGGCTTATCGAACAAACCACAAGTCCATGACCGGACACACTCCGTTCTCTCTATCTTATGGTTTATAAGCCATTATTCCGGTCGAGATGGAAGTACCTTCTCATCGTGTGACTTACTATGATCCAAAAACAAATGCCATATTACTTGCTGGATCCTTGGATTTGTCAGATGAGAAGTGTGAAGAGGCTGATTTGAGGGCAGCCACATATCGAAGTCGAGTCGCCCGATTATACAATGCCAAGGTCCGACCACGAACCTTTGAACTTGGCGATCTCGTCCTTAAGAGAATTTATCCAGTTCCTTCGCACATGAAACCAATTTGGGAAGGACCGTATGTGATTGCATGAAAATTCGAAGATGGTACGTTTTACTTATCGACAGTTGACGGTCTTACTTTGCCGAGAGCTTGGAACAACGAGAGTCTCCGTCGCTGCTACCCATGATAGGCTTTATTTATTTAGTCTATTTTCATTTGCAATTTGTTTCTGCACTTCGAAATGTTAATTTGTAATAAGGCAACCGATTCTGTCTTATTTTCTCATTTCAGAAATAAAATGCCATCTCTTCGAGCCAAAGATATGATTTATTGAATGTGACGTACAACATCACGATGCACGGAGAGCTAAATTCCATCATACGGTGGAATTTATTCAAATAGGGAGTGACTGTAACACGACCGGCCACTCACTAGGTGAAACCCAAGCTCAGGGGCAAGTTATTACACTAAAGTCAAATTAGAATTGAGACACGACAATCCTTTAATTAACTCCAAACTCCCAGAGTGCGAGTTGGAGTATAAATTAATAAATGCGGTTTCGAAGATGGTGGACCCGTCCACCTAATGACTTCGACCGTATCATAATCAAGTTCGAGGAGGATGGATCCGTCCATCTAATGACCTCACTTTTTAACTCAGGGTGGATGTGAATCGACCATCCACGATCCTAATAAATCCATCATTCCCAGAGTGCGAACAAAATTCTAAAAGCCCAAACAGATGCGACTGACCATCTGTTGGCCAACTCCAAATTCCCAGCGTGCGAGTTGGAGTATAAACACCAAACCCAAGTCCCTGGAGTGCGAACTGGATTACAAGCAATGATTATCTCCGGATTCCCAGAGGAAAACCAGATTACCGATCGAAAATAACTCTAAGCCCCCGGAGTGCGGTCAGAGTATAAACACAACTCGAATGCGAACCACCATTCATAAACTAACCTAATTCCCCAGAGCGTGGATGCACTCATGAAACTTAAACAAGCGTGATCGACCGTCGGAGTTAAAATGCAGGTCCCCAGAGTGTGGACATGATCATTATTAAGCGAGCGAGTATAATTCGACCACTCAACTCTCACTTGTTTTAGCATCGATTCGACATGTTGAGCCCGAAGAGATAAAGGCAAATTGCAATCGCAGGGCTTAAGTGTCAACCATCAACTGAAGCTGTGAAATTCAAAGTTCAACATAATCTCCAGTTATGACTCATGTCTGTGACTTCTGGACTGGGCAAATAAAAACAAATTCGACTTAAAGGTTGAAACTCTGCAAGTGCACTGGACTGAAATTCAAACACTAGAACACTTAAGCATGAAAGACAGTAATAGAGTCAAAGACAAAAACAAAATTTTATTTCAACTAATTGTAAATGAAGTTCATGTACAAGTTTTCCAAAATTCCTAATAGCAGGAGCCGAACCCACATCTATACATGGCCTATGAAAGGAAAGCAAAAATAAATTTCTATCTACCAAAAAATGTGCTGAAGAGGCCTATCTACTCCTTTTTATTTTTCGGCTTCCTCTTCGGTGTGGATCCGCTAGAGCAGCTAATGATTTTTCATTTCGAGCTCTTGCCTTTTGGCGGACGGTCTCCAGGAGGTAGCATGATTTCAACATCCTCCTCCGAACTCAAATGTACCAGATTGCTTCCTGCAGGTGGAGTCGGAGGGGTCGGATCTACCACAGGGGGCGGAATGGGCACACTGGTATCAACGATCGTACCACCAAGTGATATCATTCTTAGTGGAGCCGGGCCAGGCGCCACCATTCCACTTCCAAAAGTACCGCCATCTATCACTGCATCCATTTCAACGTTGATTTCAGCCAAGATTCCTTCTTCGCGAATCGATTGGGCTTCACTGGGGGCACCAATGGTCTGCATTGAAGAGGTGGAAGTAGGCGCGAGTCTACTTATGACAAAGGTAAGTCCGCAAGTGGGTCACTGTGTCGACGTAGGAGTTTATTCATCATCTTCTCTTCGAAAGTAAGTGAGCTCCCTACGTTCCATCGATTGGTGCAGTTGTTGTCGTGGTAATCGCTTCAGTAATAATGGCCTCCTGCGCTCGGTGTAATTCTTGGGTTGCAGGAGGCGTTACCAATGTAACTCCAGTCACTGGACAAAGAAGAAAGATCTTTTGGCTCTCTGACGTCCAGACTCTGCCAATTCAACTTTGCACTCCATTGCTGCCGTTGTACTCGAATTTCAAAACTGTAATTACGCTGTAATCAATTGTAATCATCTAAAGAATAGCAATAAAGTCATCAAACTTCATAGTGGACGTAGACAATACGTCGAACCACTCTAAATTGCTGTGTTTCTGTGCATTTTCATACTTGTTTTTGAAGTGTTTGTTAGATAATCCACATTTTACATCTATTCTTCAATTTGATCTCTTCAAACACTTCCGTAGAGTGTTGTCCCCATTTTTGGTACAAACACCCATATGTAATTAAATCTATGTTTGATTGTTTGTTTATTCAATAGTTAAATAACCGACTATTAAATGTTGACAAATTTTAACTCTAGAAATATATAGAACAAACGAAAGTATTATATTGACAGTTATCTTCGGCGATGTTATACTGTATATATAAACTCTTGTGTTCTTTGAAGACAAATGATAAGAAAACCCAACCACTTAAATGGTTAGGGGTGATCCCTGCTCTTATGCATTGTTTGTATATTTTCCAAAGGACCGGTGTAGAGTTTACTGCAAAATATTGAATATTGGTTCAAAAAGACCAGGATCGGATAAGTATGAATTATCCAAAAACTACTTCGAACTAACTTAAGCATTCGAATTGGAAGCATCTTAAAAATGATGGAATTGAATACGGAGCACTTTGAAGTGCAAGGGCTACTTGCTACTAATCCTGAGAGTAATTCCAAAAAGGATGTAGTATAAGTAGCACCTTTGATTTATTTATATCCTAAATAGCTTGTATGGATAATTCTAGCATTGTATTGTCACTTGAAGGGCGGTGATAGCATTCTAAGTGGGATTTTCTAGAAAGTTAAAATGCAGCCTCAAGCTCAACAACCAGGAATGACTAAAACATAGGATATGTTTTAGGGCTATCTGGTTCGCTACCATTAGGGTATGCTATCCCCTTATATAGATTCAGTTATGCATGAGAGCTATTAGCAACCAAGGCAGTGACATATTCAGTACTATCTAATAAGGGGTAGGCCGATCCTAATTCTATGGGTCGAAAGGTTTTTGACCTCGGTACATTTTCTAGATGTGTAATATGGTAGACAGTACCCCAGTAGCCTCCAATAAGTGGTTTTTGAACTTAGTTGTTGTATACCTATTATTTTGGAATTTAATTAATGTAAAAATTTCTGCTATGATTCAATATCTATTTTAAACCCTAGGCATTATATAATATTAGAAGACCTACGAAATGATTTGGTTATCATAAAGTAAAAATTCATTTGTGTTTATGTGCTTCATGGTCTTACAAGATATCTTTATTTTGAAAGGTTTTTATAACACAAAAAATCCATTTGATGTGTGTTTCTCACGCTTGTTTACCATACTGGTCCAAGCGTTACTTTTCTTATAATGTTTGGGTCAGCCTGAGCATATTTTCTAGATTCTATAGGACACTTTGGAGCTTCAGGAGACAAGCTGGATTCTCCAAGTCGTATTCTTGTATTTTATCTTCCGCTATTTGTTCTTATCTATATTTATCAGCAATTGTGAGGACATGCTATTATAACTGTCCAAGCTAATGATAGGTTAGTTACTCTGATTCTATGTATATACGTTCAGTTTTCTTTTATAAAGACTAATGGTATATTATATCATGTTATGAGATTTTGTTCTATCTTTCTTTTTCTCACCCTAATAATTTTTCTTTTCGGCACTTGGATGTTCGGCACATTAATACCGTGGATATGTTAGTGTTGACTCCTAAGGATCAAAAAAGGCAGGCTGTTATAGTTGGTATCGGAGCTGAAGGTTAAGTGAGTATCTTGGCCTTGGTGTGGTAAACTCATTACAGATAGGATAAGTGACACCCTAGAATGATTTTGAGTGCGTATATGTAAGAGCACATATTTTTAATTTTTATAAGAATGTTTTATATTGTGTTAATTATTCTATTGAGTGGTTTATGGATTTTAGTTAATGCGAGTGGCTAATGTTATTGATAGGTATCTCTAAACACTTGAGCAAGGTCAACCTACATAGTATTGATTTGAAA
The DNA here is from genome assembly GCA_030765085.1 of Allium cepa. NCBI lineage: Eukaryota > Viridiplantae > Streptophyta > Magnoliopsida > Asparagales > Amaryllidaceae > Allium > Allium cepa. Next base: position 873,701,677 of record CM060945.1, on the reverse strand, counting down.
TTGGTAAATTAAATAATTTTACAAAGGAGTGTATTTTATATATAAATAAATAATTTTCAAAAATTGATATAGTTATTTTTGATGTGCATGTTTATTAGGGAATGATAATTTTTAATTATTATCATTTAGGGTTTGTTTAATTAGGCTTGGCCAGTTTGGACATTGACTAGTGTTTGCTGATTCATCTACAATTTTTCTTTTCTTAAAACATGAGTTAAATAGATAGTAATTGGGGAAAACATTGAAAACGAACGTCTTGAGAATTAAGTTTCACAATTTGACTATAGGGCATTCGATGGTAACGTTGGGTTAAATAAATTGTTTTTATACAAAATGGAATTAGTAAATTACCTAAATATCCTTTGGTCCATTCCTTCCACTATTTTGTGCCACATCACCCCATCCCCTCCCCTTCCTTCATACACATGCCACCATCATGCCACCCCTCTCCATCACATCATCACATAATCATCCACATAAAAATATGGAGGATATTAGCATGGATCATGTACTTTTGTTAATCTTTATACTTAAGGAATCTTTTAATATTCAACTCAAACTTCATATCCATCCCTTTAGATTTTAAATTATATTTTATACTAGTTAATTCTTATTATTACCATATTACTTGTTTACTTCACATTTTCAAAATAAAATGTTTTAAACATCCAAATGTTGTCAAAAAATGTACATAAAAATGCACATAAAGGTTAAAAAACTTTATATAACTTGTCATTCGATAAAAAGTCAAAAATCCAAAAAATGGGTATGAGTCACTTTTCTGTTTTTTATCGAACTACCTACTTTAATAAAATAATTCAAAAATGTTTTTTCTATCGTTATTTATAAATTAAACGTAGGTTTTTTAATTACTAAAACCATTAATTGAATATATAAAATAAATTAACTATTCACTAATCAAAATGATAAATTTTCAGGTTGTTACAGGTTCCGAAAATGATGGATCGATTTTGAAAGGAGTCGTGAAAATAATTATCCACAAAGGAGTGGGTTCTAGGAAGGGTAACTCATGGATAGAATGTCGAATGATTCTATCGTGGAATGAAGTAACGTGGAATGATTCCTTGAAGAAAATGGAAACTAGAGGGAGTAAGGAAAGGGCTTAGATACACATGTTACGAGATCGTTGATAATTTAAGTGTTTTTTGATGTACTCAAAAGCGAGGGTGCTGCGAAGACACTCATGGATACTTTGTTTGGCTACCCTAGATCGGATGGATGGATATGTGTACCCTGGACTGATGGAACGTGTAACGACCCTGGATTTTTGGCCCGTTTATTTTAATAAATGTTTAATCTAATTTAAATAAAATGTAAATTGACCAAATGAAAATGATTTTAAGTTGGAAATACTACCATTTTATTTATTTAAATTGTATTTTTAAAAAGGAATTGGGCTTCGAAAATTTAAAATAAAATCTCTTGATAATATTTTTAATAAAATTTGTCATATGTAATTAAATTAAAATACTTTACTTTATTTATATTTAGTATAAAATGATACATATAGATAATAATGTTTGAAAATTCTAAAATAAAAGATTCTTAACAATATCTTGATAAAATTTACCCTATATAATTAAATTAAATTATTTCACATTGTTAACATTTGAGAAATAAATACATGTGGATGATAGTGTTTAAAATAAGATCAAAGTTTAAAAATATAAAAATATAAAATACAAATAGATGATAATGTTAAATATAAAATATTAATATTAATATAATTCAAAATTAAATATAAATAAATAAGGAAACCCATGAATTTAAGTTTAATATTAATAGTCATATATAAAACACAAATCAAAAGAAAAATATAAATCAAAACAAGAAATAAGTAGTTAATACTTACAATATCATTTTAAATTTGCAAGGCCATAGAATATATATATATATATATATATATAATATAATAAGTATAAAATGTAACTAAATCATAATTGTACATAATTTAAATATTGATAGTTAAGAATGAAATATAAATATAAATGTAAATAAACCATATGAACTATATTGAATATAACTTAAATATTGTTAATCATAGTCAAAATACATAATAAAATTTAAAAGCCAAATATAGGATAAAATGAAGCAAGAACGCAAATATTTATGAAAGAAATTTTTTCATTCTGGACTAAGTTTGTAAAATATAAACCTGACATATATGTATGTATATTGGAAATACAGCCTGAAGTTAGATACAATAAACATTTGTACTTAAGTATCTCCATATATACATATGACAGTGTTACCTGACAAGTTTGTATATAATTATTCAAGCTAGGAAATAATAAAAATTAAAATAACAACCATATTTATATAAACAAGGTAAGCTAGAAGATAACAAATGTTTTACACAATAGCTTCATACACAAGCCATATGTTTACCTGCATAAGTACATGATTGCAGGTAATATCTTCAGAGCAAGACAAAATGATAGTCATGTAGACATAATTACAGTATGTAAACCTATTAAGAAACAGAGCATTAAATTTCTATCATCTCAGCCCATTCTTTTGTCAATTCAAATATTTATAAAATCTGATCAAGTCAAAACAGATGCAGGAAACAACAGTTCCAGTTAACACCTTCTGTTATACACCTAGGTTCTCCTTTATATATATATGTATACATCTGTTTTTAGTTCGTTCAGTAGTACCTAAAAAAAGAACAAAAAAGGAAAAGCAGGCAAAGCTCAAAAAAAAATTCAGAGCAAGAACATAGAAGATTCAAAACAAGTTTCAAGCAACAGTTATCAACTGCAGTCTTCATCACCTCGGATTATTCCTTGTTCAGAGTTTTACTGGTGAGTAAACAAGAAGTTAAAAAGCTTTAAGTTTGATAAAATAACAGTTCAGAGAATTGTTTTATGGTATGATTGTTCATGCTTTGATTTTGAATATTGCTAGGATTGCTCTGTACTACTCTGAAAGTGATACAGGTTGTATATTGTTCAAAATCTCATATGATTCACATTAAATCATTGCCAAGTTTTAATCTTTCAACCAAACAAAATATTTAAACTTATAATTAAGATTTTTAAAATGCTAATTTAAACCCTGGTTTGTAAATATACACTGTAACTTTATTTTACAGGTAAGAAAGTATAAATTGGATAAATTGATTGATGTAAAGTATTAATTCGAGTCCATAGCTTGAATCCTTACCATAAAACATGAATTTCAAAACTATAATGAAGATTTTTAACACAGTATTTCCAAGACAGTTTGTATTTGAACCAAAATGGCACTTTTGCGAATTTCTTGTTATGTAATCAATAATAAAAGTAGAAATTTGGGATGAAGCAAATATAAATGTATGTGATTTCATGAAAATTATTAGAGAATTTTTATATTGTTCGAGATTAGAATACGAGACCAATTTAGGGCTCGAGCTCCAGATTTGTCCACGTCTGTAATGGGTCAAGATCGCCTTCATTAAGCAACCGAGTGGCACTAAATTATGGTGGAGGGTTGCTTGGTAAGATGTCGTAGCATGGCCGAGATTCGAGCGCCTCAGGTGGCCGGTACGTCGAAGACGAGGTGTTTTTGTCAGTAGTGTTATTGGTTGTTTTTCGTTCGAACTGCTGTTTTTCTATTCGTTTTGATTTGAGACGATCTGGGCTTGAATTTCGAGTTTGGGGGTGGTTTGTGGCATGCCGGAAATGTCGAAGTTCGCCGGAGTTGGGCTGGGCTGCCGTGCACGTGCACGGCAGCGGTGTTGGTGTCAGTGCCATGAGGGGAGGTCTAACTCGAGGCGCGCACGAGTGAGAATGGGGGAAACTTCGGGTTCGCGTTTGAGTGAAATGATCTTGATGCTAATTTAATTTTCCTTAAACTTAAACGTATTGCTGAAAGAAAAAATAATATGAAGAAGAAGATGTTTAGGGAAGTCTCAGGAAGCTTGCGTGGGAAACTCGAAGTAATTCTCGAGTAAGAACAGGGAAGGTCTCGGGTTTTAGTGGGAAGGTCTCGGGTCAGTTGATTTTGATCTGCTGTTTAAAAAAAAATATGTGGAGATGTTTAACAAAAATTAAGATAGAATTTAATACTAGTTTAATTATGAAATTAATGTTTACAATGTTTCTAATTCTTATCTGTTATTTTAATTATGGAATTAATTTAAATTAAGTATTAGGTTAACTAAAAATTAAAGTTGTAGTAAATACTATAATTGATTATCAAAATTTAAAAGAAGGCTTTTACATGTTTAATTAAGTTGAACATATAAAATAAATAAATTGTTTTAGAAAGAAATTAAGAACAATTACTTTTAAATCGTAATTATCGATAGATTAATTATTTTGGGAAGTGATTGGGAGTAATCACTTTATAATCAGAGGTCGAGTAAATAATTAAGAAAAGGGGTAAATTTGGGATCAATTACTTAAAGTCAATTTATGAATGATTTATAGCTAACTAATCGAGTAAATTAATTAAGAATAAATAAATGGTTAAGTAAGTAATTAGCAGTAATTAAATGGGTAATTAAGTTGATTAATAATTAAAACTATTAATTAAATGATTAATTAAAGTAAATAACTGGGTTAAGAAGTAATTAAGTAATTGATAGTGTGAAATAAAACAATTATGTAATTAAGATTTAAGGATTAATAAAGAGATCATTAATTAAACAATTCGAAATGAAATAGGAAATTAGTTATTAATTAATGATTAATTAAATAGAGTTAAGTGATTAACTCTCAGGTAATTAATTCTAAATTGAATTAATTACAAAGAAGATTTAAAGGTAATTGCTTATGCATTGTTGTGTATGTAGAATGTCTGGTTTGTGATGTTTTAAATTGATGATATTCTGTGATGCTCTCTGATATGCTGTGATATATCTATAATGACTGTATATGTTTATCTGTGATAAATGTTGTTTGAATTATAACTTGAATTAAACTGTTTAAGTTAATTAGACAACTTGACCTTTAAAATGGCATTTGGATTCGATGAGACCGGGATCGGAAGAATCAATTTTGATTCTCCGAAAACCACATCGATCCAATTTAAACGTTGGTTCGTGAATCCTGAAATGAAGATCGAGATGGTGTTTTCGGATTGCAAGGGTTATCGTCGTTAACTTTGAGGGTGATTCCAAAATGAGTATGACGAGATAATGCCTTCAGTTTTGTTCGAACCCGAAACGAACTTGTATGGATTGAATGCTTTCAGCACATCGTCAGGCAGACGATGAGCATTCTAAGAAATAAGTTCAATAAAGGTAATCGCAGCCTCAAGCCTCATCAACGGGGAATGGCTAAAACAGGGGAGATGCAGCAAGGTTAGGTGGGTCATGCCCAAGCAGGACAAGATATTTCCCCTGTCTAGATGTCCCTTTTTATTTCGGCTGTGTGTGCGGTTGCTAGCTACAACCGCGGGGTTTATCTTGTTCGAGACTGTTCAGTAAGGAATGGTTCCGGCCTTGTGTTGTAGGGGATCGGGAGTGATCCTCGGTACGGTGATCCAGGCCCCGTACTGTGACGGGCAGTACCCCAGTAGCCCTGCCATTGTTGGAAATCCATTTTCCCTACGAGACCCTACGGTTTTGATTTGTATTACCCACTTTTGTGGCTAGTAGCTGGAATTTAATCATGTAACAATTTCGGCTATTTTCTATTTACTTGAAAACCCTAGACACTATTATAATATCACTGGATTTCCTATGAAATGTTTTGGTTAGCGTAAGGTAAAAACTTACCCGTATTTATTTGTGGGGAGTCTTACGTGATACCTTTATTTTCAAATGTTTTCAAAGTTAAACAACTTTAAACCGTTTACTCATACCAGACCCATGTCTGACCCAGAGTTTATATTTTGTTTTTCATAAACTCTTGGGTATTCAAATTTTTATGAGTGGCCAAGTGATAGGTCTCGGACTTGATTTCTAGAGGAGCTTGGAGCAGGAGATTCCAGACGTATATAGCTATTTATGTAGTTCCGCTGTGTTAGTTGATATGTATTGTACCTCTGATGTATATAGTGATAGATGTATGTATGGTTGTCATGTGTATTGATATTGTATAACTCTTATATATGTAAAAACTATGTAATATTTATGTGATAAATTATATTTTGTTCCATTCCGCTGTGAGATTCTGATGTTGTTGTTCTTTTCTTTTCTTTCTTTTCTATTTCTATCCCTTTCTTTCTTAATGATGATACGTCTTTCTGGTAGTAGAAGGGCGGGTCGTCACACTTGGTATCAGAGCATAGGTTGGTGATAACCTTGGCTCTGGTAGGAAGAATAGAGTCTGTAGTACTCTAAAATGAGTCTGAGTGTATTAATAGATATGGGCGCGTATTTGTTAGTGAATATAATTTTTTTATATTGTGTCGATTTATCTATTGAGTATTTATGGATTCTGGTCGATGTGTGGGACGCCATTTCATCGATAGGGATTTCTAAACTCTTAGACAAGGTAAACCGACACAGTATTGTTTTTAAAGTAGGGTAAATGAAATAATTTTACCCAAAACTATATTTTGACATAAAAGAAATATTTTCTGAAATTATTATATATATCTGAATGTGCGGTTGTTAATACTACAACCAAATAAAAATTTAAAATTTGAGTGGCTTATAACTAAATAAAATTGTCTAATAAAAGGCATATAACTAAAATTTGATTAAACAGAATTTAAGTCCCGGAAATTTGAAGGTGTTTAAATGAATTTAAACAAAGGATTTGGGAATTTAAAAAATCTTGGGAATGTTTAAAATGTTTTTCCAAAGATTTGAAGGCAATATTGGAATATTGATTTGGAAGATATTGTTGAATTGAAATTATTTTGGGAAAATTTATGGAAATAAGTAAGCACTGAACTCACTTTAGTCGCTGGAAAATAGTCCTGATGATGATGGCCACATCATCAGTATTCATTTTCGAGTTTCTAAAGTGATGGATTGCTATCAGGATATTATTCGGACTTGTTGGGTATACAAGTTGTTTTAGAAATTTTCAAAAAGAGAAAATTTTTTTGGTGGAAACAAGTGTTTGGAATTTGAAAATTTGATTTGATATACTAAGTGGATATGTGAAGTTATCATTTCAAAATGGTTTTGGAAATGAAAACCGGGCAATTGAATTCTAAGAAATTCTATTTATATAATGCGGGCGGTTTAAATGAATTAATTGTTGAACTTATAAAGTAAAGTTGATATTAATAAGATGGAATTGGGAAATTTTAATCCCGGAATTAAAATTTAGCTTAAGTAAATGAAAATAGGAAAACATATTGGAGTTTACCCTGAGATGAGTTAAATGGAATTGAAGTTCAAAATGAACTTAATTGGATATAAAATTGGAAGGTAAAATGATTGTAATTGTAAAATGAAAATTTATACTTTAAGATAGTAAGTGTTATATATATATATATATAAGTATAATTTGAAATTGTGATTATAAGATGAAATGACCCAAATGGGTAATATAAACTTAAAAGTAAACAAATAAGTTTTGAGCTCATATATTGAGAAATAAATTTAAAGAATGGTAAGTAGCTAAATTTAACTGAAGTTGAGTTGGAATAAAACTGAATTTAAATAAATGCAATCGAGTTATGGGTAAATTGAATGGGATAAATTCTTAAGTAAATAAGTAAGCCTTGAATTTGGATAGAATAGAATTGGTGTGAGTTGTAAATAAATCTAATTCAAGCATAAATTAAATGACTTTATTGTAAACTCAATAATAAATTGTTCATGTAAATTTAAGAATGGATAAAAGAATAAACTAATCAGCAAATAATTGGGATTTGATTAAAGGAAAATCAAACCAAAGATTTAAATGAAAATTGGTGGAATAGGATAAACTTAAGTTATTGGGTAGAATAGTTTGAAGAAAATAAATGACTTAAGTAAATTGTGAGATGATTATTTAAAATATTGGTTGTCGAGTTTAATAAAATGGTTTGGAATCAAACCTGATTGATATGAAAGAAAATGCATTGAAAGGATTGTGAATAGATTAATTGTGGTGGAGTCAAGTGTAAATTGAGTTGGAATCAATTTAAGATTTGCTATAAACTTATTGTTTATTCACAATAATATTACTGAATTGCATAAGAAAATGGGTTGTTTGAAGTAAACTAGATTAGGTAAAATTCTATGAATTATTGGAAGCAAAATAGGATAATTTTGAATAAGAGTTTGTTTTGCTTAAGCAAGTAAGTTGTTAATCACTTAAACTGAAGGGAATGATTTGGAAATATGTTATGCTAAACAAAAGGAGACTCTGCCAAAACTTTTCAAAATTTTGGAAACTAAAAAAAAAAATTAATTTAAAAATTTAGCAACAAAACATTTTCAAATTGGAGATTGAAATAAACTAGTGGATGAAACTAATTTAACATAATGATAGGAATCAGTTTAAATGAAAGATAGTCAATAAAATTAAATATTCAGAGTCAAATATAAATTGAATTCACAAGAAATTGGAAATTCAGATTTAAATAAAAAGATATTAAAGCTAAAATGGTAGAGTAATAATATAAGGGAATATATAATTCTTATATTAAACTTAAGAAATGAATGGTGAAATTCTTAAGTAAAATTTGATATTGGGAAAAATTATTCCAAGTGGATAGAAATCAGAATAATGTGAATAAAAGAAATTAATATAGTTAACAACCAATGAATATAAATACGTAGGATGAACGTATATTATTTTATTCGCATAACAATTTGATCCAGATTCGAGCACTAAATTTCGAGATAGTTATATATCGATCCGAGTTAGAATTTTTCACTCGATTTTTGACGACGAATCATGGATATGGATTTTGATTGGTTCTGGGAATTCTCTATCATAGTTGTGACTATGCAAGGAGAATGACAGTTCTGATCAAGAAACCAGTTCTGAGTCCGCACTAGAAAGTCGGGTGGACGATACTAGTTCGGAAGTGAAATTGTGTGATCGAGTGAGCAATCGAATTTGATACTGCGTACGAATAATGTATGTACATCGTACGAGCTTGATTGAATAGATTTTGTAATTCTGTAAAGTGTTAATACTGTAAGTTTTCAGAATTGAATTGCCAGAATAGATGTCTGGAATTCGTAATGTATTCCATATATCCCATCTAAAGGAATTTGTTTATGATTCATCATTAGTTGTTAAACCAGTAATTCAGGAATTTGAAAGTTGAACCAAATTTAACCGAGATCAGGAATCCAGTTTGGATTGTTGATCATCGAGAAACAAACTCTCGATAATTTTAGGGAAGTTATCCGGATTTGTGTTCGGATAACTAGTGTTGTTAGTTAGGATAGACTGTTTGGTTGTTTGTTAATATATGAATGATATGTATGTTTGAATGGTTGGAATAATAGTTTTAAAATTATCTTTGTTTTAAATTTCGGGGACGAAATTCTTTTAAGGGGGGAGGAATGTAACGACCCTGGATTTTTGGCCCCGTTTATTTTAATAAATGTTTAATCTAATTTAAATAAAATGTAAATTGACCATATGAAAATGATTTTAAGTTGGAAATACTGCCAATTTATTTATTTAAATTGTATTTTTAAAAAGGAATTGGGCTTCGGAAATTTAAAATAAAATCTCTTGATAATATTTTCAATAAAATTTGTCTTATGTAATTAAATTAAAATACTTTACTTTATTTATATTTAGTATAAAATGATACATATAGATAATAATGTTTGAAAATTCTAAAATAAAAGATTCTTAACAATATCTTGATAAAATTTACCCTATATAATTAAATTAAATTATTTCACATTGTTAACATTTGAGAAATAAATACATATGGATGATAGTGTTTAAAATAAGATCAAAGTTTAAAAATATAAAAATATAAAATACAAATAGATGATAATGTTCAATATAAAATATTAATATTAATATTAATATAAGTCAAAATTAAATATAAATAAATAAGGAAACCCATGAATTTAAGTTTAATATTAATAGTCATATATAAAACACAAATCAAAAGAAAAATATAAATCAAAACAAGAAATAAGTAGTTAATACTTACAATATCATTTTAAATTTGCAAGGCCATAGAATATATATATATATATAAAATATATAATAAGTATAAAATGTAACTAAATCATAATTGTACATAATTTAAATATTGATAGTTAAGAATGAAATATAAATATAAATGTAAATAAACCATACGAACTATATTGAATATAACTTAAATATTATTAATCATAGTCAAAATACATAATAAAATTTAAAAGCCAAATATTGGATAAAATGAAGCAAGAACACAAATATTTATGAAACAAATATTTTCATTCTGGACTAAGTTTGTAAAATATAAACCTGACATATATGTATGTATATTGGAAATTCAACCTGAAGTTAGATACAATAAACATTTGTACTTAAGTATCTCCATATATACATATGACAGTGTTACCTGACAAGTATGTATATAATTATTCAAGCTAGGAAATAATAAAAATAAAAATAACTACCATATGTATATAAACAAGGTAAGCTAGAAGATAACAAATGCTTTACACAATAGCTTCATACACAAGCCATATGTTTACATGCATAAGTACATGATTGCAGGTAATATCTTCAGAGCCAGAAAAAATGATAGTCATGTAGACATAATTACAGTATGTAAACCTATTAAGAAACAGAGCATTAAATTTCTATCATCTCAGCCCATTTTTTTGTCAATTCAAATATTTATAAAATCTGATCAAGTCAAAGCAGATGCAGGAAACAATAGTTCCAGTTAACACCTTCTGTTATACACCTGGGTTCTCCTCTATATATATATGTATACATCTGTTTTAAGTTCGTTCAGTAGTACCTAAAAAAAAGAACAAAAAAGGAAAAGCAGGCAAAGCTCAAAAAAATTAAATTCATAGCAAGAACATAGCAGATTCAAAACAAATTTCAAGCAACAGTTATCAACTGTAGTCTTCATCACCTCGGATTATTCCTTGTTCAGAGTTTTGCTGGTGAGTAAACAAGAAGTTAAAAAGCTTTAAGTTTGATAGAATAACAGTTCAGAGAATTGTTTTATGGTATGATTGTTCATGCTTTGATTTTGGATATTGCTAGGATTGCTCTGTACTACTCTGAAAGTGATACAGGTTGTATATTGCTCAAAATCTCATATGATTCACATTAAATCATTGCTAAGTTTTAATCTTTCAACCAAACAAAATATTTAAACTTATAATTAAGATTTTTAAAATGCTAATTTAAACCCTGGTTTGTAAATATACACTGTAACTTTATTTTACAGGTAAGAAAGTATAAATTGGATAAATTGGATTGATGTAAAGTATTAATTCGAGTCCATAGCTTGAATCCTTACCACAAAACATGATTTTTAAAACTATAATGAAGATTTTTAACACAGTATTTCCCGGGCAGTTTGTATTCAAACCAAATTGTCACTTTTGCGAACTTTTTGTTATGTAATCAATAATAAAAGTTGAAATTTGGGATGAAGCCAATATAAACGTATGTGATTTCATGAAAATTATCAGAGATTTTTTATATTGTTCGAGATTAGAATACGAGACCAATTTAGGGCTTGAGTTCCAGATTTGTCCATGTTTGTAATGGGTCAAGATTGCCTTCAATAAGAAACCGAGTGGCACTAAATTATGGTGGAGGGTTGCTTGGTAAGATGTCATAGTGTGGCCGAGATTCGAGCGCCTCAGGTGGCCGGTACGTCGAAGACGAGGTGTTTTTGTCAGTAGTGTTATTGGCTGTTTTCCGTTCGAACTGCTGTTTTTCTATTCGTTTTGATTTGAGACAATCTGGGCTTGAATTTCGAGTTTGGGGGTGGTTTGTGGCATGCCGGTAATGTCGGAGTTCGCCGGAGTTGGGCTGCGCTGCCGTGCACGTGCACGGCAGCGGTGTTGGTGTCAGTGCCATGAGGGGAGGTCTGACTCGAGTCGACACGAGTGAGAATGGGGGAAACTTCGGGTTCGCGTTCGAGTGAAATGATCCTGATGCTAATTTAATTTTCCTTAAACTTACACGTATTGCTGAAAGAAAAAATATATAAAGAAGAAGATGTTCAGGGAAGTCTCAGGAAGCTTGCGTGGGAAACTCGAAGTAATTCTCGAGTAAGAACAGGGAAGGTCTCGGGTTTTAGTGGGAAGGTCTCAGGTCAGTTGATTTTGATCTGCTGTTTAAAAAAAATAAATAGGTGGAAATGTTTAACAAAAATTAAGATAGAATTTAATACTATTTTAATTATGAAATTAATGTTTATAATGTTTCTAATTCTTAGCTGTTATTTTAATTATGGAATTAATTTAAATTAAGTATTAGGTTAACTAATAATTAAAGTTGTGGTAAATACTATAATTGATTATCAAAATTTAAAAGAAGACTTCTACATGTTTAATTAAGTTGAACATATAAGATAAATAAATTGTTTTAGAAAGAAATTGGGAACAATTACTTTTAAATCGTAATTAGCGATAGATTAATTATTTTGCGAAGTGATTGGGAGTAATCACTTTCTAATCAGAGATCGAGTAAATAATTAAGAAAAGGGGTAAATTTGGGATCAGTTACTTAAAGTCAGTTTATGAATGATTTATAGCTAATTAATCGAGTAAATTAATTAAGAATAAATAAATGGTTAAGTAAGTAATTAGCAGTAATTAAATGGGTAATTAAGTTGATTAATAATTAAGACTATTAATTAAATGATTAATTAAAGTAAATAACTGGGTTAAGAAGTAATTAAGTAATTGATAGTGTGAAATAAAACAATTATGTAATTAAGATTTAAGGATTAATAAAGAAATCATTAATTAAACAATTCGAAATGAAATAGGAAATTAGTTATTAATTAATGATTAATTAAATAGCGTTAAGTGATTAACTCTCAGGTAATTAATTCTAAATTGAATTAATTACAAAGAAGATTTAAAGGTAATTGCTTATGGATTGTTGTGTATGTAGAATGTCTGGTTTGTGATGTTTTAAATTGATGATATTCTGTGATGCTCTCTGATATGCTGTGATATATCTATGATGACCGTTATGTTTATTTGTGATAAATGTTGTTTGAATTATAATTTGAATTAAACTGTTTAAGTTAATTAGACAACTTGGCCTATAAAATGGCGTTTGGATTCGATGAGACCGGGATCGGAAGAATCAATTTTGATTCTCCGAAAACCACATCGATCCAATTTAAACGTTGGGTCGTGAATCCTGAAATGAAGATCGAGATGGTGTTTTCAGATTGCAAGGGTTATCGTCGTTAACTCTGAGGGTGATTCCAAAATGAGTATGACGAGATAATGCCTTCGGTTTCGTTCGAACCCGGAACGAACTTGTATGGATTGAATGCTTTCAGCACATCGTCAGGCGGACGATGAGCATTCTAAGAAATAAGTTCAATAAAGGTAATCGCAGCCTCAAGCCTCATCAACCGGGAATGGCTAAAATAGGGGAGATGCAGCAAGGTTAGGTGGGTCATGCCCAAGCAGGAAAAGATATTTCCCCTGTCTAGATGTCCCTTTTTATTTAGGCTTTGTGGGCGGTTGCTAGCTACAACCGCGGGATTTATCTTGTTCGGGACTGTTCAGTAAGGAATGGTTCCGGCCTTGTGTTGTAGGGGATCGGGAGTGATACTCGGTACGGTGATCTAGGCCCCGTACTGTGACGGGCAGTACCCCAGTAGCCCTGCCATTGTTGGAAATCCATTTTCCCTACGAGACCCTACGGTTTTGATTTGTATTACCCACTTTTGTGGCTAGTAGCTGGAATTTAATCATGTAACAATTTCGGCTATTTTCTATTTACTTGAAAACCCTAGACACTATTATAATATCGCTGGATTTCCTACGAAATGTTTTGGTTAGCGTAAGGTAAAAACTTACCCGTATTTATTTGTGGGGAGTCTTACGTGATACCTTTATTTTCAAATGTTTTCAAACTTAAACAACTTTAAACCGTTTACTCATACCAGACCCATGTCTGACCCGGAGTTTATATTTTGTTTTTCATTTGAGTAGCCAAGTGATAGGTCTAAGACTTGATTTCTGGAGGAGCATGGAGCAGGAGATTCCAAACATAAGTAGCTGTTTATGTAGTTCGGCTGTGTTAGTTGATATGTACTGTACCTCTGATGTATATAGTGATAGATGTATGTATGGTTGTCATGTGTATTGATATTGTATAACTCTCATATATGTAAAAACTATGTAATATTCATGTGATATATTATATTTTGTTCCGTTCCGCTATGAGATTCTGATGTTGTTCTTTTCTTTTCTTTCTTTTCTATTTCTATGCCTTTCTTTCTTAATGATGATACGTCTTTCTGGTAGTAGAAGGGCGGGTCGTCACAGAACCTGTTGATTATGCACGTATATGATTTTTGTTTGGTGATAATAAACATATATGTATATATATATATTCATTTAAATGTATTTGTTAATGTACTATTTTATTTTCACATAATTAAATAAATATTTGCTAAATAAAATAAATAACACGGAATTTAAATTCAAATAAGATATTTTGTTCAAACAAATATTTGTTACAATTTTTCATTTACAAATGTCCTCACTACATATCGTTCATTCACTCGCATTTATCTTCAATTCTATTCCAGATTGAATTCAGCATCCGAGTTATCTACAAAACAAACACTGACACAGTAAAATTGAAAAAGAAATATTTTTGCAGTGCAAAATAAAATGTGTTTTTGAAAATATTATTTACCTTGGATATTTGGGTTGTTCGTGATCATTTAATTTTGAATCCATCAAACATGAACACCTTGTGACATGCACAGTGTATCACTGTACATGCCACAAGGCCGTGCACACTGATATACACTTGACAAAACTGCAGGGACAAGTGAGCACAAGGTCAAACCCAACCAAAAAGCCAGGTTCAACTCAAGTGCAATACAAATAAAGTCATGACACAAGCACAAGGTCAAACCCGAGGCAAAGCTAGGTTATACTCAGATGCAATACAAAAAAAAATAGAATGGTGAAATTTTTTAATGACTGGAACAAGCCTCGACCAAAGTTCAATGTGTACACTTGAAAACAGAGGCTAAATAGTCCAACCAGACCAAATTGAAACAACAACAAAACTACAAATAGTTTTGAACACAATGAGGCATGAATTCACAAGCAACAAATGCAGCAGTTCAAATGTCACTGGGGATTTCAAAATTACCAAGTCAAGTCAAATACTAAAGAATCAAGCCGTGGGTCAGGAACAAGTCAAGTGAAGGCAATACAAGCTCTATTGTATACAAGTTCAGTGGCATGACACAAAGGCATAAAATGAGCAATGCTTCAACATAACAAACATGCTTAGTTCTAACAAGGGAAAAATACATACACACTTGTATGTGTGTATATATATATATATATATATATATATATATATATATATATATAAGAACATGAATGCAATGACCAAAGGCAGCAGAAAAAGGTACACAAGTGTTTGGCAATAATGGAAGCAGTATGCAAGTGAGGCTACAAACCAGTATAGTTCATATGAAAACAGGCTAACTTCAAAATGGTACAAGTGCAGCCTCAACAGTGAAGACCAGTGAGCAAATCAATCAAGACTTCAAGCATGCGAATATAAATGCAGACCATAAGTGCACAAGAACATGAATGCAATACTTTTTGCATGAACATCAACACAGAGATCAGGCACAATAACAAAGTGTACAGGAAAACCAGACATGCACACACACACACACACATATATATCGATGAAACAGTAGCAGATTAAATAAGAATAAGCAGAGTGGACTGTGCAATCAACCAAGTGCATGGGCAAACAAATGAACACAAATGGCAGTGCACCAGACCAGAACTGTACAAAGTATAAAGAAACATATATATGAAATGCAACAATAAATTATCGAACCATTCAATACAAGAAACTGAACAGTAACAGTAATCAAGTGTAGATAAGCTACATAAAGATCAACAAACTACAAGATGTTCAGCTACAAAAGGAACCAGTAATATACATTAATGATCAAGTCGAACTCCATTTTTATCAAAGTCAGAAATTTCAAAATAATCAAGTCATGCGTCAAAGCAGTTTAAAGATTATGATTTTTGCCGGCAAATAATATATTCGAACGATAAACAGAGAAAAGAATGAAATCAAATTCCAAAGCAAATCAAAGATGTGGTGATCAAGCAATCAGGAACATATACGAATTAAACAAGTCTAAACAAATTGTATACAATCAACCAAAATCGAATGATAGAATAAATTATCAGATGAATTCAATTCGAGCGAAAATTGAGGGAACTAAACCCTATTTAAACACAATCATCAGCGGCATTAAGAGGTATTCAAGTTCAAGCAACAACAGAGAGGAATAATTCATTAAACTCAAATCAAAGTCAAGAATAATCAATAATCAGTAAAAGGGGACAAACATATCAATTCAAAGCGTCATTCAATCTCGACAATTTGAAGCAGCCAACTAATCAATCGAAGAAAGCATTCGAAGCACAACTGGAAGCGGCAACTTCAAAGATTATCATGAAGCCCTAATTTTCAAGAAAGGAACGAACGAGAAAAAGAAAGCAGCCATTTTTTTCTTAGAGGATCGGGTCGAAGAAATAACAAAGAAAATGGGGCCGACATTTTTTTAGTGATAATTTTGTTTTGGGCCGACTTAAAATATTTCTTTTGTGCTTTAGATTTTTAAATAGGGTTTTTTGTAATTTTTAGTTTATTTTGTAATCTTTCTTTTAAACGTTTGTAATTTTCTATTCTTGTGACTAGTGGACGAACTATGGTGGTGTAGTTTGAGAATTCGCAACACAATGGTTGAGTTGTGGTAGGGTTTTGAACGTAGAGTTAGGTTAGTCGATAGCGGATGTCAAGAGTTTATGTGTGTAAGCGTCCGACTAACTAATTTCTAGTAGAAACCGTGAAGGCAGCGTGTAGGTAGGGGTTTGCCAAAGCTGGGTAAATCTGTGTTGTTCTATTTCTGTTTTTATTATTCTACTATTATCCGTGCTGCTACTATTCTGCTGTTATCTGTGTTGCAATTATTTTATATTCTTCTGCATTGAATTTTTATAATTATTGGTATCAACCTATTTACCCCCTTCTAGGGTGAAATCGATCCAACATAACCAATACCAACTTTGGGTTAAAGGTTAGTACACTGAAAACAGGGATATATCTGTTAATCCTTCGCAGAGAAATAGTCATACAAGTTAACATATATCTAAGGCACATTAAGTGATAGTGAGGATTGTTGATGGATGCCATGTTTGCTTTGATTGTTTGCTCTTGTATTCCATCACTCTAAGGATGTTGCTTAAGGTAGGTGTTGTGGGTAAGGGCACTTGGACACTCGTCATTGTACTTAGTTTGTAATATACCTCTATGATGTTTAAAGTAGCATACTATATTCGTTATGTGCTAACTCTTTGGTTAAAGACACATGTCAGGTATGGTTAATATACCCATGTTCCCTACTAATCAACTTGTATAGTTTTTAAAATTCATTTTCCACCAATACCAAACTGTTGTCTGACTCGAGATTATATGCTTTACTTTTTATTATCTTAGGCATTCTTTACTGAGTAGACTATAAAAGGTCTAGGTGGGACGTATAGTTATACAGAGGACAGTCTGGACGATGCTTTCTCGCATTATATATAGATATTATGCTTATTCTGTTGTGTAACACTGTGGAGCCTAGACAATGTTTGCTTTACTATTATGATGCAGTTTATCTGAGTTTATTTTTGTTTTTTATAAACTTTTTTACTATGTTGTATAACTCTATGGATCTGTGCACTGAACCTGCTTCACTTAGTTATTACTGTCTCTCCTATTTTATATCTATGATGTGTACTATATTTTATTCCATACATTATGACATATACGATAGGTTATGTGATTGATTTTCTTTTCTTTTACCCCTGACAATTGCTCTACATTGGTCGGGTAATGCTGTAGCGCACTACATATATTTACATTGGATGCAAGCGGTGTAGGGAGATCGTCATAGTACAGCTGTGGCTAAAGTAAGCAATGCTAAAGAGAACATTGTGTTGATGGCATTGATTAGATGAATTCATCTGGTTATGAATTTTGGTAAGTGGTTGGAGATGAAGTTGCCACCAACCATGGAGGAGTTTTATCGAAAAGCGACCAATATTTATGCTTGGAAGAGGTAGACATGGCAATTGGAAAGGCTGGTGGAAGGCCATCTATTGAGGTAATGTAGAGTAATGTCATCATGAAGCAAACTGGTGAGAGAGCTGGGAATGCTGTTATTAATATTGGAAATAGAAACAACAATAAAAAAATGAAATTGGGGTGCTAGACGTGAGAAAACTTTCTTTAAAAGCGTTCAATGAACCCGAAACATGAAGATTATACCCTGTTAGACGACACTGTGGATAATATTTACCTTACCATGCATGGTACGGAGAATTATTAAAAGATAGATCGAAGAGAATCGACTAAAAGAGATAAGTGTTTTGCAAGTACCATTTCTACCATCAAATCCATGAGCATAACACAAATAAGATGTCTAAATTTGTGGGATATAATCAAAGTTCTGATCAGGCAAAAGAAACTTCAACCCACAGGATGGCGTGCAAGTGAACAATCGACTCTAAGAGTAGATGGCTCAACGGGGATAGGCTAAACCTAGCGGAAAGGAACCTATGCAACCTAAAAGGGGACTTGTGATCAATACCATTATTGGTGACCTCATCTAGTCGAGAATAGCTGGAATGAGATGGAAAGATATAATAATTCACATAGGAGAGCTACTTTACTATATAAGAAAGAGCTTCGACAAAAAAAGCTACGATTGACAACTGATAATATTGTGTTTAGTAATCTTGATATAGATGGGAAAGAAGCACCAACACTTGACCCTTTGGTGATTACGGACATAATTAGACCGACCTTTATGAAATGTGTTCTCATTGAC
This sequence comes from Allium cepa, assembly GCA_030765085.1. Taxonomy (NCBI): domain Eukaryota; kingdom Viridiplantae; phylum Streptophyta; class Magnoliopsida; order Asparagales; family Amaryllidaceae; genus Allium; species Allium cepa. The sequence goes on along the minus strand of CM060945.1, from coordinate 873,682,708 downwards.
TGTGGGAACTCGGTCAATATTTTGTTTAAAAAGAATTATGACTAGATGAGGATGGATGGTAGGATATAAAGTATGCAAATCTCGCATCCAAGGATTTACCAAAGATCTTATAGAGCCTGTTGGATGTATTGATTTACTGATAGAACTAGTGAAGGTGACCACAAGGGAGTGTGGGTTCAGACATTCATTATGATAAACACATACACGGCTCATAATGCTTTCCTAGGTCAATCGACCCTTGCTAGTTTCATAATGTCCCTAGCCCCATGATGTTTAACGCTGAAGTTCCCAACTGAGAATGGGTAGGAGCAATCCAGGGAGATTAGAGTATGGGATGTGAATGCTACATCGTAGGCCAAGAGAGGCAAAGTGATATGAGAAGGAAAGAGGTGCAAAGAAGACTTTTTGTATCAAATCGATTGATGCATAGCAACCACCGCCTAACCCTAGGCTCAGATAGTATAGTAATTTTTACTAATCCAAGTATTCAAGGAAAGTCACATAGGATGTGAGGACGTCCCCTGTAGAACTGACTATTAACATCCTAACCCATCAGGATGACCCCATTCAAGTTCTAAAGATTAGATCTTAAATTAGACGAAGGAAGAGTTGATAGGGTTTCTCTAGGCAAACTTAGATGTGTTTGCCTAGACGCATTCCAATATGTGTGGAATGTCATTGGAGATAGCATGTCATACATTGAGTGTGAACCTATGAAGGCCTTCTATGAAACAAAAGAGGCGCAACTTGGGCCCTTAGCGATCTGCTACATCGAAAGAGGAAGTGGATAAGCCTAAGGCTAACGATTCATCCACAATGTTGTGTACCTCGAATGTTAGGCGAATCTAATACTGGTTACAAAGCCTAATGAAAAATGGCGAACATGCATTAACTATTCGAACTTGAATAAAACATGCCCAAGGTACAACTTCTAGCTATAAAAGATAGACAAAATAGTGGACCTAACTACCAAATATGAGTTTCTATATTTCATGGATTCTTGTTTCGATGATAATCAAATACCAATGCATGTTCTAGACTAAGAGCACATAAATTTCATCACTGATCTGGGGTTGTACTATTATAGTGTTATATCGCTCAATTTGAAGAATGCATGAGCTACATACCAAAGATTGGTAAATTCAATATTCGAAGATAATATCAGACATACAATGTAGGTTTATGTAGACGATATGCTGGTGAATTTATAGCGATCGGTGAACCATATGGGAGACCTTTCAAAGATGTTTGATGTACTTCAAAGATACCAAATGAAACTCAGTCCATTAAAATGTTCTTTAGAGTCGCATCGGATAAACTTTTGGGTTTCATAGTAAACTCAATGGGCAAAGAAGTTAATCTAAAGTAGATTAAGGCATTGAGAGATTTTAAAGCCCTTCAGAACAGAAGGGAAATATAGAGTTTGAACAGAAAGGTCGCTACACTTAGTATGTAATGACCACCTTACACTTAGATGTACAACAGTTTTTGAAGTAAAGAAGAGAAATAGAAGAAAAGAGAATGAAAAAGAAGAAAAAGGAAACATCAAATAATCACAAAACTTTTTTGTATTTCACATTGCATCAGAGTAAATATAACAGCCAACATAAATATAAAACAATCGAGATAGTAATAACAATGTGAACTAATTACTAGTGTATAAGATTCAGAGAATTATCTAACACAGTAAAAGGGTTTATACAACTGATACATAAACTCAACCGGTAAACTATTTTTAATAATAGTTTGTCAAACACCATCAAGGTTCCATAGTGTCACATACAATAACAACTCAAATATAAGTATGAGCAAATGTCACCTCCTACTAGTCCATCTTCAGAACTCCATAAGTCATCCACACCTACTATCTAGTCTGCGCATTTAAGAGTACTCGAGATAATAAGAAGCAAAGCGTAAAACCTTGGATCAAACAATAGTCCGGTGTGAGCAATAAACAATCTCAATGTACTATAAAAGTCAATATAGTATATGGAATAGAGGGTAAATGAATCATACCTGATCTGTCCCTGCAACCAAAGATTCAATACATACATAGATAATATGCTACTATAATATATCGTAAAAGGGAACTCCATAATCAATAAACTACTTAGTAATCTAGGTATCTCCATCCATAATACCAACTTCATACTAAGTAAACCGTCTGGGGTGTCTAGGTATCCCAATTCACAATACCTACCTCGTTTGACATCCCTGGGGTGATAGGCGGCTAGTGAAGCAGCCATAACAAACATAGCATCCATCAAACAACATCAACAGTTACCAAGTGTGCTATAGATATATAATAACTCATATGACCCTCATGCTAGAGACAAGTGGATATCTCGGTTCTCCATCGCACTCTCGTATCTCGTAGCCAAAAGTTGGATGCATGTCTTGCAACCTAAAGCTGGACACTAGACCCAAAGACATAGGTCCAGGGTATACAGATCCTCGCTACCACTCCATGGGCGTCCTCACCATATAATACCTTTGCTTCAAGTACAAAAGAAAAACTCCAAGTCATCAACGATCCCTTACCACATATGCATGCATCTAAGCCCTATTAGCACAATACAATTTCCATTATTCAAAACCCACCATGTTCCTCCACTCCATGACTCCCACCACAAGCCTCTTCGATACCTACTCCCTACTCGAGTCACCAATTGAAGATATGTAGTGTCTATTCTTCTATGCCTACTAACTCCAGAAGTCACAAACCGAAGATACAAGGCTTTTCATCATGTTATACATCACCATCCCCATGATGCGAATGATACAACACCTCCAGCACGATATATAGAATCTAGAAACAATCAAGGTCAAAACCTACTCCATACACCATTAAGTCATAATCCGAAGTACCAACTCTCATATCTACATGCCACATCACCGCCTCACAATCGAAATTACTTGCCCTAGAGCAATAACATCAAGACTCAAATTCAGTCGCATAAATAAATCATCAAATCGCGCACCACAAAATCTACTCGTTGTCTAAGCCAAAGAGCGCCAAATCGCCAATCAATAGTAGTGATGGACATTGACCACTCTACAGTAGTTATCACCAACCACCTTGGCCTTGTACTTAACCAAAGTGGATAAGTACAAACCAAACGAAAACGTCTAGCATACATCTTGAAGTCCAAAGCCTCATCTTCCATCTTTAGATCTTTTGGCACATATCCTAACCCTCCTCTATAACTTATCTTGTTTGTCGGACTTTCGCGTGTACATAATCCCAACATACAAGATATTACCTAACACTCGATCGTCGATCTTTAAATAATACATCCATATCGACCAATGAGGAAATCATATCAAAAATAACTCAAATCTAATAATTCCCTAACAGTGGCACATTGATGGAAAATATGTGCTATTCGATATAAATCATTCTAAAATACTCTTATTTTCTTTTATAAATATCTAGTAGTATATAAGTATAGGAAAATCATATTTTAAAACCAAAAATCATTCCAGAACATCGACCTAATACTATACAACTAATCATAGCATGTTGAGTGATAATATCACTCACCTTAACAAATGCTGTCCAAACCACTGCCAAAATGTAGAACTCCCCACAACCAGCGCGACAAGAAACCACATTTAAATGGACCTTGTACGCAAAAGATATGACCAATATAAGAAAAGGGATTATATATTAATTAAATAATAATAATTAAACATTTAATTACCTTAATTAACCTCTAATCCTTCTTCTCCATTCCATTCCTATATAAGGCCGATACATGCATAAGAGTATACGTTTTCTCTCTCCTTCATTCTCTCTCGTTTCTTGATGAAATTGCAAACCATTTTTGCCAATGAACCATACTATGCAATCCTCTGTACGTTGACACGACGTAGGAGCCATGTCCTGACAAGGCTATGGACGCGTTTCCATTTACTTGGTCGCGATCGATGAAACTTGGTTGAATGGTGCGCATCGTCGAGGGAAGTGCATTATCGAATTCGTCTATCGCCATTCCAATCTTCAACAAATCCAAACCTTAAATCCGACCATGATGAGGTCGACGTTGCTAGTCACAATCAATCAAAATTTGGCCATGGTATATGCGAAGCTCTCGTCCATACGATCTCAATAGATTTGGTTTCGAAATTTATCACTGAGCGAATTGGTCGAATTTATTTTTTGAATGAGATTTGAGGAAGAGGTCATAATTTTGCTTATAGGAATGGAACATTAAAGTGACTAATTGAACTAGAGAGTTAAAAGGAATTTCAGTGGAATTATATTAATATTTTATTCCACTTATTTATTTTCTCAAATAAATGGTCGTACGTTTTGAGTTCGCATGATCACATGACTCATACGATCGCAACAAAACTCGTCTTCGTACATTACCTCATTTTTTCGGATCTAATGGTATAAACCTCATTGCTATTTGAGATTACGCCTTTAAACGCTAATTTCATGCATTTCGAGATCGTTTCGGCCATCAGAGCGTCCGATCTCCAAGTATAACAAATCTTATGCTCGTCTTAATTCACAACGTCAATCCGAACGCAACGGTAGTGGTCTCGAGACCTGTAACATCCCCAATTCTGAAGCCACAAGCTAAGTGGTACAGATGCTACAGTCATCTATAGTATTAACTTCTGGTGACAAAATACAATAATGCTAGATTCATTTATATAGCAAAAACACATAGATATGAAATAAAACATAGATTTCAAAACAATTTTTTTATTACATTTCAAATCCATATTTCAGATCCATTACATAATCCCACAAACGTATCCACGTTCATAAAAATATAATAATTACACATATGTCAAGAGCGACATATGAAGATGCCCCTTGGATGATCAGAGTATATAATTAGGCAAGTAAATAGCTTTGCCATTGCAATCAGAACACAATGGAATTAAAAGAACTCTTATTAACTAGCTTGCCTCCTGCACGTCTTCCAAAGCTTTATTCGTCCAAAAGAGAGCCTGAAAACCTTAAACCTCAAACTACTAAAATCAATTGAGCACTCGAGATTTAAGCGGAAAACATAAACTTCAAGTCAGACATAAAGCCTAATATGAATAATAATCTACCATCTCAAACCATTTAGATATCTAGTAAGACCACGCCGCTTAGCGGAATGGGTTTTCTCCTCACTGGTATCCTAAAAACTTTATAAAACCATATATCGTGCTCTTCCATCCACAATGGTTAAAACAATATGATGATATGAAAATAAGTAAATTAATTATGGATTTCCCATCCCCATTCATTGTGACTAACTGTCTCATTTATGGTTTCTAAGGTCACTATTAACCATATTAGTTTTCATTGGCTTTCTAATAACCTGTTTTGTACTTATGGACTCCATGCCCGATTTCATAGTTTTCACGGGATAACTAATAAACTGATTTAAGCTTATGGAATCCCTGCCCAGTATCATAGTTTTCATGTGATTGCCAAGAACCAATTGGCCCATGCCAATAACTTTACTGTTTCATGGGTTCTACCTGAACCTATTGGTAACTCCATTAACTTCCCTCTTATCCTAGTTTTCATGGGTTAGCTAGAAACTTATTGACAACTGTCAAGAACTTAATCCGAATATAGTTTTTATGGGTTCACCACAAATCTAATAGCCCCAGCCAGTAACTCCATATATAAATAGTTTTCATGGGTTTACTATGAACCTATTGTCCCCCGCTAGTAACTTTCTCTAAGCATAGTTTTCATGGGCACACTATGAACCTGTCTATCTAATAAATTGTTTAATCATTATTTAAGCATCCTATATTGTGGTCTATTTGACCTCCTGGAGCAATTCTACTTATTCAAGAGTTATTCAATTTGTATTAACTACGGGGTCAACGTAGCTGGTTATTCTACCCTTTCTCCCCAAATAGAGTATGGGTCCATTTTAAAATGTATATGAAGAAGCAAACATAATAATATAATAGTGCCGACACCCATGGTTTAATATCCTTGAAATCATTTTCATATAAAACATGGTTATTCCCTTTAACCTATTACTTTATAAAGGAAAGCTTCTTCAAAAACTTTATGCTTAAAACCATTTCTAAACTCCTTTATTTATGCCATGGTTTTTCCTTTAAAATGGGATTGGTTATTTTTTTTGAAAACTAAGGCTTTCGAAACCTTAAAACAATACTTTCAAAACCCCTGAATAACCTCCCTATAAAGCATAGAAAACTTCTTTTCAAAACACTAAATATATGCCTTTCGATGCTCTTTAAACCAACTTTTTTCGAAACCTTAATGTACCTTTTGAAAGTACTAAACTTTATGCTTAAAACCATTTCTGAACTCCTTTATTTATGCCATGGTTTTTCCTTTAAAATGGGATTGGGTTTTTTTTTTTTGAAATCTAAGGCTTTCGAAACCTTAAAGCATTACTTTCAAAACCCCTGAATAACCTCCCTATAAAGCATAGAAAACTTCTTTTCAAAACACTAAATATATGCCTTTCGATGCTCTTTAAACCATCTTTTTCGAAACCAAAATGTACCTTTTGAAAGTACTAAAGCATTACTTATAAACATAGCTTAAAACCAATGAAAGTACCCCTTCCGAAACAATTGGGTTTAGCTTTAAAACATATTTTGGGTCAAAGTGAATATATATGACAGTATCTCTTTCAAAACCTTTAATCTTCATAGAATATTGTTTGGGGAAAGTTTGATGGCGTCGGCACCGTCCTTTCGAAAGCTTCAAAACATTTAAGTAAAACATTGAAGGTTAGTATCTAGACCCCCTATCGACACCATTGCCTTCGAAACCCTAGACCCCTTTTGAAAGCATTTAGGAAGTGGCTTTGTACGAGTTTAAAACAAAGGCTACCTTTGGAAAGCATTAATGGATTCAATACACTCGATAGGCAAAAGAGCGACAGTAGGGTTTCGACTAGGTCGGAACCATCATTTTGGAAAGCATTATTTTATAATAAAGGAACTCATTCGAAAACTCTTAACCAAAAATGAAAGATGGCAACCCTCTTCAAAAGCTAGTTAGAAAACCCCTTTCGATAGCATATGTTTCGACTCCTTCAAAAGCTTTTAATAAAACAAAGCAGGTATTTAACTTTTGATAACAAAGCAAAGGTTTCGACTCCATCGAAAACATGATTTCGACACTATGCTTTCCGCCTTTTCCAATCCACTTTGCACCAATCTCATTTATACCATGTGTATTGGTTTTGACTGATTCGAAGAGGGAACATACGATTTGAAAGGTACTTCTAAAAGAGGCGAAACACACTTTTTTGGGTAAAAGCTGAATTAATGTTAATTTTAGTAATTGCTCTATAACTAACCTGCCATTTTGTAAACATTTGATTGGTTGCCTTAAGTTTTCAAATTATTTCCCAATTAACAACTGCATAATTACAGATCTAAATCAAGGAAAATTTAACAACTAATCCCTTCCATTAAGCAAAACTAATAATGCATTTAAATCCTTCTTTCTAAAATAATTTAATTCTCATAGAATATTACTTAGGAAAAAGCCCCAAAAATTACATAAATTTAATTTCAATGTGTTATCCAACATACAAAAATTTTAGACCCTAATTTTTCCCGAAATAATCGAAATAAAATTTTAAACCCAATTATCCATATTTTCCTTTGAAAATTCATATTATATTTTCCATAGCTTGGAAAATTATAAAAATTGAAACCCATCACCAAAATCATATTTTACATAACATATAATTTTTCCATGGCATTCAAAATCATCTGTATTCAGTTTTACCCTTAAAACCATGAGAAACCATAGTTAAACTGTTCGGTTTAAATCAAGCATGTTATAAATATAAGAATATCACCATCCAAATCACCATAAAATGAATTTAACCTTAAACCCAAAAAAATATTATCATAAAAAAAGAATTGGTATAAATTATTATTCACCTTAATAAGATAAGGACTTTGATGTTTGTTTTGAGATTAATCCCTTTGCTTTAATTCCTTAGCTTTAGATTTAACTTCCCTTCCTTTCTATTAGTAATGGCCGGCTTGCTTCTTAGGTTTCATGTTTTTTCATTTTTAGAAAATTAAAATGAACGTGCATATGAAGGAACGAAATGTATAAGGGCCATAGAAATAATTTGGGGCTATTTACCAATAAGTCCTTGTGTAAATTAATTAGCCTATAAGCCATTTTAAGCCCATTTAATTAATTTTAAGCACGACCTCTAATTTATTTCCAAATCTCAATCCCTTTATCTCTCTAATTCTTACCTTATTCTATTTCGTTTATCTAATTAAATCTCCTAAATAATGTTATCAAAAATTAGGGATGTTACAGGCTCTCCTTGTTAAAAATTTCATTCTCGAAATTCAGTAAGGGCCAAATACTAAACATAGCAATCATTTATAACAACTCCTAACAATCATACTAGCCTACCTGACTAGGAACTATCTATATAACTCTTATATAGACATACCCTTAAAGAAGATCAGGATAAGCATATCGAATCCTGTCTTCTATCTCCTAAGTAAAAGTCCTTCTTGTTATCGCTCCATTGAACATTCACCAATTTGACTGTCTTGTTCCTCAATCTTTTCTCTTCTCTACAACCCAAACTAGTTGTCTAACAAAAGTCAAATTAGGCTCTACTGTCAAATCTTCCAACCCTATTGGAGGAATAATAGTCTCTGGATCATGTACATACTTGCGAAGGTGAGACACATGAAATACATTATGGACACCTGCCACACTGCTTGGCAACTCTAGTTTGTATGCAAACTCACTAATCCTCTCCATACTCTGGAATGGACCAACGTATCTCAGTGCTAGTTTCCCTGACTTTCTAAATCATACCACATCCTTTATGGTGACACCTTAATGAAACCTTGATCTCCAACTAAGAATTCTAGGTCTTTACGCCTCTTGTCATTGTAACTCTTCTATTTGGACCGAGCTTTCTTCATTCTTTCCCCAATCAACTCAATCTTCTTTGATGCCTCTCTAATCAGATTTGGACCTAAGACTAACCTATCTCCAACCAACATGCTGGCAATTTGCATAGCTTTACATACAAAGCTTTAAAAGGCGTCGTTCTTATATTAGTCTGATAACTATTGTTATAGGAAAACTCAACCAAATGTAGGTGGTGCTCCCAATATCCACCAAAGTTCAATACACAAGCTCTTAGTAAATCCTCAAGTACCTTATTGACTCTCTATCTACCCATCTGTCTGAGGGTGATATGCAGTACTCATCTTAAGCTTGGTACCTAATGCTACCTATAGACTCTTCCTAAATTCACTAGTGAACAAAGCATCTCTGACACTAATTATACTAATAGGAACTCCATGTAGTCTAACTATGTTCTACACGATTAACTTAGCTAAAACATGTGTCGTCCTAGTTGATTTAACTGGAATGAAATGAGCACTCTTAGTCAACCTATCCACTATGACTCATATACTTTTATTTCCTCTATTTGCCCTTGGCAATCCATTCTATAAAATCCATCGATATCAAATCCCATTTCCAAACTGGAATCTCTAAAGGATGAAGCAACCCACTCGGCTTTTGATATTTGGCTTTCACTTGTTGATACTTTGCACATCGCCTAACCCACAAGCCAACATCCTTCTTCTTACCTTCCCAACAGAAGCTCCTCTTCATATCCTAATACATCGTTGTCCCTCTAGGATGAATCGTAAATTTGGACCGATGACATTCTATAATAACTTCGTTCCTCAAGCCCTCCATATTTGGAACACACAACCATCCCTTCTTTCTCAACCATTCTATTTGGTCAAGGCTAAAATCCTTTAGATCATCGATCTCATTTCCAACTTCTAGCCTTCTAATTCTCTCTACTAATACTGGATCCACTTTTCTCTTAGAAGTAATTCTCTCGATAAACACTGGTCGACCTTCTAAACAGGACAACATGGTAATACTTTGACTAGAACTAGCGGTTGATCTTAACTGCACACTACAAGTAGTCAAAGCTTCTAAATCCTTCCATTCTGCCAACATAACAAGCACCACATTCCAGTGTCTCCTACTAAGAGCATCCGCTACCTTATTTCCTTTCCAAGAGTATACTCTATACCAAAATCATAAGCAGCTAAAAACTCCAGCCACCTTTACTATCTCATATTCAGCTCCTTCTGTATTCTAGCTTATTTGGCTTCTTCACGAACACCACGACCGCTCACCAAGGCGAACTACTTGGCCTAATAAAATTCCTTCCTTCTAGATCCACTAGTTTGACCTTCACTTCCTTCATCTCGGTCAGTGTCATCCTGTTTGTTGGTCTACTAACAAGTTCAGCTCCTGGTACACGATCATTCTGATACTAAATAGCTCGTTTCGATGGCAGACCTATAACCGGCTCAAAGATATCTGCAAACTCTCTTGCTACTCGAACCAGACTTAAATCTTCTTCCATTTCTATGGCACTTAATAATGCACAAACACTCCGGTTAGAATTCTCCATTGAGAATATGATTCGGTTATAATTGTCAGGGTGTCTCGGTGACATCTCCCCATCCTAGCAATATTCTAGCCTCATACTTACTCAACCAATCCATACACAAAATGATTCTGGAATCTAGGAAATCTAAAACATACAGACTGCATGCAAATTTATGACCTAACAAATCATGTTCTAACTGATTACATCTCATCCTTAGAGTTGCATATCCTCCTATTAGATTCGCAACCCTTAAAGAAGTAACAAGGTATGTGGGTTCTAGGCATAACATATCAACCAAATTCTATGATATAAATGAATGTACTGCACGGGTATCAAATAGTATCCTAACTAGTATACTCTAAATTAAAAGCATACCTTCCATCACGGTCTTTCCTTTATCCACTACAGTAGGCCTAGCTGATGCTGGTACAATAGCAAAAACCTTTCCTCTGTCCACCCTAACTGGCTCTGGACACTGATTCTTATAGTGCCCAAGTTGATCGTAGTTGAAGCACTTCGCATTCCTCTTATCTGCAGCCTTCTTCCCTTTGCCTGACCGACACTAGGGCGGATAATGACACTTCTTGTCACACTTGAAGCAAATTAAATCGGCTTTTTGCTTCTTGGCAGCATTTCCCTTACTGACTCCCTTCTTCTTAAAGAAATTTCTTTTCTTTCCCTGAGAACCCTGAATTTCAACTAGCTTCCCTGTAGCACAAATAGAAAGCATCTCCTCATGGAAAACTTCCATTTCCACCACTAAATTACAAGAATCACAAAGATGTGGTAGGGTTACCCTAACAATTTCAGGCCTCATTCCTTTAATAAACCTCTCATTCCTTTTGACGACAGTGTCCAAAGTATTATATCCATAATCGAACAACTCATCAAACTTAGTGACATACTCGACAACCGACATCTCTCCCTACTCTAGATCCAAAAACTTTCTCAGAAGCTCTTAACTTAGAGACCTCGGACATTAACCTTTGCTTAAATCTCCTTATAAAATTAGCCCAAGTCAATTCCTCCTCCATAACATCGACAAAAACACAGTTCCACCAATGAAGCACTGACCCTTGCAATTGCCTAGAGGCCAACCTTCTCTTATGCTCATCATCTAAACTTAAATTAACAAAGATGCATTCACAATCAACAGCCAATTCTTTACCTCTATGGCATTCTTCGTCCCCATAAATGGCTTTCCACCAAGACTGATATAGTCTATCCTCAGCTTAGCATAATAATTCCCAACTGGGGCCATAGGATAAGCTCCTCCAACATGCCCAACAACTCCAGCAGCAGCTCATGCTTGCACCATATTGACAAAAAGCTAATACACCACTCTCATATCCACTGGTGGATTTCCAACACCCACATTGGCATCTGCATTTTGGTTAGCATTAGCCTGCAACCTAGGTTCCTCCTGGTGGGTCGAACATTTCCATTGGTTGTAGTACTTCTCCACCAAGACTTCCACTTCGTTTCCTGGCTCTATACGAAATAAAACAAAGATTTTGAAACAACTTTTTCATTACATTTCAAATCCATATTTCAGATTCAATACATAATCCCACAATCATATCCACGTTCAGAAAAATATAATTGTTACATATGTGCCAAGAGCGGCATATGAAGATGTTCTCTCGGATGATCAGAGATATAATTAGGGAAGTAAACAACTTTGCATTACAACCAAAACATAGTGCAACAAAAAGAACTCTTATTAACTTGCTTTCCTCCTACACGTCTTCGGAAGCTTTATTCGTGTAAAAGAGAACCTAAAAACCTTAAACTTTAAACTATTAAAAATCAATTGAGCACCTAAGAGTTTAAGGGAAAAACATAAACTTCGAGTCAGACATAAAGCCTATAATGAATAATAATCTACCGTCTCGAACCATTTATATATCTAGTGAGACCATGTTGCTTAGCGGAATGAGTTTTCCTATTACTAGTATCTTAAAAACTTTATAAAACCATATACTATGCTCCCTCATCCACAATGGTAAAATAATTCAAAATAATATGATGATATGCAAATGAGTAAATTAATTCTAGATTTCTCATTCCATTCATTCTCATTAACTGTCTCATTTATTGTTTCTAGGTTCACAATTAACCTATTAGTTTTCATGGGCATAGTAATAACCTATTTAATATTTATGGACTCTGTGTTTGATTGCATAGTTTTTATGGGATTACTAAGAATATGATTTAAGCTTATGGACTCACTGCCCAATATCATTGTTCTTATGAGATCACTAATAACCTATTGGCCCCTGCCAATAACTTCACTATTTCATGGGTTCTACTTGAACCTATTGGTAACTCCAATAATTTCCTACTTGTTTTTAGTTTTCATGGTTAACTAAGAACCTATTGACAATTGCCAATAACTTAATCTAGATTTAGTTTTCATAGGTGTTCGTCGACAAAATTTCTATTGATTTAGAAATTTGTTGAAAATTTTCAAATTAAAATATAACCGCAAGCGCACGGCGTACACTTGAAGTACGTGGCGAATACGGGTCGATCCGCAGGGAATTGATGATTTAAAAAAAATCTATTCAATCAAATTATACCAAAGTCGAAGAGGATTAGTTAACTAGAAATAAAACGAGGCTAACACTAGAAAATGCGATTCAAAAATTATTAGACTAAAGAACAATTTAGAGGCAAATCCACTCTCAAATTTTTGTAAATCAACAAACACATAATTTATGATCTCTAACTTTGATATTAAGTGAAATAATCATTGCATTTATCATAAGTATGGTTTGTTTATGTTATTAGTTAACATAACTCAAACCATCAAACTATAATACAACAATTATACCACTTACAATTCTCATGAAAAAGAAGCCAAAGCAAAAACTATTTTAAGTATGATCTATTTACTATTGTAACTAGTAACATAGATCATCAAATTTCATTTTTACTTTCATTTCATAATCAAAAATTAATTAGCAAATGTTGATGTAAATTGTGTTTATGTTGAGTAAGAATAGCTCATTTGCATAAGCAATATAAGCTATCAAACCCACTTGTATAAACTTACATCAAAATTCACATTCATGAAGCATAAACAAAGAGATCATAAATCATAAAAAATGTTGAAATTACATAAAGTTAGAGAGCTTCATCACCCCTAAATTGAAGAGGTTTAGCTACTCATTTGTGGCATTGAAGCATCACAAGTAAGTTTCAACATTAAAGAAAAGAAAATAGAAAATAAGCAAAGAAAGCAAAAGAGATTAGCTACTAACTACTTGCGTAAATGTAAATCTAAGCTATGAACATAAAGAGAAAGAGAGCATATAAATAAACATTAACAATAAAACAAAGAAAAACATGTAGAAAAGAGAGAAGAAAGAGGCTTGGAAGCCATTTTTATTTCATAGAACATTGAGCTTACACTTTGATTTCTTAATTTCCTAAGTAAAATGAAAGAGTAGATGATGATCTTCATGTACATAAGAGGGCTATTTATACATGCATAAAACCCTAATTCTCTTTTTAGGGAGCTTCCCAAAATACCCTTGAGGTGGTGTAGCCTCCAAGTAATCATTAACATTCACTAATCCCCCACTTAATATGTACATGAAGCTTTAAGTCCTTTTAGCATGTGCTTAGCTTCTAATTGGAAGTTAGGTAAGTGGGTGGGGTCCTCCATGATCTTGAACTTGAATTATTTACTCTTCATTCCTTTGTATTTCCTTGTGCATGCATGTATCTTCATATAAGCCTCTTCCATATGCATCCAAATTCCTATAAAAATAATCAAAAAATGTCCAAGTAAAAATTCTTACATTGACGTATGCACAAAAATGACCGTTTTGCCCCTGAATGATGATGAAAATATGATGGTTTGGAAATAATTGAATTTTGGTTTTAAACATGTTAAAATGCCCAAATATGATGATTATTTAAAAAAAAGAGATAAAATATGGATGTAAATATATGCACAATTACGTGCACATCAAATACCCCCACACTTATCTTTTTATTCGTCCTCGAATAAAGGAAAACTAAGATAAATCCGTTTTCGCAGGGAGCACGATTGGATTGAGCATATGCAACAAGCCGTTAAACCTCTGGGTGTCCCCAGTAGGACGAGTGTTGTCTCGTGAGGGTTTTCAGCGGATATTACCCACAAAATCCAAATGCAGGATGAAAATATTTACAAATTGCAAGATTTATTTACATAGAGATGAATGCGAATTTTTTGGAAATATTCACAAATGAAGGATTTATTTTTAAATTGACACGAATAAGTTAAATACAAGTTTTGGTCATTGTCTTGAAAATTTAAGTCATTTACTCGTCAAAATTTCCAATAAAAATCAAGTTGTCATGACAGATAGACCATAGTTTGGCTAGTTGTTTCGGTTGATAACACAATGTAATTATGAAATGGATCCTTAGTTGATTATCAAAGTTTATTAAAGTGGTATTTTCATTTCTTTTCAATAACAAGTTAGGTCAAACAAGTTAAAATAGTGCTAGGATTTCAATTGCTTGCTCTCTCATTATTTGCAAGAAAAATTACACACCTAGCTCAGGTAAACTGAGGCCAGATATACCACCCATGCACTGCCTTTCGGGCTTATGTGAGGGGAGTACAGAGCATGGCGAGTGTACACACTTTCGTGCATACACCTATCGACCGTAGGTGGTTTTTATTAAGTCTGTTCTTTTTTTTAATATGCGTTTCATACCTGCATAACCGTGAGGACGTTTAAATGAGTATGAAAGCACATAATCAAAGATTACAAGTAATTCACCCATGCATAACCGTGAGGACTTTTAAATGAGAGTGAATACTTTGGATGTTATTATTTTGTTTTTGTTTTTTTATATATATATATATTTTTTAAGAGAGAGAGAGTTTTGCAAAATCATCTTAGCACCATTTAACTTAGAAGACAAAAATGTTATATCCTTTACTTTAAATTTACCACTTTTTAAACAACGATTTTCAATTAGAACATACTTCATAATTAACATAAATGAACCTTCCTATATACTTGTAAAACCATTGTTATTTGTAATCAAACTTCATTTTTATTTTTGTTAAGACAAATAAATTTTCAAAAATTTCAATTTATTAACCAAAACTTATACTTATCCCATAGTGTTTCTTCAAAAATAAATCAAAATGGTAAAAAGAAAATGTTTCTGAGATTTAGGAGTTTTGAGATTTTTTTTTTTTTGAAGAAAATGAAAATTCAAAAATGCCATGAAAAACTAAAAAAAATGAAAATGAGACTCCCCCCACACTTAATTTTGACCGTGTCCCCACAGTCGATGCATGATATAATGAGTGTAACGGGGAAAAATATGTATATATTTACAAAAGAGGGTTAACATTCTTACTAGACGTAGCTTGGCTCATGAAGGATCATGAGCTCCTCCTCTTGGTAACCGGGAAATTCCAAGAAGGGTTTTAAACGATGACCGTTGACTTTGAAAATCGATCCATTCTTTGGGTTTTCTATTTCTATGGCACCATGTGGAAAAACAGTTCGTACCACAAATGGTCCGGTCCACCTTGATTTAAGTTTCCCAGGGAATAAATGAAGTCTCGAGTCATATAAAAGAACTTTCTGGTTAGGCGAAAACTTTTTCCTTAGGATTGACTTGTCATGAAAAACTTTGCTTCTTTCTTTGTAAATTTTCTCGTTTTCATACGCGTCGTTCCTAAGTTCTTCTAGTTCGTTGAGTTGTAATTTTCGATTTTCGCCAGCTTCTTCATGATCAAAGTTTAAGTTTTTTATTGCCCACAACGCTTTGTGTTCAATTTCAACGGGTAAATGGCAAGCTTTACCGTAAACTAAACGAAAAGGGGACATCCCAAGGTTAGTTTTAAAAGCAGTACGGTAAGCCCAAAGCGCGTCGGTCAATTTCTGAGACCAATCTTTTCGATTTTTATTGACAGTTTTCTCCAAGATTTGTTTTATTTGTCGATTTGAAACTTCAACTTGGCCACAAGTCTGAGGATGATATGGAGTGGATAACTTGTGGGTTATCGAGTATTTTTTTATTAAAGTTTCAAAAGAACGGTTGCAAAAATGGGTTCCGTTATCACTGATTATTGTGCGAGGTGTGCCGAACCTCGAAAAGATGTTTTCTTTAAGAAATTTCACAACAATTCTGTGGTCATTGGTTTTGCAAGGAACGGCTTCGACCCATTTTGAAACGTAATCGACAGCGAGAAGGATATACAAGTTTCCAAAGGAATTGGGAAAAGGTCCCATAAAGTCGATACCCCATACATCAAAGATTTCGATCGTAAGAATGGGGTTTAAAGGCATCATATCTCGTCGAGAAATTTGTCCAAGCATTTGACATCGATCACAAGTTTTACAAAATTCAAACGAGTCTTTGAAAAGAGAAGGCCAATAGAAACCACACTGAAGCACTTTTTCCGCAGTTTTTCGAGGACCGAAATGTCCACCGCACGCTTGATCGTTGCAAAACGAAAGAACACTCCTTATTTCATTATCCGGAATGCAACGTCGAATGATTTGGTCGGGACAATATTTGAACAAGTATGGATCGTCCCAATAGAAATATTTCACTTGGGACATGAATTTGCATTTGTCCTGTTTGGACCAAGATGAGGGAGTTTCTTTAGTGACTAAGTAGTTCACTATATCAGCGTACCATGGATCGATAGAAATAGAAAGAAGTTGTTCATCGGGGAAGTTTTCATTGATCGGCAAGGAAGATGGTGCGTTCGAAAGACGAGATAAATGATCGGCTATGACATTATCGGATCCTTTTTTGTCTTTGATTGTAAGGTCGAATTCTTGAAGTAAAAGGATCCAATGAATCAAACGGGATTTAGCATCCTTTTTAGCGAAGAGATATCGAAGCGCAGAATGGTCAGTGTAGACCGTAATGTGTGAACCTATCAAGTAAGGTCGAAACTTTTCAAGCGCAAAAACGACAGCTAGAAGCTCTTTTTCAGTTGTTGTGTAGTTGAGTTGAGCGTCGTTCAAGGTCATACTCGCGTAGTAAATGACATGAAGGATCTTGTTGATGCGTTGTCCCAAGACAGCACCAACGGCAAAGTTTGAAGCGTCGCACATTATTTCGAAAGGAAGATCCCAATTGGGTGCGCAAATGACTGGGGCAGAAATGAGTTCCCTCTTAAGACATTCAAAAGAAGAGATACAATCAGAGTTAAAATCGAAAGGAACGTCTTTTCCAAGAAGGGTCGTCAAAGGACGGGCGATTTTGCTAAAGTCTTTCACAAAGCGTCGATAAAAGCCAGCGTGTCCTAAAAATGATCGAATGTCCTTAACAGATTTGGGAATGGGTAGATTTGCAATGACATCGATTTTCGCTTTGTCTACCTCAATGCCTTTGTTTGAGATGATATGTCCAAGGACAATGCCTTGTTTGACCATAAAGTGGCATTTTTCCCAATTCAAAGTCAAGTGTTTTTCTTTACATCGATTCAAAACCAACTCGAGGTGATGTAAACATTGAGAAAAAGAATCGCCGAAGATAGAGAAATCGTCCATAAAGACTTCTAGAAAGCGCTCAATCATGTCAGAAAAGATTCCAACCATGCATCGTTGGAAAGTCGCAGGAGCGTTACAAAGTCCGAATGGCATACGTCGATAAGCGAAGGTACCGAATGGACACGTGAAAGTCGTTTTCTCCTGATCTTCGGGAGCGATTGGAATTTGGTTATAGCCGGAATAACCATCAAGAAAGCAATAGAATTCGTGACCGGCTAAAGGTTCGAGCATTTGGTCGATAAATGGAAGAGGAAAATGATCCTTACGTGTTGCGGCATTTAGTTTTCGATAGTCAATGCAAACACGCCAACCCGTTTGAGTACGAGTCGGAATAAGTTCGTTAGCGTCGTTTTTTATAACAGTAAGTCTGGACTTTTTAGGAACGACATGAATTGGGCTAACCCATGGGCTATCGGAGATGGGGTATATGATACCGTTATCGAGGAGCTTAAGAATTTCGTCACGAACCACATCTTTCATTTTTGGGTTAAGCCTCCGTTGTGCGTCACAAGTGGGTTTGGCTTCATCAATCAAATGAATGCGATGTTGGACAATAGCAGGGCTAATTCCCTTAATATCAGTAATGGACCACCCAATTGCTTCTCTGTTTTTCAAAAGAATAGAGAGAAGAGAAGCTTCTTGGTCAAGAGAAAGATTGTTAGAAATGATGACAGGACAAGTTTCGTTTTCACCTAAGTATGCATACTTAAGGTGAGTGGAAAGTGGTTTGAGGTCCAATTTCGGGAGTTTTTCGATTGCAAAATTGGGCTGAGATTCGGACTCAACTTGAAGCGATTCAAAGGGAAGAGTGTGTTCGATCTCGTTGGGGACTTCATGAAACAATTTTTCGTACTCGGCCTCGCGTTCATCGATAAGATCAAATGTTTCGTTTTCAAAGTTTTCATGAATGGCACTAACTTCTAATGTTTGGTCACGAAGTTCGTTCGAGTGGCTTTCAAGATTGAAAATGTTAAGATCCAAAGTCATGTTTCCAAAAGAGATTTTCATCGAACCGTTACGACAATTGATTAAGGCGTTTGAGGTGGCTAAGAATGGTCGGCCTAAAATCAATGGGATTTGACTCGCAGGGTTTGTCACGGGTTGTGTTTCGAGAACGATAAAATCAACGGGGAATATGAATTGCCCTACTCGAATGAGCACGTCTTCGATTTCTCCCACGGGCTTCTTAATGGAACGATCGGCAAATTGAAGCGTAACTTTCGTGGGTTTGAGCTCACCTAAGCCTAAATGTTCGTACACGGAGTATGGAATCAAGTTGACACTCGCGCCTAAGTCTATTAAACATTTGCTAATCATCTTTTCTCCAATTGTACACGAAATCGTAGGGCAGCCAGGATCTTTGTATTTAACGGGTATGGATTGGGAAAAGACTTCACTCAAACTAGCGGCTGAGAAGACTTTTTTGAGCACTTGAGTGTGTCGCTTTTGGGTGCACAAGTCCTTAAGAAATTTCGCGTAAGTGGGGACTTGCTGAACGATGTCAAGAAGAGGAATGTTAACTTTGACTTGTTTAAAAATTTCTAACATCTTTTCCATTTGGTCCGAGTGTTTCTTTGGTCGAAGACGATGTAGAAATGGAACATGATACTCGGTAGGCGGGTCTACTCGAGTAGAAGAAGAAGAATTTTGATTGTCGTTCGATTCGATGTTTGGCTCCACGTTCTGTTCTGAGTCGTTCGTTGTTTTAGAAGTATCGAGAAAAGTTCCCAGTGAATCATTTGGATTAACGACTTGATTATCGATTTGTTTACCAGAACGGAGAGTTGTGATAGCATTCAACTGGGTGACATTGCTATCTTGAACAACATGGGCTTGATTTGAATTTGCGTTTTGATTTCTGGGATTTGGAAGGGGCTGGCTTGGGAATGTTCCTCGTTCACGTTCACTTACAGACGTGGCTAATTGACTCATTTGCATTTCGAGTTTCGCAATCGATTGGTTTGTGTTTTGCATATATGAAGTCAATAAATTTTGCAAATTGTTGTTTGATTGAAGGCTTTGAGTAGTTGCCTTAGCCAACGTTTCAAGAGTTTTCTCAAGCGAAGTTAAACGTTTATCGTCTTGTGGAGGATGAGTAGAATTTGGTGGAAAATTTGGTTGTTGCGGTTGATTATGAGACGGACCCGCAAAGTTTGGTTGAAAATTATTGGTCTGAAAGGGAGGATTTGAAGTATTATTCGGAAATGCTTGAAAATTGGGACGAATCGTATTAGTGTTGGGATTGTTTTGGTTCCATGCAAAATTCGGATGATTTCTCCATCCAGGGTTGTACGTTGGAGAAAACGGGTCGTTTTTGGTTTTATTGAAAGCATTGATTTGTTCGACGGAATTGGGACACTGATCGGCTATATGATTAGGATCGTTGCATTTATAACACATTGGTTGGGAAGCTTGGTTCGTTTGATTCGATGAGAAAACATTATCGAATTTTTTAATCATTGCGTCGATCTTAGCTTCCAAAGCAAAAGAAGATCCCGTCGAGTGTGCACTCGATCGTGAGTAGATTGATTTTTCGTTCGAGCGTTCCCATTGGGATGACTTTTCAGCGAGGTTTTCAAGAAATTGCGAAGCATCGTCATGATGTTGGGCAAGAAAATTGCCTTGGCACATTGATTCGAGCATGGTTCATGAGCTGTTTTCGAGTCCATCATATAAGATTTGGCAAATCGTCCATTTTTCAAAGTTATGTGTGGACATTTTATCAAAAGCTCTTTGAATCTTTCAAAATATTTTCCAAATGGTTCACCCTTGAATTGATGAAAATTTACAATTACGTTTAGAATTCTACTTGTTTTTTTCTAAGGGGTAGAACTTTTTTAAGAAAGCTTTTACAAATTCTTCCCACGTTTTAATTGAGTTCGAAGGTAAGCTGTACAACCATTTTTCAGCGTAATCCGTAAGAGCAAATGGGATTAATCGAAGTTTGATTCCGTCATCAGAAAGTTGTTGAAGTTTAATGGTTGCGCAAACTTGTTCGAATTTAGTCAAAAAGATGTATGGGTCATCGTGTTCGAAATTGCCAAATTTTGGAAGCGTGGCAATATGGTTCGAATGGATTTCGAAATGGTTACCCGTAGGGGCGGGTAATGTGATGCAAGATGGAATAGAAACTCTATCGGGAAAGATTCTATCCATAAGAGTTCGAGGGGCGTTTTCGTTCGCCATTTCGGGAGGATTGTCTCTTCGAGTTAAACGGTTTGTAGAAGGGTCACGAATCCAAGTATTCGTTGTTGTGTCACGAGTCCAAGTACTCATGCACAAGTGAAAGTCGAGAGGAGAAAGAAATTAGAAACGAGTTTGGAGAATGAAAGAAGATTTGAAAATGTTTTTTTTTTTTAAAAAAAAGGGAAAAAAACTATTTAGCAAGTGAAGTTTATTTCAAAAGAAAAGTTTGATTTTTGTTTTGTTTTTGAATTTTCAATTTTTTTTTTTTTGAAATGATTTTACAAATTTTTTTAGATTTTTTTTTTTGAGTTTTTTTTTTAAATATGCATGAACTAATGCAACTAAATGAATGCAAAGGACTTAATTATAGTTTTCTGTCCTTAGTAGCTCCTAACCCAAAATTGTATAATCACACTTTGTCTTAAACCAACAAAAATATTTCTCAGCCAGGTAACGGACAGGGGTTATCGGTGCACCACGAATCACCGTAGCAATGCAACCGAAGGTTTAAGTACCTTCAAAGGAACAACCAGTATAATATTTACGAATCACCGTAATTTTTATAACTGGTTATTACTCTGCCGTAGCCTAGACACCAAGAAATAAAATCGTTTAAGTAAAACAATTGTGAAGATACAATTAAGCCCTAAGTGAGCTCGTGACACCCTTAGGTCCAACGTCTAACCTTTATTATTAGTCAAATTCTACGATGAAATGCGTTTGTGGGCTAAGGAAAGGGTGATGAAATCCCTCACCTTATGTGAATTGGGGTATTGCCCTTAGAAAAGAAAAACAAGATGAGATGAATGCAAAGCAGAAATTAAACGTGAAATTACAATGCAACTAAAATGAAGTTTGTTTTTGTTTCTGGATATTTTTGAATTTTTTTTTTTGTTATATATAAATGCAAATGCAAGGAACCAACAATGCACTAGAGATGAAAGCACAATACCAGAGCGTGCAGATTATTAGCAATTTTTTTTTTTTAGCGGCGATTTTAGCAAAGCAAAGCAATTATTTTTCCTTTTGGCAAGCAATTCCTTGTAATTTTCTGCTTTGACAACCTGAAATGAAAAACAAGATATATTCAACAATTTTTATTGTTATTAATTTTTTGTATGTTTATCAAAGATGAAAAACAAAATAAGAGAAAAACAAAACAATTGAAAATAAAATAAATGAAAAATGAAAATTAAACAAATTTGAACCTTTTTTTTTTGAATTTTTTTTTTTGGAGAGGAAATTTAAAAGTAGGGTTTTACTTAAAAAAAAAAATTGTTTTTTTT
Source organism: Allium cepa (assembly GCA_030765085.1). Classification (NCBI taxonomy): domain Eukaryota; kingdom Viridiplantae; phylum Streptophyta; class Magnoliopsida; order Asparagales; family Amaryllidaceae; genus Allium; species Allium cepa. The sequence goes on along the minus strand of CM060945.1, from coordinate 873,660,268 downwards.
GTTTTTTATATATACAAAACTAAAACTAAAGAAAACACTTTTTTTTTTTGAAAACAACTTGCTATTTATTTTTTTATTTTTCAAGAAGCAAAACAAACTACTTAACACTCAAAAAAATAAAAATAAAATAAAAGAAAAGATTCAACTCAAAACAACACAAGTGACACTAAAGCAACTAAAAACCACCCAACAAAATAAAGCGAAACAAAATAAAACAAAAACAAAAAAAAAATAAACTAAACTAAAAACAATTGAAAATATCTAGAGGAATAACTCTCTGTCCAAACAAAAGTCCAACCGGCCCACAAAGTTAATACATTACCATTTCATAAGTTCACACTGCCTAACCCCTCTATCCATAGATAAAATGCAATTCTCAAAAATCAAAAACTAGTTTGAAATCGAAATTAATTTTAGGAAATCGAAGTTGAAATCGCTGGTTGAGGGTGTTCGAACTTGGATTTGCGAGGCGATTTGGGTTTGGGATGAAAGCAGAATTCTGGTAGAGGATTTTCGCGAGTGGTTGGGGGTTGGAGTTAGAAGCGCGGCGATGGTTTCGATGTTGGATTGGATGTCGAATTGGTTGTAGTGAGAAGTGTGTTGTCAAGGCTAGTTGCAATTTCTCTGGTGGGTATTCATGGATTGTTGAAGTTCTGCAGTGGTTCTTGATTCGCTGATGAGTTGCAAAGCGAACTGGGTCTAAGCAGTGGCTGTCGGAAGTCGTGCTAGATATGTCAGAAGTGGTTACTGCTGTTGTTGTACAGGGTTTGGCAGTGAAGACTTGGAGTTCGACTATGGTCTGCTGGTTCGGAATGAGTGCACTGGCGATTTGATTTTGAAAATCTAGGTTATTATTGAAGCAGTGGTTGAAGGCAGTTCACTGAGGTGTTGTTGTTAGCTCGGTGACAGGGGAGGTGATGTATCAGGTCATGGACTGGTCAGGGGAGTTATGGTAAGGGGTTCCTCTGGTATACAGTAGTGAAGGTGAAAGTGTATGTATGAGGATTGAACGGGTTTGGAAGTAGCTGTCGAGACTATTGCAGTTGGTGGTAAGGCAATGGTAACGTAGAGGCTTCGGAAGGCAGTGCAGTTGAATGCCTGGTTGTAAGTTGTTTGATTTCAGGTGAATGAAGTGGGAAGGAGTTTGGGCAGAGGTAAGGTGATTGATGAAGTCAGTAGAATTTGCAGTGTTGATATGGTGATGAGCAGCTATGTATAATTATGGTGATGAAGGAGATTTTAGTTTGGATGTGGAGCTGTGATAGGTATGGTGATGTAAAGGGAAGGCTTGAATGAGCTGCAGACAGGTGAATGTATGGAAAATTGTTGTTTGAATGTTTGATGGTCAGTAGTATGTAGATGAATGGTGATTGGAAGCAGCAGAATTTAATGAAGTATGGGGTGTTTGATTGGCGGATATGGGTTGCCGAGGCAGGAATGGATGTTGGACTTTGACAGTTTGTTGGCGGCAGAGGAAAGTGGAGAGATTGATGAGAGATTGAGGAAAATGGAGAGATAGAGTGAATATTTAGGAGTAGAACAGTAAGATTAGGCAGTGATCGTGATTAAGGGTATGTAGGCTGGTGAAGGGGAATGTTGAGCAGGGCGATGATGGATGTTTGAGAAGTGTTTGTTGAGGATGGCCTAGCAGTTTGTAAGGGGAAGGCAATCGTTGGTGGTCAGGGATTATGGGATGAGCAGGGAGATGACAGTGATCTGTTTAGCAATGTGATGTATAGGTTGATGGTGAAGTATAGATGTTAGTGAGTGGCAGTGGAAGTTATGCAGTGATAATGGCTGAAATAAGAGGCGAAGATTGTGGTGAAGGAAGTGAATGTAGTTGCTTGGTATAGCAGAGGAGTGAAGTGGTTTGAGTTGAAGTGAGGAAATGAGGCTTGTATGAAGGTGTGCAGGGAAAAGAATGCACAGGCACAGTGCTGGCTGTGAACAGTAATGAGAATGATTGAGTGAATATTTTTGAAAAACAGTGAATAAAAGCAATGTACAACAGAAAATGTAAACTGTAAAGAAATTGAAATAATATATATATATATATATATTTTTTTTTTGAAATTGCGTATGTTCTTTTTTTTAATATGAAAACGCAAACGAAAATGCAAAACAAACAAATGCACTCAAAAACCACATAAACAAACAATTTTTTTTGTAATAAGCAAACACACAAAAAACAAACAAAAATAATTCGAAGAATAGAAAATTAAAAACCAAAGCAATTCCCCGGCAACGGCGCCAAAAACTTGTTCGTCAACAAAATTTCTATTGATTTAGAAATTTGTCGAAAAATTTCAAATTAAAATATAACCGCAAGCGCACGGCGTACACTTGAAGTACGTGGCGAATATCGGGTCGATCCGCAGGGAATTGATGATTTAAAAAAAATCTATTCAATCAAATTATACCAAAGTCGAAGAGGATTTGTTAACTAGAAATAAAACGAGGCTAACACTAGAAAATGCGATTCAAAAATTATTAGACTAAAGAACAATTTAGAGGCAAATCCACTCTCAAATTTTTGTAAATCAACAAACACATAATTTATGATCTCTAACTTTGATATTAAGTGAAATAATCATTGCATTTATCATAAGTATGGTTTGTTTATGTTATTAGTTAACATAACTCAAACCATCAAACTATAATACAACAATTATACCACTTACAATTCTCATGAAAAAGAAGCCAAAGCAAAAACTATTTTAAGTATGATCTATTTACTATTGTAACTAGTAACATAGATCATCAAATTTCATTTTTACTTTCATTTCATAATCAAAAATTAATTAGCAAATATTGATGTAAATTGTGTTTATGTTGAGTAAGAATAGCTCATTTGCATAAGCAATATAAGCTATCAAACCCACTTGTATAAACTTACATCAAAATTCACATTCATGAAGCATAAACAAAGAGATCATAAATCATAAAAAATGTTGAAATTACATAAAGTTAGAGAGCTTCATCACCCCTAAATTGAAGAGGTTTAGCTACTCATTTGTGGCATTGAAGCATCACAAGTAAGTTTCAACATTAAAGAAAAGAAAATAGAAAATAAGCAAAGAAAGCAAAAGAGATTAGCTACTAACTACTTGCATAAATGTAAATCTAAGCTATGAACATAAAGAGAAAGAGAGCATATAAATAAACATTAACAATAAAACAAAGAAAAACATGTAGAAAAGAGAGAAGAAAGAGGCTTGGAAGCCATTTTTATTTCATAGAACATTGAGCTTACACTTTGATTTCTTAATTTCCTAAGTAAAATGAAAGAGTAGATGATGATCTTCATGTACATAAGAGGGCTATTTATACATGCATAAAACCCTAATTCTCTTTTTAGGGAGCTTCCCAAAATACCCTTGAGGTGGTGTAGCCTCCAAGTAATCATTAACATTCACTAATCCCCCACTTAATATGTACATGAAGCTTTAAGTCCTTTTAGCATGTGCTTAGCTTCTAATTGGAAGTTAGGTAAGTGGGTGGGGTCCTCCATGATCTTGAACTTGAATTATTTCCTCTTCATTCCTTTGTATTTCCTTGTGCATGCATGTATCTTCATATAAGCCTCTTCCATATGCATCCAAATTCCTATAAAAATAATCAAAAAATGTCCAAGTAAAATTCTTACATTGACACATGCACAAAAATGACCGTTTTGCCCCTGAATGATGATGAAAATATGATGGTTTGGAAATAATTGAATTCTGGTTTTAAACATGTTAAAATGCCCAAATATGATGATTATTTAAAAAAAAGAGATAAAATATGGATGTAAATATATGCACAATTACGTGCACATCAATGGGTTCACCACAAACCTACTGGCCCCTGCTAGTAGCTCTGTCTGTACATAGTTTTCATGGGTTTAATATGAACCTACTGGCATATGCCAATAACTTTCTCTAAGCATAGTTTTCATCGGCACACTTTGAACCTGCCTATTTGACAACTTCTTTAATCAGCATTTAGGCATCATATATTCTGGTCTATCTGACCTCTTGGATGCAATTCTACCCATTCAGGAGTTATTCAATTTATATTCACTACTGGGTCACCTTAGCCGGTTATTCTACCCTTTCTCCCCAAAATACAGTTATAGGTCCATTTTAAAGTGAATACGTATATGAAGAAGCAAACATAATAACATAATAGTACCGACTCCCATGGTTTAATATCCTTGAAATCATTTTCATATAAAACATGGTTAATCCCTTTAATCTATTTCTTTATCAAGGAAAGCTACTTCAAAAACATTATGCTTAAAACCATTTCAAAACTCCTTTATTTATGCTATGATTTTTCTATTAAAATGAGATTGGGTTATTTGTTTTGAAAACTAAGGCTTTCAAAACCTTAAAACATTACTTTTGAAACCCTTGGATAACCTCCCTCATAAGCATAGAAAACTCCTTTAAAAACATTAAATATATGCCTTATGAAGCTCTTTAAAGAATCTCTTTTGAAACCAAAATGTACCTTTCGAAAGTACTAAAGCATTACTTAGAAACATAGCTTTGAAACCAATGAAAGTAACACTTTTGAAACCATTAGGTTTTCCTTTAAAACATATTTTGGGTCAAAGTGAATATATACAAAAGTATCTCTTTTGAAACCTTTCATCTTCATATAAAATTGCTTGGGGAAATTTTGATGACGTCGATACCATCCTTTCGAAAGCTTCAAAACATTTAAGTAAAACATTGATGGTTAGCATCGAAACCCACTTTTGAAACCATTGCCTTCGGAACCCTTACCTCCTTTCGAAAGTGTTTATGAAGTGGCTTAGTATAAGTTTAAAACAAAGGCTACCCTTCAAATGCATTGATGGCTTCAATACATTTGACAAACAAAAGAATGGCAGCAGGGTTTCGACTAGATCGGAACCATCATTTTCGAAAGCATTGTTTTATAATTAAAGGAACTCATTTGAAAGTTCTTACTTAGAAATGAAAGATGGAAACCCTCTTCGTAAGCTTGTTAGAAAACCCATTTCAATAACATATGTTTCAACTCCTTCAAAAGCTTTTAATAAAAGAAGGTAGGTGCTTAACTTTTGAAAACAAAGCATAGGTTTTGACCCCATCGGAAGCAATGGTTTTGGCACTATGCATTCTTCCTTTATCCAATCCACTTCATACCAATCTCATTGATACTATGTGTATTGGTTTCGGCCAGATTGGTTTGGACTGAGTCGAAATGGGAGCATATAAGTCGAAAGGTACTTATGAAAGAGGCGAACCAACTTTTTTGGGTAAAACCTGAATTAATGTTAATTTTAGTAATTGCTTTATAACTAACCTGCGTATTTATAAACATTAGATTGGTTACCTTAACTTTTCAATTTCTTTCCCAAATAACTGTCACATAATTACAGATCTAAATCAAGGAAAATTTAACAATTAAGCCCTTCTATTAAGCAAAGACGATTATGCAATTAAATCCTTCTTTATAAAACAATTTAATTCCCATAGTAAATTACTTGGAAAAAATCCCCAAAAATTATAGAAATTCACTTTCAATATGTTATCTAACATACAAAAATTCTGGATCCAATTCTTCCTTAAATAATTGAAATAAAATTGTAAACTCAATCGTACATATTTTGCTTTGAAAATTCATATTAAATTTTTCATAGTTAGGAAAATACAAAAATTGAAAACCCATCTCCGTAATCATATTTTACATAATATATAATTTTCCATTGCATTCAAAATAATCTATATTCGTTTTCATCCTTAAAACAGTGAGAAACCATATTTAAACAACTCGGTTTAAATCAAACATGTTATAACTCTAAGCATATCATCATCCAAATCATCAAAAAATGGATTTAATATTAAACCTAAAATTATATGATCATAAAACAAAATAGAGATGGTATAAATTATTATTCGCCTTAATTGAGACAAAGAATTTGAAATTAATCCCCTTTCTTTAATTCCTTAGCTTAAGATTTAATATCGTATACCTTCTCTTAGTAATGGTCGGCTTGCTTCTTAGGTTTCACGTTTTTTATTTATGTTTTTAGAAAATGAAAATGAATGTGCATATAAAAGAAATGAAATATATAAGGGTTATGGTAATAAGGTGCGGTAATTTACCAATAATCTCTTGTGTAAATTAATTAGCCTACGAACCATTTTAAGCCCATTTAATTAATTTTAAGCATGACCACTAATTTATTTCCAAATCTTATTCCCCTTATCTCTCTAATTCTTGCATTATTCTATTTAATTTATCTAAATAAATTTACTGAATAATGTTACCAAAAATTAGGGATGTTACAAGTCCTGATTCGAGTATGTGCAAAAAATCATATTTTTGGGTCTTCATTTAATTAATGATTAAATTTAAATCAATTATTTAAATATCCTATCGTTAAAAGATATGGGTTGTTACATTCTCTTCTCCTTAAAAGGATTTTGTCCTCGAAATCATAAAGTAAGAAGAAGGTCTTCTGCCACATAGTCCATCAAAATCCCCTCAGATTTTGAAAAAATTCGGTTGCACTTTCTTTGCATGGTCCAAGAAAACACCCAATACAACAAAGATATATATACATCATATATTTAAGCATACTAAATCATATGTAACAATCATCTCAAATACATATACTATATCAAGTCATAACTATCCCACATGCCTAACAATCACATAAGCTTAAGCCATCATATCAAATAATAACAATCAACACCAACAATGCATACGTAAGATCAAAAATCAATAAGTAACATTCATGCCTATCCTAGCATGCAAGATACTAAACCATCTAGTATAAATATCAAATATGATATTCCATATGAAATTGGGCGATAAAAATAAAATCTCATCGAGTAAAAAGCACCGGATAAGCGGTCTTCATGCTCTATTCGGTCTTTCATATCCTATTGCCTTTTCTTTCACCCCATTAAACCTCCACTACTCCATTTCCCTACCTTGACCTATTTCATATCACATCTGTTTATACGAATAGGCCTACGAGGTCTCGAAGCCCTTGGTTCAGTCTCAATATCATATAATTACTTCGATGCCACATATCCAAACGCCTCTTGTAAGTTCTCCCAAAATCACTATCGAATAATGGGTTCTAGTCACTTACAATGCTCTTGGCATGCAATGGAATTATACTATCCATCCTACTTATAACCCGATAAATTCAAATTCCATTCTACTGGACTTAAGGAACACAAATCTAGCATTCTTCATTAACCAATCGACTATGACTCAAATGCTATCACTCTATCCTTAGTCATCGACAATCCATCGATGTAGTCTATAGATATATGTTCCTACTAATCAAGAACAAGCAATCTCTCATCTTTGCAGAACCAACATTCTTAGTTAGGTCCGTATCGCATCACCTCTACAGACATTACTCGTTCCTCTAACCCTAGCATGTTCTCCACCAGTCTAGCTTCACGCCTTTGACTAGTACCGACCCACCAAATTAAAGTAGTCTAATGGTAAAAATAACCATCACCTTTAGCCTTAGCTCATCGAGTTCTGAAGCCATAATTAGTAATAAGCTCGTGCAACGCCCACCTTAGGCATACTGCTTCGAAATTGGCATGTCTTCTACTCAAAGCATCGACAACTACATTCGCGATGACCCACAAATCCGTACCCTTTGAATCGACAATAATCCACACATGTACGACCCAAAAAGCACAAACTGACGGAAAGTCAAGAGAAAGAAAAGAAGAGAGAAGAAGAGAAGAGAAGAAAGCGAGAAGATGGAACCAAATAGAAGAATACAGAATCTCACATCGCAGCGAAAAATATATAATATCATATTAATGATCTTTACAAAACAGAAACTGTATATATGCACGTCAATCAGAGTTCAGCAATCAGTCAATAGTTATCAGCTTGAACAGTTATAATAACCCGTCCTTACAAATCCCAATAATATAAACAACTAACAAAGTAACAATGCACAACGGATAATCAATAATCAAAACAGATACGCGTATACGAAATGAAGTTCTCCAGCTCTCCTGCTGAAGCTCCAAAAACACCAAAGCATAACTTGTAGATATACTTGGTCTGACCCGAGCATTGAAAGGAAAGAATGTCCGGATTAGTCTGGTAAACCAGCGTGAGAAACACAGTCAACTAAATTTATTAAATTACCAAAACTTTTCCTATATCAAAATAAAAGTATCTCGTAAGACAAATCCACACATAAACACGGACATGTTTTTACCTTACGATAACTAAAACATTTCATATCGAACTCATGTGATATTATACTATTGTCTAGTATACAAATAAAATTCAAAATAGCCGAAATTGTTACCATTATCAAATTCAAGCATACTAGGCTCTACAAATAAAATGGAAGGAACGTAGTGGAGTTTGGATTTCCATATAAATAACCAGGTGAAGGGACTACCTTCCAGCGGTACATCTCTAGAAGAATGTACCGAGGCACAGAACATCCGCCTTCTACCAACACAAGACCGACCCACCTCTATAACTAGATGGTACCGAATATGTCATCCTCCCGTCGTTATCGACCTTTACCGAGGGCCCTCATAGCGTACAAACCATAATAATTAGATACACAATGTCATAGCATGTAAAGATATATCTAGAAGAGGATGACCATATCCTAATGGGAATGACCCACTTAGCCTTATTGCGTCTAACCCTGTTTTGATCATTTTCAGTTGATGAGGCTAGACGAGGTAACGATTACACAATCACAATCACTTTGAATGCCACACGTCCATTTCCATTGATTACTAATTGCCATCCATAAAAATACAACCCTTAAGCTCGTATGTCTCAAGGCGGGTGTTAAGCTAAGAGAAGTTGCCTTCCCCGCAACCACTGATGTACGTTTGTAAAAACCAATGTACGTAATCTGTAGAAATGCAATGTTAGACAAACATCCATACAAGTTGTCCAGGAACAGGACAAACCGAAGGTACTTTCCTACCACATCCTGTCGGGAAATCCCTAGCATTAGTAGTTAATAGTCCTCGCATTGGATATTTCATAATGAAGAGACCATTGCTGCTGGATGTATATTGGAATTTTAACCCCAAACGATCAACAAGCAGTCCCCCACTATGAAAACCCGAAATATCAGTATCATCACAAGCAATTTGTACAATCGTCGCATATACGTTGGTCCGAAGTGGTTTTCAGATAAATCTGATGCCGGTCTCTTCGCACCAACAACGCAAAAGCGTTTCTCAACCTCACACAGCAACTAAGTCTCATAGACTTATCACGTTTTCAACTTTCAACTTGCTATCCTTCGGGCCAAGAAGGAAGCTCGATAGATTGTAGTAATACTCCACACTACACGAATCAACATCCTCAACACAAACGATAATTAAGCCTACACAGAAGGCAACGTACTAAGTGTACGACTAAATAATTCCCACATCAAGTCGACGAACCAAAAATTTTGCCAAGTTTGATAGTCGGTTATTTAATTATCAAAGCAAACAAACAAATATTCAGCACCATATACACACTAGGCTCTTTTAATTAATCTTTATTAATTAAATTACTTGCCAAGTATTCACTTCAAATTATCTTTAAAAGGATATATTCCAAACCCATTTCAATATTGGAAAACATTTCCAAGTACTTATTTAATAATAAGTAATTCACAAATCTCCTTATTTTCAATACTTAGAAAATATTCAATACACTTAAATCACGATTAAGTATATATTTTATTTTATAAGGAAAACGTTCTCTTTAAACACATTTATTGGGTCAAAACGAATGTTGCGAAAACATCGTTATGACAACCCAAAATCACTAGTATAGGGATTCGAAAATAAGATAGATATATAATTCCTAATACTAAACAAAAATATTTCCTTTCGGAAATCATTTACTATAACAACATGTTATAGTCCATCATTTCCTTGTTCTTCTCGAAAACGTCTATTTCAACAATGAATGTTAAAATCTATGGTTTCGACACCTAACACGTTTTAAAACATCTTTAAATCATTTAAATTCAATTCAAATACCACTTCTCAAAACGTTTATTTAATTTTAAAATATTATTCACTGTCCAAAATCATGAATATAAATTCTCTAACAAATTCCAACACTTCTACACATTTATTTCAAAAGATAATTCACTGTCCAAAATCGTGAATATACCCCTTTACCAAATCAATTACTATTGCATATTTAAATTAAAGGATTACCTACTGTCCAAAATCGTGAGTATAGTTCCCTTAATAAACTTCTACATTCTCTTATCAAAATATAGTTGATTTTGAATTTATAAAACAATGTTTATAAGTTCCATTTATATTTTATAAAAACTTCAAGTAATAAAATTCCTTTATTAACAAATTCCATTTACACCTTATTTACATTCAAAAATCCAAATTATAAGTTAATAGCTTATAATTCATTTATTTACAAAATCCATTCATTTTATAACTTCACAAATTATATATATCTTATTACTTATAAGATTCATTTATAGCTCATTTTAACATTTACAATACTTATCTATAATCCAATTACTTTGATTTATAAAATATAAAATTTATAAATCTCCAAGATAAACTATTTGGTATAATTCAAAAAACTCTATTTAACTTATTCTATAAAATAGTTAACTCCATATTTCAAAATTCACATTTCAATTATATTTCTCAAATATCATCATTTTTATAACATAAAAATTATAACTTCTATTTATTCGAAATAAATTCAATTCCTTTAACACTTCAAAATTCAACAAAACGTATATTTTCAAAATCACTTTAAAATCCCTTTTAAATTTGGAAATCATCACTTCAACATTTTAAAATTCCAAAAATAGGCCTAATGTTGCAACGACACTAAATACATCAATCACAACATCCAAAATATCATATATAATATGATAACAGCATATATATCAATATGTGTAAATAAATCAATATGGGTGAGGAATCCAGTTGGATCCCTCCGACCTGTCACCTGCAATAAATATATATATTAGAATATGTGTACCATGTCCGCTTCAAGGCAGACGCGTGTATAATGGGTCATCCGCTCATACATGGGAACGTATAAGGTCATCTGCTCCACTGGGCAGGTATATATCCAAATACCAATCAATATATGATATATCATCCAAATAGTCATCAATCATCATATAATAAATTATTTCTCACTTATATAAAAATATCAGTGAGTCAGAAAGAGTGAGTTGTACTCACATTGCTTGTAGTCGTCGCGTTAGCGATTTATTCCGATTAAAATTAAACAAGCGTTTAATTTCAACCAAAATTTCCACTAGCTAAATAAATGCCAATCTTGCTCTATAGTGTGGTGCTCATCCATACGAACCCAACGCAATTCGTTTCGTGCGAAACGGACCTCGTATGAAGAAGTTACGCATTTTTAAAGATTACACAATTTTAATATAATTATATAAGTCAATTTATTTTTATTTTTAACCTTTTAAAATCTAAGCCTTTGCTTCCCATCACCTAGATCTCAGCCCTCCGTTCTTTCTTCTTCCTCCCATCTTTTAATTCACGTACGCAAATTGTGTCGCCCCACCTCTATGCTCATGATAACAAAGAGTATTAAAGAAATACTGTCTGTTATTACGAAGAATAAGGCTGCATACCGTGTGGCTGCAGTACATGCTTGCGTGTACTGCCACCCTACCCGAATTGACGTTTTAATTGATATTTCAATTGTTTGAATTGTTTCGTGTGTCTAATTCAATATTTTGAATCATATTTTGATTTGGTTTAATCTGATCATTTTGTTGTTGTCTAATTATCTATTTGATAAATAGATTATGAGTTTCTAATTATTTATTTAATAAGTAGATTTTGTCGTTAATTGCCGTTTCGGCAATTCTGTTGTTTTCTAAATTATCTTCATTTGATAACCCTTTTATTTATCTTCGTGATAATTTGAATTTTGTTGATTTGTTGTTTAACACTATTACAAGTTATATGTATCGTTATCCGATTTCTTTATTTAAGGATCGGATAGACGAGATTTATTGTGACTGTCGTCTATTTGTGACTTAATTATTATATCTTCTGTGCACTAATAACTGAGTTTGAATTAACTGACCCGTGTATTATTTTCTTTTGGATTTAATACTCGGGTCAGACCGAGTTATTTATAGGTTGTTGATATCTTGCTTTGGGTTGCTACTTGAGCTATGAAGTCTTTTCATATCTTTTGGAGTAGTCGTCGTCATTTATAGTAGTCAGTGTAATTGTATTGGAAAATATGTATTCATGTATATTATATACGTTAATGTACTTGTATATGTAACTTCAAGAGTCGACAGTTGTAGTTGTATCATATGTACAGTATCATATGTATTGTAACTGACATCAGTTATATATATATGAGGCATTTTGTTATCCGTGTTTCGCATTTGTATTATCTGTGTTATTATTATAATTAATGTCCTAAACTATTATGAACCATCGTAGTTCGTTTTATACTGGAATTGGTATGTCGATGGGAGTAAATAAATAAGAGATGAAAAATAAATATATACCACTCCTATCGAGATAACTAATACTAGCATAAGGCCTAACTACGGATGGCCGCTCCTATCCAGCCTTATTCTTCGTAATAACAGACAGTATTTCCTTTAATACTCTTTGTTATCATGAGCATAGAGGTGGGGCATCACACAAACCAATACGCACATTCGAAAACCTAATAGTCGCACCTTCTACCAACGTCGAGACCCCATCACTCCACCACCAAATCGAAGCTCATCTCGAAACACGACACCAACAGAAGAATGGCTGAGCTCGGTTGCCTATGTTGCTCGAAAAATGTATGCAAATGTTGCGCCTTCAATCTAAGATCCTCTTCACATCGTTGCTCGAAAGTTCATCATCACCATATGGATTTATAGATCTTGTCGTGCTCTTCAACATTGTAGTTGAGTGCTTTGGCTAATTGTTTAAGGATAGAGAGAGATTAAGAGGAAAAGAAAATGAATTTCAGGCCATTGGAGTGAGAAGTGGCGGCTAGCCCTAGCTAAATTAGGGTTTTAGCAAAACGAAGAAAGAGGGGGCCTTTTATAGAAAATTTGACGACACTATTCATCCGAAAATTTTCCAAACTCGAAACGGAACGTGCCGCTTGGAGTTTATAATGTTTTACCCCTATTTTGAACATAATGGAATATATATCGGGAGCCAATTTGATCGTGTTTGAAAGATAGGTTTTCAAATCGAATATTTAAATTTAAAATTCACTTAAACAGATTTCTACGCGTTTTAGCTTGCCTCGAACAAACCATAGATCCAATTGATACGAAATTTGAAATCTTACAATAATTTAACATTACGAATTTAATGAAACTTGTTTCGTCGAAATCCAGGACTATTTGAAAAATGGCTATTTTTACTCGTTAATTAAATATTAAAATATTCAATTTCTATAAATCAACTTTTAATTCGATTTTAAAAGTTCACTAACATCATTCTAATTCAAATAGAATTTATGTCATCTTTATAAATCATTTTAATTCACATTAAATCCAATTTCCAATTATTTACGCAATTTCAAATATTAAATTAACAATTTAATTATCCAATTAAATCACTATATTCGAAATATTATTTATTCAGCTTATAAATTTAACTTGTGCATATTTAAAATCAATTAGATATAATATCGAATGACTGAAATTCTTTGTCGTTACATTCACCCCTACTTAAGAGAATTTCATCCTCGAAATTACAAAGTAAGAAAAAGTCACAAAATCCATTAACTTTTCAAAACAATCCGTTCAAATTAGATTTACCAAATCTATTTAACCTTTTAACTTTTTCCACAATCCATTCGTTAAACTAACAAAAAAATTTCTAAGTTTTCAAATCCATATATAGTTATCTTTTCAAAACCAACTAATATCATTTAACTTTTAACTCCAAAATCAAAACTTAGTTTTCACAAATTTTCTCAAAATTTTCTAACGCCTTAAATTTCCAAAAAAAATCGCCAGCGTCTCCTTTGCGGGTTCGATCCGAAAAAAATAACAATGTATATATCACAAATATTCATCTCATCATCATGGATGAGGCATCCCGCAGGGAATAAGGTGCAAAAGTACGATATGTAATCCGAGATATGTACCTTATATATTAATATCAAGCATATACGGCTAATATAGCGCGAAAGCGAGCCCCAAATGCGAGGAAAGCACCATACACACCTACAAAACACTCAACAAACAATGAGAAACATGTATATGTGGAAAGTAATATCAATATACAACATATATCAACAACTATATATATCGATATAGCAAATGCAATCAAAAGCCCAACCATCAAATATCATCCAACAAAGCAATATCCATCCAATCAATCAATAATCAAATCAATATAAACTCATTTTCTCATTAACATTCATTGAATTGGTTTTCAATTAAATTGCATTTGATTCAGTAACATTACTAACATTCATTCATTCATATCCAATTAGTTTACATTCACTAATTCATATTCCAATTTGTTCACTTCCAAATACAATCAATTTCATTTCTATTTATTCTTACTTCACTTTCATTTCGAATTCAATTATTTAGCTTTCCATTTCATTAGTTCAATTTCATATGGATTTTCTACACAATCAATTAACAACAATGTATAACCAATATTTATTTACTTTACATTCATTCAATTTGGTTCAACACTTTTAATTCCAATTGGTTTAACATTCAATTGACTTTCATTCAATTACTCAATTTCCAATTCATTTAACTACTACATTTTCATTCGATTGATTAACATTCAATCCATATTTCATTTCATAATTCAATTTTACAATTAAAGTTGAATTTCTTTATATAACTCAAATTCATATTCATTTAATTCACTTTATTAATTTACTTCGATACCAAAATTAACTTCATTCAATATTATTCAAGTTACGTTCCCTTTTATAAACATCACTATGTTTCACTTAAATTTCATCTCTAAGTCGTTTTATTAACCTTTTACGAAGTCAAATTCACAACACTTATTCAAATTCTGATTTTGTTTTGCTTAACAAAAAATGTTTAACCATTTTAACAATTTGTTTTACTTACCTTTTTCTCATTTTATAAGTTATAAAACTTATTTATTCATAATTCCATAAAAATCTACCTAAGTTCACTTCCATTCACTAAACTTATTCTTTATAATTTCAAATCCAATTCACTTTATTAACTTTCCTTTAGCTAAATTTCAAATCATATATTTTATTATGCTAGCTCAAATTTATTTCAACTTTACCAAAGTCAAATTTTATTATCTCATATTATAAGTCCAATTTCATTTCATTTATATTCATCAATTACAACGTGGATTTTAAATTCAAATTTGTTTGTCAAAACAAAACTTCAATTTCAATACACTATTGGTAGCAAATCAATCACACAGAAATTCCAAAATGATACTGATGATGCTGCAGTCATCATCCTTATTATTTCCCAGTAACAGTAGTGAATTCAGTGCTTTATATTCTTTTTAAAAATTCTTTCTATTTATAAATCACATTTACAAATCTTTTACATATATAATTTCACTATTTTTGCTTTACTTATATAAGATCATTCCAAATTTATTTATCTTTCATGGATTTATAACAATATATTCTCTTTAACTTTTTGAAAAACAACTTCCAAAATCAAAGGGATTCAAATTTCATAAATTCTTAGTTTAAATCCTTTTTTATTTATAACACATATTGTTTCATTTCTTATATATAATATTAATTTATAATTGTATATCGTTTTAATTATAATTCCATACTATATAATTCATTTGCTTATACAATTTCATTCTTTTACAATTGTTGTTTTTATTTATCTTATTCAAACATCTTTCATTAACTTATATATATTTACATTTTCAAACAACCAAACAATTCATTTATATACACTTTAATAATTCCTGAAAAATAGTTTCCTTTATATACAAATATAATCGAGGTAAAATTATTTCATTTACCCAATTTAAAATAATACTATGTCGACTTGCCACGTTTAAGTGTTTGGAAATCCCTATCGATAATATGGCATCCCACATATCGACCGGAATTCACAAACAACTCAACAGATAAGTAAACACAATATGAAACATTTTATATTCACTAACAAATACGCGCTCATATATGTAATACACTCAACTCAATCTAGGGTGCTACTGTCCCTATCTATAATGAGTACACATCAAAGCTTAGGAATATACAAAATCTAAGCTCTGATACCAACTGTGAGGACCTGTAAATCCGTACCCTTGGAATCGACAATAATCCACACAAGTACGACCCAAAAAGCACAAACTGACGGAAAGTCAAGAGAAAGAAAAGAAGAGAGAAGAAGTGAAGAGAAGAAAGAGAGAAGATAAAACCAAACAGAAGAATACAGAATCTCACATCGCAGCGGAAAGTTCATCATCGTCACATCGTCACATCGTTGCTCGAAAGTTCATCATCATCGTATGGATTTATAGATCTCGTCGTGCTCTTCAACATTCTAGTTGAGTGTTTTGGCTAATTTTTTAAGGATAGAGAGAGATTAAGAGGAAAAGAAAACGAATTTCTGGCCATTGGAGTGAGAAGTGGCGGCTAGTCCTAGCTAAATTTGGGTTTTAGCAAAATGAAGAAAGAGGGGGCCTTTTATAGAAAATTTGACGACACTATTCATCTGAAAATTTTCCGAACTCGAAACAGAACGTGCCACCTGGCGTTTATAATGTTTTACCCCTATTCTGAACATAATGGAATATATATCGGGGGCCAATTCGGTCAGATTTGAAAGATAGGTTTTCAAATCGAATATTTAAATTTAAAATTCACTTAAACAGATTTCTGTGCGTTTTAGCTTGCCCCGGACAAACCGTAAATCCGATTGATACAAAATTTGAAATCATACAATAATTTAACATTACGGATCTAATGAAACTTGTTTCGTCAAAATTCGAGACTGTTTGAAAAATGACTATTTTTGCTCGTCAATTAAATATTAAAGTATTCAATTTTTACAAATCAACTTTTAATTCGATTTTAAAAGTTTACTAACATCATTCTAATTCAAATAGAATTTATTTCATCTTTATAAATCATTTTAATTCACATTAAATCCAATTTCTAATTATTTACACAATTTCAAATACTAAATTAACAATTTAATTATCCAATTAAATAGCTATATTCGAAATATTATTTATTCAGCTTGTAAATTTAACTTGTGCATATTTAAAATCAATTAGATATACAAATATCGAATGACTGAAACTCTGGGTCGTTACAACATTCCCTTACAGACGTATAGGAAATATCAAATCAATAGGATGTAAAGAATTTCAACCATCGCTACTGACGAACGTTGAGATCCTTCTCGGAGAGGAGATGCATCAGTGACAGGGAATTATTGAATAGCTTGAACTCCTCTCCTAATAGACAATGCTTCCAGCACTTTAAAGCGAACTAAGTATGTAATGAACGTCCTACCCCTTAGATGCAGAATGATTGTCAAAGGAAAGAAAAAGAAGCAAGGATGAGAAATATAAGAGAAGAGCATGGTAAAGAAGAAAAAGGAAACATCAAATAATCAAATAACATGTCATATATCTCACATCGCATCAGAGTAAACAAAATAATCATTGCAGATATAAAATAGTCGAGATGTTAAAAACAGTGTAAACTAATCATCAGAGTACAAGATCCATAGAATTATACAACACAGTAAAAGAGTTAATACAACTAATACATGATCCCAACTAATAAACTGTCTCTAATAGTAGTAAGTCAAACACCATCAAGGCTCCACACTATCACACTGTGAAATATATAGTAACAACTCAAATATAAGTATAAGTAAATGTCACCTCCTGTTAGTCCATCTACATGACTCCATAAGTCATCTACATCTGCTCTCTAGTGTACTCATTTAAGAGTACCAAGATAATAAGAAGCAGAGGATAAAATCTCAAGATAGAAAATAGTCTGGTGTGAGCGATAAATAATCTTAAAATACTATAGAAGTCGAGTATACATCAAAAAAGGGTACTCCATACCCAGTAAATAGTCGGGGTGCCGAGGTATCTCCATCCACAATACCCACTCCATACTATGTAAACTGTCCGGGGTGTCTATGTATCCCTATGCGTAATACCTCCCTCGTGTAACATCCCCAAGTTGATTGGTGGCTAGTAAAACAACCATAACAGACATAGCATCCATTAAACAATACTAATTATCAGCTCTAGATATATGATATCTCATATGGACCCCATGCCAAAGACTAGTGGAAATTCCAGTTCTTCATCGTACTCTCACAACATAAATCTGGATATTAAACCCAAACCCACAAGTCTAGGGTATACGGATCCTTGCTACCAATCCATGGGTGTTCCCACTATACAGTACCCCTACTGTGAGTATAGTAGAAAACACTTCGATTCATCATTGATCCCTTCGCACGTGCACATCCATCTGAGCCCTAGTAGCTAAATATAATTTCTACTGTCTAGAACCCACCATGTTCCTCCACTCCATGACTCCTACCACGAGCCTCTTCAGTATCTACTCCCTACTCGAGTAACAAACTGAAGATATAGATTGTCTAATCTTCGATAACTGCTACCCCACATGTCACAAACCGAAGATACAAGGCTTTTCATCATGTTAAACATCGCCATCCCCATGATGCGAACAAGCTAACCCTCCAGCATGATCTATAGTCCTGAAACTATCATCCTCGAAACCTACTCCATACAACATCGAGTCATAATCCAAAGTACCAACTCTCATGTCCAATCGCCATACCATTGGCTCACCATTGAAATTGCTTACCCTAGAGCAATAACATCAAGACTCTAAGTTGGTTATACAGATAAATTATCAAACTGTGCACCATGAAATCTCCTCAACCTCCAAGCCAAAGATCGATCAAATCGCCAATCAATAATGGTGATGGACATTGACCACTCTACAGTAGTCAATACTAACTACCTTCATCTTGTACTTAACCAAAGTGGATAAGTACAAACTAAACAGAAACATCCAACATCCATCCTAAAGTCCAAAGCCTTATCCTCCATCTTAAGATCCATCGGCATGTATCCTAACCCTCCTCTACAACTTATCTCCTTCATTGGACTTTGCTATATGAAATCCCAACATATAAGATATTACCTAACACTCGATCGCCGCTAAATCAGCATTTTCAACCAAAACAACAAACAAGACAAAAAAAAGCAACCACGCAACCAACAACCATGCATCAAAAATAGCACAAATACAAAATTTATGATACATCCATATCAACCAATGAGGAAATCGTATTAAAAAAAGCCCAAATCTAATAATTCCCTAAAAATGGTACGTCAATGGAAAATATATGCCATTCGATATAAATCATTTTAAATTACTTTTATTTTCTTTTATAAAAATCTAGCAGTATATATAGGAAAATCACATTTTAAAACCAAAAATCATTCTAGAACGTCGATAATGCTATACAACCAATCATAGTATGGTAAAAGACAGTATCACCCACCTTAATAAATGATATCCAAACCACTGCCCAAAATGTAGAACTCACCATCACGAGCGTAACTCAAGAAACCGCATCCAAAACAGACCTCGTATGCAAAATATATGACCAATATAAGAAAGGATAATGTCGATTAATTAGATAAAAATAATGAACCACTAACTACCTTAATTAACCTTTAATCCTTCTTCTTCGATCTATTCCTATGCATTACCTATACATGTACAAATGTACATGTCTTCTCTCTCCTCCATTCTCCTTCTTTTCTCGATGAAATCACAAACCATCTTCGCCCACGAACCACACTACACAATCTCTCTGAATTTGACCCAAATAGAGATATCTCGACACTCTACATGCTGACACAACCTGGGAGCCATGAGTCAACATAGTCATGGATGATTTTCCATTCACTTGACTGTGATCGATGAAACTTAGTAGAATGGTGCACATCATCGAGAGAAGCGTAGAGATGATCTCTGATCCGTCTATCATTGCCCTAATCTTTGGCAAATCCAAACCTCGATCCGACCATGGAGGGGTCAACATCGCCAATTACAATCTATCTAAATTCCACCAAAGTGAATGTGAAGCTTTTGTCCATACGATCTCAACGGATCTAGTTTTGCAATTTATCTTTGAGAGGATTGGCCAAATTTATTTTTAAAAGAGATTTGAGGAAGTGGCCATGATTTTTACTTACAAGAATGGAATAGTAAAGTGTCTAAATAAACTAGAGAGGTTAAAGGAATTTGAGTGGTATTTATATTCATATTTTATTTCATTTATTTATTTTCTCAAATAAATGGTCATATGTTTCGAGTTCGCACAGACGAGTTTGATCACAATGAAACTATCTGCATACATCACCGAATTTTCCGGATCCAATGGTATAAGTATCGTTGCTATCTGAGACTGCACCTTAGGATGCTAATTTCATGCATTTCGAGATTGTTTTAGCCATTAGATCATCCGATCTCCAAATATAGCAAAGCTTACACTTATTTTAATTCTCATCGTCAATCTAAATTTTACGGAAGTGGTATTGAGTTCTGATTTGACCGTATGCAAAAAATCATATTTTTGGGCTTTCATTTACTTAACGTTCAATGTTTAAATAAATTATTTAAATATATGATCGTTAAAAAAATATGGGTTGTTATAGAGTAGATTCATCTTAAAGGTGACAGATAAATGTGTATCGTTCTTTGATGCCATCAAAGAAGAGAAAGGGATGTTTTTCTAGACGGAGGGATGCCAGAAAGCATTTTAGGCCTTACATCAAGGAAATAAATAATATAACATTAAAAATAACATTAATACTATATTTTAGGAATTCCAGGACCACCGGTCGACACCTTTATTGGGGCCGATCGACCGCTAGTGCTTGACCGCTTTAATAGGGCCGGTTAACCCGTCTTCGAGTATTGACAGCTAGAGTTTTATGGTTTGAACTACCTAGATTTTGTTACTTTGAACTGACTTTGATCCTACAGTCCAGATGCATCCTCACCACTATAAATAAGAGGCAAGCTCCCTCACTTTTATTCATAAGAAAAATAAACCTGCTAGCGAAACTTTACCGATTTCTTCCTCTACACCAACTTCTTCATTCAAAAACAAAGATTTTATATATATATATATATATATATATATATATATATATATATATCAAAGTTCTGGGGTTTGAAAGCAGGTTAATCAAGCTAAAGGTAGAGGTAATGAGTTTATATGTATATCTCTATTTCTATCCTTCCCTGATCTACAAATTCTAAATCTAAAACATACATAAACACACAATTGAATTATGCAAAAAAGGGAGATAATTGGTAAAAGGAATACGCATTGGCACGAGAGAAAATACAAAGAGATTTAGAGAAGACTATTTATGAGTGGAAATCTTAGTTTTTCTCTATTTAGTAGATCATGCAGTTAATATTTGGATTTGTTTTGTGCCTTGGGGAATTTTTTTGTATAGAAAATTTTTAAATCTAAACCTCTAAAATTCCTCCTTAAAATGTAATTCTGTATTTAGTTAGAATCTTATTATTTTATGTTATGGTAGAATTGAATCCATAATTATTTGCGATATAAATAATTTATGTTCTATTTAACTTTCAATGTCCAAATTTTCGGTTATGATGATGAAAGAATCTAAAAAAATTAGGAAAGGGCATGTAAAGCATGGGATTTTATTCCATCTATGGTTTGCATCACTTACTTCAATAATGAAAATAAGCATGAATCCTTTTTCATTTTAGCCTCATCTATTTAAAAGTCAAATATAACATAGAGGATTTAAATTATAAAGTTATGCTTCCTTGAGATAGAGGTGCTAACTCTAATATGTCAATGTAAAACAACTTGGATGTTTTGATTTCATTTTTGAATACATACACACACACACATACATACATACATACATACATATATATATATATATATATATATATGTTCATACATATATGTATATATGTGTGTAAGTCGGTTTTGTTTAGCTAATTCGAATTTGTGATATTAGCTATTGTATAAACTATACGTTAGACTAGAGACTTGTATGGATATGGAAATTGTGACATTTAAATAAACTGAATAGGAAGTGAAAATCATAGTATATGAAAATTATAACGCACGCATAGGAATATTTAATAAAAACGATTTATGTTAAGTATAGATATAATAATAACGTATAAGCCATAACATATATAATAAATAGGTTAATAAATAACAATAAACCATATAAAATGAAGTTAAAAAAATTATGGAAATTAATCCATAATTAAAAGGTGAAATAAGGAGTTTTCCTTATATGGCCTTAATGCGTAAATATGGGTTAAGTATATTATATATATATATATATGTGTGTGTGTGTGTGTGTACATATATGTTAGTATAATTTTGAAAGGTTGAGGAGCGAAATATGACTAAGTTATAGGGATGCGAGGTTAGTCCCGATTTGGTAGCATACACCTGCCAGCTATTCTGGCTACCAACACCTACGAATGGTTGGACTACTGTAATACGTCACGATTTGGGTTACGGGTCGTAGAAAGGATATATATCCCAAGATGGTCTTGCTTTGGGGTTAAAGGTATTAAATGTTTATTGTAGGGTATGTCACCTTCCTATTCAAGAAATGTTTAATAGTTGAGATTATCTTTAGGTGGGTTAGTGCAAATCTCTGGAGGGGTGCCGCTTCGGGGTTGAGTTATTGCATGGCTACTGGAGGGTTTGCCTCCTCCTCGATTAAGAAGTATTAAGTGGCCTTATGGGATATTTTATGATGTGTTAGGAAGTTTTTCCGCTTCGCCACACTCAAAAGGATTGTAGAGCAACCCAGACTAATTTCTTCCATGAATTGGAATCAGCGAATTTAATCTATGTTAAATTCAACTTTGAGAAGCGAATCTGTTGATGAATGCTTATATGGTCGAGTATTCATACTTCAACTATTTGTTGAAATGTTGAAATGGTTTGCGATCAAACGAGAATGTGAAATTAGATATAGAACAATAAAAGTTAACGACATAAGATTTGTATGGGTTGGATTATTGTTAATCTTACGTCCACTGGATATGCCACTATTTCTCAGTTATTTTTGTACAAAAATGATTATAATGGTCTTGCAGGCATAAAATAACTAATTTTTGTTTATGGGAGGAGAAGAAGTATTTCTAAAAGAAGAACCCCTTTTTTGTCCTCTCGTTTTTTCCTTTTACAGTATCAAAAGTGCTTTGTTGTTATTTGTGATCATCTTTGATCTTTTCTCTTTAACATCCGTCTTTCGATCTTCCCACTTGTCATCTATCTAAACTGCCTATTTTTTATGCATGGATTGATGAAGGGTTTTCAGTGGGAAACCGTGATATTGGCGGAATCTTGGAAATTCAAAGCGGAATGTCCAAAAAATTAGGCGGGAAGCCCGAGTCTGTATAACTCAATCCTTTCTCTCTCAGAATAGCAAATGCCTTGAGATGAACGGTAGGGGATCGCCTGGATGTTTGGCTATAGTGCTGATGCATATGAAGAGGTGTACTAGTGAATATTATCTGGCATTCAAATTGCACTACCCTAGTGATACCCCTACCGCCTTTTCTTTACTCAATAAGGTGTCACGTCGGAATGAAGTAATGTTTCCTTATTCAGCTTTGAGGGTTGGCTTGGCACATGCTTGGAACCTGTTTGAGGCTACTCATGATTTGGATTGCCCTTTATGTACATGTTCTTTCATTACTGATAAGAGAGATTTATACCATGTATTGCTTCTTATGCCTTGGTCCACTTTTTGTCTTTCTTGTTGGATATAGTTGTTGTGACCTTCCCCAGTTCCTGGGAGCATGCGGTATTTGTCTCTTTCTTCTCCATCAAAATTCATAATAAAAATGAGTGTAACACTTGCCTCTAAGTTTGCGGCGAATGTAGGTCGGGGTAGACTTGTTGTGTTAAACACCTAGTTTATATATCTAATCAGTTTTGTCTAATCTATCTTTTCGGTATTGGGAAAAAGTCTTTTCATCTATCTTTGCATTTAATGCTCTTCTACAGTGTCAATTTCTTACTGGACCATCTTCAAATGGCTGTTTATTTTGGCTTTTCACTTTTCAAGGTGGATATTTATAAATCTTTGCACTCAATGTTTTGTGTCAAATCCTCATTTCACAAAACCTTTGATCACTTCAACCATGTTGTCGTTATTCAAGCTAAGGTATGTATATTCTTTCTTCATCTTCTCAAAAATTTTCATTTATCCTTTTTGCTCATAAAGAACTTGTATTGGATTAATTTTTAAATTTGAGGGTAATTTGGCAAATTTAAAGTAGAAAAAATCAATTCTATTCTTGATCTTTATTTGAAGTAACCTTCAGGATTTTAACACGGCTTCTTCTTCGTCTTCCTCTACGCTTCCTCCTTCCAAAATCACATATTTGGGAGATGTTACTAGGATTCTTAAACAATTTGGGTTTCATAGCTATGTAGCTAATGTTCCGTAATATCATGAATGCATTAACACGAGGCCAGTGGGGTATATTGCTATCACTTCCAAGCATATTTGGGGTGGTTTATTCCTTTCGATGCATCCAATAATCCGTTAATGGCTTGCAACCCTAGATGTCGCTCCAGTTCAACTTTCCCCTCATTCTTATACCCTTGCTTTGGCCACTTTCGTCCTTTACGCTCAAAATGGTATCAGTCTCACTAGTGAGGAACTTTGATTTCCTTCTGAAATTAGAAAGAATCCTATAAAGGGAGATTGTGTCTTCTTTATATTCAAGCTAGGGAATCTTTTTTTAGGATGTCGCAAGTAGGAATGAAAAATGGGTTGAATTATATTTCTTTATTTCGAACTTCGATAAATTTCCTTCTTTCTCTCGCCTTTATTCTATCTACACCATCTCTTTAAAGGAAAATGATTATGGATTGTCAACAGAGGCCAAAAAAATAAAATGGTAATTTGTTGAGTCGAAGTTGAAGGATTACGGTTTATTGCGTCCTAGTCATGTACATTCACGTAGCATATTCAAGCCCACTCCTTCCCCAACTAGTTATGGGGGTATAAGTTTCCTATACTTTCTCGTAACATATTGCATCCTGGTCATGCACTTTCTCATAACATATGGATGACGATGGTGTAGTTGAGTTCTATTGGGCTCTGGTGCAAAATAAGAAGAAGAAGGCTTTGAACATATCATATGGAAGGTCTGGTAATTCTCTTACTATTTCCAAAAGATTGACTATTCATGTATTCCACTTCCTCCTGATACAAGTACCCTTCCTCCTTCGACCTCCACACCAGCTGGGTTTGCCGCTTCCTTTTATCAGAGTGATCCTTCTCCTCCTATGAGTAGCTTGAACATATTTGAGATTGTTGTACCTTCTTTAATATAAAAATTAGGATGTGTTGCACAAGTTCCTCCTCTCTTTTCTGATCTAGCTTCCGAGATGTCCTCTCTATACTTCTGTCTGAATTTGTGAAGCTTTGCTCATATTTGAGCAACCTCCCCTCCTCCTTTCTTCTTCCTTTTGTTGCCAGTTTGTTACTTACATTGTACAAACTTTCATTTCTTGTATTTGGCGGCCTTGCTAGTGAAGGTACATGAATCAGGAAGCCTACATGCCTTGCTTTCAAACTAGTTGGCTAAACTTGAGGTTGACCTCACTTTAGCCAATTCCGAGAAAGCGATGCAGACCTCTACCGAGGTCAAGGATGAGGCGGAGGCTAGATTGCCTTATGAGAAGGTTGAGAAGGCTGAGTGGAAACTTAAAGTTACCGAGGATGCTCAAGCTTCGAAGGAGCATAAGTTGAGAGCAAAGGATGAAGTATTGGCCACGGTTGAGGCAGAGCTAAAGGTGATGAAGGAGGAATTGGCTCAATCATAGAAAGAACTTAATAACGTCACTTCTAATGTAACTTATGATTTCTTTGCTTCCGCCAATCATACATTCGGGATAGAATTTGAGCCAAACTTATCGAAGAAAGAGTTCGCCAATCATACATTCGGGATAGAATTTGAGCCAAACTTATTGAAGAAAGAGTTATGGTGGATTCAATCTTTGCATATTGCCAAGATAGGTGGAATGCGGAAGAGGTCGAGGAAGGGAATATTGATCCAAACCATTCTGGGTTCCCTTTTTAGGAAGAGGGGGCAGAGGCTAATGGGAATGAGGACAACCTACAATATGATGAATAAGACCAAACCACAAATAAGGTTAACTCGACTTCTATGATAGACTTAGATGATTAGCCTTGAATATCTTTTTCATTTTGTTCTACTTAAGACTTTTGAAGATTATTTCAATGTTTGTAATGAAACATAATGTTTGTTACTTTTTTCGTGCAAATGATTATGCTTTCCTCATTGTTTTGTTTAGTATTCCGGAGACAATAGGTTCACAAACTATTGAGAGAGACCGAGGCTGGGCTCAAAAAGCAAACATTAGATCATCTTGGGTTGAGCACCGCAGCTATGGCTCGACGTGAAAAAGAATTAGACAATACTTATGCAAATCTTTAGAATGTGACCGAGGATTTATTAACCCAAATAGATCGAGTGTTTTGGAAAAAAGAGCCCTTAGTGATTTCATGTTGCATCGATGGTGATTCACGTTAGAGAGTGGTTCTTTTCCACCTGACAGCCCTAATCTAGAGTGGTTTGGGCTTGAGTTTGGAACCTTAACTAATGAATGATCATTTCATATCTTTGTTAAGTTACATATGACTTTCGACCACGTGAACATATAGTTATGATGTAATAATTAATGAATATTTTAGTGCCAAAACTTGATATGTTCTATTTTGATTATGTAACTAAGTTTTATTTCAATTGTGACATAAATTAGTTCATTTTGAGCTATGTTTGATACTAACTACGTTTGTTGTTAGGACGATTCTGAGGATGAAGCCGCTCAATTCAGATATGAAATTAAGTGGCTTGAAAGAGCTTAAGCTTAATCATGCAGAGCTTGCAAATGTCTAGAGCATGCTTGAATGTTTGTATGATCGTAATAGGAGATTGCGCACATGGTCAAGGATCCTACATTAGAGCTGGAAGGGATAAAGTAGACCGTAAACATGGGTGAAGAATTCTATGGTATTGTTTATAGAAAGAGATTGCACAATACAAGAAACAAGTGGAGGACATGTCTGTAGAGATTGTCAGGTCTCTTGGTTTGGACTTTCTCATCTTCATGACAATGCATGGGAGATCATTGCTAACTGGCTGTTTGGTGATTTTTCAACGTTAAGTAGTAAGACAAAGTCTTAGTTAATTGAGATCTTGAATGACATCAGAAAAAGGGTGGTACTAAAGGTGTGTGAGCTTAAGGCCTCATTCCAAGTTTATCAAGATAGATTCGCTTCTTACTCGAATAAGCCTGAGCAAGAGAAAACTAAAAGCAAAAGGGCCGAGGTGTTACTACAATGGTCTCGAGATGTTCTTGAGTTCTTCTACCCCACATTGGATCAAAGTTTTCTAAAGACTTTGATGTAACAGTAGATCAGGGGTTGGATCCTTGGGTAGGACCACGTTATGACCCTCGTCAGACATTTATTGTCACTATGGCTCCACCACTTCCCAGCGTCCCTTAGATCATCTTAATATTCTATTGTAAAGGCTTTAGGTTGAGGAAAACATTTTCTATTGTGTTTGACATGATCTAGAAGTTGAATATTTCTTTACAAAACTTATGAATTTTTAGTAGTCTTATTTTGCTTATTTATTTGATTTAGATACATGTAGATTTATTTAATTTTGCTCTGTTTGGCTTCTCTTGATTATGGTTCAGAGGTACCCATTCTACAGAAGAAGTTAGATTTCACTTTGCTCAAAGTAGTAAAATTGGAAAGCCTACAAAAGGATGATGAGAGCATATATGGGTTCGTATACAAGGATGAAATCAAAATGCTAAGGAAAAGGATTATAAAGATGGACAAAGAGATGGTGTTGTGCAGGAGCGTAGAAGAAAATTCTAGAATGTCTCTAGTCTCATGCGCCCCCCCAGGTTAGATCTAGTTCCTATGCCTCCATCTAGAGCTAACCCAGATATGGTCCTTAAATGGAAAATTGATGTGAAGACTCATTATGAGGCTAAAATCAATGGGTTGGAGGATTACTTTAAGGGAGAATTAGGGACACCAGGTACTCACCTTTCACATTTCATATCTACTAAGGATGAGTTATTTCGTCCCTTTCCTAGGGATGTCGAACAAACAAACGAGCACCTCTCAGATGAACTGAAAGGATAAGGAAACTAGCTATGAGGTGGATAAAGGCCTTAGAGAACAAGATATATAATTTGGTGTGACGACCCACATTTCGGAAGGTTTAAATTCACAATAATCCACACATGTCCAACTTAAACAATTTGGAATATGGATAATCAATGGGGTTAATTAAGAAAAATAAGAAAGGAAGATGAAAACAAACATAGAATCTCGCAGCAGAATGATAAATATAATAATCAAATAAACAGTTCACAAAGCTATTTATATTATACATTTGATTATGATTTATACAACATTTATCAGAGTTATATATATACAACAGGGATAAATAAAATAATGCAACAGACAACATGATGTAGGTAAATAATAATATACCAAATCTTCATTTTCATTCTTCAGAATAGATCTTCAATAAGCTAAAAACTCAGGTCTGACCTAAGCGTAATGAAAAGACAAAAAACTCGAGTCGGACTAAAATATTCTTATGTGAGTCAAATCGATATCACATATAACATGAGTGCTATGGCATCAGAGATGTTTACTCATTTTCACGTCTCCTATCCAATGTATAACGTGCGTGCAATAACTCAAGAGATGTTAAAGGATTTTCCATCTCTTAAGGATTAATTCAAATATTATATGCAGTAGAATACGCCACATATATAATGTCTAATCGGTAAAATAAATATCAAAATAGCGTTAACGCTTTATATTGATCCCCTTTAACGCGTTTTTAAACATTGTCGTATAATTTGCATATGAAACGCTAGTAAACCATCGGTGGATAGGTATGCGCCATGATACGACAACAGTAAACCAAAATCGTAGTAGTCTTGAATAAGGATAAAATTATGACAAGGCACGTGAGGCAATGCATAAGGTAGGATACTACTAGTTTACCCTTCCCGATTGGTGGTATCCCCTAATGGCCCTCCGCATCCAACTCTCCCAAAATCTGAGGGTGAGCATCAATTAATAACAATTTCATGATAGTAATACGAAGAAGTGTGTTCGCTTGAGGTAGCTAACCTCATTGGCAAGTATGGCTCCTATTTTAGTAATTTCAAATTGATACAAGTGTCAGGCCATTTCAACATCGTTCTCTTTCTTCGAATCCAGCAAATGATGCCAAATCCAACCACTTCGTTCTGAAGTCTCCTCTGCCTACACAGTTGTTAAAATGGTTCCAATATTAACAAAGACTATGCCAATAAGAGGCTCCGGTCTCTTTAACAACCAAATGTCATTTTACATATCGGTTGGTACTTTTACATTTTGAAAACTATTCGTGTTTGATATCAAAATATCATATTCACTTCAAAATCAAATTTATTTCGAAATCATCATATTTACTCAAAATGTACTATTTCAATTCAGAATCATGTTCCTCTTAATATCTCGATTTTAGTTCCAATTCAACATTGCTTCGAATTATCGTGGGTTATAACTTCCATTTAACCCAATTCTATTTAATCCGTGATTCAAATATAAAAATTCCACCCTTTTGACCAGTTTGAAATTTTAGAAAATAGTTTAAATAGTTTTAATATAGTTAAATAGTTAAAATAGTTTAATAGAAAATAACTAGAGTATTAAAAATGGTTTATATAGTAAAATAGTTTGGAAAAGCAAAATAATTTGAATATTTAAAGAATATAAATTTTAAACCATTTATACTAAAATAATTCATTTGAAAATAGTTTCAAAGCCAAACCGATTCAATTTCACAATTCAAATCAATTCCAATTTCCATTTCGATTTAATCGATTAATTCCGATTTCAAGTCGAATTTTACTACGATTCCTAATTAATTTCAATTCCAATTCCAAATTAATTTCAATTCCAAGTCCTAATTAATTTCAATTCCAATTCCAAATTAAAACCGTTCCAATACCAAATTATAACCATTTTGATTTATATCAATTGCGTGTTCGATTTTCAAAATATCGATTCAAAAGACTTAAATCAAATTAACCTTCAATATCCAATTTAAAAATATAAATCTTCAAATAAAATATAATTTTGTGCTCAACTTCAAAAATACCATTTTATATCACTTTTACTCAGTAATATTCAAAGTTCGAATAAAAATCCAATCTTTTAAAACAAATCAATTTCTGAAATTCAAATCATGTTTCTATTATAACTTCAAAATCTCAACTTCAATTATTTATACAATTCCTATTATCAACTTAAAGTCCAACACTTCAAGCTCAAGTTCAAAAATAGTTCTATTTCCATAAATTTGATTTTTTTTATTTCTGAAAATCAAATTATTTAAATAATTTCAAAACAATTTTTTTAAATCATTTAGTTTAACCAATCCAGTGTCCGTATATAGTTTACTATCCTATAAGTGAATCAGTTATTCCAATTTAATTCAGGGATGGATATATATCATTTTAATCCAAAATAAATGCCATAGGTATATATCATTTCAACCTATTTCTTAATTTATTAAAATAATTCAATTTACAGTTTTATATATTGTAAATAATATACAAGATGAAACAGGACATATATTAAAATAAATAAACATCCAACCATCCAAATATCAATCAATTGGCATCCATCACAATCAATATCCAAATCAGTCACAATACCATTGTAACGACCTGTAGATTTTAATAGTTTTAAATGGTTTTATTTAACGTAATTAATTGAAACTTTTGAGAAATTTTATATAATAATATTTTGAAATAAAAATTTAATATTTGGATTACATCCAATTAAACATAGCAGATTTTAAATTTTCAATTTATTTTATAAAGTTTATTCCATTGTGAAATTCTATTTAATTCAAGCTAGCTAATAAATTGCTTTAATAAATATTGCAGAATCAATTTCTTTAATAAATATTGCAGAATCAATGCACAGATGTTATCAATTTCATTTTATGGTGGTACGTTCCTTTACGTTTCCTACCGGTTAAATTATAAATAATTTTCTTTGATGGGTCAGCTAAATCAAAGCAACGTGATCGTTGCTATTTATTTCTTTTATTAATTGCTACAATTATTTTCACCAAATCAAGGGTTGACCGTTACTTGGCTTTCAAATTTTGGACTCTGCATTCAAAAAGGAACGTATAATATAATAAGTACTTCATATTTATTTTCAGTACGTTTCACAAAATTTCCTCTGTCCATTCTTTTCTATTAAATATATACTTGCAGCTGGTGGCATTAAAAAGTTGCTTTAATCATCCACTGAATTATCATGACCATCCCACTACTCTATATTTATTCCTGTACGTTTTATCTTCGCTTAAATTTCTCTGTCCATTCCTTTTTGCATTTTAATATCCTTGCCTTTCCATACTCACATGCTTTCCAATCAAGTAATAAACTGTTTAAATATCCACCTTATCAACTTGACCGTTGTTATTGCATCAAACCAGTATATAATTCAAATCTATCATTATTCTACCGTTTCTTCTTTAATAAATTAAATGTAACAGTATATCATAAATAGAGAGCTCATTCTCCACCCATTCATTTCTCCTATTCGATTAATAATGGAATATAAAGTTGTATATTTGGTATACAATTCAAACAACCGTTACCATTCATACCTCCTAAATTCTAGCGATTGACCCCTCTATTTCCATGGTTCCAATTTTAGTTGCTGGATTACTCATTCCTACCGTTCAACTATATTAAATATTTATAACGTGTAGTCTCTGAGCCTATTTAGCTTCATTTTTTCTTCCTCCCTGTTGTTTCTTGAAAAAAAAGAGATTTTTTCCATTACAATGCTAAAACACATATGATGGAAAAATGAAAAAGGACCAGTTTTCCTTTCTATAGCTTCGTCAAGCCTCCGCCACCACAGCTCTAACCACCTGTCAAGAGCCACAACCCACTCCATGCCTACTCCCCTCGTCATCCATATTTTTATAAATGGTATGCGTATCATATTGCAATATATGTTTCGTTTTTAAATGTTTACATATAGCATGAATATGTACTAGTACTATATATAGTCTATTTTGTTTAATGGATATGTTATACAAGCTGTGTTTTCTTTTGTCTAATGGATTTCGAAACTTATAATAAATATTATCGCATTAGTTGTTGTTTTCAACTTCCTGCAACACTTTGTTTTTTTATTATAAATTTTAGCTTGCTGCAATTCTCTTTTCATCTATATTATTGTATTCTATTATATACATTTTATCTAGTTATATATATATATATATATATATATATATATATTATACTATAAAGTATATAAAGTTTATATAAAGTATAAAGTTTATATTTGTTTTCTGATGTTAGTTGAAATGTAAATATTGATTTTTAAATAATATATCTATATATATAAGCTACTTTTGTTGTTCGTATATATATGGTATTGTATGTGCATTTTTATGAAATAGCGCCCAATGTATATTATTTTATAAAAGAATTCATTTGTTATGTCAACTAAATATATGTTACATTTGGTTCTTTCATTATACTCTTTCTTACAGCTAAAATATGTCAGTATTGTAACCTAGCACATGATTTGTATTAGTCTGTTTATATAAGTATTTATTTCAAATTTCATATTGTATATATGCTTGATTCTAATTTATGTGTTTTAAATAAAAAAACAATGATTTTGAAAAATATAAATACATATATATTTAATTTAATTTAATATGTGTTGAATTTAGAATATGACTTTATATATATAGTTATATATATGAGTCCACTCATACCATTATCTTCGCCGATCCCGTTCTGACTTGTTCCATCAATTCTTGTTATCAGCTTTGATCATTGAATTCGTGCCGATTTTGCTTTGCTTCGATTCATAATTCAAATTTCAGTGTCTGTAGCAGTATGCATATCCGTTTATCTTCTGTATTCTCTAGGCTCGAGAGGTGAGTAATCACTCACGATTAACATTCTTTTATTCATTAAATTTGATTTCAATTGAAACGACAATTGATATATGCTGCTGTAGCTATTTAAATTTGTTATATATGCTATTATCTGTAACTGTTCACCTGTGGGATATGACACCATATCCTATTGTTTATATTATATTGGTATTGATGTTATATGCCTGTTATTTTATTGTATTTTCTGTTATCACTCTGTAAGTTCCCTGTAGTTTAGAAATCACTATGGGTTGAAATGATACATACCCAAACAGACTTTAGAATAGGAGAAAATCGTTATGGGTTGAAATGATAAACCCAAGCGATTTTCATTTAATTGAATTTGGGATTACGGGTTGAAATGATATCCACCCGTATATATTTAGTATACGAATTGAAATGATAAATATCCGTAGCACTTGACTATATGATAGGAAATATATACAGACACCGTTGGTCCATATAAATATTTTGAAAATAATTTCTATAATTTTGGAAAGAAATATATAGTTTAATAAATTTGATTCTTAAGATATTATATAAATGAAAATTGTATATATAGATTTAGTGGTAATATTTGATTTAAATTAGATTGATTTAATATATATAATATGGTTAAGTATTTATGTAAATCTATATTTCAAATAGATTCTCTTGTAATAAATCGAATAATTAAGATTGGGAGATAAATTTGGGTTTATAAAAATGGTATTTAAATAAGGATTTATTTAATTAAATCGATTTGAAATTTTTGAATCAGAAATTTAAGGGTATGATTTTTAACTGGATTTTTTATTTAAGTGATTTAATGAATATTTCACATTTAAATAAATTAAAGAAAATATTGAGTAAAATGTAATTTTAGGTTACTTAAATGATATTGAATCTAATAAGGGAGTATTTCAAGACTAAATAATAATGAGGTTAAATCGACATCTATATGAAACTGTTATATTAAACATTTAAATATTAAAGCCTTGAACTATATTGGAATTTAAATGGTTTATGTTGAGAT
This sequence comes from Allium cepa, assembly GCA_030765085.1. Classification (NCBI taxonomy): domain Eukaryota; kingdom Viridiplantae; phylum Streptophyta; class Magnoliopsida; order Asparagales; family Amaryllidaceae; genus Allium; species Allium cepa. The sequence goes on along the minus strand of CM060945.1, from coordinate 873,626,121 downwards.
TCGAATATGTATTTGAAATCATCGTAGTTGAATTTGTTATTTAGCTACTAAATTGAATAAAAAAGAAAATTTAGGTTGAACTAAATTTGAATTTATTATTTAGAAAGCTAAATTGAATGAAAATTTAGATGAAACGTTGAATACTTAAAGTTTTGAAATATATGGAAATATAAAGGGGTATTTGTGATTATAAATCCGAATTTGAGATCGATAAAATTTAAGTGGTTATTTTAGAAATTGAGTTGAATTTAAATTGATAAATTGAGATTGAATTTAATTTGAATGGGAAGGTCGGGTTGATGTTGGAACGTTTTGTTAAGTTGAGGAAATTGAAAATACTTTACTGTATAAATTATTTAATATATATAAATACTATTTTGGGAAATATAGAGATATTTTAAGTGAAAATGAGATTTGGTTTTGAAGTATAAATTAAGCTGAATTGACCATGGTGTTATAGTGTATATTTCTACCTTGTAGAAAGTTCCATGGACCCTTGGAGGATGGTTATCCCAAACATCCTTTAAGTTATTTGTATTTCAGTTGATATTTCACTTGAGTTGGATTTATTGATATAAGAATGTTAATCCTGACTCGAGTGTTTTGTGTTTTGCTTTACGCTCGAGTCAGACTGAGTGATACAGCACTTGAGACTCACCTTTGGAGTACGGAGCTTCATTTGGAAATCCAACTATCGGTTCAGATTCCAGCCTTTCCAGTTGATTGGTTCAGAGAAGTCATCCGTTGCATTGGAGACTTCACCGCATTTGAACTATTCGGTTGTATTTTTCTAACTCTGATGTATATAGTAGCTTCATGAACTACTATTCCTTATCTATTCCGCTGCATTATATTACTCTGTGATCTGCGACTGATTTATTTACTGTATATTTTAAGTTTTGCCAAATTTTAATTAACAATTCGGTATTTTGAATTATTCAAGTCGGATATGTATGGTTTTATTATCGATTTGAATGGTCCAAAATAACGGGACGTTACAGTTGGTATCAGAGCTTTGGCTCTAGGCAAAACTTAGCATATATGGTAAATTTATTTACAGAATTACTTTCGCTCGAGTTTAATCTCTTCCTTTTGACTCGATTTCCTTTGAATTTTGGAATGTCCCTCGGTTCCGAAATTCATTCTGTCTCTCCCTATTTATATTCGTTTGATTCTGGAGTATCCCATAACTCCACTGAATGATTCGTAAAGGGGGTGAAAACTCCTTTTCAATTGGCATTGACTCTCCGAAGATTTCGGTATCCTCGGTTTACGATGCTGCTATATCTTGTTATGTCGAATTCTATATCTCTGGCGATCGAATGTCGAATTGCCTCAGAATTCTACACCGATCTAATTTTGGAATCACGGTTGGCCGGTAAAGGTCGCCCGTGATTTATAGAAGTATATCCATCTTCTATTTTGTAATTTAATCATCGCATCTTCGATCGAGTCTATCTTCGAATCAGAATCTATTGATTTGAGTTCCTCTAATTCAAATCTCTATCTTTGTTTTAAAATCCATTCTTAAAATTATCCTCTGAAAATCGGGTATGTTTGCATTTTTGAAATTGTTTTATATATCGAAATTATTATTTTGATAACTATGATTTTTTTATATATATAAAAGTGAAAATGTTTTCGATAAGGATTATATACCAATATATAAAAGAAATAAGAAATGTTATTCTATATAAAAGGGTTTTGAAAGGATTTGAAATTTTGAAAAAATATATGAAATTGATTTATATAAAATGATTTATAACTGAAGTGTTAAATTTGAAATTCGAGAATTGAATTCCGATGTTTTGAAATTGGTTTTAAGATTTTTGAAATTATATAATAATACGATTTGAAAGTATTTTCTGAATAAGAAGTGTTTCAAATGACTCAAACGAGTTCCAATGATTTCAATGAAATTTCAAGGAAGTTTTAAGAAAATACATGTCCAGAACTCACTTTGTCGCTTGAAAATAATTTCGGTGATGAGTGCACGCATCATCGACACTGATTTTCGAGTTTCAGAGTGGGGGAGAGGCCACTCTAGTAGCTTTGCTATGCGAGTGATATTGTGAAACAAATTTTGATTTCAAATTTCGAAGAATAATTCGATATTCGAAAGATATATGTATATATATTTAAAATGATTTAAAGGAAACCGGTATTCAGTCCTCGAGTTTCAGATTTGATTTGGTATAATCCTATCTATGTATTGTTTATTTTCAAGTCTTGAATTGGAAATTTGATTTCCCTAACTATTTTGAATGTCGAAAACTTCCAAATCGAGATTAAATTTTCAAAGCTAAGAAATTTCGAAGAGTATAAAATGTTTGATAAAGAATATAAATTTAGTTTTGAAATGTTTTGAAAAAAAAATAGTTTTGAATAATGGTTTTCAGAAAGGTAAATTGGATATTTCAAATAGAAATAGATAGTTTAAAAGTTTTAAAGGGATAATTATAAATTTGGAACCATTTTAAGTATAATTGATTTTGAGAAAATATTTGGTTTTGAAAATTAAATTGAAATTAAAAACCAGTACTTATATGGTGATTTTGGAAATGAATTTGTTTGACTTGAATTATTTTAATTTGGAAACTGGGATAATTTTCTAAACCTACTATTTTTGGAACTTTGAAATTTAGATATTTAATTTGGAAGAAAATTTGGTGAAATCATATATGATTTTGAAACTTAATCGATATTGAAATGATTTGAAATTGAGAACCTTAGATTACTGAGCACTTGATTTGGGAGTGATTGAACTTATATAAAATGGATTGTATAAGTATGAAGTTGATTTGAAATCTATTGATTTGAAAGGTACTCAATTTGGAAAGAGATTTTATATAATCGAAGTCTATATAAGTATGATTTGATCTACAATTGATTTGGAAAGTATTCGATTTGGGAAAAATGGAATCCTATATATATGGACTTTATATAAGTATGATATTTGAAAGTGATTTGAAAAGGTACTATATGATATATATTTTTGAAGTAAAGATATCGAAAGTGCCTTCTTCTTGATATCCGCTTCTTGGCCACATCGTGGATTCATTCTATCGATGTTATTCTCTCTGATTTTTGGTTTTCCAGATGTAATACTCGAGTGGTCCCACCGTGGCATAACCCATGGTTTTTTCTTTTCTCTCGCGACTACATAGCGCAATTGCCTGGCTGAGTCTGGCCTAGGGGTACGGATTGTTTCCTGGGGAATCCATGCGTAACCATTGTGTATCCTGCAATCTGTGTAGGTCACGAATAGTAGCGAAATTGCCTGGCTGAGACAACCTAGGGGTACGGATTGTTTCCTGGGGGACCCAGGTGTGACCATTGTTTATCCTGCACTCTACTAGTCATTATAGCGTAATTCGTAGGGCTAAGAAAGCTTACGGATACGGATTGTTTCCTGGGGGATCCAGGCGTAACCATTGTGTATCTGCGAACCATGGTCGGACAAAGGTTTTGGTTTGGTTGTTTTGTTTGGATTGTACTTTCCATATCTGATTTAAAGTTTTTTCAAGTATTTTCACTAGGTTTTGAAACAAGTCTACTAAGTACTTGAAGAATTCTAGCTTTGCGCCTGATCAACGCATGGCCAGAGTCTGCAAGAACGAGGATAAACTTGTTGAAACATCGAGTTATAAAAGTATTTTCGAAAGGAAAATTTATTTTGATACAATAGTATTTATTATAAAAGTATTATTATAAAGGTATTTATTATAAAAGTATTTTTCCCAACAAAGAAATGTTGAATTAATATTTGAAATTTAAATTCTATAGTTCTAGATTAATTATTCGTGCCCAATACTATTTGTTATATTCCCGAATTTTGAACCAGTTTAATTTGAGAATTGAATTAATTTTTGAAATTTCTATTTTTGAATAATAAATAGATTTGAATTGGGAATTTAAGAATAAAATATAAATTGTGTTTAATTTTTCAAAATTAATAAAGATGTATCTTTATTCATATAAATATATTTTAAGATAGAATATTTGAAAATAAAATTGAAATTATCTTTTGAAAATCTGAATGAATAAATATATCGAGAGAAAAATTGTAAATAAAATTAATCAATTTCAATCAAATGGAATATAAAGATATATTTAAAAGGTATTTTATTATTTATTCATTTATAAGTACAAATTTATTCTATATTAAATTTTGAATTTGAATTAAAATGTAAAATTAGATTTGATTAAAAGATTTAAACCATTGGAACATATAAAAAAAATGTTATATTCAAATAATAGATATGTGTATTGTTTTATAATTATACTTGATTTTATCTTTTAAAAGTTATCTATATAAGTTTGTAAATATAAAACAAATCAAGGTTTAAAACAAACATTAACAAAATAATTTACATTAGGGACTTAAACATAAATTTGAAAATTTTTCACAAGTGTTCACATTTATAAGCAAATGTACAAGTGTAAAGCTTTTAATATACATGATGACAAGTGTTAGCTTAACAAATTGGCAAGTAGCAAGCAAAAGATTTTCTTTCTTTCTTTTAATCTAAAATTTATAAAAATGTGAGTAAGGAATAAACCAGGTTCTCTCTTTCAAACCTGTAAATCAAGAACCTGAGAAATTTGTTTTTTTTAAAAAACAAACCAGAAAGCTAAGCTGAATTCATCTTAGATCAAATCCAAATAACTTCTGTTCAAAAATAAATCCGAAGCAACAAGATCAAAGGCAGAGCAACTCAAAAACAACAGATCAGATTCATAAACAAGACTTGTTTCCAGCTTCAAAATAAGTGAGCAAACTCTCAAACCCATTTTTATTTTTATTTTGATGTTGCATGTAATTAGCATTGAATGTTTAGTTGTGGATTGTGCTTGCATGAGTATAAATATACCTGTGTGTGTGTATATATATATATATATGGGGTACTGTGTGTATAGACAGACCCCTGTCCTCTGTTCATCTTCTAAAAGAAAGAAAAAAAAATTGAGCAAACCTTCTATTTTGAACCTATTACTGTTGTTTGGAAGTAAACTAATCTCTTTTACCCTCTTATACTTGTTGTGATGATTGTGATGATTGAAACATGCCTGTACATTTGAAATAAGATATGCATGTTGGTTCCAGGCAAATGTGCCTCTGATTCTTTTCATCACAGGGTTGATAAACCTGTTTAGAAACTTATATCATCCAAATACAATTCAAGTTAGGTTTTGATCTCTAAAAACAAACTGTTTAGAACATTGTAAATTTAATTTTAAAAATAATTTTTAAGCAAGAATATCAGTAATATTCTAGAAAAATAAAAATACAGTAAGAACTTATAAATATGTTACAAACCAATTGGTACAATTTTTTTCTATTTAATCACATAACTTGAATTAGCTTGGAAAGTTATGATTTTTGAAATCAAAACCATGATTTTAAGTGAAGTGTTCATCGAGACACCCACAGTTGAACGAATTTGGAAAATTTATGAATCCTCGGTGTTTGCGAATGAATTAGAGTTTAGGATTTGTTTCAGAGATGCTGGGAGGATTGTAGAATACGAGAAAAATGCAAGTTGAATTTTTAATTCGTCATTGATGAAGACCTGAATCAATTCAGGGCTTTGGGTTCATTTTGGGTTGCTGTTGTTCAAGATCAAATTCTGTCATAGTCACGGTAATCTGAGCGATCGCACCCAAGGGAAATGGTTCGTGGGTCGTTGAGGCAACTTCGGTCGAGGTGGTGAAGTCTCTGATGATCGAGAATGGTGGTGCGAGACGATTGGGTCAATAGTTTTGTTTCCAGAATATCGATCGAACAACTAAATTTTGATTTTTTTTACAAGATTGATCGAACTGGGTTGTTAAGTTGAATGATGAGGTCATAGTCGACCTGCGGCGACTATTGGTGATGGCCGGAGAGGCTTTGGCCATCTGTGCACGTGCACTAGTAAATGGATTTTGGGTTGTTCGCTGTGGGTTTTGAGAGGATGGAGCTGTCTCGAGAACGAGCTCGGGAAGATGGTGATTTGGCTTGAGTTTCCTTTGCATTTAACTAGGGTAAAATTTTGTGTGCCTCGGGTAGTTTTACTTGCTGGGTTTTAAACCTGTAAATGTTTTGAATTTTTTTTTAAAAAGAAGGAAAAGGAACTGAGTTTAAATGAAAGCCAGATGTAACAAAGTTTGAATCAGGTTTTAAGCAGGAATTCAAATTAGCTTTTGTATCTTAGTTCAAAATCAAATAGGATTTTCAAAAAAAATAAAATAAATAAAATAAAAGTGTTTGGACAAATTAATGTTATGTATAGTGGCTATAGGTTTTGGAAACCCTGTCTATTCCAAATCCAGATCTAGATTTAAATTTAAAAACTAAATTTAACAAAATTTCAGAGATCAAATCTTGAAGTATGAACTTAGATTAAGTTGTATACTAGTTGTAGTGTTTAAGTTTTATAAGATTTTGTTACCAGTTTCAACAAAATCTGTCATGTTTTGTTTTATTTATTTATTTAAAACTGAAGTTTTAAAAGCCAAGCTTTACACCAGTTTGAAACTAAATTTTCAAATCTGGTACAAGCTAGTTGAGTCTCAGTTTTGAAAATTAAATGTAGTTTCAAACTTAATCTATTTAACTACTTTAAAAATAATAGATAAGGATTTGAGTTTAAAATGAAATTTTAAAATGTAAATAAATCTTGAATCTAAGTAATTTGAAATCAAATTTAATTTGTATTCCAATTTAAAATAAATGAAAGTTTTAAAATTTGAAATGATTTAAACAATCTTGTTTGAAATGTGTATGATTAAATTGATTTGAATTTTAAAATGAATTTGGCCTAAATTCTTTAAACTTATTTTATAAAATGGTTATTTCTTTAATATATGTGATAAAAAGACTTTGAATTGTTTTTTTCTACTTTGTTAGATAAGTTTGTATTCATTTTAAAATATTGAATTTAAAATGAAATTTAAAATGGAATTTAAAGTAAATTTAAACCAAATTGTTTGTAAATACTTTGATTAAGTAAGAAATGTTTATCTTAAAAATAAATATAATTTAATGTTTTGGATTCATTAAATTATTAAGTTAATTTAAATGGATGATTAATTATTTAATTAATTAATGATATGGATGATTAATTAAGTAATTAAGAGTTTATAAATTAATATAATTAATTGAGTTGATGGGGTTAGTTGAATTAATTGATTAAGTTTAATTTATTTAAACACTAAATGATTTAATAATAATTACTTAATGTAATTAATGGATGGTAATTACTTAGTAAAGTAATTAATTAATAATTCTTGATAATGGAAGTGATTAAGAGTAATTATTAATTAAGTAATAATTATTTAGTTATTGAAATTAATTAAGAAAAATAAATTAAGGATTAATTATTAATTAAGGGTTAATTAATTTTTGTAATTAATTAAGAATAATTAATTAAGATGGTTTGTAGTTAATTAACATTAATTAACTAAGATTAGTGACTAATCTGATTTGAATTAATCAGATGATTAATTGTTATTACTTAGGGATGTTTGGGTTCTATTGAATGATTGAGCTGATTGATATTCCGGATTGAGATGTCCTTTTTTGATTTGAGCTATACTTACTGTGATTTATTATCTATGATATGTACCTATGATCTGTGAATGAAAGATAAGCATTACAATTGATTTGTACCGCTTGTCAAATATAAGCGTTATAGTTTATATCGCTTATCAAATATATTGCTGTATTAGAATCTGTGCTGATTGATGTTGTGCACTATTGTGTAAAGCCCCTGGACCACACTTATACACACACAAATATGGATTTCACATGGAAATCGGTTAAGTCACAGATTTTTTTTTTAAAATAAGCTTTGAATTTAAATTTTTAAATTCAAATAGTTTTGGAAATAAATTTATTTTAATATGGAAAGCTTTGAAAAGGTGTTTAAGAATGAAAGTTATTTTGAATAATTAATAGAGATTTGGAGTTTGAATAATTCAATTTAAATTGGAATTCAATATCTGGAATTGAATTCTGCACTCGGTATCTATGATTTAAAAAGGGGTATACAAGCTTATATCGATTTAAACCGTTTTAAAAATGTTGTTTTGGGAATATGAATTAACCCAAGGATTTTAACTTGTATAAATGAAATCGGGTTTTCCGAAATAAAACTGTTTGTTTTCAAATGCTAAAAGCTTTCACATAAGTAATGAATTTCCAATTCATAAGAAACTTCAAGTTTGAATTGAAATATTTTTCTAAGTTATAAGTGAACCTTTGGAACTAACTTTGAAATCTATGAAATGAGTCTTTGATTTAAAGACCCGATGAGTTAATCCAATTTGGAATAGGATTGTTTTGAAAAGCTATGAATGAATCTTTGTTAAAGATTTGTGTACCTTGTTTTAAAATTGAAAGGGGATCTTTAAGATAAATCTTTTTGTTTAAAAGATTGGAAATGTATAATTTGTTTTAACCATTTGAATAAAAGGTTTTGGATTTTTAAGTTGTGACTTAACTAAGACCCCATATCCATATGTTTTTAAATATTGCGCTCACTATTCGGTTTAGCCGGGAGAGGACCTTTGTGTCATATAGCCCATTTCGAATATGTGATACGACGTTTTGGATAGCATTTGAAGACCGGTGGTGAAGACCGGGCATTTGCGAGAACGATAGGATAACCTATCGATTGTCTCTGCACCGAGTAGCTATGGTATAGAGATTCCTTAAGTGATGGGAAGTCCGATCGGGATTGTGTATTCCCAGATTTGCAAGGGCTTCTTCGGAAGTGCCTTCGGTTCTGTTCGAACCCGGAACAGACTTGTATGGATGTGTGTCTTACGTTACACTTTGAGATGTAAAACCGGTTTCTATCAAATACATTTCTGTTTGGTGGCGGAGATTTATTCTCTTAGCTTAACACCCTTCTCTGAGACGTACGAGCTCAGAGGTTATGTAGTTGACGGTTACCAGTGATACATTCTCAATTTGGTAATGTGGCATACGAAGTGCTGCTGACAATTTATTGATCAAAGCATGGCTTTTGTAAAAAGCGTAGCTTTGTGGACGAGACTTCGTCGAACTTCACAACCCGGAAATGATCGAAACAGGAAAGATGCAACAAGGTTATTTGGAAATAGCGACTCCTGAGGGTATGTTCATTTCCTTCTGGATAGAGGTGATATCATGGTATGGAGCCCAGATATTTAACCTACGTGGTTACTGCAAATACATTACTTTGTGGATTTTATGGTTGTTGGTATCGAGCGATCGGATAAAGGTTGGTTACGACCGGGGGATGGCATACTCGTGTCAGTAGTTACCTAGTTACAGAGGTAACCCGGCCTTGTGTTTGGCAGAGATCCAGTTAGGTTCTCGGGGCGTCCCTCCAGAGGAGTACCCATGTGACCCAGGAAGTTCCTTAGCCTGACCATTTGTTGGAAATCCAATTACCAATACGCGCCTTGTACGGTTTTAGTTGTAGAACTTGCCATTCACTTATGGTGGTCACCACTGTTTGGATGGTAGCTATAGTAGGCATAGTACGAAATGTCTATACTGGCTAAGATTAATATTATACCTTCGAAATGATTTTCTACACCGTGCACTTATAATAATAATATCAAACGGTTTTCCCGTATCAAGCATTTTTGACTATCATAAGGAGAAATCTCCTCCAAGTCTGCGTTTGCATTGTGTGTGTGGCGGGAGGCCTTATGGTAGTTTCATTTCAAAAAAAAGACCATTGCGGATTTCAAATTTAAATTCTTTTGTTTGTTTAAAAGATAAACTGTTTTGCTTGCTCATACCAGTCCCATAACTGACCCGGAGTTTATTGTTCCATTCCTAAACTCTGGGTGCCCACTATTTTCCACACGGGCAGTCTAGAGTTGGGTTTTTCGGATAATAGATAGTAGATATCGATTTGATACCCTTCAACTTTCTCTTTGGAATCCTTTGGAGTCTTTGGATTCGTGAACGAGACTTGCTCAGCTGGGTGAACAGATGGTGGTTCGAGCTTGTTGGTTTGGAGTTTTAGTTCCGCTGCTAGTTCATTTTGTTTTTCCGCCGTTGTTTATTATCTCTGATAGACTGCATTATATTGTATCAATGTTGTTCCATATATGGATATTGTATTCATTGAAATTGTATATGATATTCATTCCTTTTTCTTCCGCTGTGTTGTTATACTTAATTGTGTTATAAGCTCTAGCGACTCGGATTTGAACGATTGAATCTACGGCATTCAAGTACAAGTAGAGTACGATTGTCGATTTTCAAACGCGAAAAATCCGTACCGTTACATTTGGTATCAGAGCTGAAGGTTGAAACTTTAGCTCAGGAGTATAACACATTAAGTAGCTCATTAGAGATAGGGTGAAGTATACCCTAGAATGAGTATATCCCTAAGATATCTGTTCGAATGCCTCAGTAAATTCTCTTACTATCCACTGATAGTGAGTATGAGTGCAAGAAGAGAACGAGATAGGGGACAGGGGAGTACCACTGCAAATGGTCGATACCCTGTGACAGTGGAAACAACTTTCTCTATCAATCTCCTTTGATTCGTCTTTTAAATTCTTTGAAGATTCCTGGAAGCTCCAGGAAGAAGTTTTGATATAATTGCATGGGACACAAACTCCAGATGGGTCAGAATTGTTTGTTTGAATGATATGTTTGCTTTGGGTGCTATGGTGGATAGGTATATTTTAGTTGTTTAAACTAAAAGATTTGGATTGCATCCATATATCTGTTTATTCTGTTGGGTCCAGATATATTCTACGAGTGGTTAGTTATCCTTTCAAACTAACCAATATTCCTGTATATTCGTAGATCTGGTGACCCGAGTATCTTTTGAAAATTAAATAGATTTGTTCATGTATCCATTTTTGATATTCTGATTTGGTAAGCCAAATGCAGAATAAATATTCAATTTTATCTGAAAAGACATTTCTCTATCTCTCACCTGTTCTTGGTTATCTCCCTTACAAATTTCGAGGACGAAATATTCTAAGGGGGGAATCTGTCACATTCCTGAATTTTGAACCAGTTTAATTTGATAATTGAATTAATTTTTGAAATTTCTATTTTTGAATTATAAATAGATTTGAATTGGGAATTTAAGAATAAAATCTAAATTGTGTTTAATTTTTCAAAATTAATAAAGATGTATCTTTATTCATATAAATATATTTTAAGATAGAATACTTGAAAATAAAATTGAAATTATCTTTTAAAAATTTGAATGAATAAATATATCGAGAGAAAAATTGTAAATAAAATTAATCAATTTCAATCAAATGGAATATAAAGATATATTTAAAAAGGTATTTTATTATTTATTCATTTATAAATACAAATTTATTCTATATTAAATTTTGAATTTGAATTAAAAATGTAAAATTAGATTTGAATATAAAATTTGATTTGATTAAAAGATTTAAACCATTGGAACATATAAAAAAAATGTTATATTCAAATAATAGATATGTGTATTGTTTTATAATTATACTTGATTTTATCTTTTAAAAGTTATCTATATAATTTTGTAAATATAAAACAAATCAAGGTTTAAAACAAACATTAACAAAATAATTTACATTAGGGACTTAAACATAAATTTGAAAAATTTTCACAAGTGTTCACATTTATAAACAAATGTACAAGTGTAAAGAGTTTAAAATACATGATGACAAGTGTTAGCTTAACAAATTGGCAAGCGGCAAGAAAAAGATTTTCTTTTTTTCTTTTAATCTAAAATTTATAAAAATGTGAGTAAGAAATAAACTAGGTTCTCTCTTTCAAACCTGTAAATCAAGAACCTGAGAATTTGTTTTTTTTAAAAAACAAACCAGAAAGCTAAGCTGAATTCATCTTAGATCTAATCCAAATAACTTCTGTTCAAAAATAAATCTGAAGCAACAAGATCAAAGGCAGAGCAACTCAAAAACAACAGATCAGATTCATAAACAAGACTTATTTCCAGCTTCAAAATAAGTGAGCAAACTCTCAAACCCATTTTTATTTTTATTTTGATGTTGCATGTAATTAGCATGGAATGTTTAGTTGTGGATTGTGCTTGCATGAGTATAAATATACCTGTGAGTGTGTGTATATATATATATGGGGTACTGTGTGTACAGACAGACCCCTGTCCTCTGTTCATCTTCTAAAAGAAAAGCAAAAAAAAGTGAGCAAACCTTCTATTTTTAACCTATTACTGTTGTTTGGAAGTAAACTAATCTCTTTTACCCTCTTATACTTGTTGTGATGATTGTGATGATTGAAACATGCCTGTACATTTGAAATAAGATATGCATGTTGGTTCCAGGCAAATGTGCCTCTGATTCTTTTCATCACAGGGTTGATAAACCTGTTTAGAAACTTATATCATCCAAATACAATTCAAGTTAGGTTTTGATCTCTAAAAACAAACAGTTTAGAACATTGTAAATTTAATTTTAAAAATAATTTTTAAGCAAGAATATCAGTAACATTCTAGAAAAATAAAAATACAGTAAGAACTTATAAATATGTTACAAACCAATTGGTACAATTTTTTTTCTATTTAATCACATAACTTGAATTAGCTTGGAAAGTTATGATTTTTGAAATCAAAACCATGATTTTAATTGAAGTGTTCATCGAGACACCCACAGTTGAACGAATTTGGAAAATTTATGAATCCTTGGTGTTTGCGAATGAATTAGAGTTTAGGATTTGTTTCAGAGATGCTGGGAGGATCGTAGAATATGAGAAAAATGCAAGTTGAATTTTTAATTCGTCATTGATGAAGATCTGAATCAATTTAGGGCTTTGGGTTCATTTTGGGTTACTGTTGTTCACGATCAAATTCTGTCATAGTCACGGCAATCTGAGCGATCGCACCCAAGGGAAATGGTTCGTGGGTCATTGAGGCAACTTCGGTCGAGGTGGTGAAGTCTCTGATGATCGAGAATGGTAGTGCGAGACGATTGGGTCAATAGTTTTGTTTCAAGAATATCGATCGAACAACTAAATTTTGATTTTTTACAAGATTGATCGAAATGGGTTGTTAAGTTGAATGATGAGGTCATAGTCGACCTGCGGCGACTACTGGTGATGGCCGGAGAGGCTCTGGCCATCTGTGCACGTGCACTAGTAAATGGATTTTGGGTTGTTCGCTGTAGGTTTTGAGAGGATGGAGCTGTCTCGAGAACGAGCTGGGGAAGATGGTGATTTGGCTCGAGTTTCCTTTGCATTTGGCTAGGGTAAAATTTTGTGTGCCTCGGGTAGTTTTACTTGTAGGGTTTTAAAGCTGTAAATGTTTTGAATTTTTTTTTTTAAAAAGAAGGAAAAGGAACTGAGTTTAAATGAAAGCCAGATGTAACAAAGTTTAAATCAGGTTTTAAGCAGGAATTCAAATTAGCTTTTGTATCTTAGTTCAAAATCAAATAGGATTTTCAAAAAAAATAAAATAAATAAAATAAAAGTGTTTGGACAAATTAATGTTATGTATAGTGGCTACAGGTTTTGGAAACCCTGTCCATTCCAAATCCAGATCTAGATTTAAATTTAAAAACTAAATTTAACAAAATTTCAGAGATCAAATCTTGAAGTATGGACTTAGATTAAGTTGTATACTAGTTGTAGTGTTTAAGTTTTATAAGATTTTGTTACCAGTTTCAACAAAATCTATCATGTTTTGTTTTTTTTTATTTATTTAAAATTGAAGTTTTAAAAGCCAAGCTTTACACCAGTTTGAAACTAAATTTTCAAATCTGGTACAAGTTAGTTGAGTCTCAGTTTTGAAAATTAAATGCAGTTTCAAACTTAATCTGTTTAACTACTTTAAAAATAATAGATAAGGATTTGAGTTTAAAATGAAATTTTAAAATGTAAATAAGTCTTGAATCTAAGTAATTTGAAATCAAATTTAATTTGTATTCCAATTTAAAATAAATGAAAGTTTTTAAAATTTGAAATGATTTAAACAATCTTGTTTGAAATGTGTATGATTAAATTGATTTGAATTTTAAAATGAATTTGGGCTAATTCTTTTAAACTTATTTTATAAAATGGTTATTTCTTTAACATATGTGACAAAAAGACTTTGAATTGTTTTTTCTACTTTGTTAGATAAGTTTGTATTCATTTTAAAATCTTGAATTTAAAATGAAATTTAAAATGGAATTTAAAGTAAATTTAAACCAAATTGTTTGTAAATACTTTGATTAAGTAAGAAATGTTTATCTTAAAAATAAATATAATTTAATGTTTTGGATTCATTAAATTATTAAGTCAATTTAAATAGATGATTAATTATTTAATTAATTAATGATATGGATGACTAATTAAGTAATTAAGAGTTTATAAATTAATATAATTAATTGAGTTGATGGGATTAGTTGAATTAATTGATTAAGTTTAATTTATTTAAACACTAAATGATTTAATAATAATTACTTAATGTAATTAATGGATGGTAATTACTTAGTAAAGTAATTAATTGATAATTACTTGATAATGGAAGTGATTAAGAGTAATTATTAATTAAGTAATAATTATTTAGTTATTGAAATTAATTAAGAAAAATAAATTAAGGATTAATTATTAATTAAGGGTTAATTAATTTTTGTAATTAATTAAGAATAATTAATTAAGATGGTTTGTAGTTAATTAACATTAATTAACTAAGATTAGTGACTAATCTGATTTGAATTAATCAGATGATTAATTGTTATTACTTAGCGATGTTTGGGTTCTATTGAATGATTGAGCTGATTGATATTCCGGATTGAGATGTCCTGTTTTGATTTGAGCTATACTTACTGTGATTTATTATCTATGATATGTACCTATGATCTGTGAATGAAAGATAAGCATTACAATTGATTTGTACCGCTTGTCAAATATAAGCGTTATAGTTTATATCGCTTATCAAATATATTGCTGTATTTGCATCTGTGCTGATTGATGTTGTGCACTATTGTGTAATACCCCTGTACCACACTTATACACACACAAATATGGATTTCACATGGAAATCGGTTAAGTCACAGATTTTTTTTTAAAAAATAAGATTTGAATTTAAAATTTTAAATTCAAATAGTTTTGGAAATAAATTTATTTTAATATGGAAATCTTTGAAAAGGTGTTTAAGAATGAAAGTTATTTTGAATAATTAATAGAGATTTGGAGTTTGAATAATTCAATTTAAATTGGAATTCAATATCTGGAATTGAATTTTGTACTCGGTATCTATGATTTAAAAAGGGGTATACAAGCTTATATCGATTTAAATCGTTTTAAAAATGTTGTTTTGGGAATTTGAATTAACCCAAGGATTTTAACTTGTATAAATGAAATCGGGTTTTTTGAAATAAAACTGTTTGTTTTCAAATGCTAAAAGCTTTCACATAAGTAATGAATTTCCAATTCATAAGAAACTTCAAGTTTGAATTGAAATATTTTTCTAAGTTATAAGTGAATCTTTGGAACTAACTTTGAAATCTATGAAATGAGTTTTGATTTAAAGACCCGATGAGTTAATCCAATTTGGAATAGGATTGTTTTGAAAAGCTATGAATGAATCTTTGTTAAAGATTTGTGTACCTTGTTTTAAAATTGAAAGGGGATCTTCAAGATAAATCTTTTTGTTTAAAAGATTGGAAATGGTAATTTTTTTTAACCATTTGAATAAAAGGTTTTGGATTTTTAAGTTGTGACTTAACTAAGACCCCATATCCATATGTTTTTAAATATTGCGCTCACTATTTGGTTTAGCCGGGAGAGGAATTTTGTGTCATATAGCCCATTTCGAATATGTGATACGACGTTATGGATAGCATTTGAAGACCAGTGGTGAAGACCGGGTATTTACGAGAACGATAGGATAACCTATCGATTGTCTCTGCACCGAGTATCTACGGTATAGAGATTCCCTAAGTGATGGGAAGTCCGATCGGGATTGAGGATTCCCGGATTTGCAAGGGCTTCTTCGGAAGTGCCTTCGGTTCTGTTCGAACCCGGAACAGACTTGTATGGATGTGTGTCTGACGTTACACTTTGAAATGTAAAACTGGTTTCTATCAAATACATTTCTGTTTGGTGGCGGAGATTTATTCTCTTAGCTTAACACCCTTCTCTGAGACGTACGAGCTCAGAGGTTATGTAGTTGACGGTTACTAGTGATACATTCTCAATTTGGTAATGTGGCATACGAAGTGCTGCTGATAATTTATTGATCAAAGCATGGATTTTGTAAAAAGCGTAGCTTTGTGGACGAGACTTCGTCGAACTTCACAACCCGAAAATGGTCGAAACAGGAAAGATGCAGCAAGGTTATTTGGAGATAGCGACTCCTGAGGGTATGTTCATTTCCTTCTGGATAGAGGTGATATCATGGTATGGAGCCCAGATATTTAACCTACGTGGTTACTGCAAATACATTACTTTGTGGATTTTGTGGTTGTTGTTATCGAGCGCTCGGATAAAGGTTGGTTACGACTGGGGGATGGCATACTCGTGTCAGTAGTTACCTAGTTACAGAGGTAACTCGGCCTTGTGTTGGCAGAGATCCGGTTAGGTTCTCGGGGCGTCCCTCCAGAGGCGTACCCATGTGGCCCAGGAAGTTCCTTAGCCTGACCATTTGTTGGAAATCCAATTACCAATACGCGCCTTGTACGGTTTTAGTTGTAGAACCTGCCATTCACTTATGGTGGTCACCACTGTTTGGATGGTAGCTATAGTAGGCATAGTACGAAATGTCTATGCTGGCTAAGATTAATATTATACCTTCGAAATGATTTTCTACACCGTGCACTTATAATAATAATATCAAATGGTTTTCGCGTATCAAGCATTTTTGACTATCATAAGGAGAAATCTCCTCCAAGTCTGCGTTTGCATTGTGTGTGTGGCGGGAGGCCTTATGGTAGTTTCATTTTCAAAAAAAAACCATTGCGGATTTCAAATTTAAATTCTTTTGTTTGTTTAAAAGATAAACTGTTTTGTTTGCTCATACCAGTCCCATGACTGACCCGGAGTTTATTGTTCTAGTCCTAAACTCTGGGTGCCCACTATTTTCCACACGGGCAGTCTAGAGTTGGGTTTTTCAGATAATAGATAGTAGATATCGATTTGATACCCTTCAGCTTTCTCTTTGGAATCCTTTGGAGTCTTTGGATTCGTGGACGAGACTTGCTCAGCTGGGTGAACAGATGGTGGTTCGAGCTTGTTGGTTTGGAGTTTTGGTTCCGCTGCTAGTTCATTTTGTTTTTCCGCTGTTGTTTATTATCTCTGATAGACTGTATCATATTGTATCAATGTTGTTCCATATATGGATATTGTATTCATTGGAATTGTATATGATATTCATTCCTTTTTCTTCCGCTGTGTTGCTATACTTAATTGTGTTATAAGCTCCGGCGACTCGGATTTGAACGATTGAATCTGCGGCATTCAAGTACAAGTGGAGTACGGATGTCGATTTCGAACGCGAAAAATCCGTGCCGTTACACTATTCCTTGCATCTACCTTATCTGCTCAGTTTAGTTATTCACCTTGATTCTGTTTTCCACATCTACCTTCCCTCCTTGTTGGATATATCCTTTAAAATATTGTTTAATTATATACTACATGGTTTAATAGAAATTTTAGTGTTATAAATATTTTAGAAGTTATTTATCTAAAATAAAACATATTTTTTTTAAATGATTTGTGATCTAATAATAATATTTGGAAGGTATCTTGAAATAAAATAAAAATTTATGAATTTTGGATTTAATATTTCAATAGCTTCTTTGTAAATATAAATAATAATGTAAATAATTGTTTTCAAAGGAGTTTGAAAAGTATTAAAGTATTAAAGAAAATTAAATTTCAAATGAAGTTATCAAATAAATATTTCAAATAAAATCTATATAGTTTTAAATTAATTATTTATCATGTCTTTCAATCTATTTTATTTCTGGTTGTTCTATTCTCCTACCACCTACCTTTTCGGGGACGAAAAGTTTTGAGTGTGGGGGAGTGTAATGACCCGTAGATTTTAATCGTTTTAAATGGTTTAATTTAACGTAATTAATTGAAACTTTTGACAAATTTTATATAATAATATTTTGAAATAAAAATTTAATATTTGGATTACGTCCAATTAAACATAGCAGATTTTAAATTTTAAATTTATTTTATCAAAGTTTATTCCATTGTGAAATTCTATTTAATTCAAGCTAGCTAATAAATTGCTTTAATAAATATTGCAGAATCAATTTCTTTAATAAATATTGCAGAATTAATGCATAGATGTTATCAATTTCATTTTATGGTGGTACGTTCCTTTACGTTTCCTACCGGTTAAATTATAAATAATTTGCTTTGATGGGTCAGCTAAATCAAAGCAACGTGACTATTTATTTCTTTTATTAGTTGCTATAATTATTTTCACCAAATCAAGGGTTGACCATTACTTGGCTTTCAAATTTTGGACTCTGCATTCAAAAAGAAACGTATAATATAATAAGTACTTCATATTTATTTTCAGTACGTTTCACAAAATTTTCTCTGTCCGTTCTTTTCTATTAAATATATACTTGCAGCTGGTGGCATTAAAAAGTTGCTTTAATTATCCACTGAATTATCGTGACCATCCCACTACTCTATATTTATTCCTGTACGTTTTATCTTCGCTTAAATTTCTCTGTCCATTCCTTTTTGCATTTTAATATCCTTGCCTTTCCATACTCACGTGCTTTCCAATCAAGTAATAAACTGTTTAAATATCCACCTTATCAACTTAACCGTTGTTATTGCATCAAACTAGTATATAATTCAAATCTATCATTATTCTACCGTTTATTCTTTAATAAATTATATGTAACAGTATATCATAAATGGACAGCTCATTCTCCACCCATTCATTTCTCCTATTTAATTAATAATGGAATATAAAGTTGTATATTTGGTATACAATTCAAACAACCGTTGCCATTCATACCTCCTAAATTCTAGCGATTGACCCCTCTATTTCCATGGTTCCAATTTTAGTTGCTGGATTACTCATTCCTACCGTTCAACTATATTAAATATTTATAACGTGTAGTATCTGAGCCTATTTAGCTTCATTTTTTCTTCCTCTCTGTTGCTTCTTGAAAAAAAGAGATTTTTCCCATTACAATGCTAAAACACATATGATGGAAAAATGAAAAATGACCAGTTCTCCTTCCTATAGCTTCGTCAAGCCTCCGCCACCACAGCTCGAACCACCTGTCAAGAGCCACAACCCACTCCATGCCTCCTCCCCTCGTCATCCATATTTTTATAAATGGTATGCGTATCATTTCGCAATATATGTTTCGTTTTTAAATGTTTACATATAGCATGAATATGTACTAGTACTATATATAGTCTATTTTTTTAATGGATATGTTATACAAGCTATGTTTTCTTTTATCTAATGGATTTCGAAACTTATAATAAATATTATTGCATTAGTTGTTGTTTTCAACTTCCTGCAACACTTTGTTTTTTTATTATAAATTTTAGCCTGCTGCAATTCTCTTTTCATCTATATTATTGTATTCTATTATATACATTTTATCTGGTTATATATATTATACTATAAGGTGTGTGTGTATATAAGTTTTCATAACCCTTTATAATATGTAGCTATGTATATAAGATTGGACCTATTATATATGAAAGCATTGGTTATAGAAATTAAAAACATGCAAAGGAATTTAAGGTGGTGATATTTACTTATGAACAGAACATGATACGTACCACCATCTGTATCTTCGTCTCTCTCCCCATGTTTTATTATTATATATATATATTTTCTTTCTTTTTTTCTCTTTTCACTCCTTTCATTTTGTAGCTTTTAAATAAATTGACAAACGCTTTGGAAGTATTTTAACGCAGTACACGACAAATTTAATAAGCAGTGGTGTTTTACGTCATTTATGGCCAAAAAAATTGATAAGTTCATACATTTCTAAACTGAAAATAATAAATATATGATGCGATGGAATTTGAATTTTCATACGCCATGCCATGAGCTGATCTTAAATTAAAAAAAGGTATGATATATCAATCGCTTACAAATAAGACGATGATAACGTCCTAAATTAACTTTAGCAAATTGAACGTTACTGTCGTTATTAAGAAACCAATGTATTGTGTCATTTGATTATTTGGGTACTAATAATACGTTACTTTATTCATTCCATCAATTCATTTCACACCACGTTATTTTAAATAAATTGCTACTCTTCTACTGAAATTTATCCAAAGATTTAATAAAAATGATCCGACCGTGTATTAGCCTTCAGGACTAATTCCTGAATTCCAAACGTTGGATCGACTTTGCGTTCTGTTTTTTCTCTTTTTCCATAAAACATATATAAAGTATAAAGTTTATATTTGTTTTCTGATGTTAGTTGAAATGTAAATATTGATTTTTAAATAGTATATCTATATATATAAGCTACTTTTGTTGTTCGTATATAAATGGTATTTTTGGCATGGCCGACGGTTTTATAGTGGACCGACCACTTTTATTACGAACGTAATAAAGTTGAAATACAGGAGAAAGGTAAAGACACCTTAGCTACTATGAATGAGAAACAAAATAAAACAGCACAGGAGAATGACTGACACGTCACTACTACTAAAATATATATATCAAGGCTAGTTCTCCTCCGCAGAGGAAGAATCACCAACTCCCTCTACTTCCAAGGAAGAAAGCAGAGTACCATCCCCAAGAAGACCAATATAGGGGCGAAACAGAACAGCAAGAGAGGGATCATAACAGTCGATGTCAGAAGAATACACAAAAGATCTGTCCCAGGCAGAATCAGCTAGAAGAGCAGCATTTATCACAGAAGACGTACCATCCAAGTCAAGAACCAAGGAATCACCAGAGACACAATAATAAAGGCTCCGCAGATCTAATAAATTATCAGAAATATACCTAAAATAGGTGCCGTCCACAGGGTTGAATCTCATATCAGAACGAAGATCAACCCAACTATGTTCAGACTCAGCCCAAACAACATGCGGAAGAGAGAAATCCGGCAAAGCAGGTAGAACTGAAGGAGCAACAACAGGATCTGGGGTGGCGGGAAGTACTGAAGGAACATCACCAGGATCAGAGGAAGCAGGAAGAACAGTAGGAACATTACCAGGAACTGAGGAAGCAGGAAGATCTGATGGAGCATTACCAGTAGATGGACCAGTGGCTGAAGCAGCCAAGGAAGTTTTAGGAACCCATTTTCTAAGCGGAGGCCGAGGCAGCGGAATTTTAAGAGCAGCAGACGGGATACAGGAGCGCACACAGGCAGAGGCAATATGACCAAAAGAGTGACAGGCGGAACATATATCAGGGACCCATCCATAACGAACACGAACATCCTCCACATGACCAACAGCTAGTTGGACAGGAATAGAGGTAGGGAGAGGCTTATCAGGAGTAATCTCAATCAGGGCCTTGGCGAAAACAAGCCTATCACGCGCTACAGTATTAGAGTCAAAACACTTTAATTTACCGATATTGCACGCAAGCCAATTCAATCCAAGCAACGGTTGTAATGCAGATGGAATTTGGGAGAAATAAACCCATACAGGGATAGAAAATACTTGGTCACGAACACTAGTAACCGTTGGAGACCAGGGGGTGGTAATAAAAGGTTGTCCGTCAAAGAAGGAAGGCTCAGACTCAAGAACCCGACAACGTTCCTCAGAGGAGGAGAACAATAGGTAGTACAAGGAATCAATCAACTTTACCTTAAGCCCTCCCATTAGCTTCCAAGCCCTACGACAAACAACTGCTGCATCAAGAAGACGGTGTTTCGGATCCAAAAAGAAACCAACCACATATCCAGACCAAAAGTCCAAACCGGCTTGCATAACACAGGGGGGAGGGATCATCACTCCATTCTCTTCAACGATATCAAACTCAACCGGTTCATAAACACCCGCATTACGTGGCACGGATTTAAAGAGCGAGGACCAAGATTTGGGAGGAGCTGAGCAGGGTGCAGTAGGGCAACAATCAATAATAGCAGTAGAGACAGTTTTGGGACATTGAGCATTAACGTTAGAGGATACTGAGCGCAAGTTATCGTTGTTCATTGGAACCTCAACAACATCGACACTGGACCTAATCTTGCCACTAATAAAACCAGGTAAGGGACAGGATGGACCTGGAATCACTAAATCTGATGGTTGATCAGGATATGCCTCACACTCTACACTGAAATTGGGACCAGTTCCATCAGGAGTATATAAATGGTATTGTATGTGCATTTTTATGAAATAGCGCCCAATGTATAATATTTTATAAAAGAATTCATTTGTTATGTCAACTAAATATATGCTACATTTGGTTCTTTCATTATACTCTTTCTTACAGCTAAAATACGTCAGTATTGTAACTTAGCACATGATTTATATTAGTCTGTTTATATAAGTATTTATTTCAAATTTCATATTGTATATATGCTTGATTCTAATTTATGTGTTTTAAATTAAAAAACAATGATTTTGGAAAATATAAATACATATATATTTAATTTAATTTAATATGTGTTGAATTTAGAATATGACTTTATATATATAGTTATATATAGTTATATATATATGAGTCCACTCATACCAATATCTTCGCCGACCCGTTCTGACTTGTTCCATCAATTCTTGTTATCAGCTTTGATCGTTGAATTCGTGCCGATTTTGCTTTGCTTCGATTCATAATTCAAATTTCAGTGTCTGTAGCAGTATGCATATCCGTGTCATCTTTTGTATTCTCTAGACTCGAGAGGTGAGTAATCACTCACGATTAACATTCTTTCATTCATTAAATTTGATTTCAATTGAAATGACAATTGAAATATGTTGCTGTAGTTATTTAAATTTGTTATATATGCTATTATATGTAACTGTTCACCTGCGGGATATGACACCATATCCTGTTGTTTATATTATATTGCTATTGATGATATATGCCTGTTATTTTATTGTATTTTCTGTTATCACTCTGTAAGTTTCCTGTAGTTTAGAAATCACTATGGGTTGAAACGATACATACCCGAACAGACTTTAGAATAGGAGAAAATCGGTATAGGTTGAAATGATAAACCCAAGCGATTTTCATTTAATTGAATTTGGGATTACGGGTTGAAATGATATCCACCCGTATATATTTAGTATACGGATTGAAATGATAAATATCCGTAGCACCTGACTATATGATAGGAAATATATACAAACACCGCTGGTCCATATAAATATTTTGAAAATAATTTCTATAATTTTGGAAAGAAATATATGGTTTAATAAATTTGATTCTTAAGATATTATATAAACGAAAATTGTATATATAGATTTAGTGGTAATATTTGATTTAAATTAGATTGATTTAATATATATAATATGGTTAAGTATTTATGTAAATCTATTTTTCAAATAGATTCTCTTGTAATAAATTGAATAATTAAGATTGGGAGATAAATTTGGGTTTATAAAAATGGTAATTAAATAAGGATTTATTTAATTAAATCGATTTGAAATTTTTGAATGGGAAATTTAAGTGTATGATTTTTAACTGGATTTTTGATTTAAGTGATTTAATGAATATTTCACGTTTAAATAAATTCAAGAAAATATTGATTAAAATGTAATTTAAGGTTACTTAAATGATATTGAATCTAATAAGGGAGTATTTCAAGACTAAATAATAATGAGGTTAAATCGAGATCTACATGAAACTGTTATATTGAACATTTAAATATTAAAGCCTTGAACTATATTGGAATTTAAATGGTTTATGTTGAGATTCGGATCTGTATTTGAAATCATCGTAGTTGAATTTGTTATTTAGCAACTAAATTGAATTAAAATGAAAATTTAGGTTGAACTAAATTTGAATTTTTTATTTAGAAAACTAAATTGAATGAAAATTTAGATGAAACGTTGAATACTTATAGTTTTGAAATATATGGAAATATAAAGGGGTATTTGTGATTATAAATCCGAATTTAAGATCGATAAAATTTAAGTGGTTATTTTAGAAATTGAGTTGAATTTAAATTGATAAATTGAGATTGAATTTAATTTGAATGGGAAGGTCGGGTTTATGTTGGAACGTTTTGTTAAGTTGAGGAAATTGAAAATACTTTACTGTATAAATTATTTAATATATATAAATACTATTTTGGGAAATATAGAGATATTTTAAGTGAAAATGAGATTTGGTTTTGAAGTACAAATTAAGCTGAAATGACCACGGTGTTATAGTGTATATTTCTACCTTGTAGAAAGTTCCATGGACCCTTGGAGGATGGTTATCCCAAACATCCTTTAAGTTATTTGTATTTCAGTTGATATTTCAATTGAGTTGGATTTATTGATATAAGAATGTTAATCCTGACTCGAGTATTTTGTGTTTTGCTTTACGCTCGAGTCAGACTGAGTGATACAGCATCTGAGACTCACCTTTGGAGTTCGGAGCTTCATTTGGAAATCCAACTATCGGTTCAGATTCCAGCCTTTCCAGTTGATTGGTTCAGAGAAGTCATCCGTTGCACTGGAGACTTCACTGCATTTGAACTATTCGGTTGTATTTTTCTAACTCTAATGTATATAGTAGCTTCATGAACTACTATTCTTTATCTATTCCGCTGCATTATATTACTCTGTGATCTGCGATTGATTTATTTACTGTATATTTTAAGTTTTGCCAAATTTTAATTAACAATTCGGTATTTTGAATTATTCAAGTCGGATATGTATGGTTTTATTATCGATTTGAATGGTCCAAAATAACGGGACGTTACAGTTGGTATCAGAGCTTTGGCTCTAGGCAAAAGTTAGCATATATGGTAAATTTATTTACAGAATTACTTTCGCTCGAGTTGAATCTCTTCCTTTTGACTCGATTTCCTTTGAATTTTGGAATGTCCCACGGTTCCGAAATTCATTCTGTCTCTCCCTATTTATATTCGTTTGATTCCGGAGTATCCCATAACTCCACTGAATGATTCGTATAGGGGGTGAAAAATCCTTTTCAATTGGCATTGACTTACCGAAGATTTCGGTATCCTCGGTTTACGATGCTGCTATATCTTGTTATGCCGAATTCTATATCTCTGGCGATCGAATGTCAAATTGCCTCAGAATTCTACACCGATCTAATTTTGGAATCACGGTTGATCGGTAAAGGTCGCTCGTGATTTATAGAAGTATATCCATCTTCTATTTTGTAATTTAATTATCGCATCTTCGATCGAGTCTATCTTCGAATCAGAATTCTATTGATTTGAGTTCCTCTAATTCAAATCTCTATCTTTGTTTTAAAATCCATTCTTAAAATTATCCTCTGAAAATCGGGTATGTTTGCATTTTTGAAATTGTTTTATATATCGAAATTATTATTTTGATAACTATGATTTTTTATATATATATAAAAGTGAAAATGTTTTCGATAAGGATTATATACCTATATATAAAACAAATAAGAAATGTTATTCTATATAAAAGGGTTTTGAAAGGATTTGAAATTTTGAAAAAATATATGAAATTGATTTATATAAAATGATTTATAACTGAAGTGTTAAATTTGAAATTCGAGAATTGAATTCCGATGTTTTGAAATTGGGTTTAAGATTTTTGAAATTATATAATAATACGATTTGAAAGTATTTTCTGAATAAGAAGTGTTTCAAATGAATCAAACGAGTTCCAATGATTTCACTTGAGTTGGATTTATTGATATAAGAATGTTAATCCTTACTCGAATGTTTTGTGTTTTGCTTTACGCTCCCGTCAGACTGAGTGATACAGCATCTGAAACTCACCTTTGGAGTTCGAAGCTCCATTTGGAAATCCAACTATCGGTTCAGATTCCAGCCTTTCCAGTTGATTGGTTCAGAGAAGTCATCTGTTGCATTGGAGACTTCACTACATTTGAACTATTCGGTTGTATTTTTCTAACTCTGATGTATATAGTAGTTTCATGAACTACTATTCTTTATCTATTCCGCTGCATTATATCACTCTATGATCTGGGATTGATTTATTTACTGTATATTTTAAGTTTTTCCAAATTTTAATTAACAATTCGGTATTTTGAATTATTCAAGTCGGATATGTATGGTTTAATTATCGATTTGAATGGTCCAAAATAGCGGGATGTTACAATCATAAAGCTTTACTAGTTATCAACAATCGAGAATCACTAGCAATTCAATTTCCATTTTCAATTTTATCTTAATTCCTATCATTTTAATCCATATCAATTTAAATGTCAGTTAAATTTTCCAAACAACGGTCGATAAATTTAAATCACTTCACGATATAAATTTAACTAACATAAAAATTGTTTCAGTCAATTGTGGGCGTATAAAACACTAACCTTTTATTTGATACCGAAAATATTTCCAACTTCAAATAAATTTCAAACAAACTCCATTTTATAGGCTTCGTCGATACGATTCCAATGCCACTTGTTTCACCCGAATCGAACCTTGTATGCAAGAGCTACAAATTTATTAACATTAACGATATAATTAATAAAATTAAATAATAATAATAGTATAAAACACGCACCACCCTCTCTGTCTCATTCACGAACCTGGAACCCATCACGCGACTCAGAGTTCACAACGCATGCAACCATAAGCTGTCGGGCTTCGTTCCAAAGGCATAGCATGACGCATCCCAGGCTCCACCGCCTCTACCAACAGGCGCAAGGCCTACGCTGCGACCGATCATCACGAAAAACCCAAAACGTCCATGATTTGAACTGAGATTTCGGCAAATCCAAGATGTAATAGCACAAACCAACAGTTGGATCGTAGATCTCATCGAGATCTACAACTTCGCTTTTGTAACTTTTTTAAATCGTTGAACGGAATTGGAGATATCAAGAAGAGAAGGAAGGAGAATTTTCGGCCATTAATTTTCTTTGAATGGCAGCTGCTATTATTTCTCCAAGGTTGAATGAAATGAATGGCTTATTATATAAGTTTTCGACCGAAATGACCCGTGAAATTTTCGAACTCCAAACGAAGCGTGCCACCTGGCATTCATAATGTTTTACCCTCATTCCGTACACAATAGAACTAGTCCTGAGGCCTAATTGGATCGTATGCGGAAGATACCTATTCAAAATCAATTAATTTTAATCGAACTCCTTACATTGATTTCTATGAGTTTCAAGCTCGTACGGCCAAAAGTAAGTCTGACTTCCATGAAACTTGAAATCCTATAATGATTCGCTATTACAGATCCAATGAATCTAGTTTCGTCGAAACCGAGATAGTGGTCAAAATGGCTATTTTTGCTCGTTAATTATAATATAAAATTTTCAATTCTTAATTATTTACTTTTAAATCCAATTTTGGAAGTTAACAATCTTCATTCATATTTAAATAAAATTTAAATCAATTTTCAATGTCATTTTCATTCACATTAATTCAAGATTCAATTATTTAAATAATTGCAATATTAAATTTAAACAATTTTGATTATTCAATAAATCACTATATTTTGAAATATAAGTTATTAAACTTATAGAATTTAACTTTTAAAACGAATACAAATTATAAACAACTACTTTAACTTTACAGTAATTCAATATTTATTATTGCCAAAATCATCAAAGTTGATTATTTCTATATTTTATTAAAATTCATATTCAATAACTACACTAATAATTCATTAATTTTTTTATTTCTAACCATTTTCATTCAATAATTGTATTAAATTCAGTAATTTAATATAGTTAAAAGTACAGGTTGTTACATCTCCCCCACCCAATACTTTTCATCCTCGAAAAAGGACTAAGTACAGAATTTAACACTTGATATATTTAATTCAAAACAATCAACTTATAATCTTATTTACAAAACCATTACTATGCTCTCGCTACGCCACTTCGATATCGGTTTTATGGAAATTGTAACTCATATATAGAAACAAGTTATAAAATTTTAAAACTCAAAATTTTTCTAACACCCGGATTTACGGAAAATTTCGACAGTCTCCTTTGCGCGACTCGATCGGAATTTTTTTACAATAAAATATATTCCAATATATCAAATATACATCTCGTCTTAATGTTGAGGCATGCCGTAGGGAAAATATGAAAGTGCGGTATGTAATCCAAGATACATACCTTATTATTATTAATACGAGTGAGTTCGCTCGTATTAAGCAAGCAAAAGCAGAATAAATCTACATATACGTCCAAACGGTCTTCGTATGTATCCATCTCAACTCAATTTAGAATATTGGTCATTTATATCAGATATAGAACATGTATGAGTTTAATAAACTATAAAATATGCATTCTAAATCCAAATCATAACACAGGCACAAATATGTAACATACTACAATCAAATGCAACCAAAAATAGTTATAACAATGGTTTATAATAAAGGAAACCGTTCAACACTGAATGGTTATTCAATTAATTCATAAACCATCACCATTTACATTTCCAATGCCAATATTTAATTTATATATTTCATTTTTCATTTACATTCAATTTTTATTAACATTTAATCGGTTTGCTTCATATTTATTCACATCTATTTCATTTTCATTCAATTTATTCAAATTTCCATTATTTCACCTTCTGTTTAACACATTTCATATAAATTTATTATAAACCATTCATAACCATTTAAGTCTATTGTAATCATTTAATGAAACACAACTCATGTTTATTTTTCATAACTCAAGTTCATATTAATACTTCGATTCACTTCATTAGTTCATTTCATAAATTTAAATTCATATTAATAATTTTACTGCAGCAAATTTTGTTTTTATATAATGATTCACTTCATTGGTTTATATTCCAATTCATATCATTACTTTTACTTAAGTGGATATTATTTAGAACTCATATTCATATTAATAAATCTTTCTTTTTTAGCACAATCAATTTTTATTCAACCTTTCGTAAGTTAACCTTGATCTTAAAATTTATTTCATTAACTCGTATCATATTCAATTAGTTTTCATTCAATTTATCAAAACTCATTCCATTTGTATTTAATTTATTCACATCAAGTTTAAATCAAATTCAATTACTCATATTAATTTTTCTAACACTCATTATTCCTATTCAATTTGCATTTCACTTTATAATTCAAGTTGTATTCATTCTATTTATTCATTTTATAGCTTAAGTGGAACTAATTCACTTTACTAATTTATCTAGTTAATTCAAATCCAATTCAGTTCATTTTATCGTTATTAAGTTACACTTTACTTTATATAATCCCTTACTTAGTTTTATTTAACCTTATTCAAGTTAAATTTTTCCCCTTATCATTCGCATTCATCAAAATTTCAAATTTATTGACCTTAATGTTTCTTTACCCTATAGGTTGTACAAACCTATTCATTTAAAATTTCATTTAATTCAATTCAAATACAATTCACCCTTATTTAAGCTTCTTAAGTTAAAATTCATTTTATTTACTTCATTTTTATAACTCATTTTATTAACATTTCTTATGTTAATTGTTTTATTTCATATCTCAAATTCAAATTTTCGTTTATTTGCTTAACCAAAATGTTCAACCATTTTAAAATTTGATATTATTTTCCAGTTCATATTATATGTTATAAACTAATTTTATTTGTACTATTTCAATTTATAAGTTCAAAATTATTTTCATATATTTTTCACATCATACTTGGAATATTTTTCATAATCAAAACTTGTTTTAACTGGAAATAAATTTATTTTGATAGCAATTCTCACTCAGAAACTCGAAAATGAATACTGGTGATACTGCAGTCATCCCCATAATTTATTCCTAGTGACTAAAGTGAGTTCAGTGCTTTTATTTCTTTCAAAAATCCTTTAAAAACATTTTACTAGTCAAAACTCTTCCAAGTAATATTATTATTGATTTTTGAAGGAATTGAAAATAAATTTTGAAAGCAACAGGTTTTAAATTCAAAAATTCTCGACTTTTAAATCTTTTCTATTTATAAACCATTTTATAAATATACTCATATAAATTTTACTACCTTATTGCCAACGTTTCATTAATTTACAACTTTGTCATCTCAAACAATTTTTAGTACAGTTGATTTCAATTCAATTTAATTATCGAACACTTCGTAAAATAAAATTCACAAAGTCTTCGTTTTTATTTTAATTCAACGAATAATCGATGATAATTGAATATTATCATCTCCTAAAAAAAACATTCATTAATAATTACATTATATATATATATATATATACACAATATAATTTGGGTAGAATTATTTCATTTACCCTACTATATTAAAACAATATTATGCTGACTTGTCTCGTTTAAGTGTTTAGAAACTCATATCGATAACATGGCGTCCCACGCACCAACCAAAATTCATAAACAACTCAACGGATAAGTAAATACAATATACAACATTTTATAACAATAGCAAGTACGTGCACTCATATATATACACTCAAATAACTCATTCTAGGGTATTACTACCATATCTCTAATGAGTCAAAACCCAACAAAGCTAAGATTATCACTAAACCAAAGCTCCGATACTAACCGTGACGGCCTACATTTCGGAAGGTTTAAATTGAAAATAATCCACACATGTCCAAATTGATCAATCTGGAATATAGATAATCAATAGGGTTCCTTAAGAAAACGTAAGAAAGGAAGAAAACAACAGACACAGAATCTCGTAGTGCAGTGATAAATATAATAATCAAATAAACAATTCATGAAATTGTTTATATTATACATTTGATTATAATTTATACAACATTTATCAGAGTTATATATATACAACAAAGATAAATAAAATAATGCAGCAGATAACATGATGCAGGTAAATAAAAATAATATACCAAATATTCGACTTCTTCTTCCAGAATAAATCTTCAATAAGCTGAAAACTTAGGGCTGACTCGTGCGTAATGAAAAGACAAAACACTCGAGTCAGGACTAAAATATTCTTATGTGAGTCAAACCGATGTCGCACATGACATGAGTGTCGTGGCGTCAGAGATGTTTACGGATTTTCACATCTCCTATCCATTTTATAACGTGCGTGCAATAACTCAAGAGATGTTATGAGATTTTCCAACTCTTAAGGATCCATCAAAATATTATATGTAGTAGAATACGCTACATATATAATGTCTAATTGATAAAATAAATATCAAAATGGCGTTAAGGCTTTACATTGATCTCCCTTAACGTTTTTTAAGCATCATCGTACAGTTTGCATATAAAACACTAGTAAACCGTCAGTTGATAGGGATGCATCGTGATATGATGACACTAAACCAAAATCGTAGTGGTCTCGAATAAGGATAAAAGTATGACATGGAACGTGAGACAATGCCCAAGGTATGATAATACCAGTTTACCTTTCCCGACATGTGGTAACCCCTAATGGCCCACCGCGTCCAACACCCCCAAAATCCAAGGGTGCGCACCAATCAATAACAATGTCATGATAGTAGTACAAAGAAGGGTGTCCGCTAGAGGTAGAATACCTCATTGGCTAGTACAGCTCCTGTTTTAGTCATTTCAAATTGACACAAGTGTCAGGCCATTCCATCATCGTTCTCTTTCTTGAAATCCATCAAACGACACCAAATCCAACCACTTCAGTCTATAGTCACTTCCTGTACACAGTTATTAAAGTGATTCCAATATTGACTGAGAGTATGTCAAAAAGAGGCTCCGATCTCTTTAACAACCAAACGTCGTTTTACACACCGGTTGGTACTTTTACATTTTGAAAACAATTCGTATTTGATAACAAAATATCATATTCGCTTCAAAATCAAATTCATTTCGAAATCATCATAATTACTGAAAATATACTATTTCAATTCAACATCATGTTCTTTTTATATTTAGATTTCAGTTCCAATTCAACACTACTTTGAATTTTCATTTGGGTTATAACTTCAATTTAAGCCAATTCGTATTTAAATACATGATTTAAATATAAACATTCCACCCTTTTGACCAGTTTGAATTTTTAGAATATTTTAAATAGTTTTAAAATAGTCAAATAGTTAAAATAGTTTAATAGAAAATAGCTTGAGCACTAAAAATAGTTTATATAGTAAAATAGTTCGAAAAATCCAAATAATTTGAATATTTAAAGAATATATATTTTAAACCGTTTGTACTAAATAATTCAATTGAAAATTGTTTCAAAGTCAAACCGATTCAATTCCAAATTTCCCAATTCAAATCAGTTCCAATTTCCAATTCGATTTAATCGATTTAATTTCGATTTCAAGTCGAATTTTACTTCGATTCCAAATTAATTTCAATTCCAATTCCAAATTAATTTCAGTTTCAATTCTAAATTAAAACCACTCCAATTCCAAATTAAAACCATTTAGATTTATACCAATTTCATGTTCGATTTTCAAAATATCGATTCAAAACACTTAAATCCAATGAATCTTCAATATCCAATGTAAAAATCCAAATCTTCAAAGAAAATACAATTCCGAGCTCAATTTCGAAATATCGTTTTATATCACTTTTACTCAGCAATATTTAATGTTTGAATAAAAATCCAATTTTTTAAAACAAATTAATTTCTAAAATTCAAATCATATTTCGATTATAACTTCAAAATCTCTACTTCAAATATTTAAACAATTTCGGTTTCCAACTTAAATTTCAGCACTTCAAGCTCAAGTTTGAAAGTAGTTCGACTTCCATAAATTTGATTTTTTTATTTCTTAAAATCAAATCATTTAAATAATTTCAAAACAATTTTTTTAAAATCATTTAATTTAACCAATCCGGTGCCCGTACCTAGTTTTCTATCCTATAGCCAAGTGAATCAGTTATTGAAATTTAATTCAAGGATGGAAATGTATACCGTTTCAATCCAAAATAAATATCATTGGTATATATCATTTTAATCTATTTCTTAATTTATTCAAAATATTTCAATTTACAATCTTATATACTGTAAATAATATGTAGGATGAAATAGGACATATATCAAATAAATAAACATCCAATCATCCAAATATCAATCAATTGGCATCCATCACAGTCAACATCCAAATCAGTCATAAGATCATAACAATTTACTAGTTATTAACAATCGAGAATCTAACTAGCTATTCAATTTCGATTTCAAATTTTAACTGTTAATTCAAATTCCTATCATTTTAATCCATATCAATTTAAATGCCAGTTAAATTTACCAAACTACAGTCAATAAATTTAAATAACATAAAAATTATTTCAGTCAATTATGAGCGCATAAAACACTACCTTTTATTTGAAAGTGAAAATATTTCCAGCTTCAAATAAATTCCAAACAAACTTGTCGTAGTCTTCGTTGATATGATGCCAACGCCACTTGTTTCGCCTAAATCCGATCTCGTATGCAAGAGTTACGAATTTATTATCATACACGATATAATTTAAAAAAATTAATTAATAAAAGTTAAATAATAATAGTATAAAACATGCACCACCCTCTCTATCTCGTTCACGATCCTGGAACTCATCACGCGACTTATGAGTTCACAATGCACGCAACCACAAGCTGTCGAGCTTCGGTCTGAAGGCAAAGCATGACGTGCCTCAACCTCCACCGCCTCCACTAGCAGGCACATGGCCTATGCCACCACTAATCATCAAGAAAAACCCAAAATGTGCGCAAGCTTTGAATTGAGATGTCGACGAATCCTAGATGTAATAGCATGAATCAACTGTTGGATGCGTAAATCTCATCGAGATCTATGACTTTGCTTTTGGAAGTTTTTTTAAATCGATGAACTGATTTGGAGATATCGAGGGAGATGGAAGGAGGACTTTGGCTATTAAATTTCTTTGAATGGCAGCTGCTATTATTTCTATAGGGTTAAATGAAATGAACGGCTTTATTATATAAGTTTTCGACCAAAATGATCCTAGAAATTTCTGAACTCTAAACGAAGCGTGCTGCCTTACATCATAATGTTTTATCCCCATTCCAAACATGGTAGAACTCGTCCTGAGGTCTAATTCGATAATATCCGAAAGATAACTTTTCAAAATCAATTAATTTTAAACGAATTCCTTAAATTGATTTCTACGCGTTTCGAGCTCACATAGCCAAACGATAAGTCCGACATCTACAAAACTTGAAATCCTATAATAATTCACTATTACTTATTCAATGAAACTGGTTTCTTCGAAATCCGAGACAGTGGCCAAAATGACTATTTTTACTCATTAATCATAATATAAATTTTATAATTTCTAATTATTCATTTTTAAATCCAATTTTGAATGCTAACAATTTTCATTCATATTTAAATAAAATTTAAATCAATTTCCGATGCCATTTTCATTCACACTAATTCAACATTCAATTGTTTAAATAATTGAAATATTAAATTTAAACAATTTTGATTATTCAATAAATCACTATATTTTGAAATATAACTTATCGAACTTATAAAATTTAACTTTTAAAACGAATTCAAATTATGAACAACTACTTTCCCTTTATAGTAATTTAATATTTATTATTACCAAAATCATCGAAATTGATTATTTGAAATTTTTATTAAAGTTCATATTCAATAACTACGCTAATAATTCATTATTTTTTTAATTTCTAGCCATTTTTGTTCAAAAATTATGTTAAATTCAATAATTTAAAATAGTTAAAAGTACAGGTCATTACATTTGAAGTGTGAGGCCCGACTAGATTCCACTATAGTTTCTCGAGGTAAGATGGATATGGCATCTCTTTTGAATGAATTGTATAAAGATAAGAAGAAAAAATAACATAAATCGGTCAACAATATGCAATTGACGTTCTAGATGTTTCTGGCATGGACTCAATTTATTCTTTTTGTATAATCGAGCCGACTCTAAGTGTAGATCCTTATACTATGAAAACGTTTGTGACGGTGCTTACTCTGACCCTTGCGTCGGCTACTGCCCCTCTCCTCATTGAAGAGTTTTGTGTACTCGATCATAAGTCAGATTGCTAAGATTGAAAATTATTTTTTTCGCTTTTTGTTAAGAAGATACTTCAGCCCACAGCATCGCATTTCAGCAGATCGTAACAACATAGTACGGACGACCCAATTTGTTTTTTGAGTTTGGACCAGAGTCGCAGCTTAATTTTTATTTATAACATGACAAAGATTGTAAATTACATGAGGGCATGTAGAAATAGATAATTTTATTTTTGGTAGACATGTAAGATTATAACGAAGTATTGATGACCCAGTTTTCTGAGGTATACCTAGCAAGCTCTGAGTGGGCACTAGATTTGTACCTAACTAACAGCTTTTTTGGTACATAACGGATGTTGTGCTTTCTTGCTAAGTCTAGTATTAGCTCCTGAAATAGCATATGCCCCCTGATCATGTCCTTTATTGGCCGTACTGTTTTCTTGTTCATTGTCGCGACTTGACCCTTTTTCCAGGGTGTAATTTTCAGTGCTAGTCTGAGTGCATGTGCTATGTGAACTGCCCTCCCTTTATTTGAGGGCATGGTGCTCTACTTTGGCCATGAGCTGAACACGACCTATCCCCTATTTGTGGGTGTAATGTAACACCCCATATTTTCAATGACATTATTTAGGATATTTAATTAGCTAAATAAAATAAAATAAAGTGTTGATTAGTGAATTGAGATTTGTGATTGAAGTAATAGGTAGCCATGCCAATATGTAAAAATGAACTAAAGAAATAAGAGGGCAATAAGTGTTAGGAAACAAGGAAGGGCAAAATAGGTAAATGATAAAACTTATACCCTAAAACCTTAGGAAATCAAACATACACGTTCATTCCATTTTCTCAAGTAAAAATATCCCATGGTCGGCCACCATTTTAAATCTCAAGAGAAAGATAAAGATAGGATTTTCAAGAGGAAGAAGTAAATTAACTTAATCAAGATCAAATCTCACATCCTTAATCACAAAGCAAAAATGGATAATTATTACATCTCATTTTTAATGATTTCGGTTCTAAAATGAAACATGAATTTTATACTACATGTTTAGCCATGATTTTGAAGAGCAAAATGTTTATATATACATGTTGATGATTTATGCTTGTTCATATAGATTTTATGATATGTTTGATGTGAAAACCCTATCTAATGACATCCAAATGCCTTGCGATTTTAGATACAGACCAGAAATGTTATTGTAGAGATGGGTTTCAATTTTTATAATTTTCTGAATTAGTGTGGATTTTATACTAATTTTCTTGTGAAGAAAATGATTTATTGGGTTAGATATTATTTATGGTTAAATAGTCAATTATTTAGGTCCGAAATATTTATATGTTAGAAAACAAACTAAAAGGGTTTTTTGAAATTTTTGTAGAATTTTCCAAGGTGTTTTAATGAATATATAAAATTATTTAAGATATGGGGCTTAAATGTTTTATATATTTAATTAAGGAGGAGTATTTTGTAAACGACTTAAATTAATTAATTCTGAAATTATGGAAGTATTTTTAGAAAAGAAATTTGCAGCCAATAAGAGTTTGAAAAGCAAGGTAGGATAGTGATAAAGTTTTACTTAAGAAGGTTTAAAATCAGAAATTTATGTTAAAAGCATGTTTCGCCTCTTTTGGTTTCGCCCAGATAGCTTTCGACTAAGACCGTCCACCTCCTTCCACAAACAAATGCATATAGTATCAACTTGTTTGTACATAATGAATTGGCCAAAGGTGGAAGGTAAGAGTTGAAACCAAAGGGTTCTGAAAGAGTAGAAGCACTTTCTAATTTCAAAAGAAAAGAGCGCCTGATTGCTTCCGACCATGTAGCTTTCGACTTTGTTAGCTTCCGACCATGTCAACTGATTTAAAGAAAGGTTATAAGGTTGATTCTCTGTTCTAAGAAATAGATTTCGAATGAGTTGCTTTTGACTTTGTTAATGGTTTAAAAGTTCGGTTTTGATATAGTTGCACCTTTGTTTTAAATAATAGCTTCCGAATATGTCGAAGCCTTTATTGCTGCTTTCTACCTTTCGAAACAGAGCTTTCAAAAGGGTTGTTTTGTTTTATAAAAACCCTACCGCTTCTCTAATGCTTTCAGATGGAGTGTTTTCGACACCATCACTTCCAGATTATTTATAACTTACGACCCTGTTTGCTTATGACCCCTAGTGATTTTTAAAAAATAACCCAAAGATTTCGACTAGTTTAATGTTGAATGATTTCGAAAAGGGTTTTCCATATGTTTTAAAATTGAACTTAAATGCTTTCGAAGGGTTTAAGGTTTCGATACCTTCGAAAGGTTTTAAAGGAAGGTTTCGAAGGGGTTGTCTCCCTATATTTTCGAAAGGCTTTGAAAGAACGGTTTTGAAGGGGTGGTTCCCCAATGGTTTAGAAAGGTATGAAGGAAAGGTTTTCCAATGTTTTTGAATAAGTTTAAATGAAAGGTTTTTCCTATGGTTTCCAAAGGCAATGTTTTTTGGCTTTTAAGAGGGATATCTAAGATTTTTAGCTTTCGAAGAAAAAAGGAATTTCAATGGTTTCAAAAGGTTTATATGAATGGTTTCCAAAGGAAGGTTTGGCTTTTCGGCCTAAATGAAAGAAAGGGTTTTACATGGTTTTGAAAGGGGTATCTTAAGTAGGATCGAAAGGGGTCATTTCAAATGTTTATGGTTTTCATCAATAAAAAATTGTGTAAAGTATATATTGTATGGCAAGGTGATTTTGAGTAAATCATAGTGTACGAATATTTTCCTTGTTTAAGTTTGGTTTTAAAAGGGTTTTAAATCAATTTCAGATGAAATGGTTTTCAAGAAAAATTATGGGAGGTTATTGCTAAGTAAAATGACTCGGATATTAGAAGGGTAGATGGGACTGGTAAAAGGTCGCGCCCTATACATCAGCTTTTGGCCCCAGCTAATTTAGTCTAAAATTTCAATGTGTAGGGTTTTGTCATAGGTAAGACTAAAATTATGATTACACACATAAGAGAATATGTTTTGAATACATATAGGTTATTAGTGAGACTGCAAAACCATTAGATCAGGAGATCTTGGGAGATGTTAAGTTAAGCATAGACCATCCAGAAGAGATCTATTTAACATATAGTTAAAGGACGGGCCGTCTAGAAGAGAAGTGTCTAACAGTTGTTAGATTATTTTATTATTTTGTCTGGTAGGCTTGAGTCAGAAATGGTTAATAATAAGCCAAACAAAACTATAGTATTTGGACAGATAGTTCGTTTGTTACATGATATGTATATTTATATAATGATGCTTTACATTTTTAACAGTTTTGGTTGCACGATAAAGGTTTGCAAAAGATATGTTTTATAAGGATATTAATGATGGGAAACCCGTTTCGCTAAGAGACATGGTTTCACTTAATATCAAATAACCGAGATGTATAGTATTATTCACACTAGGCCATATGTCTAATTCACGGTTTATGTTTCCCCTTAAACTCTCGGTGCTCAAAATTGATTTGAGTACGCTAAGAGATTAAGGCTCTAAAGGTTTAGTAGGATGATAGATAAAGCTACCGGGATGAGCAGTAGGCTAACATATAGCTATCTCGGGTTTGCAGTTCTTAGTTTATGTTTATTTCCATTGCGTATTAAATTAGATATGACTCTGATCGCCTAAGGGGGCATCTTCATACGTCGCTCTTGGCGTATTTTTTAATAATTATATTTTGTCATTGCCTAGGAAAATGCTTTGGGATTTGCACTTTGAATATGGAACATGTGCTTTAAATTGTAATATAAAATTCTGTTGTGAAATCTATTATTTGTTTCATATTCAAGTGCATCTGATATTATTGATACCATTAACATAGCCGTATATAGTCATTGGAATTAATATTATGGATGACTGCAGCATTTGTAGCACTTAGATTTGGGTCTCTAGATGTGGGATGTTACATGTAATGTCCCTAACCACATGTTTAGCCACATACCAGATATAACATGCCTCCTGTTTGGGGGCATAATGGACTTAGACATATTCTTGGCATATATTTCTTATGACCTGCCCCCTATTTGGGAGTGTAATGTCCTTAGCTATATATTTGGCTGTATATTTGTTATGACCTACCCTCTATTTGGGAGCGTAATGTCCTCTTCCATATGCTTGGCAGCATTCTTCTTTAGTATCACCTTTCTTATTTCTAGGATTGTCATTGTCAATCGTAGGCAGAACTTAACCTCTAAACGACGGCGGTGAGTTAGGAAGAGTAAAAGAGGATTTGACTAAGAAGTCAAGTCATGTATATACAACCCATTATCATATGCACATGGTTTTTTGTATTGTTTTCGGCCATCTAGTATCCATACTTCCAGTGTGGTATGTCGAATTAACTAACATAAGGTTCCTTATACTGGTTAAGGTAGTCCAATATCCCTACGACTAGTTTTTCTACAATGGTTGGTCATAGAAATATCCATATCGGACTAAGGTAGTTTTTCATCCTATCTAACACATGGCTAAGAAGACGGACTCACGTCAATGAAAGTTCAAGTGTGTAGGGCCAGTAACACCGTTCTCGCTATTGAGAGTGTTGTTTTTTACTGTTGACCGTGCATTAAGCATAATCAACGATGACTGGTGGTAAACTATAAAGGTGTATATGACTTCTTTTTTTACAAAGAAATAATACAAAGATTTTATACTAGTTCGGGCTTTCTAGTAACCCTACAACCATTTTAGTACACTGATACGTATATTTTTTTTTGAAAGACTGCTCTAGATGGGTTCTACTGTCCCTGGCGTAGTTCTCTTTTGGAATCTTTGATTCCATTTTCCACCCAACCATCTCTGCATACGTTAGGGCATGAAGATAGTTGATGTTGATATGTTGGAAAATTTATCTTCTACTCTTCGAGCGGGAAGTGCGGATACTCCCATCGGCTTGATTGTAGTAGCGATCTCCTATTTCCATCTGTTTCTTTGTCGGAGTTGCTAACAACGGCAACACATCTCCATGCGTCTGGGCGGTTACAGGTTGGTAATGGAGGAGGGTTGGAGGAGGTAAAGGCGATGATTAAGGAAGATAAAAAACTTAAATATGTCGGATCCCCGCTGCAAGCATGGTTATTCCTTCCTCACGATCAAAAAGCAATAAAGTCACTATAACAAGTAGTTGTAGCAGGTCTCAACGTTCTCATTCTTAGGAACCCCGCGGTCGTTTGTCTGCTGCATGAAACATGCAACATACAAGCAAAGGCGGTGAGCCATGGGTCATAGAGAAATAGAAGATGGAATTGCAAGCTTGCTAGAAATGAGGAAAGAGGAACCAAGGTTCAACCCTCCTTCCAGCGCCAAAAATATTGATGAAGTTTTTCGACTTCAGCACACTCACTAGGATCGTGGAGCAACCCATGACTAATTGCTTCCATGAATTGGAACCAGCGAAATTAATTTATCTTAAATTCACCTTAGAGAAGCGACTGTGTTGCTGAATGCTTACACGGTCTAGTAGTCGCACTTCAACTTTTTGTTGAAATATTGAAATGGTTTACGATCAAAAAAGAAAGCGAAATTGTATAATAGAACAATAAAAGTAAAGGATACAGAGATTTTTACATGGTTCAGGTTATTGTTATTCCTACGTCCATGGGTTTTTCCACTATTTTTAGTTGTTTTTTGTACACAAATGATCATAATGGCCTCGTGGGCATAGAATATCTGATTTTAGTTTATGGAAGGATAAGACATTTTTTTAAAACAAGATCCTCTTTTTTCATCAATTCGTTTTTCCTTTTATATTATCAAAAGTACCTTGCTAGTTATTTGCGGTCGCTTTTGACCTTTTCTCTTCCATATCCACTTTTCGATCTTGCTACTGGTCATACTATTTGTTGTGCCTCGATTGATGAAGGGATTTTGGTAGGAAACCATGATATTGGTAGGATCTTGGAAATTCAAAGCAGGATGCCTAAAAAATTAGACGGAAACCCCAAATTTTTTCGGGTCGGTCCCCTCTCTCTCAAAGTGGAAAATTTCTTGAGATGAACGGTAGGGGACAGCCCAGACGCTTTGCTATGATGCTAATGCATATGAAGGGGTGCGGTGGTGAATATTTTATGGCATTTAAATCGCACTGCCCTGTTGATACCCTTGCAACCTTTGCTTGTTTTAATAAGGTGTCAGGTCAGAATGGAGTAATGTTTCCTTATTCTGCTTTGAGGGATGACTTGGCATATGCCTGTAATGTGTCTGAGGCTATTCGTGATTCGATTGCCCTCTATGTAAGTGTTATTTCACTGCGGATGAGAGAGAGATAGGACCTCACATTTTTCACCTGCTTGTAAGATTGGTTCTGCACTAAAGCGTGTTCCGAATGACCTTGTATATGGCCACTTTGGAGTGCTTTTGGCTCCGTATGGCGCTGTTTAGGTTGCCCTTAGTATATGCTAGAGTAGATTTATTCCTGTAGGCATTAAAAAAGTGTGAATTTTATAGATCTAGTTACTTCAGGATACCATGTACCGCTTCTTATGCTATGGTCCACTTTTCATCTTTAATGTTGGATATAGCTATTATGGCCTGCCCCAGTTTCTAGGAGTTTGTTGTGTTTATCTCATTTTTCTCCGTCGTAGTTCATGGTAAGAATGGGTGTAACACAATGTCAGATTAGAAGTACCGGAGATGGGTTCGCCTTAGGTCTAGGTATTATCCAATCTTTTGACCAGGCCGTATTTAGACTAATCCAACCAGTCGGGCCTAGAAGTTATCAAAGCAAAGAACCCAAAATGGTAACTTGCGAACTCGGACGACAAGTGCAAGCAAAGATTACAAGCATGAAACAATAGCAACTAGCTTCTAAAAGGAAGCCAACACCCACACACATCAACAACCAAAATACAAAAGCCATTAATAAGAGGACTTAATGGTCGAAACCGATCCCTAAACGAGGATAGGTATCGAACCTCTCAACTTCACTATTATCGCCCATCAACCCATCTAGCTCCAACCCATGGTGATTGCAACATGTTTCAAGCTTCAATGGACCGTTTTCTTGGAATAACCATAAGCGTCCCTAATACTTGAAGCCAGGAACTCCATTGCACCATCAATCCAAGAAATTTACCCAGAAACAAGTTTCTAGCAAAGAAATAAAGATTGAAAACGTATGTAACACCCCTAATTTTTAATAACATTATTCAGGATATTTAATTAGAATAAACTAAAAAGAATAATGTATATAAGGAGTGTGAAGTTGATTAATAAATATGTAGCGGCCATGCTTATTAAACTAAATGAACTTATAAATGGATAAATGTTACCTAATTAATCGTAGAGGCATTAGGATAAACAGCCGCCCATATTTCCCACCCTTATACTATTATTCTTAGCCATACACGTTCATTTTCATCATAAGAAAAAATGTAAGAAAAAGAAAGAGCAAGGCCATCCATTAAGAAGGTTGAAAAGAAGAGAAAATCAAGTAAAGCTTAGGATTCAAGCTAGAAGAAATCAATCTCAATCAATCTCCAAATTACCTTATTAAATATAAGGTGAATAATAATCGCTACATCTCTATTTTAGTTTTTATAATCATATATTGTCGGATTTAAGCGTAATTTTTTTATGATATATTGGATGATGATACGCTTGATATAAAATTCTTACGATTTAAACAAGATTGTTTAAAAGAGAATATGCATGGTTTTAGGGAAAAATTGAGATTAAATGATTTCTAAATGCCATGGGAAAATTATACGTTATGAGAAACATTATTTTGGAGTTGGGTTTCAATTTTTATAATTTTCCAAACCGTGGAGACTAAATTATGAATTTTCAAACG
Organism: Allium cepa; assembly: GCA_030765085.1. Classification (NCBI taxonomy): domain Eukaryota; kingdom Viridiplantae; phylum Streptophyta; class Magnoliopsida; order Asparagales; family Amaryllidaceae; genus Allium; species Allium cepa. The sequence continues at coordinate 873,583,392 of CM060945.1, read as the reverse complement.
AAATTATGGTTATTTGGGTTTATAAATTTATTTTGGAAAATATATTGAGAATTTGGGTCTAAAATTTTAGTATGTTAGATAACATAGTTAAATTGGATTTCTGGAATTTTTGGTGATTTTACTAAGTGATTTATTATGTAAATTAAATTATTTTTAAAGGAGGACCTTAATGATTTAATTGTTTTGTTAATGGGAAGGGATTATTTGTTAAAGAGTTAATTGGTTTTAGATCTAAGAAAATGCGGCAAATTTTAGTAAAATATTTTGAAAATTTATTTATTGTAACCAATTAAGAGTTTACAAGTGGGCAAGTTAGTTATAAGAAGTTTACTTTATTTGCTAATAACAGCTTTTTATTCAAAAAAGGGGGTTCCGCCTTCTTTGGAAGGATCTTTCAACTCAAAGCTTTTGCCTCCAATCTAGTTGAAACATTCTAGGTCAAAACTAAAAGACCAATACATATGGTTCATTTAGATGGAAGGTAGTGGATTGCAGATAGGAGAAAGGTAGGGTGTCGAAACGTAGCTTCCGAAAGAGGTTGATCCCATTGTTTTGTGTTAAAGGAAATAGCACTTGCTTGTTTATAAAGGGGTTTCGGCATAGTCAAAACCTATGGTTGCGAAAGATATTTCAAAAGAAGATGTCGAAAGAGGGGCCGCCGCCTTTGTTATAAAGAAGTAGCTTTTGAAGGAGTTACTTAGATTTTACTTAAAGCTTTCGGAAGGGGTTGTTTCGACCAAGGTGAAACCCTTCTGAGAAATGATACCTTTTGATGGTATTGAAGACATCAATGTTGTCAAAAGGTACTTTAATTTTCATAAATATAAGCCATATCCTACTGCTTCCGGAAGGGGTTAGGGGTTTCGTAAAGGGTACTTTCAATGGTTTTGAAAGGTATTGGTTTTGAAGGGTACCCTTCAATGGTTTCGAAAGGGGTACTTTTAGTGACTTCGAAAGGTATTGGTTTTAAAGGGTAACCTTCAATGGTTTCAAAAGGGGTACTTTCAATGATTTCGAAAGGTATATTTCCAATGGTTTCGAACGGGGTATTTTCACTTGGATTTGAAGCAATGCTTCCAAAGTTAAAGGTTAATGCTTTAATTAATACAATCGAAAGGCTTCGAAAGAGAGATGTTTTAAAGTATTAGAAAGGCAAAAGCCTACTGTTTTAAAGATAGAATTTTATGCTTTCAAAGAAGGTTATCCAATGAAGTCGAAAATAGTTTCAAATGAGTAGAAAGTCATTTTAAACCCAAACTTAATTTTGATGGAAAACCCATGGTTAAATAAAGGAGTTTTGAAATGATTTAATTATGTAAATTTGAAGAAGTATTACCTTGATAAAAGTATGGATTAAAGGGATTAACCATGTTTTATATGTAAATGTTTTGAAGGGCCTTAAACCCATGGAGTAGTATTGTTAAATTGTTATGTTAGCTTCTTCAAATACAAATATATTCACATGATAAAGGATCCAAAATTGTATTTTAGGGTTAAGGGGTAGAAGAACCAACTAGGTTAACCCAGTAGTGAATATAAGTTAATTAAACTCCTAAATGAGTAGAATTGCATCCAGGGAGTCAGGGAGACTAGAATATAGGATGCCTAAACTTTGAAGTTATTCAGGAGATAGGTTCATAATAAACCCATGAAAACTATGATTAGGAAGTTATTGGGGGTAACCAACAGGTTCATAGTAAACCCATGATTAAGGTTGGTTGGGAAGGGCCAATTGGTTTGTAGTGAACCCATGAAAACTATATCCGGATTAAGTGTTGATATCAGTCAGGTGGTTCTTAATCAAGCCACGAAAACTAAGATGAGAAAGTAGTAGGTTCTTAGTCAACCCATGAAAACTAGGCTAAAAAGAGAGTTATTGGAATAATCCATATGTTGCTAGTCGACCCATGAAAGTTAAGATAAGAGTGGAGTTATGATAAAGGCTAATAGGTTCAGGCGAATCCATGAATTAATTAAGTTAAGCAGGGGCCTATAGGTTCTTAGTGATCCATTGAAAACTCTGGAATGGGAAAGGGTGTCCATGAATTATAAAAAGGTTATCAGTAAACCCATGAAAACTAATAGGTTAATAGTGACCCTAGAAACTGCAAATATGATAGGCAGTAAATTAAACTGAGGATGGAAAATCTACAATGTTTATATATGTATATCATCATAATATTTTGAAATGCTATGTTTTAATCATTAAGGATGCAGAAGCACATATATTGTTTTGAAAAGGTTTTAGTATACTAGTGAGGGAAAAACCCGTTTCGCTTAGCGGTGTGGTCTCACTAGATATCTAAATGGATTGAGATATTAGATTATTATTCATACCAGGCTTTATGTCTGACTCAAAGTTGTTTCCCCTTTAAACTCTCGGGTGCTCAATTAATTTTGAGTAGATTTATATTTAAAGTTTCCAGGTTCTCTTCTTAGACGAATAATTTTTCTAGAGGCGTGCATGAGAAGTTAGTTATTTAGAGTTGTCGTTTTTCATTGTGTATTTAGATGTAAAGGCAGACTTAGTAGTCTTATTATATACTCCGATCAACCAAGGAGGCATCTTCATATGTCACTCTTGGCGTATGTGTAACAATTTTTTTTTAACGTGGGTAATGTTTATGGGATTATGTAAGGAATATGACATGTGTTGAATGGAATGTGGAAATGCGTTTTTTAATCTATTAAAAGTTTTCCATATTCTTATGATCTCTGTATCAATATATCTAACACCTCCGTATTTAGTCGTCGAGGATTAATAATTATGGATGACTATAGCATCCGTAGCCGTAAGTATTGGACCTTCAAGTATGGAGATGTTGTAGGTTGGTATAAGAGCATACGTTTATGAAACTTTAAAATAAAGTTAAACCTAAAAGTTTTTGAATCATAATCCAATAAATTTGAAATTATGATCGGGGTTTTGGTTGACGCTATATTAACATACTTGTATTATATATATATATATATATATATATGTATGTATGTATGTATGTATATATGTATGTATGTATGTATACAAATATGTGTTCCCTCTCTCTTATACCATTCTTCTATATCTTACTAGGGCTCATATGCAGATTTATGAGAAAGAGGTTATGGAAGCAGGAAACGGAAGAAGAAATTTAGGTGGAGGAAGCATAATAACCAACGAAAATGCTCGAAATAATACCGAAAGGAACCAAGGTCGACAGGCAAATTCTATCTAAATGTTGAGGCCAATGTAGGTATTGGAAATCCGCTAGCAGATGCGGGGATGGGGTATCGTTTGTTGGCTAATCTTTTGCAAGCAGGAGCTATTGGTAATGTTGGTGGAACTAATCTCATAGATCTAGCTGGATATAATTATGCTAGGCTGAGTAGAGACTACAGCAGGCTGGGAGAAAAGCCGTTTGTTGGGACGGGGAATGTTGTTGAGGTTGAGAATTGGCTTTTGAGCTATGAGAGAATCTTTGCTGATTTAGTTTGGATAATGGGGAAAAGTGAAGTCTAGCCTCTAGGCAGTTGCAAGGGGTAGCGCTTTATTGGTGGTATAGTGTGACTGCCAGAGTTTCAGAGGAAGAGATGACATAGGCTGAATTTAGAATGAGGTTTGAGCATAGATTCTTATCTGAGGTTGCCAAGTCAGCATTGATGAGAAATTTTATGGATCTTGTTCGAGGAGGGATGTCGGTAATCGAGTATGCTGCTAAGTTTGATGAGCTCTCTCGCTATGGATATGCTTTGGTTGACACTAACATCAGAAGGAATAAGAGATTCATTCGAGGACTAATGCCTGATCTTGCTAGAATGACCATGACTTATATCAGAGAGCCCTATAATGTGGTAGTGGAAATGGCTATTCACCATGAAGAGCTGATGTTGTTTCTATTAGGGAGAAGCCAGCTGAATCTCAGGGTCCTCGGGGAAAGAAAAGGGAATTCTTTAAGAAAGGAGCCCGGAAAAGGGAGGCTGCCAAGAAGGCAAAAACTGATTTGGTGTGCTTCAAGTGTGATAAGAAGGGTCATTACGCTCATGTTGGACAGGCAAAGGGAAGAAGCCTATAGAGAAGAAGAATGTTAAATGCTTCAACTATGACCAAGTTGGGCATTACAAGAACTATGTCCAGAGTCAGTCAGGGCATATAGCGGGAAGGTTTTTGCTATTGGAACACCATTTTCTTCTAGGCCTACAACAGCAGATAAAGGTAAAACTATGATGGAAGGTGTGCTTTTGATTTAGAGTATTCCAGTTAGGGTACTATTTGATACCGGTGCATCATATTCATTTACATCACAGTTTGGTTGATAGATTATGCATAGAACCCATGTACCTTGTTACTTCCTTAAGGGTTGCTAATCCATTAGGAGGGTATGCAACTCTGGGGATGAGAAGTGACCAGTGAGAACTTGATTTGTTAGGTCATAAGTTTGCATGCAGTCAGTGTGTTTATGATTTCGTAGATTTCAGAATCATTTAGGGCATGGATTGGTTGGGTAAGTATGAGGCTAGGATATTTTTCTAGGATAGGTAAATATCGTTATGACACCTTGATAGTCATAACCGAATCATCTTCTGAGTGGAGAATTCTGTCAGGAGTAGTTGTGCTTTGTTAAATGCAATGGAAATAGGCGAAGATCTAAGTCAGGTTCGAATAGCAAGAGAGTTTGCAAATGTCTTTGAGCCAATCACATTACTACCTACAAAATGAGCTATTGACTTTCGGATAGATCTTGTGTGAGGAGCTGAACCTATGAGTAGACTACCTAGCAGGATGACACCGACCGAGATGAAGGAACTGAAGGTGCAGCTAGTGGATCTAGAAGGAAGAAATTTTATTACACCAAGCAGTTCACCTTGGGGAGCAGCCGCAGTATTCATGAAGAAACCAGATGGGTCGTTGAGGAAGTGTATCTACTATCGTAAGCTAAACGAAAGGACGATAAAGAATATGCATCATTTACCGAGAATTGATGATCTGTTTGGTCAGTTGAGTGGAGCCAAAGTGTTTTCCCAGTTGGATTCGACGATGAGGTTCCATTAATTGAGAGTGGAGGATGATAACATCCCTTTGATAGCATTTTGAACTAGATATGGTTAGTGATGCCATTCAGGTTGATGAATGCACATGCTTTCTTCATGGATTTGTTGAATCGAGTCTTTCGAGAATATTTGGATAGGTTCATGTTGTTGTAAATAGATGACATTTGGGTATACTCTAAGGATGAGAGAGAGCATGAAGATCATCTTAGAGTTATGCTCAAGACGGTAAGGCAGAATCAACTGAAGGCGAAATTTTCCAAGTCTCATTTTTGAAGGAAAGAGTTTAAGTTCCTTGGTCATGTGGTTTCAGGAAAGGATTGTTAGTCGATCCAGATAAGATCAAAGCTATGAACAATTAGAGCTGACCAGAGATGGTAACCGAGATCAGGAGTTTTCTTGGACTTGCTGGCCGTTACTAGAGAATCGTCAATGATTTTTCACAAATAGCAGGACCTTTGACTAAGCTGACTAGAAAGGAAGTGATGTTTGTGTGGTCCAACAAATGTGAGGAAGCACTCCTTGAGTTAAAATATTTATTGACCAATGCTCCAGTGTTAGTAGTTCCAGATGGAAACCAAGGGTCGATAGTATATGTCGATGAATGTGGACTAGATTGGGAGCAGGGTTGATGTAGAGGGGCAAAGTCATTGCTTACAAATCTAGGCAGCTTAGACCGCACAAAGTAAGATATGATTTGGAGTTGGTTGCGGTGATTTGTGCCTTGAAGGTTTGGAGGCACTATCTCTTGAGGGAGAGATTTGAGTTATATACTGATTATAAGTCTTTGAGATATTTATTCTATCAGAAAAAGTTGAATACGAGGCACCAAAGGTGGTTGGATTTTTTGGCTACTTATGATTTCGGTATAGAGTATGCTTCTAAGAAAGGAAATAAAGTAGCAGATGCTCTTAGTAGAAAACATCAAAATGTGGTGTTGGCGATGTTGGCAGAATGGAAGGATCTATAATCTTTATCCAATTGCAGTATGCAATTGAGATCTATTGCTAGTTCTAGCCAGGGTACTGCCATGTTGTCTTGTTTAGAAGTTCTATCAATGCTGATCGAGATGATAGCTTCTAAGCAGCGGGAAATTCCAGTTTTAGCTGAGAGGATTAGATGGCTTAAGGTAGGATCAAAGGTCGATGGTCTGAAAGATTTTCGTCTTGACCAAAGAGGATGGTTGAGGAAGAAGGGATGGTTATGCATTCTAGATGTAGAGAACTTAAGGAGGAAAGTTCTAGAAGAATGTCGTCAATTGAAGTTCACGATTCATTCTGGAGAGACCAAGATATATCAAGATATGAAGAGGAGCTTCTATTAGGAAGGCATGAAGAGGGATGTCGGTTTGTGGGTTAGGCAGTGTGTGAACTGTCAATAAGTGAAGGCTGAACATCAGAAGCCGAGTGGGTTACTTCAGCCTCTAAATATTCCAATTGGAAATGAGATTCGATATCCATGGATTTTATCGACGTGTTGCTAAGGTCAAGGATAGGAAATGAGAGTATATGGGTTATTGTGGACAGGTTGACCAAGAATACGCATTTCATTCCAGTCAATTCAACTAGGACGGCACTTGTTTTAGTAAAGTTGTTCATAAAGAACATAGCTAGACATCATAGAGTTTCTAGTAGTGTAGTCAGCGTTAGAGATGATTTATTCACTAGCAAATTTTGGAGGAGTCAACAAGAGGTATTAGGTACTAAGCTCAAGATGAGTTCAACATATCACCCATAGACGGATGGGCAGACAGAGAGAGTCAATAAGGTACTCGAAGATTTGTTGAGAGCTTGTGTGTTTGACTTTGGTGGATTTTAGGGGGATCACCTGCATTTGGTTGAGTTGACTTATAATAATAATTATCAAACTAGTGTAGGAATGGCTTCTTTTTAGGATTTATATGGAAGGCCATGAAAATCACCAGCATGTTGGTTGGAGACATGAGACGGATTGGTATTAGGTCTAGATTTGGTTAGGGAGGCGTTAGAGAAGATTGAGTTAATCTGAGGACGGATGAAGGAAGCTCAATCGAGACATAAAACTTACGCAGACAAGAGGCATAAAGACCTAGAGTTCTTAGTGGGAGATAGGGTTTTCATTAAGACATTCCTGATGAAGGGAGTGGAACGTTTGGAAAGTCGGGAAAGTTGACCCCGAGATATGTTGGTCCATTCCATATTATAGAAAGGATTGGAAAGCTCGCATATAGAGTTGAGTTGATGAGCAGAATGGCAGGTGTCCATAATGTTTTCCACATGTCTCATCTTCGCAAGTGTGTACATGATCCAGAGGCCATTATTCTCCAGACAGAGTTGGAGGACTAGGTAGTGGAGCCTGATTTGACTTCTGTTAGACAACCAGTTCGGGTTGTAGCTAAAGTTGAGAAAAGATTGAGGAACAAGACAGTCAAGTTGGTGAAAGTTCAGTGGAGCGACAACTAGAAGGACTGAACTTGGGAGACAAAGGATAGGATTCAAGAGGCTTATCCCGATCTGCTTTGATTGTATGTCTATATTATATTTATATGGATTAGTTGCTAGTCAAGTAGACTAGTATGGTTTTTAGGAGTCATTACGGATGATTTCTATGTTTCTTATTTAGTCCTTACTGAATTTCGAAGCCGAAATTCTTTAAGGAGGGGAGCCTGTAACACACTTAATTTTAATAACATTATTCAGGAGATTTAATTAGAATAAAATAAATAGAATAATGTAAATAAGGAGAGTAAGGTTGATCAATAAATATGTAGTGGTCGTGCTTATTAAAATGAATGAACTTATAAATGGTTAAATGTTGCCTAATTAATCATAGGGCCAATAGGGAAAATAGACGCCCATATTTCCTACCCTTATACTATTATTCCTTAGTCATACATGTTCATTTTCATCATAAGCAAAAACGTAAGAAAAAGAACGAGCAAGGGCGACCATTAAGAAGGTGGAAAGGAAGAGTAAATCAAGTAAATCTTAGGATTCAAGCTAGAAGAAATCAATCCCAATCAATCTCCAATTTCCTTATCCAATCTATGTGTAAAATATGCTAGTATATGATTTTTGTTTGATGATAATAAACATATATATATTCGTTTAAATGTATTTGTTGTTGTACTATTTTATTTATCATAATTAAATAAATATGAATAAAATAAATAACTCAGAATTCATATTCAAACAAATATTTTATTACAAATTCAAATAGTAAAAATTTGAGCTCTCACTATATTTACACATTTTTCATTCACAATTTCAATTACAACACAATTTTCAATTTACAATATTCACCTCATTACATATTCGCTCTCACTCATACTTAATTTTCAACTCTACTCCAGCCTGTATCCAGCATCTGAACATTCTGCAAAAATAAACGCTGATGCAGTAAAAACGAAAAAGAAATATTTTTGCAGTGCAAAATGAAGTGTGTGTTTGAAAATATTATTTACCTCAGTTATTTGGGTCATTCGTCATTCTTTATTTTTAATTGATCTTACACGAACAACTTGTGACATGCACAGTGTATCAATGTACATGTCACAAGGTCGTGCACACCGATATACGCTTGCTCATTAAAATTGCAAGGACATGTGAGCACAATGTCAAATCCAAGCCTAGGCTGGATTCAACTCAAGTGCAGACACGAGTGAACATGTTCAACAAACATGATCTGGTGCAAAGAAACATGCAAATAAGGGACAATCTAACATGAAGAAATCAAGGTCTGTGCAATCCGAAAACAACATGTGGAACCAATTAGAACAACACAGTTGTGAACACAACGGATGCAAACCGAATTAGATCAAGTGGTAGGAACCACACAAGCATAACCTAAATATGAAAACCCAAGAATATACAATATGACAACAGCAGTTTAACTCGAGACTCAAAGAAATTTCAACCAGACAGTATCACAAGAAGGACCACCGGTGCTACATATACAAGACTACAAATACAAAGGCAAGAACCAGACGTCAAGATGATCTAGATCAGTGTGTACAACATGGTCACCATTTGATACAAGTGCACTCAAGCAAACAAATCAATGAAGTGGAAAAACAAGACATAAGCAACACGCAAGGGCTGCAATAAGGACAGACTCAAGTGGAACTCAAAGCAACTGGAAATTCAACTCAAAGCAAACCGTGGACGAAAATGCAAAGCAGCTTAACAGACCAGACCACCACACAAATGAACACAACCACACATGCAACTACATCAGACTGCAAGGCTATGAACATATGGAACCAAACATGCTCATTCGGAAATAAACACATGATGAACACAAATGCAAAAGTGATAACAAGACAAGAATGAAGTGTACACAAACTACATTCAGGCCTAAAACAATTTGATCATGAGACCAGAGTTCAATTCAAGCATGAGACAACAAGCTTCAGAAAATGCAGAACTACTAAACATTGGTCAGAGTAGTACACATGAAGTATCAATCAAACCAAAACTTCACGTGCAACATAGAATACAAATGGAACTTGCAGAAATGCAATGGCGACAAATTGAACCAGACCAGTGCAGTAACTCAAAAATGCAAAGACCATATCAATAAAACATATATCGATTCAGGCATGAACTCAATAAAATAGTTTCGAGCAAAGGAAGAACTTACAAGCAATGGTCGGTGCATAAGCAGTTCAAACAAAGTCAAGACATGGTTCAAACACAAGTCGTTAGCAGTTTATATGAAGTCGTGGATGATGAAAAGTCATAGGAGAAATAAACGGAGCAAAATTCAAATACAGGGAGTAATAAGTACGTAGTGAACAAATCAAAATTCGTCAAGTCCAGATTATCATAAAATTCAAAATGCTGAAGTCATAGGAGTAACCGACTCCAAGCAATTCAAAGAAATTCGAGAATATCAGAGAAGAACGAGCCACGCATCATACAATCAAAAATCAACGCTGAGCACAGAAAGACGAAAAATTCAAATCAAAGATATATGAACGATGAAATAGGGTTTCGATCCCTATAAATTGAACCCATATTATCATCGACAAAGCAGGAGTTTGAAAGCAAATTAAGTCAAGTATAATCACAAATTAAAAGGAGAATAATCACATACCACATTCAAAGTACCAGTTGAAACCGAAGCACCCACAAGCAATTAAACTGATCGAAGAAGCATCGAAATGAATAAAGAGCATACCATCAAATGATTCGAGCTTCAATCTTTCAAGCGGCGCCTCAAATTCCAAAGCCTTAATTCCATATCGAAGAAACAATGCGGTGGCAGATTAGAAGAATGAATAAAAGAATAATCGACCTAGACATATGAAAAATAAATAATAGGGGAGTCGTCTTCTTTTTATTATTTATTGGGCCGGCTTCCTTTTTTTATTTTAGGCTTAAGTTTTTAACTAATAGGGTTTTGTCATTTTAATTTTTTTATAGTCAAGCTCTAGTTTAACCAGGTTCGTAAACTAAGGTTTTGTAGTTCAAGAATTTGCAACTCAGTGGTTGAGTTGTGGTAGGGTTTTGAGATTAGAGTTAGGTTAGTCAATTAGCGGGTATCGCAAGTTTGCGTGTGTTTGTAATCACCTGACTACCTAATTTCTAGTAGAAACCTTGGGGGTAGCACGTAGGAAGGGTTTTGCCGAAGCTGGGTAAATTTATGTGTGATCTCTACAGCATTACTTTCTGTTATTATTTTTATTTCTGCGTTAATTTTTATTGTTAGTATCACCCTATTCACCCCCCTCTAGGGTGAAAACAATCCTGCACTAAGATGAATAATAATCACTACACATCAATTTTGATTTCTATAATCATATTTTTTGGATTTAAGGGTTAAATCATTTTATGGTATATTGGATGATGGTATGCTTAATATAAAATTCTAATGATTTAAACAAGATTATTAAAAAGAGAATATGCACGGTTTTAGGGCATAACCGAGATTAAATGATTTCTAAATGCCATGGGAAAATTATATGTTGTGAGAAACATTATTTTGGAGTTGGTTTCAGTTTTTATAATTTTCCAAGCCAAGGAGAATTAGTTATGAATTTTCAAAGGAAATTATGCTTATTTGGGTTTATAAGTTTATTTTGGAAAATATATTGAGAAATTTGGTCCAAAATTTTGATATTTAGATAACATGATTAAAATGAATGTGTGGAATTTTTGGGGATTTTTACTAAGTGAATTAGTATGGAAATAAAATTATTTTGAAAAGAGGACCTAAGTGATTTAATTGTTTTGTTGATGGGAATGACTTAATTGTTAAAGAGTTAATTGGTTATAGATCTGAGAATATGCAGCGAATTTTAGTAAAATAATTTGATAGTTATTGTAACCAATTAAGAGTTTACTAGTGGGAAAGTTAGTTACAAGAAGTTTACTTTATTTGGTAAAAACAATTTTTTGTTAAGAAAAGGGGGTTCCGCCTTCTTTGTAAGGACCTTTCGACTCAAAGCATTCACCTCCAACCTAGTTGAAACGTTCTAGGTCGACACCAAAAAACAATACACATGGTTCATTAGATGGTACGTAGTGGATTGGAGATAGGAGAAAGCTAGGGTGTCGAAACGTGGCTTCCGTAAGGGGTTGATCCCATTGTTTCGTTTTAAGGGTGTTAACTCCTCTGCTCAAGCGACTCAAACCAGGCTCGCGACTCACAATGATTACCGACTCAACAGCCTTAGCTTGTTGCCTACCTAAAATGAATGACGACTCAACTTATTGCCGACTCAACGAATTGAGGAGTTGCACGAGTTAGAGAATTGTGTGACTTATGACTTAAGGAGGTGAACGGTTTATGGCTTAAGGATTGAACGACTTAATGAGTTGACAGACTAAGCGACTCACAACTCAGAGAAATCTGCGACTTAAGGCCTCCGCGACTTAAGATATGTCACGACTCGGGGGAGGTACATGACTTAAGGAGTCTACGAGTTAAAGAGCCCACGAGTTAAGGAGTCTACGAGTTAAAGAGCCCACGAGTTAAGGAGTCTACAAGTTAAAGAGCCTGCGAGTTAAAAGCTTACGAGTTAAAGAGCTAACGACCCAACAGGTTAAGACCTAAGCGACTTACGGAATGTCACGACTTAAGAAAGTCCACGACTTAAAGACGTTACGACCTAGCGACCTAAAGGAGTGACGACTCAAAGCACTAAAAGGAAGAGTCAACAACACTTAAGTCGCTGCTGACTTATAACTGCAGATAAGTCGTTCACGACCTAAGACTTGGAGACAAGTTCAATACCATGCTGTAATAAGATGACTCGTTGACGACTTACGACCGATGATGAGTCGTGTACGACTCATGCTAGCATAAAGGAAGTTGCATTTGGTTAACTCATGAACGACTTAGAACTTGTATCATTCATTCAAATGGGTGCATAACTTTGGACCAAGCCATGAGCTAAACCCAGTAGGTCGGCCGCGACCTACCATGAGTCATCTACGAGTTACGACTTATCATAAGTCGTGTATGACTTACGACCTAGTATAAGTCGTACACGACCTAAAACCACAGAGCCAAAATTTTAGTGCTGCCTCACTTTAAACCGTGACTTCTTAACTTGCGAACGAGTTAGGACTTGTATCCAGATAAACGAAGAAAAGATCAGTACCACTTCACCTACTCCACTGCCTGCTGACTCTTGAACCTTGAGTCGAGCGCGGCCTACGACTCTCCATGAGTCGGTCACGACTCATGACTTGGGCGAAAACCGCTGCCTAGAATTCTCTATAAATAGAGGGCTAACTCCAAAATAAGGGGGACTTTTGGATCATTTTTCTTCAAGGCATTGAAACTTCACTATCTTCAAAGTAATCTACACTCCATCACTTCAAGCACACGCAAGACGCTTAGATCAACCTTGCACAGGAATTCAACACATTCAATCATGAATTCGAAGAACTCCGTCACATCGAAGTTTTCCCTAGCTACTAGTTTCTTTTGAATTGAATTGAATTGAATTGTAATTGAAGGAGATTGTAATAAATTGTAATCCGATCAGCAATAAAAAGGAATGAAGTGGACGTAGGCCTGATCATAAGCCGAACCACTATAAACTCTGTGCTCATTTACTGCATTTTCTGTTACTTACTGTTATTTCTTGATTCCCGTATTCACAGGTGGTGCTTTCACATCGTTTCTACACACACCGGGGTCTTAGCGTCTGATTTTCACGTTAACATTGTTGGTGCTTTCACTGAGAATTGAACTCTGGAAAACTTCCACCATTGCTCAACAAAAGCTTGTGGAAAAGATTTTTCTCCGAACCAAAAGTCTAACAGAAATCATGACTTCTGAAAGGAAACGTAAATTTTTGAGGTTTGAAGGTACTTGTAGCAATGCCATTGCTTTTCCCACGCTAAGTGAAACAGCTTCTAGTATTGGAGTCACAAAGGCTGAATTAGACGCCGTGGTGTATGGATTATATCAACACATGGAAGTCTGGAGCAATAGGATACTCTACAAGATGAATGCATTGCAAGAGGAGGTTCAACGACTAGAAAGTGATATAAAAACCATCGCCAAAGAAGCTCATGTTTCGGAGGGGTGGAATACTCCTCAACGGGCAACTGGCATTACCATTGGAACATTCCCCCAAGCGGAAAGTTCATGGCCACGACCAACTATCCACGAACGTTTGTAAAGGCGAACTTTTGAAAGAATAGTCGACGACTATCCCTAGAGTCCTCACAATGATGAGGAATACATACCGGAGATGATCGAACAGAAAAAGGAAAATGAAGGTAGGAGAAAGCAGAAAGTCTCGAAAAAAGCTCGGCGCCTTAAATCCTCCGACTTCACTCCCTTGACTGATACTCCGGAGAATATCTTCTTGGCAACAAAAGATGTTGTCATGTACCCCAAACCACCTCTGATGGGGAGGGATGCGCCAGGCAATGGAAAATTCTGTCAATTTCACAATCAGCCTGGCCATGATACTAACCAGTGTCGCCAGTTAAAGAAAGAGATTGAAGAATTGCTGAAGCAGAATAAACTGCAACAATATTTGAAGAAAGATAGAAATGACCTCTCCTCATCCTCTATGGGGCAGCTAGTTCCCGCTCAACAATGCAGCTCATATAAAAGAACTGTAGCGCAGGGAGATGAAGGGCCTATTATCAGTGTCATCACGGCAAGCCCTCACCCGGCAGGAAAAAATTGGATGAGACGGGAAGACATGCTCATGCCTCAAGGAAATCCTCAAAGTGAAAGGAGATTTCAATTCTAAAAGATGCTGCCATCTAGTCCTCTCATGCCGAAGATTCAATTCCTAAAAGCCTGGGACAACAATTGCTTGCATATTTTACTTAAGCGCCCTGTTACAAATTTATAAAAGAGTGCTGAATGTATCATTCTTGTATCAAAAGCTATTGTAAAAATAGGGCAAATAAATAATAGAAACTATAAGTCTTGTTTTCTCTATTATTACAAGTCGCTTATTTTATTTCGATATATAAAGTACTCTGAAAGTATCACTAAGAATGTCGATCTAAATTTGCAGGCAATACCAAACAACCCTTGGTAGCACTCAAAAGCAAGTTTTAAACAACAAAATTCTAGAGGCAAGTCCTAAATAAGAAGTGCTCTAAGCAAACAAATAGTGATTTGGCTAGAGTATATTTCTTTGGTTAAAACTACCCGCCAGCAAAAGAAGATGATGCATGCTTAAAGATAGCACCAAGAAGTTGCTAATATAATGTAACGATCCTAAATTTTGAACAATTTAAATTGTGAATATTTAATTAATTTTGAATATTTGAATGATAATTTAAACTGAATTTCCGATATAACAATGAAATTGGTGATTAAATATTTAAAATTTAATCTATACAAAGCTGAAGAAAAATTTAAACTTGACTTTGGAGTTGAAATTGAATATTTAATTTGTAATTGAAATTCAAACTAATGACTTAAGAAAATAATTTGGATTCAAGAATTTTTATTTATGTAAATTAATAAATTGATGGTTAAAATTTTAATAACATTCTTTTCTTTAGCTTAAATAAAAAAGAAAAAAAAAATCAATACAAAATAAAATAAACAAATACACTTAGTAAAAAAAAATTTAACAACATAACTTAAACAAAAATTTACAAAACAAAGTAATGAAAATAATTAGACAAAACAAATTGGATTTAGATAAATAGAAAAAAAAATAAGAGGAAAACTTGTTTATGGTTTGGGCTTTGAAATTTATACCGGCCCACGTTTGAATACTACTGCCTTTATCTTTAACCCGATTCCCCTTTATCTCACTTTACCATTTTCATTTCTAAACCCTAAACGAAATAACGAAACAAAATGGCGGCCTCTCCAAATTTTTGCTCGTCTTCAAATTAGGGCTTTCGGCTTCGATCTGCTCAATTGACTTCTTCGTCTCTGCTTCAATTGCTTCGATCGATCCTCTGGTTTTCGTTCATCTCTGCTTCGATCCGCTCTTCATGATAAGGTGAGTTTCTCCTCACGATTAATCTTCATGCAAGTTTTTAGATTTGTTTTGAAGTGAATGCTTGGTTGCATGCTGGGAATTGTGGGTTATGCATTATCAGTTGCTTGGATAAATTTATCTAAACTGTTGAACCAATAAGTACTTGATTGCATGCTTTGTTTTGGTGGTTTGTGGTTTTCAGTTGCTCGGTTAAAATTGAATTCTAGACCAATAAGAACAGATGGCTCACTGCATGTTGGTTGTTGGTTGTTCTTTTGCTATGAATTGCTCTGTTAATTTGTTATTTAAACTGATGAGGACAAATACTATTGAATTTAATTTTATTTAAACTGTTAAGAACAGAAGCTACTTAAATTTTAATTAAACTGATGAGAATGGATGTTATAAATTGTATTTTTAAATTGATAAACACAGATACTATAATTTTTAATTAAATTGATGAGAGCAGATGCTATATCCAAACTTTGCTCGTTATGTTTGTGGCTGCATGTGTTGGATTTGGCTTTGTTAAATGAATATTTGTACTGCTTTATGTGTATGTTGTTGTTAGAAAATGCTTGAGAATAGGAAATAGTTGTTGATCATCTCCGATCTTGCTCAGAAAACTGTTTTCTTAAGGAAAACCTGTCAAAAATCCTTTTTCTTTTCCCTTTGTCTCTTTTTGTTTCAATGGATTTTGTTTCAGTAAAACAAGATGGATTTTGTTTTAAACTTGTAAAGGAATCAAAGCAAAATGATTTGGATGCTTAAAATATTTGTGTGAATCTACATATACCCCTTTCACTGGCCATTTGCAAAATGAAATACTGCATCTTGTTTTCTGTGAATAACATTTTTTTTTTTTTTACAAAAAAAAAAAATTTAAGTAATTTTAGTTGCTTAGTTTATGCCTGTGATAATCATATTGAAGTGGATGATTGAGATGGAATTTCATGTGAGATGTATGTTTCTGAATGTTTGTTTTCTGTTGAAATTTGTCTTGCTTGATCTTGTTTGTTCTAGCATTCCCAGTGTATATCCAGATCAAAATCATAACCTTAGATCCAAATCTTTGTTAAAGTTAAGATTTGAACAAAGTAAATATACAGTTTTAATTTTTATTAAAAATGGAAAAGAATAAAAGGAATAAGTGAAACTGTAATGTTTTCTCTGAAAACTTAATAATAGAAGAACAACTGCATGTGTGTATAAATTAGACCATCCAGTTTCATTAATTCAAGAGTAAATATTGATTTCTCAAACCAATACTTGAATTAAAGGGTATACTCTGTTATATGCATGTTGCACAGTAATCTTGGTTTGCCTGTTTTAGTTTCCAGATTGTTATTATGTTCAAAAACATGACTTCAGGATAAAATTAATATTAGAGTTTAAGTTTTTTTTTAGCATAGTATGTTATATAAGTTAGAATTTAATCTTATCTAATCTTAAAGAAAAAAATGTGAAACAAGAATAAAACTGTGATGCCTCTGTACAAACAAAATAGGCAACAGAGCAAATATCTGTAAATAGTGTTTGAATGTTTCAGATTTATTTATTTAAGTTTATAAATAAATTACTTGACTAACAACTTGATTTTTAAAATCATAAAAAAAGAATTCTTAGTTTGCATTCAACTGAATATCTTTGGTTTAGCCTGAAACAAAATTGGGGTTTGGGTCTGCCAATCTAAGGAAATGTAGATGCCTGAGTTTCTTTTGTTGTTGTGATGATGTTTGGTGTCTGTTAACTTGATATAAAAAAAAAAAATCTATGTACTGCATATCTATATAAATGTGTGAATATGCTTGTGTATGCTTGTGTGTTATGCATGATGTTTGCTGTTTAATTTATTTGCCTGTTCTTAGTTCAAACTTTAGTCTAACCTGTCTGTAGCTCAATCAAGTGTTGCATTTTTGATCTCTTGAGTTGTTTCACTGCCATACTTGTAGCTTCTAAAATGTTTAAACTTCATTAGTTAAAATGTTACTCACCTGAATCTTGATGCAGAGCAGAGAAATGCAACTGAAAAACTAGTGCTTGTCACAGAATTTTTGCATGCATGCTACTTGAATCCAGATTTTAATAAAGAAATGCATGTCTGAAACAGTTTGTATTATGCAGATGTGTTCTGAGTAACTGGACCATGATGTCTCTGTATCTTCTTTCCCACATATAAAAATCTGTTCTAATACCATTAACACATAATATAATATATGTTAGTGTTATCAAGGTTCACAAAAAAAAATGATTTGTAGAATCAGGAATCATAGTTTAAGATGTTGTTCAAATTAAATAATCAAAATGATTTGAAACTCTCTGGAAACTCAGGGTAACAGGACTAGAATTGCACATGAATGAAATACCAACCACATTAAAACATTGTGGGCATGTTCATGTTTACAGATGCTAGTAATTATGTTTGAACTGTTAGGAACAAATGTTATTGATTTCTTTCAAAATTTAAAATTTTGATAAGAACAGATGCTATGTTATCTTGTTGTTAAATTGGTAAGTGCAGATGCTACTAAAATGTTTTGTTTAACTAAGTAGTTGAGGTGCATAATTGTTTTTGTAATAAAGATATGTCTTGAGTATTGCATGCTTCATGTTGCCCAGTCTTCAATTCCATTTTTGTTTGCCTATAAATTTTCATGTGCATGTTTGTTTGACCATCTCTGTAACCATAAAACATGTAAACATCTCTGTAAGCATTCTTTGTTGTCTGCATCCCATATCCCTAATCATTGTGGCACCTCTGTTCATCTCAGTTGCATGCAACATCCTTACTGCTATGTGGGTTTGCATTTCCTCTGTCCTTTGCATATAAATTTCATTTCATGATTGAATACAAGTAGTACATTTGGATACACTTGGGTACGATTCTCTTGCATGTGTAGATAGTGGTAATTAATCTGTAGATATGAATGCATTAGGATCTGCATGCTCTTGAAAAAAAATGTGAAACAACTGTTCTTTAAAAAAAATTTGGTATTTGATTAAGGAAACTCTGTGCTTTGCTATCTAGTTCTAAAACAAGTAGTTCTGTAAAACTTATGTGCACTGGGAATTTTTATGGACTTGTTCCTCTGTATTTTGGTTGCAGAGCAGAAAAAAAAAAAAGGGGAAAATTTAACACTTCTGCATATAAACCATTTTAAACTTAGGATTTGAAACAAATGAGGTTTGTTAAGCTTAAAAATCATAAGCATGGAATCTGTTGAAGCTGGACAGTGTAGCATGGGCTTTGCATATCAGTTTCACAGTGAAATGGAATTTCATGTTAAATTCAAATGTTTAATTTTGTTTGATTTTCTAAATAGAATTTGACCATGTATTTGCATGTGGGGTTGTTTTCTTGTTGGCACTGATTGTTGCTCCCTGTTGTTGCTCTCTGTACTTGTTTCCCCTGCAAGAAGTGCATGTTGCTGCCTGCCCCTTATTCCCTGCCATACTTGTTTCACCTGTTGCTTCCATTTTGGGACTGTTTGATATGTTGTATTTTAGTGCATGCTACTGTCTGCACTTGGGTATATTTCTGAGTTGCCCACTTTGAATCACTTTATTTGTGGTCTTCTGCTTCCATGGTTGCAGCCTGCTCTTGTGGTCCTTGTTTTGGTTATGTGCAGTGATTTTGTATTTGGGGCTGTTTGGATTTGTTGTGCACTGCATAGTGCCTTGCCTTGTCTGTTTTGGAGTTATGCTTGTATACTTGCAGTGATTTGTCTGACTCGTGCACGTGGGTTGGCGAGGCAGTGCACATGGGTATGAGTACACGTGTGTACTGCAGCCACACATGTGTATAAAAATTTGGAATCGCTAATGTGAAAATCTATAATAGGATTTAACTGATTTATTTGTTCACCATAACTGTAACCATTTATTTCAGTTCATTTCAAATTTAATTACTTGAATAAAGATTAATCCTGACTCGAGTGTTTTTGTGTTTTGCAATTAACGCTCGGGTCAGACCGAGTATTTTTACAGCTTGGAGTTTGCGCGCAGCGAAGTTAGAGAGAGAGGGGAAAGCACAACTAAAGCTTTTCAGAAAATTATTTTTCTTGTACTTAATAAAATTTGTTTCCGCTGTATAAAATGTAACTTATTGTATTAACTCTGATAATTGTATATAAAAGAAAGTTCATTTATGAAAAATATATTATTGTTTTGTGATTCTGTGACTGATTCTGTTTAAATTCTATAAACTAAATAACAATCCGTCATTTTGAACGTTTCTAGTTGGTTTAATTACCGGCTAGAGGCGGTCAAGGCGGCGGGTCGTTACAAAGTGGTATCAGAGCTTTGGTTTACACAAAGCTTAGTTTATGGCGTTTAATATGAATAGTTACTAGAATCACTTTAAAGGAAGTGTTTTCAAATCTAAAGAAGTTTAAAATTGTTTTCTTTAAAAATAAAAGGTAATTTGAAATTAGAATTATTTTTGAAAATTCCCCTCTCTTTTGTAGCTCTCTAAATGTGAGTTTGCGATAGTTCTCTTCGGTGAGGTCTCGTTAGATTTGAGTTTCGATCGTTCGGAAACTCATTATCAAATTGTTGAGATTTATGGAAACTGAAAATATGAGTTAATTGAATTAATGAATTGGTTTAAATTGGTTTAAATCAAATATTTAGAATATCTCCAAGTAGTAATTGGGAAATAGAATGATATGTCAATTTGATTTATAATCAAATGGGTTATTGAACTATAACTTGAGAATTTGATTCTGAATTCTTTTGAAATTGATTTCAAATGTTGTGAAGAACGATTTAGTAAATCAACGGGATATAAGTATTTAACTTATAATATGAACTTTTGGTATATAACTGAGTTATATGAATTGAATTGAATCAAATTAAGAAAGGAGATTATAAAACGAAGTTTTATAAATAGAAATGGAATTTCTAGAGATGTTTGTAAAATCCGCAAACGACTTATTTTGATAAGTAAATTGTTGTAACTTATTAAAGGAATTATATCTATGGTTTTTGAACGGTGAATAAAATATCAAAAGAGATATGAATCTAATGAAAATTCGAAATAGATTTAAATAGATTCAATGATGCATTTGAATTTGAACGGGCATGGAATTAAGTTGGGTGGAAAACTTAGTATTGGGAATTAGAAATCGGTTTAAAACCAATATTTTTGAAGTGTATGTGGAATTCAAACCATGAATTAAGTTGAAGTTGAAAACTTAAATGGGAATGTTTTTGGGAAGAAACATTATGTAAATGAAGATAATTCATTTTGAAATGTGTTAAGAATCGAAAGCATAGATTTCAACACTTGTTGTTGAAATAGACGTTTTCGAGTGGAAAATGGAAATGGTAGATTATAACATTTGTTGTTATAGTAAATAATTTCAAAAGGGAAATGATTTTGTTTAGTATTGGGATTTACATATCTATTTTTAAATTTGAATCCTTATACTAGTGGTTTTGAGTCGTCGTAACGATGTTTTGCGCAACATTCGTTTTGACTCAAATAAAATGTGTTTAAAAGAATGGTTTTTTTAAGAATGAATATATACTTGATTTTGGTTTGAAGTATATTGAATATTTTCAAAGTGTTGAAAATAAGTGGATTTGTAAATTACTTATTATTGAATAAGTGTGGGTATGTTTCCCTATATGAAATGAATGGTTTGAAATTTTATCTTTTGAAGATAAATTGAAAATGAATTTGTGAAATCGATTTGAAATCGTATATTCATAGATACTTTGGAAATGTAAATTCACTATGGAATTTATAAAAGAAAGGGGAATTTGTTAAAAATAAATATTGATTTATTTTTGAAATGTGGAAATAAATTTACGGATTTGGAACGTAAGTTTAAAATAAATCGGTAAGGATTTATTTGATTAATTTAAGTGAACCATTTGAAGTTTAAAATGGATAAATATTTGGAAATGTTTCCATTTAAGGAAATTGCTTTGAAATTTGTTTTCAAAGATTAAAAGGTGCAAAATGATTTGAATTTGTTTCAAATGGCTAAGTGTGAAATTTTTATATCTTGTAAAGATATTATTTTTGGGAAATTTGAACAATTTGGAAATTTGGAAATTTTCAAAGTGATTGAATTTTGAGTTAAATTGAGTTTAACTTTGACACACAAAAACAATGTGAGTTGAACTTTGAATTTTAAATGGATGATTTGGATTGTATGTCTAACGTCGTGAATTGACGACATATCAATTGATCTCTATTAAATATATATCTGCGGTGGCGGAGAATTTATTCTCTTAGCTTAACACCCTTCTCTGAGACGTACGAGCTCAGAGGTTATATATCGATAGATATCAATTATGTGTTGAGGATTGACGATGTAACGTGAAATCCAAATCGAGTGTGAAGTCGATAATAAATTGGATTGTGAATGTGTATTAGGTTTGATATAACCTTAAAATTCCAAATCGACTTAGAGGAAAATTTTAAATGGTTAGTGAAATGGAAAATTGTGAATCCTCTATTTGTTATGGGTATGAAATGTTGTGGTTTTCATAACGTATATGTGTGAATACGATAAATTCGAAAACCAATTAGTTTGGAAAAGTAATTGTTGTGGAAAACTTATTTAAGTACATGGGTTGTACTAAGTGTGAAGTGAAATATTATATATGTATGTATAATATTATGTTTTCCAAAATTGAGGATATGGAAAGGTACCTTCCATTTATACTGTGTGACTGTGTGATGGTGATGGAACTCGAGATGAGTATCCATTTAAAAATCGTAGCTACGTAGTATTTCCATTAGTTGGATGACCATTTATATTTCCATTAGTTGGATGACCATTTATATTTCCATTAGTTGGATGACCTTTTGTATTTCCATTAGTTGGAATGTCCTTTTGGACTGGTATAGTGTGCTAGCGTAATTCGAGGGGCGAGATGCCTATGGTTACAAGCGATTCCACTGGGATAGTGGCGTAACCGCCGAGTATACCGCGATCTAGTTACACTCGGGTGGTAGCGTAATTTGAGGGGCGTGATGCCTACAGTTACAAGCGATTCCACTGGGATAGTGGCGTAACCGCCGTGTAAACTGCAATCTACAAACCAAAGCGTAATTCGAGGGGCGAGATGCCTACGGTCACGAGCGATTCTACTGGGATAGTAGCGTAACCGCCGTGTGAACCGCGATCTTTGGCAACAACCATGGCGTAATTCAAGGGATGAGATATCCACAGTTACAAGCGACTCTACTGGGATAGTAGCGGAACCGCCGAGTAAACTGTGATCCATGGGGGAATGTGCTTTCCATATCCATTTTTAAAAGAATTTTTAAAGTATTTTCACTGGGAATTGAAGCAAGTATATTTAGTACTTGGAGATTGTTAGACTTGCGCCTGGCCAGCGTATGCCTAATGTCTTTAAGAACGACAGTAGACTTGTTAAATTTCGAGTTAGCAAGTATTTTCAAACTTTAAATAGCAAATCAATTATCTGAAATTAAAGTGATGTAAATTCCAACCTAATGAATTAAGGAAGAGGATTTTTGAAATGTTTTGAAAGTCCACAGCTTTGGAAAAGTTATAATATGTAAAATTTCTTAAATGTAGTGTTTCAAATTTAAAATTTGGGTTTTGTAAGTTGAAAATTTTAGTAAAGATTTTTTTTTGTGTCTTGATTGTAGAAAATAATAAACAAAAGAGTTAATTAGCAAAGCTAGCGAGATAAAACAAATAGAATGAATCCTATATTCATTCATCTTTAATAAGTGTTGAACTTGATAAAATTGAGTAAAATATAAATATTAGTGAAATTTTAACAATCATTTTTCCTTACTTGTAATTTCGGGACGAAATTCTTTTAAGGAGGGGAGATTGTAACGATCCTAAATTTTGAACAATTTAAATTGTGAATATTTAATTAATTTTGAATATTTGAATGATAATTTAAACTGAATTTCCGATATAACAATGAAATTGGTGATTAAATATTTAAAATTTAATCTATACAAAGCTGAAGAAAAATTTAAACTTGACTTTGGAGTTGAAATTGAATATTTAATTTGTAATTGAAATTCAAACTAATGACTTAAGAAAATAATTTGGATTCAAGAATTTTTATTTATGTAAATTAATAAATTGATGGTTAAAATTTTAATAACATTCTTTTCTTTAGCTTAAATAAAAAAGAAAAAAAAATCAATACAAAATAAAATAAACAAATACACTTAGTAAAAAAAAATTTAACAACATAACTTAAACAAAAATTTACAAAACAAAGTAATGAAAATAATTAGACAAAACAAATTGGATTTAGATAAATAGAAAAAAAAATAAGAGGAAAACTTGTTTATGGTTTGGGCTTTGAAATTTATACCGGCCCACGTTTGAATACTACTGCCTTTATCTTTAACCCGATTCCCCTTTATCTCACTTTACCATTTTCATTTCTAAACCCTAAACGAAATAACGAAACAAAATGGCGGCCTCTCCAAATTTTTGCTCGTCTTCAAATTAGGGCTTTCGGCTTCGATCTGCTCAATTGACTTCTTCGTCTCTGCTTCAATTGCTTCGATCGATCCTCTGGTTTTCGTTCATCTCTGCTTCGATCCGCTCTTCATGATAAGGTGAGTTTCTCCTCACGATTAATCTTCATGCAAGTTTTTAGATTTGTTTTGAAGTGAATGCTTGGTTGCATGCTGGGAATTGTGGGTTATGCATTATCAGTTGCTTGGATAAATTTATCTAAACTGTTGAACCAATAAGTACTTGATTGCATGCTTTGTTTTGGTGGTTTGTGGTTTTCAGTTGCTCGGTTAAAATTGAATTCTAGACCAATAAGAACAGATGGCTCACTGCATGTTGGTTGTTGGTTGTTCTTTTGCTATGAATTGCTCTGTTAATTTGTTATTTAAACTGATGAGGACAAATACTATTGAATTTAATTTTATTTAAACTGTTAAGAACAGAAGCTACTTAAATTTTAATTAAACTGATGAGAATGGATGTTATAAATTGTATTTTTAAATTGATAAACACAGATACTATAATTTTTAATTAAATTGATGAGAGCAGATGCTATATCCAAACTTTGCTCGTTATGTTTGTGGCTGCATGTGTTGGATTTGGCTTTGTTAAATGAATATTTGTACTGCTTTATGTGTATGTTGTTGTTAGAAAATGCTTGAGAATAGGAAATAGTTGTTGATCATCTCCGATCTTGCTCAGAAAACTGTTTTCTTAAGGAAAACCTGTCAAAAATCCTTTTTCTTTTCCCTTTGTCTCTTTTTGTTTCAATGGATTTTGTTTCAGTAAAACAAGATGGATTTTGTTTTAAACTTGTAAAGGAATCAAAGCAAAATGATTTGGATGCTTAAAATATTTGTGTGAATCTACATATACCCCTTTCACTGGCCATTTGCAAAATGAAATACTGCATCTTGTTTTCTGTGAATAACATTTTTTTTTTTTTTACAAAAAAAAAAAAATTTAAGTAATTTTAGTTGCTTAGTTTATGCCTGTGATAATCATATTGAAGTGGATGATTGAGATGGAATTTCATGTGAGATGTATGTTTCTGAATGTTTGTTTTCTGTTGAAATTTGTCTTGCTTGATCTTGTTTGTTCTAGCATTCCCAGTGTATATCCAGATCAAAATCATAACCTTAGATCCAAATCTTTGTTAAAGTTAAGATTTGAACAAAGTAAATATACAGTTTTAATTTTTATTAAAAATGGAAAAGAATAAAAGGAATAAGTGAAACTGTAATGTTTTCTCTGAAAACTTAATAATAGAAGAACAACTGCATGTGTGTATAAATTAGACCATCCAGTTTCATTAATTCAAGAGTAAATATTGATTTCTCAAACCAATACTTGAATTAAAGGGTATACTCTGTTATATGCATGTTGCACAGTAATCTTGGTTTGCCTGTTTTAGTTTCCAGATTGTTATTATGTTCAAAAACATGACTTCAGGATAAAATTAATATTAGAGTTTAAGTTTTTTTTTAGCATAGTATGTTATATAAGTTAGAATTTAATCTTATCTAATCTTAAAGAAAAAAATGTGAAACAAGAATAAAACTGTGATGCCTCTGTACAAACAAAATAGGCAACAGAGCAAATATCTGTAAATAGTGTTTGAATGTTTCAGATTTATTTATTTAAGTTTATAAATAAATTACTTGACTAACAACTTGATTTTTAAAATCATAAAAAAAGAATTCTTAGTTTGCATTCAACTGAATATCTTTGGTTTAGCCTGAAACAAAATTGGGGTTTGGGTCTGCCAATCTAAGGAAATGTAGATGCCTGAGTTTCTTTTGTTGTTGTGATGATGTTTGGTGTCTGTTAACTTGATATAAAAAAAAAAAAAATCTATGTACTGCATATCTATATAAATGTGTGAATATGCTTGTGTATGCTTGTGTGTTATGCATGATGTTTGCTGTTTAATTTATTTGCCTGTTCTTAGTTCAAACTTTAGTCTAACCTGTCTGTAGCTCAATCAAGTGTTGCATTTTTGATCTCTTGAGTTGTTTCACTGCCATACTTGTAGCTTCTAAAATGTTTAAACTTCATTAGTTAAAATGTTACTCACCTGAATCTTGATGCAGAGCAGAGAAATGCAACTGAAAAACTAGTGCTTGTCACAGAATTTTTGCATGCATGCTACTTGAATCCAGATTTTAATAAAGAAATGCATGTCTGAAACAGTTTGTATTATGCAGATGTGTTCTGAGTAACTGGACCATGATGTCTCTGTATCTTCTTTCCCACATATAAAAATCTGTTCTAATACCATTAACACATAATATAATATATGTTAGTGTTATCAAGGTTCACAAAAAAAAATGATTTGTAGAATCAGGAATCATAGTTTAAGATGTTGTTCAAATTAAATAATCAAAATGATTTGAAACTCTCTGGAAACTCAGGGTAACAGGACTAGAATTGCACATGAATGAAATACCAACCACATTAAAACATTGTGGGCATGTTCATGTTTACAGATGCTAGTAATTATGTTTGAACTGTTAGGAACAAATGTTATTGATTTCTTTCAAAATTTAAAATTTTGATAAGAACAGATGCTATGTTATCTTGTTGTTAAATTGGTAAGTGCAGATGCTACTAAAATGTTTTGTTTAACTAAGTAGTTGAGGTGCATAATTGTTTTTGTAATAAAGATATGTCTTGAGTATTGCATGCTTCATGTTGCCCAGTCTTCAATTCCATTTTTGTTTGCCTATAAATTTTCATGTGCATGTTTGTTTGACCATCTCTGTAACCATAAAACATGTAAACATCTCTGTAAGCATTCTTTGTTGTCTGCATCCCATATCCCTAATCATTGTGGCACCTCTGTTCATCTCAGTTGCATGCAACATCCTTACTGCTATGTGGGTTTGCATTTCCTCTGTCCTTTGCATATAAATTTCATTTCATGATTGAATACAAGTAGTACATTTGGATACACTTGGGTACGATTCTCTTGCATGTGTAGATAGTGGTAATTAATCTGTAGATATGAATGCATTAGGATCTGCATGCTCTTGAAAAAAAATGTGAAACAACTGTTCTTTAAAAAAAATTTGGTATTTGATTAAGGAAACTCTGTGCTTTGCTATCTAGTTCTAAAACAAGTAGTTCTGTAAAACTTATGTGCACTGGGAATTTTTATGGACTTGTTCCTCTGTATTTTGGTTGCAGAGCAGAAAAAAAAAAAAGGGGAAAATTTAACACTTCTGCATATAAACCATTTTAAACTTAGGATTTGAAACAAATGAGGTTTGTTAAGCTTAAAAATCATAAGCATGGAATCTGTTGAAGCTGGACAGTGTAGCATGGGCTTTGCATATCAGTTTCACAGTGAAATGGAATTTCATGTTAAATTCAAATGTTTAATTTTGTTTGATTTTCTAAATAGAATTTGACCATGTATTTGCATGTGGGGTTGTTTTCTTGTTGGCACTGATTGTTGCTCCCTGTTGTTGCTCTCTGTACTTGTTTCCCCTGCAAGAAGTGCATGTTGCTGCCTGCCCCTTATTCCCTGCCATACTTGTTTCACCTGTTGCTTCCATTTTGGGACTGTTTGATATGTTGTATTTTAGTGCATGCTACTGTCTGCACTTGGGTATATTTCTGAGTTGCCCACTTTGAATCACTTTATTTGTGGTCTTCTGCTTCCATGGTTGCAGCCTGCTCTTGTGGTCCTTGTTTTGGTTATGTGCAGTGATTTTGTATTTGGGGCTGTTTGGATTTGTTGTGCACTGCATAGTGCCTTGCCTTGTCTGTTTTGGAGTTATGCTTGTATACTTGCAGTGATTTGTCTGACTCGTGCACGTGGGTTGGCGAGGCAGTGCACATGGGTATGAGTACACGTGTGTACTGCAGCCACACATGTGTATAAAAATTTGGAATCGCTAATGTGAAAATCTATAATAGGATTTAACTGATTTATTTGTTCACCATAACTGTAACCATTTATTTCAGTTCATTTCAAATTTAATTACTTGAATAAAGATTAATCCTGACTCGAGTGTTTTTGTGTTTTGCAATTAACGCTCGGGTCAGACCGAGTATTTTTACAGCTTGGAGTTTGCGCGCAGCGAAGTTAGAGAGAGAGGGGAAAGCACAACTAAAGCTTTTCAGAAAATTATTTTTCTTGTACTTAATAAAATTTGTTTCCGCTGTATAAAATGTAACTTATTGTATTAACTCTGATAATTGTATATAAAAGAAAGTTCATTTATGAAAAATATATTATTGTTTTGTGATTCTGTGACTGATTCTGTTTAAATTCTATAAACTAAATAACAATCCGTCATTTTGAACGTTTCTAGTTGGTTTAATTACCGGCTAGAGGCGGTCAAGGCGGCGGGTCGTTACATATAATCAATCAAACTCACAACTGTCAAAGGAGAACCAATTCCAAGAACTTGGAACAACAACCATTTGCGTTCATATTTTACTTGAAAGCTTTGCTGAAATATTGTAAAAGAATTACAAATATATGATTCTTCTATTGAAAGCAATCGCAAAGCAAGCGAGTAACAAAAAGCTATAAAGTGGATATAGGCCCAGTTTTTGGCTAAACCACTATAACTCTTGTGTTCCTTACTATTATAAACAGCTTTGTTTTATTTCGACATATAAAATACGTTAACTATGTTACTAAAATGTCGATTTAATAATGCAGGCCATAAAAACAAAGCTTACCCGTCACGAGGCTGAGCGATCCTTGACATCATCCAACAATCAAACACTGAGCCATTCAAAAATTCCATATTCAAATCCTACAAAAGAAGTGCTTCAAAAAAAAGTGAGCGATGTGGATGGAAGTGGACCATATCTAACTAACTGCAAATGTTTGAGCAAACAAACAACCAGTTAAATAGCCTGTGTCTGCCACCACCAACTTGCTTAACTATGAAATATACTTCTTTGGATAAGGGAAATCATTGGCAGCTAAAAAGTGATAACACTTGCAAAGGACAACGGGGATCGCCAACATGAATCAACGGCAAAGAGATGCGAGCAAGCATCAATCAGCAAAGGACCTCTTTAGAGGCACAAGCCCTCTTCGGAGGCACAACTCTTCGGAGGATAAAGACCTCTAACGAGGCATATGCCGCAAAAAAGAAAGTTCTCTACTCAACAAAAAAGATTGGAGGAGTCATGACCCTCCAACCATGAGAGAGTAACTTCCAGGCAATCAAAGTCCTCTTTGGAGGCACATTTCACCAGGAGTTGAAGTGTAAGAGCCCCTCTTCGGAGGCCCACTTCACCAGAGTTGAAATGCCAAACAAAATAAAGCCCTCTTCGGAGGCACATTTCACCAGGAGTTGAAGTGTAAGAGCCGCTCTTCGGAGGCCCACTTCACCAGAGTTGAAATGCCAAACAAATAAAGCCCTCTTCGGAGGCACATTTCACCAGGAGTTGAAGTATAAGAGCCGCTCTTCGGAGGTCCACTTCACCGGAGTTGAAATGCAAAACAGAATAAAGCCCTCTTCGGAGGCCCGCTTCCCAGCGAACAGGGAAAAATAAAAGCCTCCCCCAAGGGGCAGAAACAAAAAGACCTCTTCCCAGAGGCACAATCAAACAAAAAGCCTCTCCCCAGAGGTACCCTCAGAGACCAAAGCCCTCTTCGGAGGCAAAATGCTTCTTTACGGGAACCAAATGCTTCTCCTCAGAGACCAAAGCTCTCTTCGGAGGCAAAATGATTCTTTACGGAGACCGATTGCTTCTCCTCAGAGACCAAAGCCCTCTTCGGAGGCAAAATGCTTCTCTACGGAGACCGAATACTTCTCCTCAGAGACCAAAGCCCTCTTCGGAGGCAAAATGCTTCTCCACGGAGACCGAATGCTTCTCCTCAGAGATCAAAGCCCTCTTAGGAGGCAAAATGCTTCTCTATGGAGACCGAATACGTCTCCTCAGAGACCAAAGTCCCCTTCGGAAGCAAAATGCTTCTCTACGCAGACCGAATGCCTCTCCTCAGAGACCACAGCCCTCTCTCGGAGGCACACTTTAACCTTCAAAGGGAGACTTGTTCTTCTATTCTTGGAAATGCTCTTCCTCAAAAAGGAGTTAAAGTGTCCTTCAGAGGCCCGCTTTATCGCATAAGAGAATTCACTTAGTAAGAATGTGTGTATGCACACAAGAAAAAGTGAAATCTTTGAAGGTTAAAGCGCAAAAACTCATATAGAGGAAGTTGTACTCTATTTTTGACAAAATAATATTCCTCCAAGTATGGAATAACGATTCTCCACAAATTATTCCATACTTGGAGGAATAATTGTTCTCTACAAAATAAAAGTACAAGTCCCCTCAAAATATAAAATATTGCAACGAGCTTATGGTATAGGGGCAACATGGTATAACTACATCGGTAAAATTACGCTCGAACAGTATACCACAAGCTCACTGCAATATCATGCAAAGAAACTTGTACGAACATAAAAAATAAATGCATTCTCAAATTCATACAAGAGTTTGTACAAATAAAGGATCATTTTATTCAATTCTATTACAATTTCTTACAGATACAAGTTTCGAGATAAAGAAAGCGGGGGTCGGCACCCGCACAATCCCCGACCAGTACGTGCAAAAAACAAAAAGCTAAAAACTGGAATCTTCATTTCTTCTTGCCACCCTTGGACCCTTCACCCGACCGGATGGTTAGCTTTTTGGGTCGATCTTTAGGCATGAGGGAAGAAGGAGAGGGAGGTACAACTGGTTCAACTTCCGGTTCCTCTTCAGTAGCAATGATGCTCTTCCTCCCCTTTTTTGATATTCTACGCTTCTTTTTCCTTTTTGAAGAAGATTCACTTCCTGGAGTAACAAGTTTAGACAAAGTTATGTCATCAGAAAGAGTCCGCTCCGGAGATATCTCACCTCCCTCAAGTCCTTCGTCCTTTTGCTCTTGCGAAGCAGCTGGGTCATCCAAACCCTAGAGGGCACCTATTATTTCCTCCTGTGATCCCAGATGAGGGGTAGGAGTGATTGGGGAAGACAGAGGAACAGTAACTGGAGGTGAAGAAGTTTGAATGACGCTCGGCGCTTTCTCTACAAAGGAAAAGTTAAAAATGTCAGTAATTCCCGCAAAAAGAGGAGACAATGGCTCATCGAGATTCAAGAAATAATCAAGAAGCTCGTCAAATCCATAGGAAACTGGCAAGTTGTCCCCTTGAGTGGTTACCTGGAGAAGCTGGTGGTATCACATCAATTTCGTAGTCATGAGCTTCCGCACTCTCTTGTGGCTCATTTACGGCTTGTGTAATTATGGCTTCAGTATCAGCTTTGGTAGGAATTGGTGTATGAGAGCTAGAACCAACAATGTCAACATCGACTAAAGTTGAAGTTGGGACAGGGGCAGTCAAAGTTGTTGTCTTTTTCTTGATGCTCTTCCCCCATCATTTCAACTCGCGATCTAGCAAGTTGCTCCTTCCCTCTAGCAAGGGCTGCACGGGCTTCGAAATCTAAGTAGTGCGCCTCTAGCTCCTCTTCAGTGTACCCGGTGCCTTTAAACATATCAAGCGCGGTTTCCCATACTTCAGCCAGGGTAACCTCATATTTGGGACCCAGAAATGCAAGACTGCCATGCCCTAACACACTTTGCAAATAAAATTCAAATAATGTCGAGCCGATGTCAGCTTTGGTAGCTTCATGAGCTTCTTCAGCTGCAATTCTACCAGCAATAGCCTCATCTCGCTCTCTTTCGACTTTAGATAGTTGAGCTTTCAATTTTTCAATTTTCGCAACCTGAAAGCTAGTTTGCCCTCGTAACTGAGTAATATTAGTACGGTAGCCCTCTACAATTCGCTCCAGCCCATCAGCCTTGGCCTCGGCATCCCTTTGCGCAGCATGGGCATCCCGCACTTGTTGTTGAAGCACATTTTCTTTTTGAGAGTAGGAAGTGGAAGAAGTAACAAGTTCTTCTTTAAGTTTTTCCACTTCCGCTTCAAGTTTTTCATTGTAGGCGGCAATGCTATTCATTTCCGCATCATGCTGCGCAAGGGTCTTTTGCCATTCGGTTTTGTCATTTTCCATGGTTAACATAGCTTCGAGATTGGCCCAATTCACCCTCTCAAGCTCATCAACAAGTTTTTGCCAATTTGACATCCTCTCAATGTCAGTTTTAACGGCATCAAGGTTCCGTAACATGGCATTTTTATCTATGGGAACCAGGTCAAGGTCAAAGCGAACTCCTTTTAAGCACCAATTTGGAAATCGACTTTGGAGAGTGGCCGAACCTGATCCCACGTGGTAAGAAGGCCTGTTAATGATCGCCTGGATATCGGTGCGGGAGGGGGCAGGAGACTGAGAAGAAGTTGGAGCAGTAATCTTTTCCGAAGTTGCAGGCATTGGTTCCTCACTGACTTTAGCCCGTTTACTCGAGTCATCAGTTATGTGACTCTTCCCTCTATCATCGTGAGATTTGCGTTTGTGAGAGCCACCCTCTTTGTGGGAAGAATCATATCGGTCATCCGGTCTTCCATAACGTTCTTCACGGGCACGTCTCTCCCGAGCCTTCCGAGTGGCCCTATCTTCATCAGTCTCTCTGTGAACAGGAAGATAATGCTTATAGTCATACTGGCCGCGTCTCCCATATCGCTGGAAGTCATCATAATACGAGCCACCTCGCTTCATTGAAGAACCTGAAATTGGAAAAAACACAACTTTAGAATTCGTCAAAGTACAAAGAGTCAGAAGCATAAAAGTGCCGAAAGATTCTAAGTGTGTGATGTGTAAGCTACGCGCGGCAAACTACGAACCACTCTTTAATTGTGGGGTAGTTATGGGTGTAGTAATTAGCGTCAACTCTTGAGTCGACGGAGTCTGTTGCAGAGTAGAAGTAGCCTCGACCACTGAAGAAGAAATCCCGGTAGTGATAGGATCATCTTTAAAGATCTCTTGTGAGGTGGCAAAGAGGTCGCTCAGTCCTTCGAAAGTGTCGTCCCTACTCTGCTTGACAGGCCTGGTTTTCTCAGCTTCTTCGCCAGATTTCTGTGAGCGTTGGGGAGATCCCTGAGGCTCTTCTTCCTCAATAACCGGGGCAAGTTTGTCAGTTGGCCCTGCAATATCAACAGAAGTGGAGCACTTCACTAGCGAAGCCTCGGGAGCAGGTCCTTTTGGTATACTTGTGTCGGTAGAAGCTGGGGCATCCAACGCTCCAGCCGGGGAGTCTGGGATTTCATGAGGATGTGTAGAACGAGAAATATGCAAAAGTCCGTACTGATGCAAAAATTCGTCTTTCAACAGAAATTGAATGTCTCTCTCCTCAACTGGCACGACCTTGAGCCTCTCGAAAGTTGACTTATGACTGGGATCCCTAGAAGGAGGGGGGAGCGCTGAAAATAAAAAAGAAGCTGAGTTAACACTTAACAATTCAGTCTCGCAAATGTCGGATAACAAACGAAGTAAGAATGGTTAATCTTACTTCCTTCCCTCCATACAGCGTAAAACCCCGGGGGACAGCGGACATAGAAAAATTGAGTCAAAAACCCATGAGCGCTGTCAGGAAGACCGACGATCAATTTACGATTTCGAGCACTTCTCACGACAGTAATAGAGGGGTGATCTTTAGACCAGGTGAAAGAGCATAGGAAGCAAATCTCGTCAAAGCTTGGGAGTCGATTAAGCGTCCTACTAAACAGTACACACAACCCCATTAAAATGGCATAGCCTTTGGGGTGTAATTGGGATGGGGCGATGGCCAATTGACGAAGAAGTTGTTGGAAAAAGTCATTGAAAGGAGGAAGGCCCCCACTCAGGCACATTTGTCGATTGACCGTTACAAAGCCAGAAGGCGCCACGTCAGGAGTGTTGGTTTTATCAGGAAGAATGGCATCTGATTCAGCAATACCAAACTGAGCACACAATTGGCGAAAAACTTTGTACGATAAAGTAGAAGAGGCTCTTTCAGGAGGATTGATTAATGGAATTGGAATAGGAGCAACAACTCCAGCCTGTGCTGTTATCTCTTCTTGCTGGGAAGTCATTCTACACAAACAACTGGATATTCAAATATGAAGGTGCACGTTTCCTAAAAAGTGTGAAGTGTTGTGCAAAACTAATAATGACAAGTAAATATAACTGAAGTTAAACTAATCGACAATTGATCGATTACTAAATTTCAGGACTTGTTATTTTAAAAAAAAAGGGTTCACGTGCAGTATTGGTGCAAACCGGTCGATTTCAATTGACTATCTCAATGTTGCTTTAATACTCTACTTGAATTCATTGAAGCACTTCGTTCACACAATCTGTTTAAGTTAATTACCTTCTGTCAACTAATCTGTCATTTGATGTGGGCAGTCAATGACAGTATATTCGCCTTGGTTTTCTGTAGTTGTTATTTTCAGTAGTTAGTTAGCTTATAAGTTAACAGGATATGTGGAATAATGCAACAAAGTTCAAATAATTTAAAGTTTGGGCAATTCAGAGTTTAGGCAATTCAGTCCGGTAATACAAGTTAAATAATCAAGTTGGGATTATGCTTGTGACAACTCGTTCACGGCCTAAGGGGTATGCGGCGAGTTAAGTTAAGTTCTGTAAATCGTAATGTGCATGGAGGAAAAAGCTTCAAATCAGAAGCCCTGTCTCGGCCGCGACTCAAAGCCTAGGTCCCATCTACTTGAGTCGGTCAAGGATTAAGCCACAAGAAGCAACTCGGTATGGAAAATAGCCCAAGTGCAGAGTCGTTCACGACTTATGGCTTGAGATGGTCACGGCCTAGAGGATAAGTTATGGTAAGGATCTAAAGGGCTGAGTCACTTGTGCGACCTAAGTCCTAAATCGTCAGGAAATCACACGACCCAAAAATTAGGTCGTGGACGGATGAGATTGCAAGACATTCCTAAGTCGGTAGATCCAAAGGACCAACTAAGTTGTGAGAATTCTAGGTCATCTCCTCAACCAGTTAACTCCTTTCTAACCCATTAACCCGCTAAGGACCTTCTCATCTCCTCCAAACTCACAGACCAGTTAATTCGAGACACTCTAATCCATTATCTTCTCCTCACATGGTCAGAAATCACCCAAAAAACCAATTCGAATCGCTTCAAGTTTGCGACAAATCTGGTGCACTACTATGTTATCGCGAACGATAACAACAATATGATCGATGGCAGTCGCAAATCAATCAGAAAAGTGGTTCGCGATGGAGCACGGTACAAAAACGAATTGGAGTCAGAAAATGCGGAGGTCAGATTCGTGAGTCAATAGTGATCGTGGATTGAACAGAAGGTGAATTCACTTACACAATATAAAGGTGAAGATGAGTTGATGACTGATTAGCTTGGATTCGTATCTGGAAACTTGAAGGATCGTTATTGGTAGGATCAAATAAAACAGATAAGCAGTAAAGTGAGGAGGAAGGACTGACTCAACGGCTTATATACGAAACAGGGGGGAAGATGAAAGGACTAACGAGTCATGAGCCTCTTTGAGTCGTTTACGACTCATGCACTGGGTCGAAGCACACGACTCACGGTTTAAGCGTGTACTTCGAGGGGCAATTGTTAACTCCTCTGCTCAAGCGACTCAAACCAGGCTCGCGACTCACAATGATTACCGACTCAACAGCCTTAGCTTGTTGCCGACCTAAAATGAATGACGACTCAACTGATTGCCGACTCAACGAATTGAGGAGTTGCACGAGTTAGAGAATTGTGCGACTTACGACTTAAGGAGGTGAACGGTTTATGGCTTAAGGATTGAACGACTTAATGAGTTGACAGACTGAGCGACTCACAACTCAGAGAAATCTGTGACTTAAGGCCTCCGCGACTTAAGATATGTCACAACTCAGGGGAGGTACACGACTTAAGAAGTCTACGAGTTAAAGAGCCCACGATTTAAGGAGTCTACGAGTTAAAGAGCCCACGAGTTAAGGAGTCTACAAGTTAAAGAGCCTGCGAGTTAAAAGCTTACGAGTTAAAGAGCTAACGACCCAACAGGTTAAGACCTAAGCGACTTAGGGAATGTAACGACTTAAGAAAGTCCACGACTTAAAGACGTTACGACCTAGCGACCTAAAGGAGTGACGACTCAAAGCACTAAAAGGAAGAGTCAACAACACTTAAGTCGCTGCTGACTTATAACTGCAGATAAGTCGTTCACGACCTAAGACTTGGAGACAAGTTCAATACCATGCTGTAATAAGATGACTCGTTGACGACTTACGACCGATGATGAGTCGTGTACGACTCATGCTAGCATAAAGGAAGTTGCATTTGGTTAACTCATGAACGACTTAGAACTTGTATCAATCATTCAAATGGGTGCATAACTTTGGACCAAGCCATGAGCT
Source organism: Allium cepa (assembly GCA_030765085.1). NCBI lineage: Eukaryota > Viridiplantae > Streptophyta > Magnoliopsida > Asparagales > Amaryllidaceae > Allium > Allium cepa. Next base: position 873,547,196 of record CM060945.1, on the reverse strand, counting down.
AAACCCAGTAGGTCGGCCGCGACCTACCATGAGTCATCTACGAGTTACGACTTATCATAAGTCGTGTATGACTTACAACCTAGTATAAGTCGTACACGACCTAAAACCACAGAGCCAAAATTTTAGTGCTGCCTCACTTTAAACCGTGACTTCTTAACTCGCGAACGAGTTAGGACTTGTATCCAGATAAACGAAGAAAAGCTCAGTACCACTTCACCTACTCCACTGCCTGCTGACTCTTGAACCTTGAGTCGAGCGCGGCCTACGACTCTCCATGAGTCGGTCACGACTCATGACTTGGGCGAAAACCGCTGCCTAGAATTCTCTATAAATAGAGGGCTAACTCCAACATGAGGGGGACTTTTGGATCATTTTTCTTCAAGGCATTGAAACTTCACTATCTTCAAAGAAATCTACACTCCATCACTTCAAGCACACGCAAGACGCTTAGATCAACCTTGCACAGGAATTCAACACATTCAATCATGAATTCGAAGAACTCCGTCACATCGAAGTTTTCCCTAGCTACTAGTTTCTTTTGAATTGAATTGAATTGAATTGTAATTGAAGGAGATTGTAATAAATTGTAATCCGATCAGCAATAAAAAGGATTGAAGTGGACGTAGGCTTGATCATAAGCCGAACCACTATAAACTCTGTGCTCATTTACTGCATTTTATGTTACTTACTATTATTTCTTGATTCCCATATTCACAGGTGGTGCTTTCACATTGTTTCTACACACACCGGGGTGTTAGCGTCTGATTTTCACGTTAACAAAGGGAAATAGCACTTGCTTGTTTATAAAGGGGTTTCGACATAGTCAAAACCTATGGTTGTGAAAGATATTTCAAAAGAAGCTTCCGAAAGAGAGTTGCCTCCTTTTTATTGTAATGACCCACTTTTTTGGACTGTTTAAATCGTCAATAAACCACACATGTCAACTCAAACCATTCATAAAGGAGGATTGTTAATGGGTTAAATAAGAAAATAAGAGAAAAGGAAGGAGAGAACAAACTTAGAATCTTGCAGTGGAATGATAAAATTTAGTAATCAAATAAACAGTTCATGAAGCTGTTTATATTTTACATTTGATTATAATCTATACAACGTTCATCAGAGTTATATATATACATCAGAGATAAATAAGTAATGCAGTAGACACACATGATGCAGGGATAATAGTAGTAGTAATATGCCAAATCTTCGTCTTCGTTCTCCGAAGTAAGTCCTAAATAAGCTGAAAAACTCAAGACTGACCAGAGCGTAATGAAAAGACAAAACACTCGAGTCGGGTCTAAAATGTCCTTACATAGTCAAATCGATATTGCATACAATATGAGTGCAACGTCTTTAGAGATGCTTACGAGTTTTCACATCTCTTATCCAGGGTATAACATGTGTGCAATAAATCAAGAGATGTTACGGGATTTTCCATCTCTTAGGGATCCGTCAAACTATTTATATATAGTAGAATACGCTATATATAATGTCTAATCAGTAAAATAAATGCTAAAACTGTGTTAAGGATTTACATTAATCCTCCTTAACGCGTTTTTAAGCATTGTCGTACAGTTTGCATATAAAATACCAGTTAAACGGTTGGTGGATAGGTATGCGCCGTGATACGACAACACTAAACCAAAATCGTATAGGTATCATTTAATGATAAAAGTATGACAAGGGACGTTAGGCAATGCCCAAGGTAGTATACTACCAGTTTACCCTTCTCGGCTGGGGCTAACGCATCATAGCCATGATCTCCCACCACGTCCAACACTCCCATAACCCGAAGGGTACGCACTAACCAATCATAATGCAAATGATGGTATTTCGAAGAAGTACGTCTGCTGGGGGTTGCTAACCCACTTGGCCGGTACAGCTCCTATTTTAGTCATTTCAAATTGACACAAGTGCCAAGCTAATCCATCATCGTTCTCTTTCTTCAAATCCAGCAAAAGATGCCAAATCCAACCACTTTGTTCTAAATTATCGCTCCACGTACACAGTTGTTAAAGTGGTTCTAGTATCTACAGAGAATATGCTCATATCCGGCTCCGGTCTCTTTAACAACTAAACATCGTTTTACACACTGGTTGGTACTTTTACATTTCGAAGACAGTACACACTTGATATCAAACTATCATATTTGCATCAAAATCAAATCCATTTCAAAATCATCATATTTACTCAAAATATACCATTCTAATTCAAAACCATATTCGTCTTAATATATCGATTTCGCTTCCAAAATCATTTCAAATTCCAATTTGGGTTATAATTTCATTTAACCCAATTCATATTTAAATCCATGATTTAAAAAAATTAACATTCCACTCTTGACCGGTTTGAATTTTTGAAAATAGTTTGAATAGTTTTAAAATAGTTAAAATAGTTTAAATGGTTTAAATGGTCAAAATAGTTAAAAATAGTTAAAATGGTTAAAATAGTTAAATATAAAATAGTTTTAAGTATTAAAATGGTTTACATGGTAAAATAATTTGGAAAATCAAAATAATTTGAATGTTAAAAGAATATGCATTTTAAAGCAGTTTATACCAAAATAATTTATTTGAAAATAATTTCAACGTCAAACGGATTCAATTCCAATTTCCCAATTCAACCAATTCCAATTTCCATCCAATTGATTCAATTTCGATTTCCATTCAAATCAATTTAAACTGCAATTTCAATTAATTCAATTCCACTTTTGCATTCAATTAATTCAATTTCAATTTCAATTTATATCGATTTCGAGCTCGATATTTTCAAAATATCGATTCAAAACATTTAAATCAAATTATCCTTCAATCTTCAGTTTAAAATCCCAATCTTCAAATAAAATTCAACTCGAGCTCAATTTCCAAATATCATTTTTATATCACTTTTACTCAATAATATTCAAAGTTTTAATAGAAGGTCGATCTTTAAAAAAAATCAATTTATGGAATTTAACTATATTCCGATTTTAACTTCAAAATCTCAACCTTAATTATTTAACAATTTCTTTTAACGAAAATTCATTTCAACATTTCGAACTTGAATTCATGATTAATTCGATTTTTAAAATAAGTTTTTTCTTTTAAATCAAAACCATATAAATAATTTCAAATCAAAGATTTTGAAATTTATTTAATTTAACCAATCCGGTGTTCGTATATAATTTTCAATCCTATGGCCAAGTTGTAACATTCCTGAAATATTAGCCAAAATAATTCAATAATTAAATTAATTTTGAATTTTAACTGTGGATTTAGTTGTGAATTAATTGGAGATTTCCAAAATAAACTTAATTTTTTAGATTATAAATAGAAATTTGGTTTATGGATAATTGTATTAGAGATAAATATGCACTATAATTTGAATAAATATGTATATAGATTGAAAGTTAAAATTTTAAATAAGATTTTTGATTTTGAAAAATTCAAAATGTATATATTTATAAAATTGGATTTTAAAAACCACATAATTTTATACTAGTAGAAATTTGGTAATATTTATTTTGAAAATTTATATGAATGTAAATTGTGTTAATATAAATTTTTAAATAAGTATATAAACATTATAAAAAGAAAAAAAAAATTTAATTAAATGTAAGAGAATAATTGGAATAAAGTTTTGTTTTGGAAATATAAATAAAAATTAGTTTTAAATCATTTGTTTCTTTAAATTGGTATAAGTTGAAATAACAAACAAAAAATGTATATATGTAAATATTGGCTAAGAAACAAAATTCTTTCAACATTGTATATATGTATATGCTAACAAATAAAAGGTAAATTCATTTATAAAATAAATGTGATATAAAATAAAATAAAATAAACATTCTTTTGTCTTTAAAAAAAATTTAAAAAACAAACATATGCATACATGCACATGGGTTTGGAGTAAAGAGATTAGCAAAAATCTAAAGCTCATGATTTCATTTTTACACATGGCATTCAAGATATTTTATTGGATAAAATAATAGAATTAAAAAATTTGTAGAAAACTCTTCAGCTCCCCAAATTCAAATTTATTTAGTCTTAGCCAAATCTGAAAAACACAGTAAAAAGATTTGAGCATCTAAAATTCTGAATACCCAAGAAAAAGAAAATGATGAGAAGAGAAAAGTCAGAAAAGAAAATGCATTCTCTTCTCAAGAATCTGGGAGCAAAGTCAAATACAAATTCTTCAACCTGTAATTCACTTCAAAATGCAAATCAATCTTGTCTGCATTTTTGTCAAACCAGATCTGGAAACATCATCAGTTAAAAAGAGATTCCAAATCTGATGCTTCAAAAAAATACAAACTGCAACACAAAAATCAAATCTAGAAAGCATGCAGTGGATTCCTAAAACAAATTCAAAATCAAAGCTTGGTTCAAGCGAATTAAAGGAAAGAAGATCAAAACCTTTCAGCTTGTAATCTCCTCTGAAAACAAATTCAACCTGTAAGTAAATCTTTTTTTTTTTGTTTGTTATTAAGGAAGTAAGTAACAAATGCAATAGGAAATTTAAAACAAAGGTATGTTAATAAACTTCTGCAGATCAAAGAAAAAGAAAAACTACAATCAAGAAAATTCAACAACTAAAGTCTAGGCCTTGTTCTTCTGTTCTTCCCAAACACTCATGATCTAGTGCTTCTCTGTTACAAGCAACAGGTGAGCAAACCTTCTACTTTGAATCTGTTCTTGTTGTTGTGAGCAAAACTCCTTAACCTTGTTTATGTCTTAGTGTTTTGGTTTGTCTTTGAAATATGATACAAGTTATGCTTGAATGATTGTGTGAAAGTGCATTTCATGTCTCTATGTATATACTTGACTGTATGCATACATGTTTATCATCTCTGCCTTTAACCCAGTAAACAAACCTCTGATTCATTCCTATATTTATGCTACCAGGTGAGCAAACACTTTCACCTCTGTTTTATGTTTTGATGCTTGTGAGAATGATGTTGTGCTTGCTTAAACTTTGTTCTGGAGATGTTATTGATGTGCTAGTGTACTTGAGTATGATTTGTTTTCTAAACTACCTGGAAGTTTGAACATGCAATAGAACCTGTTACAATTGATGATACTTCAGAGAATTTAGTTGTGTTATGGTTGCATGTAAAAAGTTGAGTAACTTCATTTCTAAAACTCAAAAAAAAAAAAAAAAAAAAAAAAAAAAAAAAAAAAATTTTAATCTCAAATCTCAAAAAAAATGAAGTTCAATGGAGTTTTAAAGTAAAAACAATTTGTTTTTAAATGCTTAATTAAGCAAGAAATATTTATCTAAAAGATAAATAAAAATTTAATGATTGGGTTCATTAAATTATTAGAATAATTAAGTTGGATAATTAATTATTTAGTTAATTAATAATATGGATGATTAATTAAATAATTGATAATTTTAATTAAGTCTTGAGATTTATTTAATAAAAGGGTAAATAAGTTGATATCAAGGTTGATTTTAGAAGTGACTAATGAATTAAGGCCTATTTATAAAAGTGATTAAGATTTTATTAATTACAACTAAGGATTAATTAATTAAGATGATTAATTAAGAGGGTGATTAATTAATAAAGGTGGTTAAGACTAAATCAATTAAATTAATCATTGATTAAAAATCACTAACGAAGGTAATTATGTGAGTAATAAAATTTTAACCACACGGGCTATTCATCTTAATTAAAGATGTTTGATTGTTATTGATGTTGTGTGATGGATTGATATATTTGATATGTGATGCGATGCTATGTGATGTTTTGTGCTAAGCTGTTATTTCTATGATGTATATATTGTTATGCAAACCCTGACCCGTAGAACGACATTTGAATTTCGATGCGACAGGGAGTCGGATTCCATTTGGTTATCCGAAACCCACATCGAATCGCAATGATTGAATCTGTGATGATTGATGATGTTGCACTATTGTGTAAAACCCCTGGACCACACTATACACACACAAATATGGATTGCACGTGGAAATGGGTTAAGTCACAGATTTTGAAATTGTTTTTAAAATTAAAGTTTGAATCCAAAATAGTTTTGGAATTAGAATTGAAGCTTTGGGAAAAAGGTTATTTTGAATAGCTTGATTAAGTTTGAAATTTAAATAATTAAATTTGAGTTTGAATTCAATATTTGAAATTGAATTCTATAATTTAGGGACTAGGGTTTAAAAAGTTATTCAACTTATAAATGGGTTGTATGGGTTTTTAAACCATTTTAAAGGTGATGTTTTGAAATTTAAATTTAACCCATGTTTTCAACTTGTATAAGATTGGATTTTCGGAAACGAAAACTGTTGTTTTCAAATAATAGAAGCTTTCATATAAGAAATGGATTTCCAATGTGTGTTAAAAGGAATTCAAGTTTTGAAATGGGAAATGGTTTTCCGAGTTATTAATAAATCTTTGGAACGTGTTTTGAAAGCTATAAATTAAATCTTTAATTTAAAGATTTATTGAGTTGATCCAACTGAAATGGGAATTGTTTTGAAATATATGAATAGATCTTTGTGAAACCGGTTGAAACTTTGTGAAATAAATCTTTTTGTTTAAAAGATTTAAAATGGTAATTTGTTTAACCATTTGAAAGAAAAGTTTTGGAGTTTTAAGTTGTGACTTAACTGAGATCCCATATCCATATATATTTAAAATATTGCGCTCACTATTCGGTTTAGCCGGGAGAGGACCTTTGTGTCATATAGCCCATTCCGAATATGTGATACGTCGTTATGGATAGCATTGAAGACCGGTGGTGAAGACCGGGTGTTTGCGAGAACGATAGGATGACCTATCGATTGACTCTGCACTGAGTTGCTCCGGTATAGAGTCCTCCCTTAGTGATGGGAAGTCCGATCGGGATTGTGAATACCCGGATTTGCAAGGGCTTCTTTGGAAGTGCCTTCGGTTCTGTTCGAACCCGGAACAGACTTGTATGGTTGTATGTCCGACATTACACTTTGAGATATTAACCGATCTCTATCAAATACATTTCTGTTGGTGGCGGAGAATTTATTCTCTTAGCTTAACACCCTTCTCTGAGACGTACGAGCCCAGAGGTTATGTAGTTGATATTTATCGGTGGTATATTCCCAATTTGGTAATGTGGCATGCTGAGTGCTGCTGTGTGATGATCATTGGTTGATCATTTGTGATATGATCATTTGTTTGATCATTTATCTTTGTGATCATTGCTTTGGTTATCTGTTGACCCAAAGCATGGCTTTGTGCCAAAGCGTAGCTTTGTGGACGAGACTGCATCAGGGCCTCACTCCCCGGAAATGGTCGAAACAGGAAAGATGCGGCAAGGTTATGAGGGTCGCGCCCTTTAGGGTATGTCATTCCCTTCTGGTAAAGGGTGGTATTATGGTATGGAGCCCAGATACTTACTCATGTGGTTGCTCCAATCTCATTTACTGTGTGGTTGTTGCTTAGAGGCGCCTCGGATAAAGGTCCCAAAGGACCGGGGGATGGCATATTCGTGTAGTAGTTACCTAGTTACAGAGGTAACCCGGCCTTGTGTTGGCAGAGATCTAACCGTAACGTTAGTTCTCGGGACGTCCCGCCAGAGGCGATCCCATAGACAGTAGGAAGTTCCTTAGCCTGACCATTTGTTGGAAATCCAATCAAAACAATACGCGCCCTGTACGGTTTTAGTTGTATAACCTGCCATGGAATGTGGCGGTAACCTGCTATTGAACATGGTAGCTATAGTAGGCATACGACGAAATGTCGTATGTTGGCTAGGATTTATATTTTACTTTCGAAATGGTTTTCCACACCTTGCACTTATAGTAATAATAGCAAAGAAATTTTCTCGTATTAATCATATTTGACTATCATAAGGAGAAATCTCCTCCAATTCTGCGTTTGCATTGTGTGTGTGGCGGGAGGCCTTATGGTAGTTTCATTTTCCAAAAGCATTGCGGATTTCAAATTTAAATTCTTTTGTTTGTTTCAAAGACCAAATGCTTTTGTTTGCTCACACCAGTCCCATGACTGACCTGGAGTTTATTGTTCCTTTCCTAAACTCTGGGTGCCCACTATTTTCCCACACGGGCAGTCTAGAGTTGGGTTTTTCAGATAGTCAGGTTTAGTAGATTATCTGGAGCTAGTTCCGTCTTTGGATCGGGACTGCACTTGCTTAGCTTTGTGCATCGTTATTGAGAGTCCGAGCTATCGCTGGATTGGTGATTTGGAGATGGAGATTACCGATGCTGGAGTTCTTTCTTGAAGACCATATTAGAGATTTTTGTTCCGCTGCTGTGTTATCTTTTCTTTCCGCTGCTGTTATCTTGTATCATATCTCTGATGTATAATAGTATCTATTGTATCGTCTGTTGTATCATATTGTATCAGATGTTGTATCAATGATGTATATATGATATATATTATTCTTTTCTTCCGCTGTGTTATTTACTTAATGTGTTATAAGCTCCGGCGACTCGAATTTGAACGATCGAATCTGCGGCATTCGAGTACAATGTGAAGTATGGATGTCGATTTTCGAACGCGAAAAATTCGAATCGTTACACAAGTGATCATTTATTTTAATTTAATTTTAGGGATGGATATATATCATTTCAATCCAAATGTCACTGTCATAGGTATATATCATTTCAACCTATTTCTTAATTTATTCGAAATAATTCAATTTGTGGCTCGCATACTGTAAATAATATACAGGGTGATAACATGATATATATATATATATATATATATATATATATATATATATATAAAAACCAATAATCCAAATATCAACCAATTTGCATCCATATCAATCAATCATAAAAACAGACAATATAATTCCAAGCAATTTCATTGTTGTAAATATCCATTAATTTACTGGCAATTAAATTCCAATTTCAATTTGGCTGTCAATTTTAATTTTAACAATTAATTCAATGACAATCTTGATGATAATTTAAATTTATTAACAATGACCAATAAAATTTTATATCACTTCATAGTACCAATTTAACTAGCACAAAAATATGCTAGTACGTTGTGAGCACTATAAAACACTCACATTGGGTCTTCAATTTCAAATCAAATCGAACGACGTTCGATTTGACCTCAAATTTTTACTAACTCCTAATGACTCCAGATCTATCCCAAAACGTAATGCTTGATACCACAATCCCGTCGCCACCTATTTCGTCCAATTTCGACCTCGTATGAAATAGTTGTATAATTTCAAAGATTGAACGAATTTAATTTAAATAATTTACAAACTTTTTATTTATAATTTAACCAAAAATAGATCAGGGCCGCTCATCCTAGATTTGTAAATCTAGGCCATGCGTCCGGCTTCTTTCACATTATGTATAGGTACAACCGAAACCCACTTGCACGCCTTCAACCTTAGATGTCTCACCTCCTATGATCGTCGTGACGGAGATTAGGCGATGCCACGTGAAAGCCCATGCTCCACTTAACCTTCGGCCACAAGCACAAGAAGCTCGGTCACAACCCTACATAGAAAATCGTGCATGAACTTGATAACTTCAAGGCCATATTCTGGCTCCAAACGACGACGAAAACTCGAATCTACCGTTGGATTTAGAGATCTCTCTATGCTCTTCATTATTTTAGTTGAAAATTTCTCATATAGATAGATGGATTTGGAGAAATTTGAGGGGGAAAAGTTAAAGAATTTCGGCCATTAAACATGATAACGGTGGTTGGGGCAAATAGCTAGAGTTTATTGTTGTGCTATGTATTTATACGCATATACGTATTATTTTATTATTATTTTTGACTTTTTCTAGACAAACTCCAAATGAAGCATGCTGCTAGGCGTTTATAATGTTTTACCCCTATTCCAAACACAATGGAACATGTTTCGGGCCATAATTTGATCTTATGTGGATGATAGCTTTTTGGATCGAATTAAAATATTAAATTTTTGATATTAAAACAATGCATTTCTATCTCATACGACCAAATGATAACTCCAAACGCTATAAAATTTGAAATACAATAATAATGCACTAATACTGATCCAATGGAATTAGTTTCATCGAATTCCGACACTGTTCCCCGGAAGGCTAATTCTAATTTCCCGATTATAATATAAATTCCAATTTGCAATTGTTCACTTTTAAATCCAATTTTAAATATTAACAATCTTCATTGTTGTTTAAATAAAAATAAATTAACTTTCGACATTAATTTTAATCATATCAAATTCAGAATTCAATTATTCAAAAAATCTATAATATTAATTTTTTTATATAATTTAATAATCCTATAAATCAATATTAACTTCCAAATAAATTTTATTTATCAACATCATTTTATTTCTACCTAGATAATTTACAATTATTATTCAACTTTAGTTATTGATTATAAACCCAGTTAATGTATATGATTTTATTTCAATCTTGTTATCGTCAAAACTTCAAAATTAGTTTATTTCAAAAACATGAATAATTTTTTTATCCAATTTCATATCCAATAATTTACATTCAAAATCATTGAATTTTTATTTTTGACCATCTTTATTTAATAATTACATTAAATTTAATAATTTAAGACAGCAAAAATATGGGTCGCTACAATCTCCCCCACTCAAAATTTTTCGTCTCTGAAAAGGTGTTAAGTAAAGAATTTGACACTTGATATATTTTAAAAATAATCAACTTATAAAACATAAATTCTCAATAGAAAACTTTTACTATGTTTCCACTATGCTACTTCAATTGGTTTACGGAAAATACAAGTTAGTTATCAAAACAAGTTATAAAATTTTAAAGCTTCAAAAAATTTCTAACACTCGGATTTATGGAAAATTTCGGCAGTCTCCTTTGCACGGCTTGATCGGCACCACTACAAAACGCCTCTACGGGCCCCAAACCAACAAAAGAAAACAAAAGCCAAGTGGCTCCATCATGAAACCGACAAGTCAAATGACAAAAAAACACGTACCTTTTTGTCAGGCAATCCAAATTTTTCTTCATTTTAAATACATGCATATTAATTGCCAATGATATCCAATCATATAATTTAAAATCATTTTATATTTTGCATTTTTCAATTTCCAATGTATTCTTCACTTAAGCCCGTACAATGTACATATATCATCTGTACGCAATATCAAATCTAATCGCTCACTCGATCACACAATTTCACTTCCGAACTAGTATCGTTCATTCGACTATCTAATGCAGACGCTGATTTGGATCCTTGATCAGAAATCATCATTCTCCTTGCATAGCCATATACTATGATAGAGAATTCCAAAATCAAATCAAAAATCCATATCCAGGGTTCGTCGTTGAGAATCGAGTGAAAAATCCTAACTCGGACCGGTATAAATTATCTCAAAATTTTGTGCTCGAATCTGGATCAAATCATTATGCGAATAAAATAATATACGTACAAGTTACATATTCATTTCTATTGATTTTGAGCTATATCAAATTCCTTTATTTACATTTACTTAATTTTCATAATTTCATTTAATAACAAATTTATTTGTGAAACATTTTATTAATCATCACTTTAGTTTATAATCATTCTATAAAAGTCTAACTTCTTATATATGGCGTTCCTTAGTTTATAGTTATCTCAAAAGTTACAAATTCAATTTCACAATTCCTTTGCAAAATTATATTTAATTCTTTAACCAATTTATGAAGATATTATTTATTTCATTTGTCTACTTTCTTAAGTTCACTTACTGATTCCACTTAGTCATTAATCATTTCAAAAATATACCAATTAACTATATAGCATTTATTATTACCACCAAATTTCCATTTATATACATTCTAATAACTTTTAAGTTTGTTTACTTGTATAACATCCCATTACATATCTAAGTCATATTTTAACTTTTACATTTGGCAAGTCTTATTATATGCTATCAGATTGCAATTTGGCATTATACAAATTAATTGACTCACTTTTACGTAATTAGAATTTTCACTTTTTCATCTTGTTTAAACTATATTTACTTCAGTTTAAGATTTGCAAACTTCAACTCTAAGGCTTCTCAAACATTTAGCTTAGATTTCTTAATTCTCTTATTTAATAAGTTCTGATTATTCAAATATTTTCTTTTATTCAAAAAATTTAAAGATTATTAATTAATAGAACTTAAAATTTAAATACCCGGTTCATTTCAAATCATTTGAAGTAAGTGTGAATACTTAAATCTTATATATAAAATCATACTTTTGGAGTTTAAACCAAAATTCATTTATCAAAAAATTTTTGAAGCAAAGCTTCTTAGAAGTCTCCTCCACTTTGAGACTCGAAAATGAAGATCGATGATGTTGCGTAATTATTACCGAAATTATTTTTCAGCGACAGAAGAGTGGATTACCGAATTCATTACTCTTAAAATTTATTTGAAAACAATTTGTATTTGTATATAATCTTGAACAATACTAATATTATTATCCAAACCTTGAAAATCTATTTCAGAAACACAGGAATTTAAATTTATGAAATTCTCAACTTTATATTCCATTTTACACTCCCTTTAAAAAAATTATTTTTCATAATAATTTTTCAACTAACATTACTATATTTTTCCATAATTTAAAAACCATTTTCAAGAAATTCACCGATCCTAGATTCAAAAACTTCTCAATTTAAATCCATTTTAATTTATATGTCACATTTATAAATTATTCTTACAAAATTTTACTTTCTTAAAATATTTCACAATGCTTTATCATTGTTCATTACATAATAAACACCTTTTGTTAAGGCACAACAACCAATTAATGATAATAATCAATATTATAATTCCTAACAACCAATTCTCACTATATACTATAATAATTTCTGAAAAATTATTTCTTTGTATATAACAAATAATTAGGGTAAAATTATTTCATTTACCCAATTTTAAAACAATATCGTGTCGGTTTACCTTGTTTAAGAGTTTAGAAACCCCTATCGATGTGGTTGTACATCCCATATCGACCAGAATTCCTAAACACTTAACCGATAAATCAACACAATATAAAATATTTCGTATTCACTAACAATTACGTGCTCATATCCATTAATACATCAAACTCTTTCTAGGGTACTACCGACCCTATCTCCAGTGAGTTACCCCATAAAGCTAAGGTTATCGCTAAACCAAAACTCTGATACCAACTGTAACGACCCACCTTTACGGACAGTTTAAATCGACAATAAACCACACATGTCAACTCAAACCATTCATAACGAAGGATTGTTAATGGGGTAAATGAGAAAATAAAAGAAAAGGAAGGAGGGATCAAACATATAATCTTGCAGCGGAACGATAAAATATAATAATCAAATAAACAGTTCATGAAGCTACTTATATTTTACATTTGATTATAATCTATACAACATTCATCAGAGTTATATATATACATCAGAGATAAATAAGTAATGCGGCAGACACACATGATGCAGGGATAATAATAGTAGTAATATACCAAATCTTCGTCTTCGTCCTCCAAAGTAAGTCTTCAATATGCTAAAAAACTCAGGACTGACCCGAGCGTAATGAAAAGACAAAACACTCGAGTCGGTACTAAAATATCCTTATGTAGTCAAATCGATATCTCATACAACATGAGTGTAATGACGTCAGAGATGCTTACAGGTTCTCACATCTCCTATCCAGTGTATAAAATGCACGCAAGAACTCAAGAGATGTTACGGGATTTTCCAACTCTCAAGGATCCATCAAACTATTTATATATAGCAGAATACGCAATATATATAATGTATAATCAGTAAAATAAATATTACAATAGCATTAAGGCTTTACATTAATCCACCTTAATACGCTTTTAAGCACTGCCGTACAATTTGCATATAAAACACCAGTTAAAAGGTCGGTGGCTACGGATGCACCGTGATACGACAGCACTAAACCAAAATCCTATGGGTCTCGTTTAGGGATAAAAGTATGACAAGGAACGTGAGGCAATGCCCAAGATAGGATGCTACCAATTTACCCTTCTCGGTTGGTGGTAACACATCATAACCATGATCGCCCACCGCGTCCAACACTCCCATAATCCGGAGGGTGCACATCAATCAATCACAATGTAAATGATGGTATTTTGAAGAAGTGTGTCTGCTCAGGGTAACTAACCCACTTGGCCGGTACGACTCCTGTTTTAGTCATTTCAAATTGGCACAAGTGCCAGGCTAATCCATCATTGTTTTCTTTCTTCAAATCCAGCAAACGACGCCAAATCCAACCACTTTGTTCTGGATCATCACTTTACGTACATAGTTGTTAAAGTGGTTCTGGTATCGACAGAGAGTATGCCCACATCCGGCTCCGGTCTCTTTAACAAACAAACGTTGTTTTTCACACCGGTTGGTACTTTTACATTTCAAAGATAGTCCATACTTGATATCAAGCTATCATATTCACTTCGAAATCAAGTCCATTTCGAAATCATCATACTTACCCAAAATATGCCAATACAAAATCATATTCGTCTTTATATATCGATTTCGCTTCCAAAATCGTTTCGAATTCCAATTTTGGTTATAACTTCATTTAACCTAATACATATTTAAATCCGTGGTTTAAAAAAATTAACATTCCACTCTTGACAAATTTGAATTTTTGAAAATTGTTTGAATAGTTTTAAAATAATTTAAATAATTAAAATAGTTAAAATGGTTAAAATAGTTTAAAATAGTTAAAGTGGTTAAAATCGTTTAAGTATTACATTGGTATATATGGTAAAATAATTTGGAAAATCAAAATAATTTAAATATTAAAAGAATATAGATTTTTAAATAGTTTATACCAAAATAATTTATTTGAAAATAATTTCAAAGTCAAACCATTTCAATTCCAATATCCCAGTTCAACCAATTCCAGTTTCCATTCAATTGATTCAATTTCGATTTCAATTCAAATCAATTTAAACTTCGATTTCAATTAATTCAATTCCACTTTCACATTCAATAAATTCAATTTCAATTTCAATATATATCGATTTCGAGCTCGATTTTTCAAAATATCGATTCAAAACTTTTAAATAAAATTATCCTACAATCTTCAGTTTAAAATTCCAAACATCAAATAAACTTCAACTCCGAGCTCAATTTTGAAATCTCGTCTTATATCACTTTTAATTAATAATATTTAAAGTTTGAATAAAAGGTCAATCTTTAAGAAAAAAAATCAATTTATGGAATTTAATTATATATCGATTTAAACTTCAAATCTCAACCTCAATTACTTAACAATTTCTTTTAACCAAAATTATTTCAACATTTTGAACTCGAATTTGTGATTAATTCGATTTCTATAAAATGATTTTTTCTTTTAAATCAAAACCATTCAAATAATTTCAAATCAAAGATTTTAAAAAATATTTTATTTAACCAATCCGACGTCCGTATATAATTTTCTATCCTATGGCCAAGTGATTAGTTTTTTTAACTTAATTTCAGGGATGGATATGTATAATTTCAATCCAAATGTCAATGTCAGAGGTATATATCATTTCCACATATTTCTTAATTTATTCGAAATAATTCAATTTACAGCTCGTATACTGTAAATAATATACAGGGTGATAACATGATATATGTAAACAAATAACATCCAAACATCAAAATATCTGCCAATTTGCATCCATACCAATCAATCATAAAAACAGATAATATAATTCTGAGCAATTTCATAGTTGTCAATATCCGGTAATTTACTGGAAATTAGATTCCAATTTCAATTTTACTATCAATTTTAATTTTTACAATTAGTTCAATGACAATTTAAATTTATCAACAAAGAGAAATAAAATCTTATATTACTTCTACCAATTTAACTAGCACAAAATTATTCTAGTACGTTGTAAGCGTTATAAACACTCACCTTGAGCCTTCAATTTCAAATCAAATTAAACGACGTTCGATTTGACCTTAAATTTTTATTAGCTCCATACGACTCCAGATCTCTCAAAAATGTTGTGCTCGACACCACGATCCCGTGGTCGCCTGTTTCGTCCAATTCCAACCTTGTATAAAATAGTTATACAATTTCAAAGATTGAACAAATTTAATTTAAATAATTTACAAACTTTTTATTTATAATTTAACCAACAATAGATCAGGGCCGCTCATCCCAGATCTATAAATCCAGGCCATACGTGCAGCTTCTTCATCATCACGTATAGGACAACCGAAACCCACTTGCATGCCTTCAACCTCAGATGTCGCACCTCATATCGTCGTAACGAAGATCAGGTGATGCCACACGAAAGCCCATGCTCCACTCCACCTTCGGCCACAAGCATAAGAAGCTTCGTCACACCCTTGCACAAAAATTCGTGCATGAACTCAAGAATTCACGGCAATATTCTGGCTCCAAACGATGACGACAACTCAAATCTACCATTGGATTTAGAGATCGCAATACACTCTTCATTATTGTACTTGAAAGTTTCTCATATAGATCGATGGATTTGGAGAAATTTGAGGGGGAAGAGTTGAAGAATTTCGGCTGTTAAACATGATAACGGCGGCTAGGGCAAAAAGCTAGGGTTTACTGTTGTGCTACGTATTTATACACATATACGTATTATTTTATTATTATTTTGGACTTTATCCGGATGAACTCCAAAGGAAGCGTGTTGCTAGATGTTTGTATTGTTTTACCCCTATTCCGAACATTATGTGACATGTTTCGGGGAGTAATTTGATCTTATGTGGATGATAGCTTTTTGGATCGAATTAAATATTAAATTTTTGATATTAAATTCAATGCGTTTCTATCTTATACGACCAAATAATAACTCCAAACGCTACAAAATTTAAAATCCAATAATAATACACTAATAATGATCCAATGGAACTGGTTTCATCGACTTTCAAGACTGTGGCCCGGAAGGCTATTTTCTAATGTCTCGATTATAATATAAATTCAAATTTCAAATTTTTCACATTTAGATCCAATTTTAAATATTGATAATCTTCATTGTTGTTTAATTAAAAAATTAAATAAACTTCCGACATCAATTTTAGTCATATCAAATTCAAAATTCAATTATTCAAATAATCTACAATATTAATTTTTTTATAATTTAAAAATCCTTTAAATCAATATTAACTTCCAAATAAATTTTATTTATCAACATCATTTTATTTCTATCTAAATAATTTACAATTATTATTCAACTTTAGTTATTGATTATAAACCCAATTAATATATATAATTTCATTTCAATCTTGTTATCGCCAAAACTTCAAAATTAGTTTATTTCAAATACAAAAACAAATTTTTTTTAATCCAATTTCTTATCCAAAAATTTACATTCCAAATCATTGAATTTTTTTAGCCATCTTCATTTAATAATTACATTAAATTAAATGATTTAAAACAACAAAATATAGGTCGTTACAGTTACAAAGAAGTAGCTTTCAAAGGAGTTACTTAGGTTTTATTTAAAGCTTTCGGAAGGGGTTGTTTCGATTAAGTTGAAACCCTTCTATGAAATAATGCCTTTTAATGGTATTGAAGACATCAATGTTGTCAAAAGTTACTTTAGTTTTCATAAATATAAGCCACTTCCTACTTCTTTTGAAAGGGGTTAGCGGTTTCAAAAAGGTTACTTTCAATGGCTTCGAAAGGTATTGGTTTCAAAGGGTAACAATCAATGGTTTCAAAAGAGGTACTTTCTATAGTTTCGGAAGGAATATTTCCAATGTTTTCGAAATGGGGTATTTTCACTTGGTTTCGAAGTTATGCTTCCAAAGTTAACGGTTAATGCTTTAATACAATCGAAAGGTTTCGAAAGAGAGATGTTTTAAAGTATTAGATAGGCATGAGCCTACTGTTTTAAAGATAGAATTTTATGCTTTCGAAGGAGGTTATCCAATGAATTCGAAAGCAAAGGTTTCAAAGGAGTAGAAAGGCTTTTTAAACCCAAATTCATTTTTGATGGGAAAACCCATGGTTAAATAAAGGAGTTTTGAAATGATTTAAGTATGTAAATTTGAAGAAGTATTACCTTGATAAAAGTATAGGTTAAAGGGATTAACCATGTTTTATATGTAAATGTTTTCAAGGGCCTTAAACCCAACGGAGTTGTATTATTAAATTGTTATGTTTGCTTCTTCAAATATAAATATATTCACGTGATAAAGGATCTACAACTGAATTTTGAGGTTAAGGGGTAGAAGAACCAGCTAGGTTAACCAAGTAGTGAATATATAAACTTGAATGAGTACAATTGCATCCAGGGAGTTAGGGAGACTAGAATATATGATGCCTAAACTTTGAAGTTATTCGGGAGACAGGTTCATAATAAACCCATGAAAACTATGATTAGGAAGTTATTAGGGTAACCAACAAGTTCATAGTAAACCCACGAAAACTGTGTATTAAGGTTGGTTGGAAAGGGCCAATTGGTTTGTAGTGAACCTATGAAAACTATATCCAGATTAAGTATTAATACCAGTTAGGTGGTTCTAAGTCAAGTCATGAAAACTAGGATAAGAAAGTAGTAGTTTCCTAGTCAACCCATGAAAACTAGGCTAAAAAGAGTTACTGAAATAATCCATATGTTCCTAATCGAGCATGAAAACTAAGATAAGAGTGGAGTTATGGTAAAGGCTAATAGGTTCAAGGGAATCCATATAAAAAGGTTATTAGTAAACCCATGAAAAATAATAGGTTAATAGTTACCTTAGAAACTGTAAATATGATAGGGAGTCAATTAAACCGGGGATAGGAAATCCATAATGTTTATATATGTATATGATCACAATATTTTGAAATGCTATGTTTTAACCATTTTGGATGCAGAAGCACGGTATATTGTTTTAACTCAAAGCATTCGCATCCAACCTAGTCGAAACCTTTCAGGTTGAAACCAAAAAACCAATACACACAGTATCATTTAGATGGTACGTAGTGGATTGGAGATAGGCAAAAGGTAGGGTGTCGAAACATAGCTTCCGAAACGGGTTGATGCCATTGTTTCGTTTTAAAGGAAAAAGCACTTTCTTGTTTATAAAGGGGTTTCGGCATAGTCGAAACATATAGTGCGAAAGGTATTTCAAAAGAAGCTTTTGAAAGAGAGTTGTCGCCTTTGTTGTATAGAAGTAGCTACTAAAAGAGTTACTTTGGTTTTACCAAAAGCTTTTGGAAGGGGTTGTTCCAATCAAGTCGAAAACTTTTCTATGAAATGATACCTTTTGATGGTATTGTAGACATCAATGTTGTTCAAAGGTGCTGTTATCCCACCTTTTGGTCAAAGCTGGAATATCAATGAACTGGCAAGGAATGATGGATATCAGGATTGAAAATCGATTGGAAGCAAGGCCGCAATCGATGTCGTTAAAATTTGGCCAAGCTCCAATCAGGGCAGAATCGATTGGAGATGATGATGAGGACTAGGGAAGGCTACATTTCAA
Source organism: Allium cepa (assembly GCA_030765085.1). NCBI lineage: Eukaryota > Viridiplantae > Streptophyta > Magnoliopsida > Asparagales > Amaryllidaceae > Allium > Allium cepa. The sequence continues at coordinate 873,527,833 of CM060945.1, read as the reverse complement.
ATTTCAGGTCAATCGGAGGTCTTATGTATAAGATATGGATGGATTAAGGTGCGCAAGGCACGGTTCGTATCGATGCATTTCGCATCGATCATCATATAGTGGTTCGAATCGATACCGTTCGTATCGATCGACACAGGTTCGACTCGTTGAAGTTCACATCGATTAGGTTCTGGTTCGGCTCGATGATTTTGTATTGATCAGATAAGAAGGCTAGATGGATATCGACTCGATGGAAACACACCCAGATTGGTAAGCAAGCGTGCGGCGGTATTTTCGTATCGATGCATTTCGCATCGATCGGTTGTTGGCATTTCGAATCGATACTATTCGTATCGATCAGAGACAGAGCATAGTGGTGGACCTCTAATCGATATCGTTCGTATCCATCAGCATGGACTCGAATCAATGATTTCGCATTGATCAGGTAAAGCCTTGTTCGTATCCATCAGGTAAAGCCTTGTTCGTATCCATCAGGTAAAGGCTTGTTTGTGTCCATCGGGTAAAGCCTTGTTCTTGTCCATCAGGTAGGTCTTGCTCGTATCCATCCCAAGGATGAGATTCGTGTCCATTTTCATGACCACTTCATATCGATACCCCCATGCTCATTTCGTATCGATTAGAGCATATGGGTGCGAACGTACGATGTTATGAATATGAACAAGCATAAAATGCGGATGCGAACAAAGGAAATCCACGAATCAAGGGGAGAAGCTTTCAAAGCGGCGAAGGACATGAATGATTCGAAGGAAGAAACTTTCAACTCGAAAAGAATTTAGGATCTGGCCTGGGAAGTAGCGCCACATCAGTGGATAAGCATGTGCCTTGATCGAGTCGAACAGGAGGGATATGAAGCCATGGATTCGAACCGGACAGCCTTCCGAAGAACATCAACTCGTGTCGATCATATCTCCTAAACTGTTGATCCAAATGTAACAAAATTTTCACAGTAGCTTGCACACAAGGTAAAAAATGTTCTTGCCAAGTTTTATCCCCATTGGATCATTTTTTAATGGATACGAAATGGATTCGTATCGATCGCAGATCGAGTTGAAACTTGGTGGAGTCGGTCGCGTGGGCCCACTCGCGTGCCAGAAGAAGTCTCCCGAAGTTTGAACGCGATCTCAGCCTCCTACGCCTTTAAATAGCCTCCTGAAGCCTACAGAAAGAGGATCTTTTGCATGCTCAATGCCCGTACTCTGCCAGATTCATTTCTACATTTTGATACAATTATTGTACTCGAAATTCATCATTGCTACTGCTGTAATCATCTGTAACCAGCAAGGATAATCAATAAAGGATAAAACTTTGAAGTGGACATAGGCCAGAGATAGCCAAACCACTATAAATCTTGCGTCTCTGTTCATTATTTCTGAATTGCTGTTCGTTATTTGCTGAGATCTGTTATTTGTGCTTGAATATCGCTGATTTGTGTTCATACACTGGTGCTTTCACCGTATTTGGGGTTTGTGACCATTTTTGGCACAAACACTTTGGTGCTTTCACTGAGAAGGACTAACACCCGCTACATCGGATTGAAGTTTGGATTGGAAGAGCGTGAAGAATTCAGACTTAAAGAAAATGACTAAACAAAACAGTAGAAGGAAGAGGGCTGAAAGAAGCCAACAGGAAGGAAGTCAAGAAGCTTCCTTCGGAGCTGGAGAAGGACAAGCTTCCATCTACATCACTAGAGATGAAATGGAAGCTATGGCGAATTCATTGCAGGAGAGATTGGCGGCTACAAGTGCAGGACAAGGAACTAGGGTCGCGGAACCCAATGGAGGACAGGATACAGAATCGGAAGGCAATCAACGAGGGCTTGGGGGCAGGCCCGCAGGATCCAATGCAAGAGGACCTTTGGAAGGAGTTCATTAGGTTAGAGCCAACATTGCTAAGCCACATGAAGAATATGTGCCGGAGTTCCCTCGGAGGCATGGGGGCGACCCCAGACAGACAATATTGGATTAGTGGATATCATTAGAAAAACCATGCGTGGAGGTTTGACCAATAAAGATTTGAAATGAGTGAACAGGAGTCCATTTACTCAGGAAATCAGGATAGCTCAGAATCCACCAAAGTTCAAGCTACCTAGCGTGGAAGTATACGATGGCAAGGCTGACCCAACCGATCACTTGATGAGATACACTAGACATATGGAAGTGCTGGGGGCATCGGAGGAAGTGATGGCCCGATGTCTCCCTTTATACTTGACGGACTTGGCTGCCATGTGGTTTAGGCAGCTGGAAGAAGGATCTATCAGAACCTGGAGGCAATTGGTGGATAGGTTTTTGGGGCAGTTTCGGGTTCATATCAAGAGACCAAAGAACATAATGACATTAACGTCGGTAGAGCAAAGGATGGATGAATCGCTTAGAGCTTTTCTAACTCGATTCAATGCGGCATTTGCATCGGTGGATCGGCCGGATCCATCGATGGTTTTAATGGCGGTAGTGTCAGGAGTCACGGAGGATTCGGACTTTAAGATATCTTTAATACGAGACCCACCACTGGATCTCGGGGAATTCTTCCACGAGGTGGAGAGGTTCCTCCGACAAGAGGATGCATGTGCAGATTTAAAATTGAAGGAAGTGAATGCAACTGAGGGTGGAGGACCATCCAGTAGAGTTTCGAATAATGATAAAGGAAATAGGAAGCTAGATGATGATCCAGGAAAAGCCAGAAAGCGATGGAAGGATCCAAAGTTTTCCACATACACAGGATTAAACGAGACATTGGAGCGGATATACATGGAAACCGGGAATCGCCTTCCTTACCGAAAGCCGGCTAGGAGAGAACCATCGGAACGGGAGAGGGCCTCAGGAAGGCACTGTCTCATCCATGATTTGGATGGACATGATACCAACAGCCACAGGCACTTAAAGGACATAATTGAGGAGCATGTAAGGAATGGACAATTGAGGCAGTATGTTGGGACACAGAATGCAACGGCGGAGCAGGAGTAGCCACCGCCTACCTCACACCATGATGATGTGAGGCCCAAGAATGATGGTCGATTGGTTATCAATTGACCGAGATAATATGAAATAAGTAACAAGCTACTGGCAAACGGCATAGTCATTTACACGTGTATGGGGACAAAGATAGCCCCTAGGCATGCTTTGAATGATGATAAACCACGAAGCTATGGTTTGTGAAATTTGTTTTTTGTTTTGGATTCGACACCTAATTTTCTGGTTTAGTTTTGGAGTTTGGTTTGAACTCCTGGTTTTGTTTGCTTTCCGTTTTTGGATTTTCGTTTGGACGATTGGTTTCTGTTTTGGATATTGGTTTGGATTTCTGATTTTTTGTTTTGATTTGGATTTTGGATTGGATTTTGATTGGATTTTTATCTGGTTTTTGATGAAAGGTCGTCGGGTATGGATTATGCCTGGCAAGGGGTGAGTCACTTTGCCCGAACGTGGTAAATTGACTCACTCGGGTTGTTGAGTATGGACTACGCTCAACAAGGGTCTGGATTGACCAGGATTCGGCCTAGGACTTAGGCCCTATATTATCAATTATTATTTTCAGGTCCTTGAGTATGGACTATGCTCAACAAGGGTCCGGAGAGACCAGGATTCGGCTTAGGACTTAAGCCATGGCATTGTACAACGTCCAGGGACACTGGACCATGGTGGTCAAGTATGGATTTCGCTTGGCAAAAACCCGGAGAGGTTAGCTCAACGTCCAGGGACACTGGACCACGGTCGTCAAGTGTGGATTACGCTTGCCAAGAACCCGGAGAGGTCAGCTCAACATCCAGGGACACTGGACCACGATCATCAAGTGTGGATTACGCTTGGCAAGAACCCGAAGAGGTTAGCTCAACGTTCAGGGACACTGGACCACGGTCGTCAGGTGTGGATTGCACTTGGCGAGAACCCGGGGAGGTTATGGATTTGGATATCGACCCGGAGAGGTCCTGGATTCGGTTATCGGCTATTGGATAAGGATGGATTATGACTCGATTGTCGAGTTCGGATGGATATGGAATTGGCTAAGGCTTTGGTTATTGGATTTGGAATTGGGTATCGACTTTGAACGGTCAATGATGATATACTCAAACGATATGGCTATGGACTTCGGATATCGGATTTGGAACTATTCAAAACATGCCTTCTTATCACAAGGCATGTTTTGGGAGGCAAATGTTATCCCACCTTTTGGTCAGAGCTGGAATATCAACGAATTGGCAAGGAACGATGGATATCAGGATTGGAAATCGATTGGAAGCAAGGCTGCAATCGATGTCGTTAAAATTTGGCCGAGCTCCGATCAGGGCAGAATCGATTGGAGATGATGATGAGGACTAGGGAAGGCTACATTTCAAATTTCAGGTCGATTGGAGGTCGTATGCATATGATATGGATGGATTAAGGTGCGCAGAGCATGGTTCGTATCGATGCATTTCACATCGATCATCATATAGTGGTTCGAATCGACACCGTTCGTACCGATCGGCAAAGGTTCGACTCGATGAAGTTCGCATCGATTAGGTTTTGGTTCGACTCGATGATTTTGTATTGATCAGATAAGAAGGCTAGATGGATATCGACTCGATGGAAACACACCTAGATTGGTAAGCAAGCATGCGGCGGTCTTTTCGTATCGATGCATTTCGCATCGATCGGTTGTTGGCATTTCGAATCGATACTATTCGTATCTATCAGAGACAGAGCATAGTGGTGGACATCGAATCGATATCGTTCGTATCGATCAGCATGGACTCGACTCAATGGTTTCGCATTGATCATGTAAAGCCTTGTTAGTATCCATCAAGTAAAGACTTGTTCGTATCCATCAGATAAAGCCTTGTTCGTATCCATCAGGTAAAGGCTTGTTCGTGTCCATCAAGTAAAGCCTTGTTCATATCCATTTGGTAAGTCTCGCTCGTATCCATCCCAAGGATGAGATTCATGTCCATTTTCATGACCACTTCGTATCGATACCCCCATGCTCATTTTGTATCGATCAGAGCATATGGAAGCGGTACGAAATGTACTTCTGGAGTCGATACGACGGAGGACACGAATTGATGGGTGCGAATGTACGATGTTACGAACATGAACAAGCATAAAATGCGGATGCGAACAAAGGAAATCCACGAATCAAGTGGAGAAGCTTTCAAAGCGGCGAAGGACATGCATGATTCGAAGGAAGAAACCTTCAACTCAGCACGAATTTAGGATATTGCCTGGAAGTAGCGCCACGTTAGTGGATAAGCATGTGCCTTGATCGAGTCGAACAGGAGGGATACGAAGCCATGGATTCGAACCGGACAGCCTTCCGAAGAACATCAACTCGTGTCGATCATATCTCCTAAACTGTTGATCCAAATGCAATGAAATTTTCACAGTAGCTTGCACACAAGGTAAAGAATGTTCCTGCCAAGTTTCATCATGATTGGATCATTTTTTGATGGATACGAAATGGACTCGTATCGATCGCAGATCGAGTCAAAACTTGGTTGGGTCGGTCGCGTGGGCCCACTCATGTGCCAGAAGAAGTCTCCCGAAGTTTGAGCGCGATCTCAGCCTCCTACGCCTATAAATAGCCTCCTGAAGCCTACAGAAAGAGGATCTTTTTCCTGTTCAACGCCCAGACTCTGCCGGATTTATTTCTACATTTCAATACAACTATTGTACTCGAAATTCATCATTGCTACTATTGTAATCATCTGTGACCAGCAAGGATAATCAATAAAGGATAAAACTTTGAAGTGGACGTAGGCCGGATATAGCCGAACCACTATAAATCTTGCATCTCTGTTCATTATTTCTGAATTGTTGTTTGTTATTTGTTGAGATCTGTTATTTGTGCTTGAATATCGCTGATTTGTGTTCATACGTTGGTGCTTTCACGGTATTTGGGGTTTGTGATCATTTTTGGCACAAACAGGTGCTATAGTTTTTTTTTAAATATAAGCCACTTCCTACTGCTTTTGAAAGGGGTTAGGGGTTTCAAAAGGGGTACTTTCAATGGTTTCGAAAGGTATTGGTTTTGAAGGGTAACCTTCATTGGTTTCGAAAGGAGCACTTTCAATGGTTTCGAAAAGGTATTAGTTTTGAAGGGTAACCTTCAATGGTTTCGGAAGGGGGTATTTTCACTTGGTTTTGAAGCTATGCTTCAAAAGTTAAAGGTTAATGCTTTAATACAATCAAAAGGTTTCGAAAGAGAGATGTTTTAAAGTATTCGAAAGGCAGGAGCCTAATGTTTTAAAGATAGAATTTTATGCTTTCGAAGGAAGCTATCCAATAAAGTAGAAAGCAAAGGTTTCGAAGGAGTCAAAAGGCTTTTTAAACCCAAACTCATTTTTGATGGGAACCCATGGTTAAATAAAGGAGTTTTGAAATGATTTAAGTATGTAAATTTGAAGAAGTATTACCTTGATAAAAGTATGAGTTAAAGAGATTAACCATGTTTTATATGTAAATGTTTTCAAAGACCTTAAACCCATAGGAATGGTACTATTAAATTGTTAAGTTTGCTTCTTTAAATACAAATGTATTCACATGATAAAGGACCCTTAACTATATTTTGGGGATAAGAGGTAGAAGAACAAGCTAGATTAACCTAGTAGTGAATATAAATCGATTAAACTACTGAATGAGTGGAACTGCATCCAGAGAGTCAAGGAGACTAGAATATAGGATGCCTAAACTTTAAAGTTGTCTGAGAAATAGGTTCATAGTAAATTCATGAAAATTGTGATTAGGAAGTTATTGGGGTAACCAACAGGTTCATAGTAAACCCATGAAAACTGTGCATTAAGGCTAATTGGCAAGGGCCAATTGGTTTGTAGTGAACTCATGAAAACTATATCCAAATTAAGTATTGATATAAGTCAAGTGGTTCCTAGTTATCCCATGAAAAATTGCATAAGAAAGTAGTAAGTTCCTAGTCAACCCAGGAAAACTAGGCTAAAATGAGAGTTATTGGAATAATCCATAGGTTTCTATTCAACCCATGAAAACTAGGATAAGATTGGAGTTATGGGAAATGCTAATAGGTTTAAGGGAACCATGAATTAGTTAAGTTAATTGGCAGGGGTCTATAGGTTCTTAGTGATCCCTTGAAAACTTTGGAATAGGATATGGTGTCCATGAATTATAAAAAGGTTATTAGTAAACCCATGAAAACTAATAGGTTAAAAATGACCCTAGAAATTATAAATATGACAGGCAGTCAATTAAATCGGGGATAATAAATTCACAATGTTGATGCATGTATATCATCATAATATTTTGAAATGTTATGTTTTAACCATTGTGGATGCAGGAGCACGGTACATGGTTTTGAAAAGGTTTTAGGGTACTAATGAGAGGAAAACCCGTTCCGCTAAGCGACGTGGTCTCAGTCGATATCTAAATGGATCGAGATGTAAGATTATTATTTTTACCAGGTTTTATGTCTGACTTGAAGTTTTTGTTCTCCACTTAAACTCTTGGATGCTCAATTGATTTTGGGTAGTTTGAGATTTAAGTTTTTCAGGTTGTCTTCTCAGACAAATAATGCTTTTGGATGCATGCAGGAAGTAGTTAGAGTTATCTTTTTCTGCTATGTATTTTGGATGTAAAGGTAGACTTATTAGCCTTATTATATACTCTGATCAACTGAGGAGGCTTCTTCATATGTTGTTCTTGGCGTATGTGTAATAATTATATTTTTCTGAACGTGGGTAACATTTGTGGGATTATGTAATGAATATGAAATATTTTGAATGGAATGTGAAAATGTTTTTTTAGTTTGTTAATTTTTTCCATATTCTTGTAATATGTGTATCAATGTATCTAACACCGCCATATTTGGTCGCCGAGGATTAATAACTAGGATGAGTGCAACTTCCATAGCCATTAGTTTTTGGCCTCCAAGTAGGGGGATATTACGACATGAAGGCATAAACAACTCACACCTATTCAAGGACAAGAGGAATAATTCACACCTATTCAGTTGTTTATGAATTTCTATAAAAAAATTGAAATCTTGAGAGTCATTATCAATCCTCAAGAACAGTGTTTGTAAACAGCAATGTAATCAGTAATAAAGATAAGAAGATGTATGTAATGTTTAGCTAAACCACTATAAAGTTTCCATGTATCGTTTTTACTCATTTCCATTTAGTTTCTTCACTTATTTCTCTACTGTAAGTTCTTGGGTGGTTGTACCACACTTTGGTATAAACATTTTGATGCTTTCACCGAATGCGCTATTCTTAGGATATTTGAATCAAATTATCTACTGTTGGTTTACTTTAATCCAAAAGACCGATATGTTTTCCTTTTTTTTCTCAGAATTACTTATATTTTCACAAAATCTACAGAAAGCTACTTTAACAATGGCCCCATGAAGAGACCGATCCACCGCTTCCAAAGACGTAGTCGATGTCGAGAATGTTGGCTCTCAACATATGGAAGAAATTGCATAATCAACAACTACTGAGGTCCAGAACCCGTCGGAGGTGATAACGAGGGTTGTGATGGACCATATGATGAAAAAAATAGAGGATAAACTGTAAGGGAGCTATAATAAAATTGAGAAATAGACAAAGGAGAATATCACGTTGCTGAACCTACTACCCATAGCCGTAGAATAAGCAGGAGGGAATTGACACCTTCTGATTTAGAGGATCATAGTTTTTCATCATTCGGGCAAAGTCATAAGGAAGGAAATTAGAAAATGGTTAGAAAGAAGACCAACATTGCAAGCCGGAGGCCAAACACCACTCATGTGCAAAGTATGAGGATCGGTACCGAACCTATGCAAGGTTTAATACCGAACCTCCCTTTCTCGGTTCGGTGAGTCATCATGTTGATGTTGCAGATGGTGATATTGGAGGTACTTCTAGTCGTGTGCTGATGGCTAGGATGCTGTAGACCGAGGGCCATTGTCGATCCACAATGTAGAATCGAACTAGTAAAACTACTGGACGAATGATTGTACCGGAGTCATGAGAACCCAAGTATCTCAAATCCTACTAGTAGCGTTTTTGGGGCCGAACACGTGGGGTGGACCACGATAACCACCATTTAGTATACCCTATAGTAATGTACTTGTATTTGTTATATATAAATATACTTTTTATCTATGTTCTCCCTTCTCTCTTAGGTTATTATTCTATAACTTACAAAGACTAGAATTTTACGGATGTAAGATATCGATGCTAGAGGGGGAAGAGTTAACATTAGTGGAGGAATCATCACAACTATCGGAAATGCCAAACCAAACACTAGGAGAAATCCAAGTAAGACACAAGCTGCAAATGTGGGTGCTGGAATACCGCAAGTTCACATGGAAGCAATGTATCAGTTCTTCGTTGACATGATGCTAGTAAGAGTTGTTGGGTGTTGGTTGGAGGAAAAGTTGAAGAAGGAAATCAGGAAGCTCTAGTGGTCAATGACTATGCTATATTGAGTAAGGATTAAGCAAGGGTAGGAGGAAAACCGTTTATTGGGACTAAGGATACAATTGAAGTAGAGAATTGGTTACTTCATTGCGAGAAGATTTTTGCTGAGTAGGGGCTCAAAAGATGAGTAGAAGAGACGACTCTTCTTCTATGCAATTACAGGGAGCAGCACTATATTAGTGGAAAAGTGTTATGGTTGGAGTCAATGAGGAGACTATGACTTGGGATGAGTTTAGGTGAAGGTTTGAAGAAAAATTTATGTCAAAGATTGATAAGTTTACTCTGCTCAAGAAGTTTGCTGAGTTGGAGCAGGGAGATATGACAGTGTCTGAGTATGTAACCAAGTTTAAGAAACTATCGAGATATGGATATACTGGGGTTGATACTATTATTAAAAGGAATGAGAAGCTTATCCATAGGTTGAAGCCTGAGCTTGCTAAGGCCACATTATCGCATATTAGACATCCGTGCGATGTAGTTGTTGAGATGGCTTTGAGGCAGGAAGAGATGCTTGCTTATCTTGAAGGAAAGAAAGAAAAGGAGGCTCAATGAGGGCAGAACCAGAAGTGGAAATTTTTCCATAAGAAAGGAGCTCAGAAAAGTGGAGCTGCTAAGAAGGGAAAGACATAAGTTATCTATTATAAGTGTGATAAGAAGGGACACTGTGCTCATGAGTGTTGGACGGGCAAAGGGAAGAAAGCTGCTGACAAGAAAGGAGTGAGATGCTTCAACTTTGATCAAATTAGACATTATAAGAACCAGTGCAAGAAGCCAGACAAGGATGGAAAGGGCAAATTGTTTGCATTGGTGCCAGCTACCTTGAGATCAACTGTAGAGGAGAAGGTAAAAGCTGTATTGGGAGTAAAGCTTTTGATCCATGGTGCATCAGTTAGAGTACTATTTAATAATGGTGCATCACACTCTTTTATATCTCATTATTTGGTAGAAAGTTTAATCTACAACCCTCATACCTACTTACTTCCTTAAGGGTTCAAATCCGATAGGAGGTTATACGACTCGAGGGATGAGATGTGACCACCTAGAGTTTGAATTGTTAGGTCATGTATTTGTTTGCAGTTTGTATGTGTTTGATTTCATAGGTTTCAAAATTATTTTGGATATTGATTGGTTCAGTAAAGACGATGCTAGGATATTTTTCCATGATAGGAAAATATCACTTAGACACCCTGATTATGGAGATCGGATTGTATACTACGTAGAAAACCCTAGTTTTGAGGTTAATGCTTTGTTGAGTTTGGTGGAGATAGAAGACGAGTTAAATTGTGTTTTCATTGTTAGAGATTTCTTAGATGCCTTTGAGCCTGTGATAGGACTACTGTCGAAACAAGCTATTGAATTTCAGATAGATCTAGTACCAGAAGCAGAATCGGTGAGTAGACTGCCAAGTAGAATGGCACCTAGCGAGATGAAGGAGTTAATGGTACAGTTGGTGGATTCGAAAGGCAAGAATTTTATCAGACCAACCAGTTCGCATTGGTGGGGCAGCCGTGGTGCTTACAAAGAAGCTAGATGGATCGTTAACGTTGTGTATTGACTATCGTAAGTTAAATGAGAAGTCGATAAAGAATCGATATACGTTACCTAGAACTGACGGTTTGTTGGACCATTTGAGTGGAGCCAAAGTATTTTCTAAGTAGGATTTGGCAACAGGATTCCATCAGCTTAGGGTAGCACAGGATAGCATTACTTTGACAGCGTTTAGAACCAGGTATCGATTGTACGAATGGCTAGTAATGCCATTCATACTAACTAATGCGCCAGCGTTCTTTGTAGATTTGATGGATCAAGTTTTCTGAGAGCACTTAGATAGGTTTATATTGGTATTCATAGATGATATTTTGATATACTCTACGGATGAAAGAGAGGATAAAGTTGACCCTAGAGTGGTGCTCGAGATGTTGAGGCAGCATCAACTGAAAGCGAAATTTCAAAGTGCCGTTTTTGGAAGAAAGAAGTGAAGTTTCTTAGTCATGTAGTCTCAGAGAAAGGGTTATCCATAGATCTGACTAAGATTAAGGCGGTGAATAATAGGAAGAGACCCAAGACAGTGACTGAGATAAAGAGTTTTCTTAGATTAGTTGAGTATTATCGATGATTCATTAAGGATTTTTCAGGGACGACGGCATCGATGACCAAGCTAACGCAGAAAGTGTGAAGTTCGTTTGAACTGATAAGTGTGAGGAAGCATTCCAGAGATTGAAACATTTATTGACTAATGCACCTATGTTAGTTGTTCCGGAAGGGAATCATGATTTGGTAGTGTATACGGATACATACAGAACATGATTAGGAGTTGTGTTAATGCAAAGAGGTAAGGTGACAGTCCATGCATCTTGATAGCTTAAACCGCATGAGGTCAGATATCCAACTCACAATTTGGAATTAGTTGTAGTAATTTTTGCATTAAAGGCGTGGAGACATTACCTATCAGGAGAAGATTCGAGTTGCATATGGATGATAAGACTTTGAGGTACTTATTTTCTCAGAAGGAGCTTAATAGAAGACAACAGGGGTGGTTTGAGTTTTTAGCCTCTTATGACTTTGGTATTGAGTATACACCAGGAAAAGGCAACAAGATTGTAGACGCACTTCGCAAAAAACATTAGAATGCAGTATTGGCAATGATAGCCGAGTGCAAAGATTTAGAAAAGTTGACTACATACAAAGTATAGTGGAGATCTAAGAGTAGTTCTAGTATAAAAACCGCAATGTTGTCATGTTTATAAGTTCTACCGGCGATGATCGAAAAGATTGCTTCTATGCAGAAGAAGAATCCATTATTAGCTGAACGGGTCAGAAGGTTAAGGGATTGAACAGAGAGCGGTGACTTGAATGATTTCAGTCTTAACCAAAATGGATGGTTAAGGAAGAAAGGAAAATTGCGTGTTTCAAATGTGGGAGACATTAGGAAGAAAGTTCTTAGAGAATCCCACTGCTCGAAGTTCACTATTCATCCGGGAGGAACTAAGATGTATCAGGACATGAAAAGGAGTTTTTTCTTGGAAGATATGAAGAGGGATGTAGGCTTACAGGTGAAACAGGATTTTGAACCATCAACAGGTAAAACCGAACACCAGAAGCCGAGTGGGTTAATTCAGCCTTTAAATGTTCCAGTATGGAAATGAGATTTTATCTCAATGGATTTTATTGACGGGTTACCTAGGTAAACTGAGAAAATGAAAGTATATGGGTCATAGTGGACAGGTTGACCAAGAATGCCAATTTCATTCCAGTTAAGTCAACCAGAATGGAACATGTTTTAGCCAAGTCATTTATAAAGAATATAGTTAGACTGCATAGAATTCCCAGTAGTATAGTAAGCGATAGAGATTCCTTTTTTATTAGAGAGTTCTGAAAGAGGCTACAAGAGACTTTGGGTTCCAAGCTCAAGATGAGTATCGCTTACCATCCACAGAAAGATAAGAAAACAGAAAAAATTAACAAAGACTTAAAGGATCTGTTAAGAACTTGCGTGCTACATTTTGAAGCATCATAGGAAGACCATCTACACTTAGTCGAGTTTTCATATAACAACAGTTGTCAGGCTAGCATAGGGATGGCAGCGTTTGAAGCTTTGTATGGAAGGCCATAGAAACACCATTTGTTGGTTAGAGACCGGGGATATATTAGTTCTTGGTTTAGATTTCATTAGGAAGATGCAGAAAAGATTGAGTTCATTCGAGCCAGAATGAAGGAAGCTCGGTCTAGGCAGAAGAGCTATACAGATAGAATACGAAAAGACTTCTTATTTGGAGATCATGTTTTCGTCAAGGTATCACCAATGAAAGGTGTTGTCAGGTTTGGAAAATCAGGAAAAATTAGAGTCGTGATTCGTTGGGCCATTTCCTATTATGGAAAGTATTAGTAAACTCGCATACAAAGCGGAGGTACCAAGCAGTTTGGCAAGAGTCCACAATGTATTTCATGTTTCTCATCCAAGAAAGTGTATTCAAGATCCAGAAACTACTATTGCATCGACTGTGTTAGGTGTTATAGTAGTGGAACCGGATATGACTGTAGTTAGAAAGCCGGTTTATATGGTCATGAGAGATGAGAAGAGACTAAGGAACATGACAGTCAGAATAGTCAAAGTCCAATGGAGTGACGACGAGAGAGACTATAGTTGGAAAACTGGAAGTAGGGTTTGAGATACTTATCTCGACTTGTTTTTTATGGTATGTTTTACCTTTATGATAGTTATGAGTACTGTAGGATCGTTTTCACCCTATAGGGGAGGTGAATAGGGTCTACTAAAAATTAATGCGGAAATAAAAATAAACACAAAAACTAAAGCAGTAGAGATCACACAAAGATTTATCCAACTTCAGCAAAAACTTACCTACGTGATACCCCCAAGGTTTCTACTATAAATTAAGTAATCATTCGCTTACAAAAACACGTAAACTCATTATACCCACTAACTTGATTAACCTAACTATAAGCTTAAAACCCTACCATAACTCAGTCATTGAGTTGCGAATTCTCAAACTATGCCCCATAGTTTGTATCTAGTTACACAACTAGAAACTTACCAAAAAATTTAAAAGGAAATTAAAAGTCGAAATAAAACTAAAACAAAACCCTATTATTTTATAACTATAGCTTAGTATAAAATTAAAGATGGGCCCACGTATCATATAACTGAAGTGAACCGTCTCTCTTTTCTTTTCAGCTCGTATAATCACTATGGCCGTTGCTCTTGTTGCTCTTCAAAAATTAGGGTTTTTATTTAATAAGCCTCTGCTTAAGATCTATCGATTGAAGTGAAGATACTACTTTGATTTTCTTTTTCAATCGATTCCATGACTTTGATTGCACTCGGTTGCTTCAATTTAGTCGAGATCGAATGATGCTTTGAATTGGTACGTGATTTACCCCATTTCGATTTTGATTATGCTTGACTTGATTCGAGTTTTGGATTTGTTTTTGGTTTGTTCTAAGTAAGCTCTTCACAATTTTTTCTCGAACTCCAATGATATTGCCGATGATGAACTGAGTTTAATTTATAGGGAACGAAACCCTGTTATATCATTCGTATTTTTCGGTTTTACTTCGTCGATTTCTACACTCGGTCGTTTTATTTTTGATCGAACGATTGTGATGATTTTGACTTGTTCATTGGTTGACATGTTACTCTATATATCACTGATGAATTCAAATTTGCTTGAATTGTTTGAGTCAGTTTCGTTCTTTGTTGCCTTGAATTGTTCATTGTTCTCCTCCAGCTTGTCACTTGAATTTGAGATATATGTATTGGTTTAATTTTGACTTCCTGAAGATCGACTGGTTCATCATGATATCAACTGCGGCTTTTTTCAAACTGCTTCCTAAATAATTTTCGGTTTCTTTTGGTCGTATGCATGTGCTTTTATTATGTACCTTGCATTGACCATATGAGCATATGCATTGCCATATTCAACTTGCTCTGACCATTCATGCTGGTGTTTTGTTTGTGCATCACCATGTATATACATACAAACATACATACATGTATGTATATATATGTGTGCTGGCTCTGGTATCAATTCTAGTTATTATGCCTATGCACTGTCCATTTCGAGTGCTTGCTTACAAACATTGTGTCTGGTCTGGTTCCACATGCCTGAATCCTTTGAAATTGCTGTGTTATGCTTGAAGTTAGTCATATGTGTTCATGCTTTAACTTGTTGTGTTCATGTGGATCTTCAAGTCAAACTGCCCCAGTGCCATGTGCATACTGTCTATCATGTTTCATTTGAAGTCATGGTTGATTGGTTCCTCACGTTGTACATGTTGAAACTGAGTTTGCATAAGTCTGCATTGATGTGTTTGACGTCATGTTGCACTTGGTTGGTCTGCACTACTCTGACCACTGCCGTGTTAAAATAGAACTGCATATGAGGTTCCACTTGTATTCTCTGTCCTTGTTGCATTATAGTCTAATTGCATTGTAGTCATTTCTGTGTTGAGTTATTTGAATGTTTGCAGAGTTGTATGTTGTTGTCTTGTTCCATTTGCTTGTTATTTTGTCATGTTCACCTCTGTTGTACGTTTAGAACTGGTGCACTGCCTTGGTCTGGTTCAGTATCATGTTGATTTCATTAAGTGTCTGGTTTTGTGCTCTTTGGTATTGTGGTCTTGTTTTGGTCAAGACTTCATGTGTACATTGATTAGAGAACTGCAGTAATGTTGGTTGTTTTTGATCCACTCTAAGCTTGGATTTGATCTCGGGCTCACATGTCCCTACAATTTTAACAAGCAAGTGTTTATCAGTATGGACGACCTTGTGGAATGTATAGTGATACACTGTGCATGTCACAAGTAGTTCATGTAAGATGAATTAAAAGAAAAATGATAATGAATAACCCAAACAACTGAGGCAAATAATATTTTCAAGCACACACTCCATTGTGCACTATAAAATATATGCAAAATATTTCTTTTTCAATTTTACCGTTTCATTTTAAATTTTAATGTTCTTCAAAATATTTGCAAAATATTTCTTTTCAATTTTACTGCGTTAATGTTTATTTTGCAGATAGTTCAGATCTTGGATATAGGCTGGAATAGAGTTGAAGATCAAACACGAGTGATGAGTGAATTATGTAGTGAGGTGAATTGTATAGTGACAATTGTGCTATAATTGAAGTTGTATTGTAACTGAAAATCTGTAAATGTAGTGAGAGCTTGAATTTATACTATTTGAATTTGTAATAAAATATTTGTTTGAATAAAATATTTGTTTGAATAATAATTCCGAGTTATTTATTTTATTCAACAAATATTTATTTAATTGTGTGGAAAAATAAAATAGTACAATAACAAATACATTTAAACGAATATATATATATATACTTATTATCATCAAACAAAAATCATAGGCTATTGTATTCTACAATCTCCCCCTTTTAATAATAAAAACATATATTAATATTTTGAATCTATTAAATATATTTGGTCTTGATGAATTCTATTAGCTCCACCTATTGGAATACTCCCCCTACAACAAAGCTCCCCCTTCACATATGCATGAAAAATAAATAAAAAATATGCAAATAAAATACAATAAAAAATGCAATGAACCTAGATGAGAATATGCAAATAAACCTCGATCGGAATATGCAAATAAAAAATTGAACTTATTTACGAAAATCTTAACTTCTCTCCCCCTTTTGTTATCAGAAAAAGAGTAACAGTGTTAGAAAAGAGCGATAAAGTGATAATCATTAATACAACATTAATAACTAATCAAATATACATATT
This sequence comes from Allium cepa, assembly GCA_030765085.1. Lineage (NCBI taxonomy): Eukaryota > Viridiplantae > Streptophyta > Magnoliopsida > Asparagales > Amaryllidaceae > Allium > Allium cepa. The sequence goes on along the minus strand of CM060945.1, from coordinate 873,511,170 downwards.
AAATGTCAATATAAAATCAAACAAATATCATAAATACACTATTAGGCGCATATTCCATTGTAGAGTGATAAGGGTAATGTTGGCATAGAAAACAATATAGTCGTATCCATTTGTGGTATATTTATGATAGGAATTTGAATACTTATTAACCATGCATAACCGTTAGGACCTTTAAATGAGATTAGTAATTATTAAAAAAATAAATTTCAAGTATCTTCTAACCACGCATAACCACCAGGACTTTCAAATAAGGTTAGAATCAACTCGCCTATTTCAACAAATTTTGATATGTGTTTCATACATGCATAACCGTGAAGACTTTTAAATTAGCATGAAAGCACATAATCAAAGATTCCAAGTAGTTTACCAATGCATAACCGTAAGGACTTTTGAATGAGAGTGAGTACTTTTGGACGATTCTATTGCTAATTAATTAAAAAATGAATAATTTCCTGTTTAAATACCACATTTTAACATACTATATTAGATTCTGATGAGTGATAGTCGTAGAAATATGGAAGGAAAAGAGATGGTCATGGAATTTTTACCAACCAAAGTTATTACAAATTCTGTTTAAATTTTTTAAAGAAATTTCCTAAATGTACTCTCTCAAGACATAATGTATGATCAAGCTCATCACTCATCATTTTATTCAATCACTATTTTTCTTTTCGATAATCAACGAGGAGTCAGATTAGTTAACATAGGAATTTAAGATCAAATCCAAAAATATAAAATCAAATTTCTAAAATGCCTAAACTGAGACGAAGTCGACAAAAACTATTTTTTGGAAGGGTTTTGTAAAAATGTCTGCCAATTGAAAATCGGTTGAAATAAAATTTATGCAGATGTTTTCTTTAGAGATTTGATCTCTAATGAAATGATGTCTAACATCTATATGCTTAGTGTGAGAACGATGCACGGGATTATTTGTAAGATCAATTGCGCTTTTGCTATCACAAATAGGTGGAACTCGTTTAAAATTTAGACCATAGTCTTGTAAAGTTTGTATCATCCATAAAATTTGTGCGGAGCAACCGCTTAGAGTAATATACTCCACCTCAGTGGTAGATAATGCAACGCAATTTTTTTTTTGACTAGAATATGCGACTAACGAATGTCCCAACATAAAATACGTTTCACAAGTACTTTTTCTATCAACTAGACTACCAGCATAATCTGCATTTGAATACCCTTTTAACTAAAAGTTATCATTAGTTTGATACCATAGACCAAACCGTAGGGTGTGCAACATATATCTTATAATCCTTTTTACAACTTTTAAATGAGATTCTTTTGGATTTGATTGAAACCGTGCACATAAACAAATAGAGAGCATAATGTCTGGACTAGAAGCAATAAGGTAAAGAAGTGATCCAATCATACCTCGATATTTCTTTTGATCAACTACCTTACCTTTTTCATCCCTGTCAAGTTTAAGTGTGGTGTTCAAGGGAGTTTTCGCAGGTTTAGCATCTTTCATCCTAATTTTTTGGCAAGCTCTCTAATACAATTTATTTGAGAGATGAATGTACCTTTTTTCGTTGTTTGATTTAAAATCTTAAAAAGAATTTCAAATCTCATACAAGGCTCATTTCAAACTTTTCCTGGGTAGGATTACCTATTACCAATTCTAGAGGATGATTTGCTTTGAATTACAATCTCTCTGGTTCCAGATTTCTTTAGACTTCTTTCTTGGTTGTAACTTTTTTTGGATTTTCACTTTCATCTTTTTTGTACTCCACTTCGACATTGCTTTTGATTTTTTCCTTGGTTTGATCTTCATCAAATTTCACATTGGTTGACTCCACGATTGTTCTCGTCCTTTTGTTGTATACACTATAAGCTTTGCTTCTAGAAGAGTATCCCATGAACATGCCTTCGTTAGCTTTTGGCTCAAATTTTCCCAGTTATTCACCTGGCTGTCAGATTATGGTGCAGATTTTTCAACATATAATACATCATTGTTTCCCTTTGTGACTCTCCCACCTTTGTACTACTCTAGGCTAAGGAACCTTGATATGTTGCCCGTCATGTTCCTAGAACATCCAGAATCCAGGTACCACTGTTGTTGTTCCTTAGCTTGCCAACACACCTACACGAGAGAAGAGTTTTGTGACCTATTTGTTTTTATAGGTCCATGATTGTTGGTGAAATTTTTTCTAAAAAACAAGTTTGTGTAAAACCACGACAGTCTATGTTTGTTCCTTTTGGCACCTAGATTTGTTTAACTTTAAGGGATTTTAAATTCATGCCTTTACGAACCCAAACTGGTATGGTTTTCGTGCGTTTAGCTCTATACCAGCAATTGTTGTGATTGTGTTCAATTTTTCCACAAATCGTGCACCTAGAATTGACATGATTAGTTTCACTTCTACCTTTTTCAGATTGAGTATACCCAAGTCCTTGTCTAATAGTATTAACAGTTTGTTCCTCTAATAGCTATTTAGTGATCTTTCTCCTTTGGAGAATTTTCCTAAATTAAGACAATTGTTGGATTAGTGACTTGAGAGATTCATTGTCATTCAATAACAAAGTGCACTTTTTAATAGAATTTTCTCACCTAGTATTTTCACTTTCTTTCAAAATCAGAATTTCATTTTCAAGCGATTTAATTCTAGTTTTTGATTTATTTTTTATTTCCTTTTCTAATGGATGACACTCATCACACTTAGGGCTCATATTTCTATAGTTTTGAACCAATTGATCAAGCTGCTTATTTAGTTCTATCAAACTATCTTTTATGATTCAATTTTAGTGCACTTTTCCCTAAGTATGTCAAAACAGCTATTACTTCATGAAAATATATAAGTAATTACGAGTGAGTAAGTTTTGATACCTTGTTTGGCTCGTCATCATCACCGTCACTTGTTTCTCCTAAAAGATACTAATTTGCTCTTTCACTCCCACTGCCAGTGCTTTTATCATTTTCATCACTTTCATCCCAAGTAGCTGCAAAACTTCTCCTTTTCAGTTCTTTCCTTTGCTGAATTGATTTTGAGGACAATTTGGCTTGATATGATCAGGTTTATTACACTTGCGAAAAATGATCTCCTACTCTTCTGAGTTGTCTAGAACTTTGATGATTTTGCTCTTCAATTGTTGATTTAGGGCAAGATTTCCATATTTGCGGTTCTGCCTTTTGAATCTCTTTATTATCACTACTAATTCAGCTGCTCCTTCATCATCACCATCATCATCTTCACTTTTTATTGTTCCTTTGAGAGATATTGATTTCTTACGCGTATCTCCTCCTTCACGTTCTTCCTTGAATTTGATTTCTAGTTCATAAGTGGTGAGGTTTCCATTGAGTTCTTCAACTTTAACCTATTTCAAATCCTTTGAATCTTGGATGGCAGTCACCTTTGCTTCAAAAAATTTTGGAAAAATTCTGAGGATCTTTCGGACTCTTTCCAGTTCTTTGTATGGTCTTCCTAAGGATTTTGATTTGTATACAAGATTAGAAAGCCGTCCATACATTTCTTTGACACATTCGTCATTTGCCATTGTGAAGTTCTCGTACTCGCTACTAAGCAAAGCAAGGCGAGATTCTTTAACTTGTGAGGTTCCTTCATGAGTCACTTCAAGCGTGTGTCGGATTTCCTATACAGTTAAACAATATGAAACATGATTAAATTCAATTTTACCTAATGAACAAATAATAGAATTCATAGCTTTAGCATTAGTGGTTTGCAGTTTCTTTTCAAGATCCGTTCATTGATCCATAGATTTTTCTACTTCTTGATTATCCACCTTTACCATTGGTGTGCTATATCCCGTCTTAACAATATTATATGCATTTATGGTTTTAAGAAAAAATTTCATTCTATTTTTTCAATATGCATATTCACCATTGAACGTGGATGGTCTAGTCATGGACTGACCCTCTGCAAAAGCATTATTACAATAACCCATTTTCTAAAAAAATCAAAATTTTAAAACAGAAAATGGTTTATGTTCCTAGCTTTGACACCACTTGTAGGATCGTTTTTACCCTAAAGGGAGGGGAGTTGAATAGGGTCTACTAAAAATTAGTGGAAATAAAAATAAACATAGAAAGTAAAGAAGTAGAGATCACACATAGATTTACCCAGCTTCGACAAAAACCTGCCTGCGTGCTGCCCATAACGTTTCTACTAGAAATTAAGTAATCGATCGCTTACAAAAACACATAAACTCGCGATATCCGCTAACTCATAACCTAACTCTAAGCTCAAAACCCTGCCATAACTCATCCACTGAGTTGCAAATTCTCAAACTATGCCCCGTAGTTTGTATCTAGTTACACAACTAGAAACTTACCAAAAAATTTAAAAGGAAATTACAAATCAAAATAAAACTAAAAATAAAACCCTACTATTTTATAATTAAAGCCCAATATGAAACTAAAGATGGCCCATGTATCATATAACTAAAGAGAATTGTCTCCCTTTTCTTTTCAGTTCGTATAATCACTCATGTCGATCCTCTAATCATCTAAAGGGCCATCTTCATATGTCCCTCTTGGCCTAATTTGTAATAATTATATTTGAAATAAACCTAGGAATTGGTTTGGGATTTTGTATCTTGGTATGAAATAGTGATTTAAAATGTAATCAGAAAAGTTGTTTTAATCTTGTGTCGATTTAATTTCATATTCATGCGCTTCTGATATTATGGATACCATTAACATTACTGTATTTTGTCATCGGAAGTTAATACTATAGATGACTACATCATTTGTAGTGCTTAGCTTCGGGTCTCAAGATAGGGGATGTTGCAATTCATCTCGATGCTGATCTTGGAAGATGGCTGAAGATGAAACTCCCGTCGATGATGGATGTGTTTTATAGAAAAGAGAAGTAGTTCTTGTGCTTAGAAGAGGCAAGAACTACTACCAGGAGGCCAATGTTGGGCAATCGACAAAAGTTATTTAGAGTATTATTGCTGTGAAGTATTTCAGAGGGAATTCTGGTAATGTTGGTATTAATTTTGAGAATAAAAGTGGTGGCCCAAGAAGGAATGGTGACGAGGCAAGATACCAAAAGTATGACTCCTGGAGGTGTCCTAGATTACCAAGTAGGACAATTACATCTAGCTGAATTATTCAATTAAGAACATATACCTTGTGACCCAAGGTATAGAGTAATATAAGAAGCCGACTCCAAGGGAGTCGATTGAGAAGGAGAAGAAATCTGGAAAGTATTGCAGGTTCCATGAAACCCGCAGTCATAACACAAATGAGTATTGACATTTACATGATGTGATCAAAGATATGAGAAGAAAGAAAAGCTACAGCAGTTTGTCAAATCTTATAGGATAGAAACAAGGATGTTCTATCCCCCAAGGAACATTATTCCGACGAGGACAAGCAGGACCGATGAGGACGAGCCCAGGCAGCTTGAAAAGAGATTAATCATTAACACTATTTCTGTAGGACTACATCCAATGGAGAAGTGTTGGAACAAAATTGAAAGATAAGCAAGTGCTTTGAAACATGCAGTGACTAACAGTTGCTTTGTCGTCGAAGATGACACTCCAGAAAGATAGGCCAAGACAATGACTGATGATATCAATTTCGAAATAGGGTTGCTGATGGAGTCGAAGACCCAACATTGGATCCTTTTGTGATTTCGTCCAAGATTGTGTCGGCTATTATGAGAATGGTGCTGGTTTACTATAGCAGTTCAATCAACATTCTATTTAAGAAAGCTTATGACCACAGACTTCTTGAAGGCAAAGATTTTAAATCATGTGAATCTCATACCAAGGTATTTAATGGGAGAAAAATTGAACCCTTCGGGTGTGTGGATTTACTCATGGTGCTAGGTGAAGGTGATCGTAAGAGAGATCAGGTTGTGACTGTTAGAAAATGCGGATTACGGATCTTAAGGCTAGGATTAACACTAGACTGGGTGAACAGTGTTAATAAAGGACTACTAAATCTTTTTGAGTTTATGTTAATTTAGACACAGATGTATCCAATCTACAGATACAAGGATAATCACAGAAACAAACACAGATGTAAAAATAAAATAAAAGTAGTAAAGGAAAGAACACATCAGATTTTATACTAGTTCGGAGTTACCCTACATCCAGTCCCGCAACACAATTACGGATTTCCTTTCAAATGAAATTGTACAATTACACCCTTGATTTCAAGACTACGAGGTACACCCTCCAGAATTTCAATCCTCTGGGTAGAGATACTTGATTTCCGGGCCATAAGTTTACCCAATTGATTTACCAAGGCTACAATCACACCTTTTCTCGCTTGATTGATTTTCAAGGCCACAATCACACCTTTTCTCGATTAATAGATTACAAAGAAGTCTATAACTCTGAATAGCACTGAGAATCTTGTTGAGATAGTGATAGAGAATCAAACTAGAAGTAATCGAGTTTGATTCAATGTTGATTTCGGCAGAGTAATGGTAAGAATATGTATTAAGAAATGTGGAAGAAGAAGAGGAGTGAAAAACCAGAAAATCTGATATGAAATTCATTGAAGCTAACCCCTATTTATAGAAGAACAACAACCATGTCCATTCATGAAGAGTTATGGAAATAGACACTTCTTTTTAAATTTAAATTTTGAACTCAACTGACACTATGTCGACATGGTCACCATAGGCATGTCGACATCCCAAAGCAATTTTTAATGATTTGATTTTCTTTGAAAATAACCTTTATCTTATTTTAAAATTATTTTAAACTTTATAAATATACTTGACTGTAGTTAAAATTCATAAGTAAATATAGATAATAATATATAGAATTTAACTATAATTTCATTTTTAAATCTAAGTATAAATATCTAAAAGATAAATATATTATTTTAAAAGATATTTTAAAATTAGGAGTAATTCGACTATGAAATTAAAGATAATTTTGAGGCTAAAATTATTTAAAATCTGGATAGAGGGTTTTGAATCATTTAAAAGGAAAGTTTTGAAATCATTTTGAAAACAAGATAATTTTTTAAAATCATTTGAATTAAAATAAGTGGATACAAAACAATGTTCCACTAGATTTTTCGTAGGTTCCATCCTACTTACGGTTCCATCCCTTTAACGGGCTCGAAGTAGATTCCATTCCACGAATAAATTGGATTTTAAGATGCTAGTGCTTTTCTACGAGTTTTGACAAAAATTCCTAATAAAAAAACTTATCCTTGAAATCTTGAACTCTTGATAATCTTAACACTCATGAGTCTTCTATCTCGATATCTTGAATCTCTATACTGTACAGTCTTAATTCTTCGTACCTACATGATGAAATCCTGCATATATATATATATATATATATATAAACTTATAATGTTAGTAATATTTTATAATTCATTCTAAGGTTGTCGTCATCAAAACCATCATCTCACGGACCAACAATCTCCCCCGTTTTGATGATGACAACCTTTGTTTATAAATTATTACTTCTATCCTAATAACTCCTCCTAAAATTAATGAACCCCCTTAATTTATACCTAACTACCCTATTTTATATTCCTCCCCTTTTGTCATCAACAAAAACTCACTCCCCCTCAGTCTTGGACTTCGGTACCTGCATTGATAAAGTATACAACGGAATATATACATTTCAAACAATATATATATATATGAACATGATAACTAATTAAAGACTATATACATTTCAATGTATATATATATATATATATATATATATATGTTTTATACAACAAAGTTCAAACCAATATCAAGAAATCAGTCCACATAGAGTATCAATCCAAACCAAATCAATTCAAACAAATCAAACAAAGCAAACAAATAAAAATCAAACATTACATGGAACTTCCACCCATCCTTCTTCTCCAAAGATTGGATCTGCCTTAATAGCATCCCAATTATCATTGTCGTTGGTGAGAGAGACTGGAGGATGTGCTTCGTGATCATCCTTGTATAGGGAGGAAATCATCCATCGTATTGCATCGAAATGCCTTTCTTGTTCCTTGATCATCTGCATTTGACTCAATTCTAGTGACGCTGGTTACGTAGAATAAACGAGAGAATATTCTTGAACGAATTAAGGGTTTCTTCAAGATTTTCGGATAAATTGTGAATTGGATTAGCCATAGTTGAATTTGTGAAAGAAATGAAGTATATAGATGATAAGAAATAATTTTCAGTGAAGAATTCTGGAAGAAACAGGTATTTTTAGGTGTAGAAATTCGTTTGAAATGAATAGACATTTAGTAGTTATTCAAATTTCAAATTCAAAATAAATTGTCATTTCTGACCAATACATGCCAACATGGTCATAGGGGGTATGTCGACATGGGTTAGTGAAAAATTATGACAAATTTGATTTTGTGAATAATTGTGTATATATATTTATCTAATATACTAATATTTATTCCGGAGATAAGATAAGGTAGATAACGGAAAGGAAATTTCATTTCATTGCATACTAAGATGATACAACGATTAAACATAAAGAACTACATGAACTTACGAATTAAAACAAACTAAAACACATACAACATGATACGAAAATATAAAACTAGTTAGAGGATTATGATGATGAAGATAGTCCAAATTTCTTGCTGACTTTGGAAATTAACTTGTTCATCTTCGTAGAAATATTATCCAACTTTTTACTAACGGATCGTTTAAGAATCCGTTGATTCTCAACAATAGTCTTTTGGTTTTTGAGAAGGGTTTTGGTGGACGGATTTGGAGGATAGTCAATACTTTCCAAAGAAGTTTCACCTTCTTCTTCTTCTTCAATTTCTATTTCATCCCCTTCTTCTTCTTCTTCCTCTTCCTCTTCCTCTTCTTCCATTTCCTCATGAGCCAAACGCTCTTCCTTTTCGGCAAGGGTCTCATAAGGTTGAAAAACAAATGGAATTTTCATAAGCGAAATGTTAGAATGATTGAAAACTTTTCTAGAAACAAATTCTTCACCTTTGAAATCCACTCCAAAATAGTTAAAAATTCGAGTGAGATAAATTCCATGATATAAAGTATTCTCATCCATTTCAAGATTTTTAGGACGAAGTTCATCCAAAATAACTTGCGCCCAATTTATGTTATAATTTCCCAAAATAGAAAAAGAGCTTTGCAAACTTTTGAAGTAGGATTGTTAAAATTCCCCGATCTTGGGGTCAAAGTATGTTGCAAACAAAGATTGAAAATTCTTGCCTTTGGTCGAAAATTTCGATTTTTAAATTCAAAATTATCATTCCCTTCGAAAATGTGATGAAATATCTCATATCATTTTCATCGATTTTAAAATTAGAAAGATCCATTCCCGTACACTTGCAATTGAGAATGGTACCCAAAAGATCACAATTCAAAACAATTCTAGTGCCTTTGACACTACTCCAAATTTCATCCTCATTTCCATGATAAAATCCACGGTTTAAATTAGCATAGAAAATTTTGACAAGATTTGGATAGCAAACAAAATCATTTTGAGAAGCATCAATAAGGCTAAGAATTCCATTTTTTGCAAGAAGAGAATCAGTTCATAAGAAGAAAAATCTTGAAAAATAGCAAACTTTCTGGGACGGACTTTGGCATAGTTAGCATAATTGATGTATGCTTTTATTGCCTCCGGATCATTGAATAATTGCTCTTTGATTTTTTGGAAATTCTCATGGTGGGGGGTTGCTTGAAAAACCATTAAAGTAGAGAGTAGAGAACTTGAAGTTATGAAGAAAGAGTTTGAATTTGAAAATGAGAGTGAAAAGATATGATAAAAGATAGTGAATAGATAGATTCTCAATGGACATATTCTCTGGTCAAAAAGTAGCTTTTCAGAGAATTGAATGAAGTGAAAAGATGGAGGGAAATTCAGACATTTGAATTCAAATTTTGAAATTCAAATCTGGTACCCATGTCGACATCATGGTAGGGACCATGTCGACATGTGCCAGTGAATTTTGATAACTTATTTTTCCTAAGATTTCTAATAAATTAATATATAAATATACTTATTATTTTTAATGCCTATATATACCTGAAATATTGTTAAATTCCTTGTATATTTCAGAAAATATTATAATACTATTAAAAGATAATAAAAATAATAGTAAAAAAAAAATAGAAAATAAATTTTAAAATTCAAACAACACACCAATTCAAAATCAATCAATCAAACGATCAAGAAACTAATTCTAAGCAAGCAATTTCAACAAATTGTATTGTAAACGTATACCTTTTTCTTAGTCTGTTTCTTTGAATTTGTCGGAGTCGTGAATAGCGGTGAAACACAAATTCGAATTATCTGTCTCCTGATCATCATCACTTGAGGACGAGTCTGAGTCATCTAGAGTAGCAGTAAATGCACACTTCCGTTTCTTTGTTGCATCGTTGTTCACAGGAGGATTTTGCCTATCTGGATATGGACAGTCTCTTTTGAAATGGCCTGATTTATCACAGTTGTAACATTGTCATTATTTGGTACTACATTCTGATTTTCAGAATTCTTATAGTTGTTTCTCTTGAGATTATTCATCTTTCTGTATTTCAGGAATTTCCTAAAATTTCTGGTCATAAAGGCCATCTCTTCATCATTATCGCTGTTTGAGTTTGATCCATCGGTCAATGCATTGAATGCCATTGATTTCTTTTCAGATGCTTTACTTTCTCTTCTCCCGATCATTTGAACTTCATACGACATTAGATTTCCAATTAATTCTTCTATCTTTAAAGTACTGATGTCATTTACCTCTTCCATCGCAAGTGTCTTTTGATCCCATTCTGGAGTTAGTGAGTTTAAAATCTTTCTGACTTGATCTTCTTCGGAAAATTCCTTTCCCAAACATATTAGAGAATGCACAATATCCTAAAATCTACTATACATATCTAAAATAGACTCATTAGGATTCATTTTAAATAATTGAAACTGATTTGTGAGCATGGAAATTTTGGTCTGTTTAACTTTGCTTGCTCCTTCGTGAGTAACTTGCAAAGTTTTCCAGATTTCATATGCAGAATTACAAACTGACACTCTATTGAATTCATTTCTATCTAATGAACAAAACAAAATATTCATTGCCTTAGAATTATTTTGTGCAACAGTCTTTTTCTCAACAGTCCCCTGTGAAAAATTAGTTGTGGGTTAAGAATATTCAGATTGTGTAACATTCCAAGTGTCTAATCCTATAGGTTGTAAATATATTTTCATCCTACATGCCCAAAAAGAATAGTTACTGCCATTAAAAAGTGGTGGTCTGACAGTAGACTGACCCTCTATAAATGAACCAGTGACAGGAATGCTAGTGTTAGTAACAGCACCAGCGTTGGTGGCCATTTTTTTTAAAACATTTCAAAAATCAGATTATGAAACTTTGAAAACCTCGCTCTGATACCAATTGTTAGAAAATTCGGATTACAGATCTTAAGGCTAGGATTAACACTAGAGGGGGTGAATAGTGTTAGTAAAGGATTACTAATTTTTTTTGAGTTTATGTTAATTTATACACTGATGTATGCAAACTACAGATACAAGGATAATCACTGAAACAAACACAGATGCAAAAATAAAATAAAAGCAGTAAAGGTAATAACACCGTGGATTTTATACTGGTTCGGAGTTACCCTACATCAAGTCCCGCAACACAAGTACAGACTTCCTTTCAAAAGCAATTGTGCAATTACACCCTCGATTTCAAGGCTACGAGGTACACCCTCCAGAATTTCAATCTTTGGATAGAGATACTTGATTTCCGGGCCACAAGTTTACCCAATTGATTTACCAAGGCTACAATCACACCTTTTCTCGCTTGATTGATTTTCAAGGCCACAATCACACCTATCCTCGCTTAATAGATTACAAAGAAGTCTACAACTCTGAATAGCACTGAGAACCTTGTTGAGATAGTGATAGAGAATCAAACTAGAAGTAATCGAGTTTGATTCAATGTTGATTTCGGCAGAGTAATGGTAAGAATATGTATTAAGAAAAGTGGAAGAAGAAGAGGAGTGAAAAACCAGAAAATCTGATACAAAATTCGTTGAAACTAACCCCTATTTATAGAAGCCATGTCCATTCATGAAGAGTTATGGCGAATAGACACTTCTTTAGAAATTTAAATTTTGAACTCAACCGACACCATGTCGACATTGTCGCCATAGGCATGTCGACATCTCAATGCAATTTTTGATGATTTGATTTTCTTTGAAAATAACCTTTATCTTATATTAAAATTATTTTAAACTTTATAAATATACTTGACTATAGTTAAAATTCATAAGTAAATATAGATAATTATATATATATATAATTTAACTATAATTTTATTTTTAAATCTAAGTACAAATATTTAAAAGATAAATATATTATTTTAAAAGATAGTTTAAAATCAGGAGTAATTTGACTTTGAAATTAAAGGTAATTTTGAGGCTAAAATTATTTAAAATCAGGATAGAGGGTTTTGAATCTTTTAAAAGGAAAGCTTTGAAATCATTTTGAAAACAAGATAATTTTGTAAAATCATTTGAATTAAAATTAGTGGATACAAAACAATGTTCCACTAGATTTTTCATAGGTTCCAACCTACTTAGGGTTTAATCCCTTTAACGGGCTCGAAGTGGATTCCATTCCACGAATAAATTGGATTTTAAGATGCCAGTGCTTTCCTACGAGTTTTAACAAAAATTCCTAATAAAAAAACTTATCCTTGAAATCTTGAACTCTTGATAATCTTGATACTCATGAGTCTTCTATCTCGATATCTTGAATCTCCATATTGTACAATCTTCATTCTTGGTACCTACATGATGAAATCCTCCATATACATATATATATATATATCTAAACTTATAATGTTAGTATTTATATTTTATAATCTATTCTAAGGTTGTTGTCATCAAAACCATCATCTCATGGACTAACAGTGACCATCTTCGTATTGGACATTTTTCATCCTACAACACATTTCTAGGCCGACCCTAGCTGATTTTTGAATGGCTATTGCCCCATGATGCTTGATGATGAAATTCTAGATGGAGAATGGAGTGAGAGTTATGCAGGGAAACTAGAGGTTTTGATATGAATGCTACGTTGTGGAGCTGAAAGAGGCGAGATGATATGAGAAAGGAAAAGATTTGGAGAAGCTCACTGTATCAAATCTTTGGATGCATAACAACCATCGTATGAGCCCTAGCTAGGGCAACACAATCAGTTCTACAAGGATATGGATCCGGGAAAAGAACCAGAGGATGCATGGGCAGCTCTCGCAAAGCCGACAATCGACATCCCAGTTAGTCAAGACGATCCTACTTGGGTCTTGAAGATTGGATGTTAACTCGGCATGAGGATGATGAAAGAATTGACTAGTTTTCTTCAGGTGAACATGGATGTGTTTCGCATGGATGCATTCCTACATGTGTGCAATATAACATTGGAGATTGCTTGCTACGCATTGAATGTGAAACCCAAATATGTTTCTATGAAACAGAAATGCCCCCAGCCTGGGTCCGGAGACATCCGTTGCACTAAAAGAAGAGGTAGATAAGCTAAAAAACAATGGTTTCATCTACAACGCTCTGTACCCAAAAATGGGTACCCAATCCGATCCTGGTAAAGAAGCTTAACGAGAAGTGGAGAACATGCAATGAATATTCCAATCTAAATAAGGCACATCTGAAAGTCAACTTCCTGCTTTCGAATATCGATCAGCTTGTCGATTGTTGGACATGAACTACTATCATTTATGGATGCTAACTCTGGCTACAACCAAATTTTATGCACATCGCAGAACAAGAACACACTGATTCATACCTGACCCGAGATTGTATTGTTATCTTGTTATGCCTTCTAATTTGAAAAATGCTGGAGTAACTTACCAAAGGCTAGTAAATTTGATGTTCACTGAACAGATCGGCCATTCAATGAAAGTCTATGTTGATGACATGCTTGTGAAATCACAGCAATCAACGAACCATATGATGATTTGTCAGAGATGTTCAGTTTACTCTGCAAGCATGGAATGAAACTCAATCCATTGAAGTGTTTATTCGGGGTTGCATATGGGAAGTTCTTGGGTTTTCTAGTGAACTCTAAAGGGATAGAAGCTAATCCGAAGAAGATTCATGCACCGAGAAATATTAAAGTCCCAAAGTCTATAAAGGATGTATGGAGTTTGAATGGGAAGGTAGCCATACTAAGACATTTCATTTTTAGAGCCACCGATAAATGCATCCCTTTCTTCGATATCCTTAGGAAATAGAAGAGAAATTTTGCTTAGATGTAGTAATGCATAGAGGCTTTTCGGGCTTTGGTGGATCACTTAGGGAGACCTCAATCCTGTCAAAGACGCTGGAAGATAAGGGCCTATTTGTTTACATAGTAGTATCGGGGTGCTTTGAGCGTCGCACTTGTACGTGAGGTATCCTGAATCCAAAGGTCAGGGTATTACATTAGCAAGCGGTTAACAAGGGTAGAGAGGAATTACCTAAAGCTAGAATAGCTAGCGTACTGCCCGTTGATCGCTTCAAGAAAACTCCACCCATACTTCCAGGCTCATCCGATCAAGGTTCTTACGACTAGCCTTTGAGATAGGTCTTACAGTGACCTGAGACTTCTGGAAGGCTATTGAAATGTAACATTGAATCGAGTCAATATTGCATAAAGTGTCATCTTCGGAGGCTAATCCAAGGCCAGGCGTTGGAAAACTTCATAACTGAGTACACTGTGTGAGATGATACTATGGAGAGCATAGTGCTAGATGGAATATGCATACCAATAGTGCATCCAACCAGAATTCTTCTAGGGCAGGTGTTGTTTCCTCGAAGAACGTTCAATCTATTATGCCCTGAAGCTCGACTTTCCCACGACAAATAATGAAGCAGAATATAAGGCATTAATCATAGTAGCCGAAATTATTAGAGCGTTGGAAATCTAAACTTTACACATCGTTTGTGATTCCCAACTAGTGGTGTGCCAGGTGTGAAAAGAGTTTCAGGCAAAGGGGAAGATTCTCAAAGAGGAGAATGCGAAGGCAGATTTGGTGGGCAAATTGGCTAGCTCAGTAGATGCTTAACTCATAGGCCTGTTCCTAATGGAAGTTTAATCAGCTCCGGGCATTGACCGAATGGATGTTGATTGAATCTTAGAGGCCGAGTCTGAAAAAGAGTCTTGGATGACTCTGATTAAGAATTACTTGCAGAAGGGAATCCTTCCCGAAAGGAAGAACAAGCAAAGACAGCTCCTTCATAAAGCTTCAAGATGTATTATTTAAAGAAGGAATGCTATATAAGAAGGGATTATCAGTCCCCTTACTTTGGTATGTTTCCAATAAGGAAGCCAAGAAAGTTCTCAGAGAAGTGCACGAGGGAGCTTGCAGAAGTGCACGAGGGAGCTTGCGGTGGTCACACCGAGGGAAAAACCCTAGCAAAGAAGATTCTTTGCTATGGGTACTTTTGGCTGACTGTCAACCAAAATACAACTAATTACACAAGGAGGTGTGACAAATACTAGTGGTTTGCAAAGTTCCTAGAGCCTAGACAATAGAGATAAAGAAAATGGTCAGTCCACGGCCATTTGCAGTATGAGGAATAATTGTTATTGGTGTGCTATTAATGTCCAAAGGTGGTGCGAAGTATGTCATCGTTGATATTAACTACTTTATGAAGTGGGCTGAAGTGAAGCCTTTAGCCATGCTCACTACTAAAAAGGTCATCAACTTCGTAGTCATAAATATCATCTATTGCTTTGGGGTCCCACAGATGATCATTTTTGATGATGGAACCCAATTCGACATCGCTGAGGTCAAAAACTTCTGTCGCGGGCATCGTATTGAGAAGAGATCCGCTGTAGTAGCACACCCACAAGCGAATAGACAGGTAGGAGCTGTGAACAAAATCATTAAGTCCATTCTCAAGAAACGATTGGAGAAGGCTAAGGTAAATAGGTTAACGAACTACCATTAGCATATTGGGCTTGCATAACGACCCAAAAGTCCACAACCGACCACTCTCCATTTGCCTTAGCCTACGGATCAGAGGCTATGATTCCAGTCAAACTTGAAATACCTTCTCATTGAGTAATTACAACCCTAGAATGAACGAGGAGTATCTGTTAAAGTCTATTGATATGATCAATGAGAATCATGGTGAAGCTGACCTAAGAGTACTACACATCAAAAATGAGTCGCTAGATAATACCAAGGTCAGGAGCCAAACCTTCGAGTTGCTGATCTCATTCCCAAATGAATCTTTCCAAGCTCCATTAATATGGGCCCAAGCTTGGAATGTACGTATGAAATTGAACACAAGCTTCGAGATAGAAAATTCAAGCTAGCAGCAACTGACGGGAATTTACTCCTATGGGCGTGGAATGGTGACCACTTGCAACTCTATTTTGTTGAAAATTCGATTGTGTAAATATTTAGTCAAGTTTAATTAACAAGATAGAATCTGTCACCTGTGAATATAAGACGAAATGACTTCCTGAATCTGTTACTTTATCTCCATTTAACCATAAATTATGAATTATGGTGAATATGAATGAATTTGCATGTGTAATGCAGGTGTGCAAGTACCCAGAGATAGGTTCCAACCGACCTCTACGGTCCATGGTTGGGCTTTCGAAGTGAAACTACCCTTAGAATCTAGAGATAGATGCCTACAATCTCCTTCAACCTATGACTCAGAGGGTAGGAGTATAAACACGCAAAGGCAGGATGAGATAGTTCACCCCTATATCTCATGCTTGGAATTCATCAGAGCACCCAAACCTTGCCCATAGAATGACAAGGTAAAAGATCGCTGCTTGGTGTCTAGCGAGATCTTATTCAAACCTTGACCTATGCCATGAGTTTGGCACGGTCAAAGAACAACCATCCTAGAAAGTGATGCTTAAAATTCCACCTCAGGTGAACAACAACAATCAATGCCCAGAGCCGGGCATGATCAGGTTCAAATATCCCAAAGAAGGATGCTCAAACTACCATTCTAAGTGTTTAAAACTCGATCGAATCCAAGAGTTAAACATGGCCAAGCAAAGGCGCTCTGAAATAAGCGCTCTTAGTTGTTACTTCACACTTATGAAAATAAGGCAATCTCAATTATGTTTCTGTTCAGATAGAACCTGACTAAAAACAAACAGTATGGATTAAAAACTTTTCTAAATGACGATAAAGAGATGGTTCGGAAGTGTAGAAACAAGATTATCATGCGCATTTCTTATAACTTAAACAAGCCAACATAAATTCTAAAGAGAAAACCAAAGTATTATTAATCTGATATTCAAAACAAAAACAGGGATCGATCCCACACAAAGCTCGCCAAGACAGAAGAAAATCCTATTGCTATACAAAAAAAGAGAGTAAACAATCACTTTGGTTACTTAAGGTTCCTTTTCTTTTTCCCTTCTCCGAAGGAGTGTGCACTAGGCTCCTCTGGCTTTTTCTTGACCCTAGCCCCACTTCCTCGGTCCTTGGATAGGTACTTTGTGATGATTCAATGGATACGCTTTAAGTTCTTTCGGGCATGGAAAGAAAGACCGAAGCAAAGATGATCTGGCTAGGCAGAGCTATGGAAAGTGGAGGAGGAATGAACTTAACTGGATCTTTTTTGACCTCCTTGGCCGATAAAACTTGAGCCTGAAGCATCTCCAGCATTTTAGGCCCTGAAAGAAACCTAGAAAATCCAGTTATGAGAAAGTCCTCAACAACTGGAATACCCAAGAGGTCACCTGTCACCTCCTTTTCTAGGGAGTGGATCATCAGTGCGTTAGCTCTGGGGCCTGCACTTGTAGGAATGTTCAAAATAGTCCATGAGTCGGACACGACCACCAATCAATCATAGATGCTTGCTGCCCTAGTTAGGGGCCTTCCTTAAGGAAGATAACGATGGCAGGCTGATCTGAAAGTTGAGAAACATAAAAAAAGAGATTAGCAATATCAATCAGCTTTATGTGAGCCTTCTCAAATATAGGTAATGCCAGTGAGATATCTCCACATGACTTAGACTCGGTATGAGTTGGAGTGCCTTTAGAATTCCCCTCTAGAATAAGGGAAAGAATAGTTGTCTTTTGCATCTGAGATGCATCTAGACTATATGGAGGATCCAATGGTGAAATTGAAGCACTCTAAGCCCAAAAGGTGAGAAGTGTAGCTACATCTTGAGGTGTAGCCCGAAACCCTCACCTTGTTTTTATTAAACTATAATATCTTACTCTGAGTGCAAGATGAGCTCACCATCTTTAAGTACTTCAATCTCATTTGCATTCAAAAGCTCGTGCTCCTACTCTTCCAAGTTTACTTTGCCTATATCCAAGGACTCTCGCTCTTCTTCTACTATATTCTCCCATGCCAAGGCCAGAGCCTTAGGATAGACCTTGTCAAGCCACTTCAGGCTTTGAAATTTAATTATGTTGGCATTGTAGTTGATGATGATTGATTCTAATTTCTACTTAGTTTGCCTCTTTATGGCCTCGACCTGCTTGTCCACTCCTTTGGCGCGAACTACTGCCTTATCCCTCTCCTTGAGAGCATATAACAACTCTTCACGGTAGTTATGAGCTTGCATGAGAGCATCGTCCTTTTCCTTCTTATCTTTCTCCTGTTTCTCTTTTATGATTTCCTATTGTGCTTTCAGCTCCGTTTAACTCTTTTGCTAGGCACTCCTTCTGTTACGACAAAAGATGATTTCTGTGATGAGCGGACTCGACTTGACTTTGATGGTTTTGCTTCTCTAGCTTAGTCGACTCGGTCAAGTCTTTGAATTTCTGCACGGCTTCTTTCAATTACCTTTTTAGCTCTATGACTTCCTCATCGAGATGTCGGCTCAGCCTCGAGCTACAGTCCTGTAATATTTACCTTTTGTTATCGGTACATTTTTTGACCACCTTGGCAAACCTCTTTCGTTTGAAATATTATTCATAAACGTCGTCGATGTAAGTCATGGTTTGAACTTGGATGTGCTAGGGATGTTTTATTGAGTCCAGTGCAAATTTGACCACGTCAAACAAAATTTCCAAAAAATAACATTTCAGATTAGCCATTTGAGGATTCGAATCGACCTTATGCTTCATCACCACAACTGGAGGATCAATAGCTTTCTTACCCTCCTTATAGCAAGAGGAGTCAGGGGAAACAAGTATGGATAACTACTCAGATTGCCTACGAACACAAGATGACACAATTTGCTTTGTGGAGTAGAAAGGCGAAGTAGGGACACGAGAAATATCCTCAAGAAAAGTAGCATTGGGTTGTTCAAAGTAGTTATCCGAGCTTTTAGGTCAGAAGCGACCTAGATCTATGCCTTGAAGATGAATCACGAGAGCGAAAACCCCTGTTGTAGCCCCCTTGTCCCCGACTTAAATGCTTATTGGTATTTGAGTCATGGTCGATACCATGAGAATGTTTACATGGATTATGCCTTTATCTTTCCTTATCTAACTCTTAAGAGAATCAAACATAGTCCTGTGCTCCATTGAACTTGCAAATAAAACCGAGACGAATCACTATCACAGGATGAAAATCATAATGCAAGCTTAGCAAGCATGTGTGTGCGCTAATGCCCCACAATGGACCATGAGTTTGAATTTTGCTGACATGGGTGATCTCCACTACGTGGTTTATTAGTAAGTCGGTCTGTTGATGGATAAGGGAGTCAATGTCCCTACACTTGTGTTCCCTAGACCAAAAGAACCAAATTCATGTGGAATCGAACCAAATCCCTAGTCGATGTCATCGGATGGAAGGATTGGATTCTCTCTTGCTATAGTGGTAGGAGGGGGCTGTGTTGGAGTCTGCCTCGTAACATTATTTATCTTGGGTCGCTTCCTTAAAAGAAATTCCTGGTTATTTGTTGCTACTGTCATTGGAGGGCTCACGACCTACATCAGCATCATCATGGCCTCCTCCACCACCTTTTCCTTCTTCAACATGCTCGTGCGCCTCTTTGGCTCCAACCATAGAACTTTTGACGGGGGCACATTGGGTCCTCGCCATTATTCCTGGACAAGGAGTCATCCTCATCACTATCAGTAGCCCTCAAAACTTGAATAGCACTGTGTTCACTTTTAGTAAGTTGTAGGCTAAAATATTTTGTCGGTAAGGAGAGTTTTTCTTCCCTGCTAATGGTCGAAACCACAAAAAGGGTCCTAATAGTATTCGCAAGAGCTATGCTATTACTACAAATATTCATATCGGGAATCTAAAGGAAAGCATGTCAAGCTTAAAGGCAATATGGGATGTCAAACTAGAAGAAAGTAAGGTTTTCAAGCACTTGGTGTTAAATAAAAAGTAGCAAGCTTCAAGCATTTGCTAAGATATATCGAATGTCTTAAAGCAAATGGTTATCGCGCACTTGGGGTTTCTATGATACGAAGGCTAACAAACCTAAAGATATCCAAGGGAGTTATCAGGCCACATCTAGCCCAAGCGTTATAAAACAAAAGGTGCCTTATTTGTATGTAGAATAAGGACATCGAGTTTCTAATAGATATTAAGCTTTCAATATAACAACCATAATTGTGCCAATGTCCTAATATTATTGTCCAATACTTACCAAGATGATTTTCCATAAAATGGATACAGAAAGGAGAGTTATGTTATCAAAACCATGAAGGCAAATGGTATCAAATTACATCGATAGTGAAGAGATATCTAGTTTCCTCAATATTGGAAGGATGTCGAACTTCAGCAAAAATAAAGATTCCAAACTTCCCTTAATGATACAAATGATAGAGATACCGAGTATTAACTATTCAAGCAAGAAAACGTACTCCCTATCGAAGGGACATGTGACGGCCAACCTGCCTGCCACCAGCATTATAAATACGGATCCCTTGGCCACTTGTAGGGGGCTAATTTGTTATTTCCTCATTTCTTACATTTTCAAAGTTATAACCTTAAATTTAATTTTGGGCCTTAGTGATGATTGTACTTTTTTGACTTTTTGCACATAAGGCCTTAGATAATGAACTTTGTATTGCATACTTCGACTGAATAAAAATATTTGACTGATTATCGAACTTATGACATGCATATGATTTCTTATACTTAACTCAGACTATGGACATGCATATTTCATTCTTTTGGACTTGGACTTGCATACTTCTCCCAAGCTTTGCATAAGGCTATCTAAGCCCTTATCTAAACTTGGTCTGCCTAATCTTGCACATTTGGGTTACCAAAGAAATTTGGCGCTAGTAGGAGGGCTTAAACCTCTGATTCCCTGCATATCCCAGTAAAGAACTTAACTCAAGCCTATGTATACATGATATAGAGGACTTTCCCGACCATTATATTTCCTTTAAAGAACTTTCCAAACCTTGCATAATGACCATTTCGGAATAAGGATCCTCCGAGCCTCACTTAGCAAGATAGTTTATCAAGTCACTTATAGTTTGCAATTCCATGAAGAACAAATGTTGAGGTCGTTGGTGCTAAATTATATGGAAGAAAAGAGATAGATGGCTCCTTATAATCCAGATAAGTGGAGCATAAATCTATTCCGTGAAGGCTCTACCCCATCCATAGGTATTATTTTAATCTTGGAAAGGAGAACACAAAAAAGGATGTCTTGTTCTTAAGAATGAGAAAGGCCATACAACTCTAATCTAAGGGAACTATTTTTGAAAGATAAATAACAGAAGACTTCAGCAAGTTCGCCCTAAAGTAGGAAGGAGTAGTAAATCACTCTTCTACATCAATTGAAACTTGAGATTCTTTAAAGAGAAAGTTCACGGAGAGTGCGAATGCACCAATCTAATGTTACAAAAAAGTCAAATGGAAGCAGAAAAGAACAGTACCCTTGAAGTTCTCGGTCCTCTAAGACTCGTTCCCTTACTATCTCCTATGAGAATATTTATCTCCTAACTAAGAGGAGATTGAACTATTAGCCTTCTAAGAAAGAAACTGAGAAATGAAAGGAATCTAAGAAGGGCTTGTTGCCGATGCCATCGCATAAATAAGCATGATAATAACTAACGCTGAGCCTTAAATGTAATAATCAAGAATTTCTTGGGAAAAAGAGAATTTCAAGAATTTTTTAAATTAGATTTGAGCCAAAAGAAAACGCGTCTGCAAAGATATGGTGATCAATAAAGAAGAATGCTTCATAAAAACGATTTATAAAATAAAGGAAAAGGCCTTTAATTCTATTAAGATAGCCTATTCAAAGCACCTCCTAGAGGGAGGTAAGAGTAAGCCTCTGGTCCCACCTATAAGGCCTGGCCAGAGCACTACAAGCCTTCAGTCCAACCTATGTGGCCTAGCCGAAGTACCTCCTAGAGAGGAGATGGAGTAAGCCCTTTCATCCTGCATAAGATGGCCTAATCAAAGCATCGACCAGTGTTCGGTTTTTCCTATAAGGCCTGACTAGAGCGCCTCCTAAAGGGAGGATTGGTAAGACTTTGGTCTTTCCTAAAATGGCTAACTAAAATTACCGATCAGCCTAAATCATCACCTATAAAGTAATAAGGGGCTCAAACATAAATCATCACCCAAAGAATGATAAGGGGCAAAAATAATCAAAGCCTAAATCATCGTCCAAAGAGTGATAAGGGGCGAAAGAAAATCAATAAAGCAAGTTTAAATCTATCCTAAAGACGAGTCAAGGCAATGTTAATGTAACCTTCAAAGGAAGGATCAAAAATTATTTATTACCCAGAATCGAGGATATTTTATGCCGGATATTACATTTGAGAAATTTTGAGTTATTACTTGGGCCTAAGGCTTCATTCTTCAAAATCTTGAATTAGCTCTTCATCCTTTGAATTAGAATTCGAATTATCAGATAATGATAATCTCCGTTAATAGTCGGATTTCTGATCCTCTTAACAGATGGAATTTTGGTCTTATTATCAGATGGATTTCTGATCTTTTTACCAGACGAACTCTATTCTTATTATCAAATGAATTTACGATGGAATTTTGGTCTTTTTATCAATTTAAACCTATAGTCTTCTTTCTAGAGAAATTTCTAGCATTTTACTAATGCCAACTAGTGACTATCTATGCTTATGCAATAAAGAAAAGTTGGGACAGACATTTACTCCAAGAAACCAGCCAAGATAATGATAGTTAAAGCAACTATGATTCGCCTATAGAAAACAGATGAAGAAGCAAACTAAACTAACTTATTTAAATTTTTTCTTTTGGATAATGAATTTCGAAACCAACCTTTCAAAGTTCCAATGATTGACAACACAACTTCTTCACAAATATTCTTCAGTATTCGTGAAAAAAAAATTGATTTAAGAAAAAAAATTCTTAAAGTTATGAAAGCCATAATTATTGACTGCATGTTTTTCCAGAAGGAAAGGAGAGAACCGAAGGCTAGTTTAAAGCATTATACAAAGGAATGGAGAGCAAGCAAATCTACGCTTGATCAAAGACCACATATCATATGGAACCGAACTAAAGTACCGAAGTACGTTTAAAATCTCAAACAATTCAATAAGTTCAAGTACATGACAAAAATAAGGTAGAAAATACAAAGTTTATTCAAGGTGTTAACCACTTAGGTATAAATTTATTTACCATTTCACATTTTACACATTACATATTAAACTTACAAATAACAAGAAAGATTAACCAATAAGAGAATCCAATCAAGAGTTTCTAACTGATGTCAATTTGGTTATTCTTTCTTGAGAATCAAGGTCTTGCATTTCTTCCTTCAAGTCTTCAATGGTCGGGGAAGGTTCGATGATGTGACTAATCGCCACATCCAAAAGTTTCTTATGTTTCTTCTCCTTCTTTCAAAGAATATCCACATCGTCAATAGAGATAATTTGAACCTTTAATGCATGATCAAGCAATTAATTGACTCCTTTCTCAGTTTTGACCTTGCTCTGTAATTCTTTAAGTTTCTGCAAAGAGCAATTTTCTCATGCCCTAATTCCTTAACCTCACTTTGATACTTTTTGAGACATTCAAAGACTTTTTCATCCCACTTCCTTTAAAAATTGGATGCATTCATCCCTAAGCCTTTGGCACTATCTGGATATTTCTCCATGATCTAAACCCAGATGTGGGTATACCAAAGTAGGGAATGCCTCTTTGCCAGCTAGAGCTTGGGACCTAGTTATTCTTGGTAGAGTAGGAGTGGAAAGGTTGGATTTTCCTCCACTTGCAAAAAGCTCTAAAGATTGACATGATAACTAGCTTTTCAATAGATCAACTTCAAGATTCTCGATTATCTGATATAGATGAGAAATTTTTGCATCAATTTAGATTCCCTGGTCTTGGGGTATGGGTTGAGCTATTGCATCTATATTCTTTCTTAGCTCTTCGATCTCTTTATCTTTTTCTTTGTTTTTCCCCTCTAAATTCAAGGACATTTTGTTTACATTTCTTGACGTGGATCCTAACTTGTAGTATTTGTTGTACCATTTACATGCTTTTGGATTGTTCGATAATGATAGCTGAAGCATCTTAAGAGGAGTGCTTCCTAATATCTAATATTCGTCTGGCCTTAAGTCTATCTAATCGGGAAGGTAGTTCAGGGTCGCTAGATATAAGCATGAGTTAACATTCCTAGTAAGAATAGACAAAAGGAAAATTAACACATAGGAAAGAAATGTTATTTTATTAATAAAAATAAGGTTTATAAACATGAACAAGTTCAAATTACATTAACAATTCAACTTTCATACATTTATTTCTAAAGTTTGGAAGCAGCAGTATGATGATATTCCCATCTCTCAACAAGGGGACTATAATCACTGCATAATTGTTTAGCATAATTAGGTTGGATTTCCTTAAGTAGACTATCTTTTTCATCACGTAAGAAATAAAAATACAAGTGGG
Organism: Allium cepa; assembly: GCA_030765085.1. Classification (NCBI taxonomy): domain Eukaryota; kingdom Viridiplantae; phylum Streptophyta; class Magnoliopsida; order Asparagales; family Amaryllidaceae; genus Allium; species Allium cepa. The sequence continues at coordinate 873,486,458 of CM060945.1, read as the reverse complement.
GATTGTGTGCAAACTTCCTCAAGGCCCTTAAGAAAGTGGTATTTTGCTAGTCAAGAGGATTTTCGGGTTAAAGTTTTCTACTTAAAATTCCTTTCTAGCTTGATAAATTCCTAAGAGTTCTTTTGAAATGGAAGTGCCTAATGATTCCTTAACCTATACAATTTAGAAAAAACAAACTGATCTATAAAGAAATGAGAATTTCAATACTTGTAAAGATTTTTCAGGTTCCATACTACAACAAGATCACTCGAGTTCGTACAATATAGGCCTTTTGTAAAATTCAATGATAAATTTCTCCTTACTAAAGTTGACTTTTTCAGGAGGAAGAGTGTGTCAAGAGAAGGGAATGACCTCAATCCTAGAAAGGTTCCAACATTCTCCAGGATGAGAATCAAACCCATGTCCATTCAAATATTTGTTATGCAAACTCTTAAGTAACCCAACTCTTTTTCCTCAGAAAAGAAAAATCAGTAAAGAGGTTCTTGGAATAAACTTTGTAAAGAAATTCCACTAAAGTGTCCTTGTCTTCAATAAGCACCCAAAGAGTGTACTTAGCTCCGCATTCTTCCTTAGAACTCTTTCCCGATGAAGGCGGGATCTTTTTAAGAGCCGAGCTATCCATTTTTCCTTGAAATTTTTTAATCAATCGGCATAAATACAAAGACGCCTTATTTTTCAAACAAGTTGTTATGGTCTTCAATCAACTTCTTAATTTCTCTGTTTAGCCGTAACACATCCCTCTCACTCTTCTCATGCAAAATCTCAAAGTAATATTTATTTCTTTTTCTTAGTTAAAAACCAAATTTATTAACTAAATCTAACAAATAATTATAACTACTTAAAGGTAGTAAGCTCTATACCTTTACCGCGGGAGCTTGTGAAGTAGGAACCCGAGTTTCCTCCTTATCTGATTCATCATTAGCAACTTCAGAATCCTTTACCGGGGTGTCTTCTTGAGAAGCCTTATGAGGATCGAAGAGTTCGGGAAGATCCATATCATGAGTAGATATGCCTAAGTCATGACCATTCGATCCGCTTCCACCATTTTTTGGTCCTTCCGAATCCTTATTGCCATCACCCCTATCTTCATCGTCATCATTATTCTCATCCTTCTCCTCATACTTCCTTTCATCATTATCTTATCTTCACTAAGCGAAGGGTCATTAAAGAGTAATGGCTTTTGAGGATTAACAAGAACCACTTTTGGGAATTTGTCTTGAAGTGACCAAGGAACCCTCGCTAGTTTGAGGGCGAACTTCCTTTTAAATTTATCATTTAAATCCGAGAATGAAGGAAAGTTTAACACTAAAAATTTCTGTATGATATCAAGATACACAATGAAGAGGGCATTCTCGTAGCATTGTTGCTTGATTTTAAGGAGGGCCCGATTGATGAAGTTAGAAACTTTCTTTTAGTATCTTTAATAAAGATGTTTGCATAAACAAAGGTAACATCTTTACTTTCCAATTGATTAGCGATTTGAGCTTTTTCTTTTTTGGCTCGCTCAAGCTCTATCTCCAGGGCCTTTACCCTCTCTTTGGCGTCTATCCTAATTTTTCTCTCCTCGTCAAAGTTTTAGGCAAAACTTATCCTTTTTTAATGTAGCATTATTTTTCTCTGCCGCAACATCAAATACTTGACCCTCAAGAACTTAATTTTAGTTATAAATGAAAAAAACTGTTCTTTAAGATCTGAATTAGGCCGAAAGATTCTTGAGAAGATTGTTGAAGAAAAAACATATGTTTGGAGACCTAAATTAGGTGACAGGCAATAAATAAAGGTTCATAAAGCCAAAAATTTGTGCATAAAGAAACATACCATAAGGTGTTGTTGAAGGAGGATATGGAGACAATCCTTAGATACGGTAGAAGATTGCAGTGGCATTAAGAGGCCATGCATGAAGATTGAATAATTGAACGAATTAAGTCCTCAAAATCGAAAGAAATATTTTGAGTCGGAACTTCGAAGGGAAGAACTTCAAGAGGAGGAGAAGTCAGACCTAACTCCTGATAGAAATGCTGGAGATCGGAAGCAAACAATGGAGTCATAATACCAATAGAAGGACTTAGAGTGTGTCCAAACTTTGTTTGATTGTGGAGATCATGAACTACCAAATTAGGATCTACAGGGTAGGGTCCTTTGTAGACCGCAGCTACTTCTATGTTTGATTCTTCTTCAATAGCAATGAAAGTTTAGTCTTCTCTAAGACGAGACCTCTAGTTCAACAAAGAGCTTAAGTCACCATATAAATCGTCAAAGCCCATTTTCTTTTATGACCTTCCACGTCTCTATTTTCAAGTGCTTTAGTAATATAGACCTCAATAGGGATGGTAATAGTAAGGACGGCCATTGCAAAAGCACGAGTCCTAGCCTTATTAGGTTTAGAAGCTACAACCACAAAAGAAGTACCTAAATCGAAGGAAAAACCATAAGATGGTGATGCATGACACTTTGCTGAAGATTTAATGAGAACTTACCAGAAGAGTCGTGGAGAATAAGAGAAGATTTAGAAAAAGAATATTATTTACCGGCAAATAGGTTTGTCTCTTTTAAGCATCTTTCTTCACCATTGGAAGTTCACCAAAGCAACTTATGGTTGTCTAGGATTAGGGAAGATTTACTAAGATTTTCTCCAATTAAGATCCTATGTTTGTCTCCTACAGTTTGGGATCCTAATCTCAAAGTACTAGTTGTATCAGTAAGGGAAGGATTAGTCCCTTTAGAAATAAGATCTAAAAAAAGGATAATCGTTATAAGACGATAAAAGAATATAGTATAAACAATAAAAAAAGGTGATAGGACATACTAGGAATGGAGAAGGATCCTCTAATTTTAAGAGTACGGCTTTTAATGTAAAAGATTTAGTTATCCTAATCACTAGATATGTTGATCAAATTAGAGATCGGGCTTTTCTAAGGGAGAAGTGATACACGGTACCCATTTGCTGATTCACCACTTTGGCGGGAGTTAATAATGAGCAAAGGGTATCAACATGGAGATAAGGAAATTCATCTTCTCTAGCCAAGATCTCGAGGCAACTCAAATATGTGTAGGAATTGAGTGGCAATTGTATCGGGGCAATGCCCAGGTGATCTAGGTATCGGATGAAGAAATCAAGAAGAGGAAGATAGCCAAAGTGAGAAATATGAATTGGCATGAAAACAAAGAAACCATCTGGAGGATTACAAATCTCGCTAGATGGTCCTGCAACTATGGCTTCTATATAAGTAATCCCAAATTATGGCAAGATGGAACTAACTTCACCTTGGTTAGTTATAAGAAATGGGACAAGCCTATACTCTCCTTTTTCCGAGGCAGAATAGGATTTAGAAGCTTTATTAGCTTTCTTGCTAGCCATTTGTTTCCAGATGATGTTACACAAGATCAAGGAAGTATTACATATTTTATAAGAAGTTTGAAATACTTAAGAAAATATTAAAAGTAGGTGGAGTTCCTAAATATAGATGTAAGAAAAGTGAACAATTAGATGTCTAACCTGAAAATACTTAATTAGATGAAAATTATTCAATTCATAATAACAAAATGCCAAAACCATGACTAGTTATTGAATCTATAACAACTTAATAATTCATTAAATAGTCAATTTCTATATATCAAACCGATTGTCGAGTCCGTAGATATTTATGATATTCACAACCAATTGAGAACTCATTAATAATGTTTGAATTATTAAGGTCTTGTCAAAAATATCGAATTTATAACACCTTGTTGAGATTATAATAGGATGTCGAATCTGTAACTCAATGTCGAATCCATAATAAACTACCAAGTTTATAGATAATTAATGAGTTCAGAACTATTTGGAAGTACCTTAATCGATTATCAAAGTTGTAAGGTGTCGAACCTAAACAAGATATTAAGTTTATAATCACATAACAGCCCTTTAAGTAGTTGAAGAATTTATAAATGGATACCGACTTGTTATAAGGTTGCCATGTTTATAACTAAATGTCAATTCTTTGAACTGTTATCTTATTCACAACTAGTTACCTAGTCTTTATTAGTCGCCAAATTACTAATTGGTTGTCGAAATTATAACAAGTTAACAATACCTTAATAGGGTACCAAAACTCTGATTGGGGATCGAATTTTAAGATGGTTAACAAACATGTGAACCAGTAACTAATTAGCAAACCTCTAAATGTTGAGGTTTAAGTGAATATTGAGTTCTTAAATTAATTAACATAACTCTAAATTGATTCATGAGTTTCTCTAATAGTTGTTGACCTTATAGTTATCACACTCTAATAAGCTACCCAATATCTAGAAAGTTGTTGAATTCATAATAAACATCGAATTATCATGCTTTTTATCAATCGAAAATAACAACACCAATAATAATGCAATCAGTATTTAAATTCAAATACTGAGATTCATGAAATATACAGAACCAATCGGCTCAAAACTCTGAATTCAAAATTAAAAATACGCTTTTTTATCTTTGGTATATTTTGATTAAAAACAGAAGCCACGCCTTGAAATATGGCTTGAATGCTAAGAAGATCGGAAGTTTTTTATTAACAATAAAGTATTAAAATTGTTGTTCAAGTTTAGCTTGTAGGAAATAGCTTAAAGAAGGAAGAGAAACACGTATTTATAAGAGGAAAAAGAAGCAATATGAAGCAATGATTTCAGTTTAAATAAATGAATGAGATCAAAGCAAGATACTAACAAGCAGTAGTGTTGATATCGAAAAACAACAATGTCAATATCAAGGCGGTGAAGTTAATGTCAAGGCGGTAAATGACAATTTCGAGATGGAAATTTAAAAAGGTAGATTATACTAAAGTATAATAAGTTTCTTATAAATACGAGAGGAGGGATAAATGTTTCTACAAATATTCATATCGAGCTTCTAAAGGAAAGCATGTCAAGTTTGAAGATAATATAGGATGTCAAACTAGAAGAAAAAAGGGTTATCAAGCACTTGGTGTTAAACAAAGAGTAGCGAGTTTCAAACAATTACCAAGAGATGCTAAATATCTTAAAGAAAAAGGTTGTCAAACGTCTACAATAGGAAGGATGTCGCATACATAAGCATTAGCAGATATTAAAAAGGTACGAACCATTAAAGACGCCAAGCTCCAAGTTTTCAACAAATGTAAGAATTATCAAAAGAAAGGAAAGGTATCGAGCCTCAACAACCATAGAGGTTGTCAAGCATGAAAGGCAAAAGGGGTATCAAACCTTCAACAACTTCTTAAAGATACCAAGAATATAACAAACTGTATTAGGGTCAAGCATCAAAAGATATTAAATTTCTATTATACGAAGGCTAACAAATTCGAAGATATCCAAGGGGAGTTATCAGGCCCCAACCACCTGAAGCATTATAAAACAAGAGGGTGTCACATTTTTATATAGAATGGGGATATCGAGCTTCGAAGAAATATTAAGCCTGCAATATAACAACCACTATTAGGCCGTCATCCCAATATCGCTGTCAAATACTAACCATTATTATTTGCCATTAAGTGGATATAGAAAGGAGGGTTGTGTTACCAAAACCATGAAGGCAAATGGTATCAAATTACATTGATACTGAAGGGATATCGAGTTTCCTTGAAATTGGAGGGATATCAAATTCAGTAGAATTGAAGATTCTGAACTTCATTGAAGGATATAGATGATAGAGATACAAAGTATCAATGATTCATGTAAGAAAACATACTTAACTTGGACTATAGACATTCATTCTTTTGGACATAGACTTGCATACTTTTCCCAAGCATTGCATGAGTCTACCTAAGCCCTTATTTGAAATTGGTTTGCCTAATCTTGCATGTTTGGGTTAACAACGAAATTTGTTGACATGTGCCACTGGGACTCCTTAATACATATGAAAGAGCAAAGGATATGATTTGAGAAAACATAGTTATAAGGTGAGCTCATATGAAAATGAGAGGGTGAGACTTGCATCCGGATAACCACCTCTATGCAAATTCAGATGGGCAATGAATAATGAAGAATTTATCTATAAAATAGCTTAATTTATTCCAAGTGCCCATGACAATACTATAATCACTAGAGGGTTCCAAATATGTGAGAGAAGGATTTCCTTTTCGATTTTTGAAGCTGCATAGATATCTGATCTCTTCATTGCGTAGAATGCGATTCATGTGATGGACAAAGAAAATATAAGCACCATGTAAGAAGGCGTAGCTATTAGCATGCAATTGGACTGGAGCCAATACCATAAAATTCAAAACTCATTGAATGAAATGATTAAATGGTGGGCCATACCCCATCAGACACATATATCGATTACATGTTGTGTACCCTGCCGGGAGATAATATGCCCACTGATAGTGCGTAACAACTAGCACACCTTCGAACGGGATGATATGCCTATCGCATATTCTCCTAAGAGTCTCTTCTTCAGTTTTAGAGGTATTAGAATATGCAAGATCATCTAATATAACCGCATTATGGACACAATCTGAGGCAACCCTAGCTTCGGACCTTCTACAGGCCCAGGAGAAGCCTTTTGAAGAAGTTGTTCAGGCTGCTGATTCACAGGCTGAGATACTAATGGTGGTGGGATATGTCTTTCTATTTAGTGTTTGATTTGACATATCTAGAAGTTGATTGGCCTATAGTCATTGCGGAGAGACGCTCTGAGCATCTATGATCCATAATTATCAAAACTCAACACATAAGTGATATCAGAAAAAAAAATTAAACTAATCCCCCATGCCAAAGAGAGATCCCGGTGAAGTGCGATGTTATATATGGTGTTTTGTAGTGTGGTGCATTGTGCGATAGTTCGTTCGTAGGCTAGTCTATTGTCCAAAGTGACCATCATCGCTAACCGTCCCGACGAACTTCACATTGTTAACTGCATATAAATAACCCGATGATGTAAACATAAGAGATCTCACTTGAGAAAAATTGACATTTTTCTCCAAGTTACCCAAGATGGTGTGGCCTAAATTTTCAAACTGTGGGGTCAACATCGACCCTCGCTGTCCCTTTGGAAATCCATCATCTTCCTTTCCATCTCCATTTCAAATGTGGCCGAGGACATGGAAACCCCAAATTGACCATCTAACATCGCTACCCACCTATGGAGCAAGGATTTAGCTTCGTAGAGGAATCAAGGTCGAAACTAGAATCAGTTATGGACATGGGGTTGAAGTCGAGGCTAGGGAAGCGATGTTTGGGGGAAGGCGGTGACATCAAGTACTTCAATTTATGGCAAGAGAATTTTGATAGTGGCCTTGAGCTTAGATTCTCAAAGATAGAAAAGGTGAGGAGAAGAGAAGTGTGGGATCGGGTCCCGTAACCCCAAACCCAAGAAAGTAGGCGACTTTGGTGCCTACTTCGAAGTGCTGGATCGGTGTCTATCCCTAGCCAGGGATCAGTATAGAAACTGATATTAAAATAAACGAAGTAATAATAATAAAAGATTATGAATAGATAATGATAATGATAACAAATGCCATTATGTATGCATGTATATATAGGTATGAATAGGAATATGCGTGTGTACCTAGTAAGAGCTGGTGAACAATATATGTACATGTACACATGCATTCTCGACACTCAACAACTGAAATTATAGGGCAATATGTTCAAACCTTTGGAATCCGAGAAGGCTGTTTGTTGAAAGTTTATGAATTTAGGATGATGTACCATAGGAGCATACTCTAATTTTTATAATGTCATACATCAACAGACGTGGGCCAAGCAAAGGATTGCAACAAATGGATAAAGACACTACATTTCACTAAAATTGCCCAAAAGAAAGGAAGACAACCATTCAAAGTATAGATTGGAATCTAATGTAGGTATCTCAACTTGTTTTACTCATAGCACATCATGTTGAAATCAGAATATGCTTTGGAGGGCAAGTGTTATCCAATCTTTCGGCCAGGCCATATTTGGACGAATCTGACCAGCCAGACCTGGAAGTTATCGAGGTAGAGAACCCAAAATGATAACTAGTAAACCCGGATGACAAGTACAAGAAATATTACAATCCCAAAACAATAACTAGCTTCTAAAAGAAATCCAACTCCTACACCAATCAACGACCAAAATACAAATGCCATCAGCAAGAGGACTTGAGGGTCGGTACCGATCCCTACACGAGGATTCGTACCGAACCCAACAACTTCACTATTATCTCCCATCAACCCATCTAGCCTCAACACATGATGATCGGAACATGTTTCAAGCTTTAATGGACCATTCACATGTAATAACCATCAAGCATCCCTAATATTTGAAGCCAGGAACTCTATTCTACCACTAAGCCAATAATTCACCCAGAAACAAGTTTCTGGCAAAGAAGTCAAGACGGAAAACATAAAGGCATGAATAACTCACTCCTGTACAAGGCCAAGGGGAAGATCCATCAATTTTTCTTATGGGTCTATATCGAACCAGGACTATGGATCGGTAGAGATCCAAGATTATGGCTAATGTGGCCACGATCTTCTGAGCACTTCTCTTCCTGGACATAGGGAACATGGCTATGAATGTGGTGGAGGACATTTCGATAACCTTCAGCTATAAATAGAAGGTGAGGGTGCGAGGAATCTTTTTCAGTTTTTATGAATTTCCATAGAATTATTGTAATACTAAGGTTCATTACCGATCCCCAAGAATAATGTTTGTAAACAATAGTATAATTAGCAATAAAGCTAAATAGACACAGGCAATGTTTAGTCGAACCACTATAAAGATTGTTTGCTCGTTTTTACTCATTTTCATTTAATTTCTTCACTTAATTCTCTACTGTAATTTTTTGGATGTTCGTACCACAATTTGAGTCTTCCTATTTCTCAGTAAAAAGATCTTAAGTGACTCAAGTACTTTCTCTTACTTCGTTAGCATATGATTGAGGAAGATGGGTCATTGGGCCAAATATATATACCATAGTTGCATTGCACCCATGTTATATTTAAACTGGAAAGGGCCATTGGCCTACAGTTAGAGATACATTATGTAATTGGACTAGAAAAGCCATTGGCTTAAAGTTTGAGGTATACTCGAAAAGTTTTGGTTATAGATTGTGTGGGCATAATACTCATATGAATGACACTGCCCAAATGATATTATGGTAAGAGTTGAGATTTTCATTCACTAGACATTATTGTTCTGACTCCCTCCTCATTACAAACCATAGGTTAAGGGAAATGATGGTGACGGTGAAGTGTGAAGGAGTCAACGAAGACTGGAGGTAGGATAGCTATTTATTTATGTTTATGGCTTATTTTGATGTACCTAGATTTTAAACTTATTGGTCTTCTACTTTGAGACATTGTGTTATGAATATTTGGAATAATAGTATTTTTGAGTATAAATATTAATTTACTTAGATTCATGGCATTTTTATGATTTACATCTTATTATATGTATTTTGTAAAAATATTTGTGCATTCGAGTCCACTGGGATCTTGACTAACAGCTTGTGTTTTTAGGAAGAGATCTTTGTTATGAGACATATGGTTGAATAATTTTTGGAATCAAGTGAACCGATGGTACAAACGCCTCAAAATGCATGAAATTTTCATCCCAGGGCCCTTCTTAGATGGCGATGAAATGTATACCATCGAGGCCAAAAAAAATGAGGTGATGTGCATCGACTAATTTCATGGTGATCCAATATGATGCGCGATCTACGAGCTCAAAGCGCGTGGCGATTTATTAGAGAAATTAATTAATACACACACACAACCCCCCATCCCACCACTATATAGATACTTCCCTCTTTCCTCTCTTTTCTTCTTTTCCCTTACTTGTAAATATCTCAAATGGTTTAGTTATTAGGTTTCGGGTTTGCTTTAGCTTTGGAGCGACAGGCTAAGAGAGATGAACAAAATGGTTCCGTTGAACTCAGGGGGAAGAGGGCATCAAATTTATAGTGGTGTGTGGGATGTAGCGGTGCTAAGGATTGCCCGATTTTTTGCTTGCCATTGACTAGGTTTGGATTTAGGCGGAGATTTAAGGGGAGTTGAGCAAAACCGAGAGCGTTGTTGTTTTTTCTCTTCATAGCACGCACCTTCATGCGATGACGGCTAGAACTCCGATGTCCTTGCATAAATCATGATTTTCCATGGCTCTAAGTGGGGAAGATGTTGAATTTTGTAAGAGGGGGTCAGTTAACCATGGTTGTGTGCGTGTGGAGTCCTCCTGAAGTTGACCATTTGAAGTTTCAAGGAGTCTAGAGTAGGTGCAGTGACATGGGTTCGTGTACTTGTGTGCACACAAGCATTTTGGGAAAGAAGAATTTGAGCATGATTGGGTGATTAATTGATTGAGTTAACTAATTAACCTTCATAATCTATGTTCTTAATAAATTTATATCTCTTGCATACGAGGTCCAATTAAGATGCAGTCTTCGCCATTGTACTCGTAGTGGGATTATCTACGACATGGTAAAGGGTTGGAATTTGGACACTTGAGTAATTATGGTTTGGGTGAGTGGTATATAAATCTCAAACTATATTTCGATATAAATCTCTGTAATTATATATATTTATAAATATTACCTAAAAGATATGCAATAATATATATAACTAAAAGAGGTATATAAGTATATCTAATTATTCCCCCGTTTGATTTTGATTGGTCTGAGTAGATATATAGGATAATTGATTAAGATCCTATATATATAAATATTTTGTTATATTCATATCGAATAGTGTTAGATAGAGTTGATATTAATTTATAGCATGGTTATAAATTAATTAAACTCCAATTTATATTATATTAGTGGTAGAAATATTATTGTATATTTTTTTACTAACCGTAAGAATATGACTTTTAAAAATTAGCTAGAAGGCTAAAATGGTTTATAAGCTAATTATGTATTTTATAAAATAGTTGCATGAGTTTATAAATGATAAACGAAGGTTTTGGACAGTTATCAAAAAAGTTTACTAAATAAAAGTAAGATTTGATTATTAAACAGCTAAATTCTTTATTTAAATATATGTATATGTGAAAATGTATAGGTGTATAAACACGTCATGGGCAACTCTTGTAGCAATAATGACTATTGTATGTGCTAAGTTACATGAGGTGATAGTGGGTTGAGCAGTCTCTCCAAGTGAACCTCAAAAAATGAATTATGAAGTATAAGTGTAAATATGTGTGAATTGGTGAGTGTTCTATGCATTAACATATAAATATACATCTATAACGAAGGAAGGCGATGTGGTAGAGTGTAGTTTGGCTATCGAGTTGCACATCACATTTTGGTAGCAAAATGATCGGGAAAGGATTCATGACCACAATAGCAACCCACCAAAATACTCAAAGGAATCAGCACACGAACCCAACCATAATGCACCAACTTCAACTGCGTGATGATAATGGGATGGTCAACTAACTCAATGGATATGGCGAAGCGATGAAACGAGCAAAAATTGAGCCTCTGATTATGCTCTAAGCTAGGTATTATTTCCCAACTTAAAGCATGGACCAATGGAATATGGCACTGACCGGTCCACCGGTAAGTTGCTAGGTCAAGCAATAATGTCTCGATCTAGAGCACTTCGCTCTCTTATCGAACCGATTTCCCTAATGTGACTTCAACAAGACTTCTGGGCTACAGGAAAATGGAATGCAAGTCTGTAACTCTAGGTATCGACCTTGGGTAAATGGCTTGATGAATGGTGTTGGTCTTATGTTAGTGAACATGCACAATATTGGTCTTATATTAGTAACCATATGTTTTATTAAACTTATATTGGCGGTCGTATACATTATTTTTCTTTCAGTGGTAACCATACATATAGATAGACGATGACATAATATTAATCTTCGTTTGTAATAGGCACAAATGATTACGTGACATTATATTTGGTATTATATTATGACATTAGTTTTCCTTTGTAGTCCAGATAGCATATTATATGGAGTACGCACGTCGTTCTCTTTTATTGAGACGTTACGTGAATTTTGTTAAGAAATCCTTGATGACTAAGAGGGAAAGATGATGACTATAATCTGTGAGTGGATCATATATCCCCAAATCTTTATATAGAGGGTACAATGAGATCTATGTAGGTTTCACGTAAATAGAGTAAGTCATGTATCACCAAATCTTGATATAGAGAGAACTATGAGATCTACACAAGACCCATCACTAAGTATGTTGTTCATGATATAAGGTTCATTTAGATACCGATCTTATTTATTTTGGACCCTCAATGGAATCACTAGATCACGACAATTAAAATTATAGATAGACACCCATTGTGGACTCAGATTTAGATATATAAAGTAGGTCATATATCATCAAAACTTGTTATAGAAGGTACGGTGTGATCTACATAAGATTCGTTATTAAGGATGAAGCTCATGGTCTAAGGTATATGTACTGACTCTATTTATAAATTGGGCATGAGTCTACCATGGACTCCATGCATTTGTAATGATGGGTATTAATTTATATTCTCTACCGATCAATTATCGTTATATTATGTGCTATATTAGTTAGCTGATAATATTGCTATCTATTCTAAGATATGCTTGTATTATGATGCTTATATTGTCTCTACATTTGTAGATTGATGATACTACCAAATATCCTTTCAACCTTATCAAAACCAGTTCGTACAGAAGACAAGGAAGAACAAGAAGAAGAAGCTCCAACAAGTTCTTTCGAAGGAATCAAAGGGATGCTACACCAAAGTCCAGAAGATTCTCAACCTTTCAAAGGTATTGAAAGGGTTGAAAGAACCCTTCCGCTTCAGTGTCTACCTTTTGAAGCAGATGATTCCACAGGCATGAAGACCTTTCGAGGGAGTTAAAGAAGCAGCTTTTAAATAAAATGCATAACAGCCTTTCAAATGCACGCCAAACCTTTCGAAACTAGAGGTTTCACCTTCATTCAAGTCACACAGAAGCACACCATAATTGAAACGACCCTTTCGAATGCTAAACTAAGCCTTTGGAACTGGTCGAAGCCTTAGATATCCAGGGAAGGTTCAACATCAAGTGGCAAGCATATATATTTAGAAGCCACAAACCATCACCATTTCAATATCTTCGAAGCCCAGGAAGCCACCTATCGACAAAGTTAAAGGCTCTTACAAAGAAATATAAAGAAGAGAAGGAGAAACAACCCCTTTTGATGGAGAGGAGGAAATTGAGACCATTCGAAAGCATTACAGAGGGAAGCGCAAGTCCCGAGGAATCGAAAGGCATTTGAAGCCACCTATCGACCTGTAACAACCCACAATTTCACTACTTTAGTTTGTGAATATTTAATTAATTTTAAATATTCATATACAGTTTTTATATTGAAAATAAAACTCTTTTAAGTAATAAATAATGTTCGTGAAATAGTTTTTAAAATTTGTTTACAAAGATATACAGTTCAAAGAAAAATAGAAAATGTGATCGGAATCCGTTTTCCAAATTTTCGACTTTTCGTTGGATGAAAGTTATTGGAAATGTTGTGAACACTAATGTAAATATATTTACATAAATATATAAATATTTTAGTGTATATTGGCATGTATTTATGTGTATATACATATGTATATAAGGTTTTAGAAATAAATAAAAAAAATAGGAAACATGATGTGACATTTTGACGAGTCAAGTGCGAAACATGTTTATGCCACAAGTACTCATGCAATTAAAGCATGTTGGCTTAGGAATTTGGGAAGGGACAAGGAAGGACGTTGGTACATAGTGTATTGGAGGTTTTATGATGTGGCAACCATGGACTGGAGATAATGTACGATGGGCATTTAAGTAATTAGGTTATCACCTTTTTTATAAAAACATTTTTTCCCTTTTCCTTTCATTTCATTTTTTTTCATTTTTCTATTTTTTTCCTAAAGCTTTCTTCTTTCTTCCTAAGCTCTAAAGTTTTTTAATGGCTTCCAAGCAATTTTCTAAAATTTGAAAACTTCGACTCATATATCCAAAATCTTTTAAAAAGCTTGCTAAACTCCTCTTTTGCATGTATAAATTCCTCCATTTTTACCCAAAATTCTTTTGGCCATAACTTCTTGGAAAATACTCCAAAACAAGATTTTCTTTTTTTTCAAAAAATGTATAATCCCAGTGGAGAACTTTTTAGTTCATTATTTTTTTTGATTTTGAACATAGCTAGGCCAGAATTTTAATTCTTTATAGAGATTTTTGAACTTAGATTCTAAAGGCCAAAAATGGACTTCCTTGTTCCGGCCATGACTTCTTCAAAATTTATTATTTTTGAGTAAATATTATTTTAAATTATAAAGAAAAGAAAAATCTAAAACTTTCTGTTTTATCGCTTTACCAAAATCAAAGAGTAAAATGTCAAAAAGTCAAGTGCAAAATGACCTATTTTCAAAAAGATTTTGTGATTTTCGAAGCTTTTCGAACGCTGAAGTATTTCAAAAGTTTTGGTGAGTAAACTTCTTAACATTTTGGAAAAATTTTAATTATATGTGTGTGTGTGTGTTTATATGTGTTGGTTATGTGGTTATATATACATGGTTGGCTTGGATTGTGGTATTATTTGGATATGTTGGTTGTAAAAGTTGGGATGTTGACTATGTTTGATTCGAAAGGTATGTGCTTGCTTATGTGATGATTATGGTTCAATAGACTCTCGGTTGGTTATGAGTTTTTTAGGGTTATGTGTGTATATGTGTTTATATGTGTTGGTTATGTGTTCTTTTTGAGTTATTTAGGGTTCAAACCATGATGTCACATCAAATATTTGTTTGAATGTCATATTAAATCTTTATTTAAATATCACATCAAATCTTTATTTAAATGTCATATCAAATCATTATTTAAATGTCACATCAAATCTTTACCTAGCTATCGCATCAAATCTTTACTTAATTGTCAAATCAAATCTTTATTTGATTTGATGATAAGCATTCACTTAATTATTTCTTAATTCAAGTTAAATTTTGAATGAAGGTGTTTAATTTAAGTTTAATTATTAATTAACTCTTAATTAATTAAGTAATATTTAATTAATTAAGACTTAACTGAGATTAATTAGTGTTTAATTATAAACAAGATTTAAATTAAACTTTAACTTATGATTTACTTATTTTAAATTAAGGATAATTTATTAATTGAGTTTTAATTAAAGTCTATTTAATTAATAAATTAAAATTAATTAATATTTAACTATTTATTTAGGTTTGGATTATTATTTAAAATTAATAAAGAATTAATTTTAGTTTAATTAATAGTTAATTATGGTTTAAATATTTACTTAAATTAATTTAAGATTCAATTAAATTTAATTATGATTTAAATATGGATTTAACTTATAATTAATTAATGTAAAAAGGGTTTAAAGGTTTTAAATCCTTTTGTTTCCAAAGGTAAATTTGTTTAAAGGTCCTTCTTTTTCAAAGTTGATTTTGAGTATAGGTGATTCAAGTATTGATACCATTAGGAAACCATACAACTATAAATGAGTTATAATGTAGATTGTTGGGTTGTTTGGACATGTTTTAACAGAATAAATCCCTGTTCTTCTAGAAATTGATCAATTGTTTGTTTGTGTGGATTGTGTTCGCATAATAAATCCCCATTATCCTATTAATTGATTAAATTGTTTGGACATTGTTTAGCAGGACAAATCACCAGCAATCATGTTATTTGGACATGTATATGCTAATTAGCTTATATTGATATGTTATTCCCTGATTTGGACATGAGTTGTATTTACATACATGTTGATCTATGTTAATAACAGTTTAGTGAATTGGAATAGTAATTTAATAGTAACTTAAATTAGTACTAGTGGGATTGCTAAGCCTCTTTTTGGAATCTATAAAGTATGTTTTTGAATTAGCTTCAATTCTTTAATTAATTTGGAGTTTAAAGATTTAAATGATTTCCAAGTTATATTATTGTTTTACAAAGTTATTTGTAAGTGATAACTTGTCTATAAAAGGGGTTTTTACTAAGGGTTTGCTTAATGTGTTTTATGAAAGATATTTCGTACATGATATTTTATAAAGGAAATTTATAAAGGATTTAAGAAGGAAAGTTTCACAAATGGTTGGAGATTTAGAAAAGAGTATTTTTCTAAAAATTTAACTTGTGAATTTAAAAAGAAGTTTTATAAATAAATTGAAATTAATTATGAAATAAAGAAATGTAGAAAGAATGTTTGATTTGTATAACATAATTTGAGTGGAAGAGATTGGCCATAGTTCATTATGTTTTTTCCGTTGGGATAACGATGTAACCATTGTGCAAACTACGATCCGTGATTGATTTAATGGCATAATTCGAGAGGCAAAGACTTCCTGTAGTTAAGTTTGGATTTCTCTGGGATAGAGACATAACCATTAAGCTGCGATCCATGGTTGATACACAATGGTGCTTTCCATATCTATTTTTAAAAGATTTCCATGTATTTTTTAAAATAATGTTTGTGAATATACCTATCCCAATGAGATAAGTATATGAAGCAATTTCAAATTAGTTTATGAGGCTTTAGTTATTTCAGTGGGAAAGAAAATCTTTGTTTTGGATGTTTGTTTATTTGATAGTTAAATAACCGACTGTCAAATCTTGGCCCAAATATGTAATCCTTCTTAATTTTGGTGGTAGGGAAACGATTCCCCACTTAACACTAAAGGATTTTAACTCTGGATATATCTAGGGGAAATACAGGAATTATATGATATAGTCACCATCAAGGGTGTTGTACTATACGTATAAACTCGTTTGTTCTTCTAGGATAAATGATAAGGAGATCCATCCACTTAAATGATTAGGGAGTGGTCCCCGCTCTTATGTATTATTTAATTATTTTCTAAAGAACCGGTATTGAGCATTCTGGAAAATCAAAGAATGGTTGGTGAGCACCTGGGAAGCAGAAGAGTGTACTCATAAGAGACGACTCAAAAATATAACCACTCCAAAACCATATACGGTTCTATGGAGGAGTTTCACGATATATTGAGATGTTGGGATCCAAATGTGGTTCCGAGACACGTTGGGGTGCGGGAATCCATGAGTGACTCCATGATCTATACTGAGATGTGAGAATCCTTACATGATTCCAAGACCCATAGGGTATGGGAATCCGTGTAGGATTCCGTGATCTATTTTGGTGCGGTGCATAAGATGAAACGTCGGACATAGCCTCATCAGTTGAAATGACTAAAACCAAAGATAGGAGACTTGGCCGGTAGGGTTGGCCAACCCATAAGGTGTAGTCGGCTCCCTTTTCTAGAAATATCTATCAGTTTCGGTATGTCGGGAGCGATGCACTCGGTCTTAGCAAGACCAGTTATGTTTTTCCTATCGTACCCTGGCTAGACATGTACGATGCTTCGGAAGGATAACTCTGATCCTTGTGCAGGAGAATCGTTCCCGAAGTACTGAGGGCACCTCCATGGAAATCCTACACAATCAGCGAACGCGCCTTTGCGATTTTTGATTTCATGCCGAGTATTATTGTGATGTACACTGCACGAGCATCACAGCTAATTGGTTATTATTATTTTCACCCTTAGACATTATCATAATATCCCTGGATTTTATATAAAAGTGTTTTGATTATCGTAAGGTAAAAACCCATCTGTATTTATGCGCAGTGTGGTCTTACGATATCCCCTTGATTTTAAAAGAGTTTTAAAAGTAAAAAATCAGTTGCTTTTAGTTTACAAACACCAAACCCTTGTCTGACCCGGAGTTTTATTTTCTTTCCCTAAAACTCTTGGGTGCTCAAATTTTTATGAGCATTCAAGTAGTTCAGGTTTTTCTATGGATGCATTTTGGAGGAGCTCAGAGTAGGAGGCTTCATCGATGGCTAGTTATTATCTTGTTTCTACTGTATACTATAACCTTATATATGTTGTATGAGGAAAGGCTGTTATAACTGTCCTTAGTTAGAAATTGTATTAGCGTAACTCTGATGTATCATTTTGAAATGACTTTGTAAATAATTATATTGATTAATCAATTTTATTCTATTGCGTTGTGAGATTTTGTGTCTGCTTTTAGTTTCTTCTATCTTTGTCTTCTTTCTTTTCCCTTAACAATCTGTCTTTTCGACACTTAGTTGTTCGACACGCAATACATTGGGTGTATTAGTGTCGACTTCTAGGGTTCAAAATGGCGGGTCAGTACACGACCAGGTCGAAATCACTGGATTGAAAGGTTCCAACCAACATCTATAAATAAGACTCAAAGAGTCTATTTTAGGGGATACGAACTCAATCATTCTATACTTATATTTTCTTAATTCAAAAGGTTGTAACCCTAATTTGTAAATTGAATTGGTGAAATTAGGCAATAAATAATTTGTTGAGTTACGAAAGAGAAGTCTTCAATATTTTTGATTAATTAGTTGTTTCAGAAGCTTTTATCAGATCTAATCGTTTTTTTCTAGGTGTCAACAATGTCAAAAAGACTCTTTCGATTTGATCGAAACCCCTGCATATTCAAGTAATTCCAGTCATAGATCCCAAGCCACCTGTTATTGGACTTCTGCTTTCGACAAGGTCGAAACCTTATCCCAATACACTTTAACCTTCAATTTCCAATCCAAACCCAAAACACTTAAGACTTCAGCTTTCGACAGGGTTGAAACCTCAATCCTAGCAGAATTTACCTTATTTCTCAAAACCTAAACTTAAGTCATCAAATAACCGAGCCATCGATAGGGTTGAAACCCACTAAGTCAAACCTTACCTTAGGATTCATTGAGCTATTCATTTATGTATCCAACTACTTTGAAAGGAAGGTTTTTGAAGGAATATTCATACTTCTCTAGTGAGTTCGAAATGTTAAGAAAAAGGAAAATTAAGTGTTTAGACTAGGTTGAAAGGCTGATACAAGAAAGTCTAAACTAAATCATCTTATTCGAAATGGCAATCAAAGGAAATACACACCTACTAATCTTCTCAAATTAACTAAAAGGGACCAAAAGGGATCACCCACTTTCCTCAACTTTAGTTGGGGTGTTGACAAGTTTTCTTATTAATATTTTTGGCGTTAGAAGGAGGGCTTGAACCTCCAACTTTGTTGAACATCCAACACCACTTACCTCTAACCAAATCCTATTTCAAGCCTATCTACTTTTGATCTAATTTAATCATGGCTAGCAAAGTTAAAAGATCCGAGCAAGGATCTTCTAAACCACAGTCGATAGGATTCTCCCTAGAGGTAGCTAATGATAATAATCTCCAAGAAGAACAACTGTTAAGGATAAAGGCTTTAAGAATCATAAGAAAAAAGAAAGTGAAATCCTATGATCTACTTAAATGGAGTTTAAACCCATTCCATGTTTATCCCACCACAATCTTTTCCTTGAGAGGGAAGAAAAGGGGGAGTGACAATTTATTCGACCAAATGAGAAGAACAATTTTATGCTATACCAAAGGCATCATCTTTGAAGAAGGAATAATGGCTGATTACAATGCCTTTGCACATAAATAGGTCAAGTACAAGTGGGATGATACCAACATCGAAACCCCAAAGAGTTTTGAAGAGAAAACCAGTTATCAAGAGGGAAACTCCTGAGCCAAGTTCTAAAGAATTTAGAGGCCATCCTCAAGAAATGAGTTTTAAGTCATGACTTCCTGAAGAATGCAACTTAATAACAATCATAGAGAATGTCTATATGTTATCCAAGGATGAGCTTAATTATTGGCCATCGCAGAAAAAGAAGCCAAAATATGAAAGAAATATGGGGAGATCCTACTACCATTTCCATACGATGAATGGACATGAGACTAACTATTGCAAAGCCTTAGAACGGATGATGATCAACATTTAGCGTCAAGGAAAAATTAATGAGTTTGTAAAGAAATAATGAATGAGATCAGTAAAGAGCAACTTTTCTTAAAAGAGAATCTACATGGTTGGGAGTGAAATGCTCCTTTTATTTGAACATTACCTTAAACAGTCAAAGCCTTCATCTGCGCCGAGTTGACCATGGAAAAGCACCTCTTAGAGGGAGGAGTGCAAGCCTTTAGCCGCGCCATGCTATGGCTAGGTTGAAGCATCGACAAACCCTTAGCCGTGCCTCTGGTCAGGTCAAGGAACCTCCTGGAGGGAGGAGTGTAAGTACCTATCTGCACCATGCTCTGGCCAGTTTAAAGCATTAACAAACCCCTGTGCACGCCGCGCTATGGCTAGGGCAGAGCACCTCCTGGAGGGAGGAGTCTAAGCCTTTGTTTGCACCATGCTATGGCCAGGTTAAAGCATCGACATGCCCTTGGTCGCGCCTCTGGTTAGGTCAAGGCGCCTCCTAGAGGGAGGTTGGGTAAGTCTATGGTTCCAGCCTCTAAGAATAAGCTAACCAAGAGCACCAGACAACAATGGACTAAGATGTCCAAGCCCTAGATAGTGGCATATCTACAAGGAGCTAAGATTTCCAGGCCCGAGAAGCGGCATGTCCACAAGGGACTAAGATGTACAAGCCCAAGAAGTGGCATATCAATAGTAGACTAAGATGTCCAAGTTCGAAAAGTGGCATATCGAATGATGGACAAAGTTATTCTAGCTCGAGAAGTAGCCAATCAAACTACGACAACATACAAAGCCTAAAAGGTTTATATATGTCAAAGAAGACAAAATTTAAGGAGTAGAAGAACTCCGCTTATTAATACACAAATCAAGATTTCGAGATTCTCATTTCTGAACTTCATTTATTAGTAACTGAATCAGGGCTTCAGGTCTTTATCAATCACTTACGGCCTTTATCATACTCGAATCTGGTTTTCGAGGCTATTGCTTAACTCCACAATTAATGCTCAAATTTGGGTTGAAGACTTCTATAAAAGATCATTATTATGGGATTTAGGTTAACATCTACAAAATACATGAATCTGAGTTTCAAGTTTATTAATCTCTAATATCATCCACTAATACCTGAATCTGGGTTTTGGGTTTCTAAACTTTTAGATTTTATTCGTTAATACCCAAATAAGGGTCATGGGATTTCTACTACAAGTTTTCATATAATGATCTCTGGATTTCTGTTACTTGATCATATTAAACTCTCTATTGATTATTCACAAAGGATGATTCTTTAAAAATATTTATACCCGTGGTTGAGGATAAAATTTTCTGCAACAGACTTCAGATTTTCCAGCAATATGTTTAAATTTAGATTCTTAGTTATTGCTCATCATGATCAAAGATGGTTTTCAAGACATTTGATCAAATACAATTACCGCTCATTTATTACCATATGAATTGACATAATGATTTGTTAATCTACGCATATAATATTAATAGACATTTATGTCAATTTCAAGCTAACAATTGGAAATATTATTTGCTTTACACTTTTCAGAAAATTAGGAAATACAAAAAAAGAAGGATTCAGCAAATACAGACATTGTGGTACAAGCTATCAAACAAATGTTTTGAAGACAACATTATAGGAGAGAATCACAAATCAGGTGATATATGCAAAATTTACATGACTAACATAACTTATGAAATTATTTACAAGTGTGAAGAGCAAACGTATACATCTCTCAAATATGAGTCTTTCATAAATCTCGGGAAGCTATGTTCATGTTCTCAATGATTAGAGGATCTATGATGCGGCAGATAATGAGATAAAGAACTTCTTTGTGTTCCTTCTCTTTCTTTCTTATCCTGTCTACATCATCAATTCAATCAACATTAGTTTTCAAAGTGCGATTTAAAGCTCTATTTGCGCCTCTAAAGGACTTATTCTCCCTTTCTAATTCAGCAATGTGCTTCAAAAGGAGATATTTATCTCCTTTGAGTTTTTGAATTCTAGCAGCATATTTGTTTATTCCTTGTGAGTATTTAACCTTCTGTTGTTCGTCAAAATATTTCATCATTTCAAATTTAACTTTCCTGCACCACTTGCCCACTACCTTCTCGTCTAAGCTAGAGGGAGGATTAGTTGTAATGGGAAATTTTTGAGTGGTAAGCAGACCTTGTAGATTTAGCAGCAGAGGTAGTATCATAAGGAAATGGTATATCAATACTCGAGATATTATTCCTCATAGTGAATTCCAACGACTCACACTGGGCTTGACTGTCCTTTAATTTCATCTCCAAATCGCTTAATTGTTGAAAAAATTTTGATATTTTGTGATCGAAGTCAATTGAAGGATTTGAATTAACTCGATGCCTCAAAGCAGAAATTGTTTCATTCTTACTATTAACGTCTGCTTCTCAACTGGAAATTTGATCCTTAAGATTTCTGACAATAGTTTTCTGAAGTTAGAATCTATTGTGCCATCTTAAAGCTTCGACATTGCCGTTAAAATGAGAAAGTAAAGTATCTTCGAGGAGATTACTCTTTTCAAGTTCCGCTAACAGCGGATCCTTAAGATTAATAAAGTGAGATGCTAAATCTAACAAAAGGGGTGATGCAGATCACTGCAAAAATAAAAAGAATGAAGTCAAAACCAGAATAATCAATTTCTTTATTATTACGATAAAAGATTACAACTCGAATGAAAATGAAACTAAGAGATACAACAGATATTTTTTTATATTTAAAGGTGAGAAACAACATCTCTAACTTTATTCAATGAATTGGCAGAAAGAGTGACTGTAGAATCAAAAGAAATGTTTACTCCTTCCGGGGTAATCACCGGTGGATATTTACGATAGTCCCACTCTTCTATAGGAGGACTATCGCGTCCACATATTAGTTTGGTGTGGAATGTCTGAATCTCTTTGAGTATTTTCTCCTTTTATTCACCAAGAAAGTCAAAGTGAAGATAAGGGTGTTCCATGTAAAGTTTCTATAAATCTCTAAGAAAACAATATCTTGCCAATTTTAAAGATTTTAAAATCGATGCCTTCTTAGTAATCTCTTCTTAATATAACACATTGACTTAGATAATCCCTAGAAACAAAGTTGCCAAAAGGAATAGTTCCTTTGTAATAATGCAATAAAATACAGCCAAGTATAGAGGAAAAATTAAAATGAACAATCATAAATCATTATTATTTCATAATTACAATTATTAGCCTGGTTCATACAAAATTGATTTTTTAATGAACTCTAGAATAAATGTCCTTATAAAACTTGAGTTTATCGGTAGGAAGGTCTTGGGGAATTGATCTGACTCGAGGAAAGTTCCAACATGCTCCAAGATGCAAGTCAGATTCGTATTCATCCAAATACCTTTTGTGTAAACGCCTAACAAACCCCCACTAAAATCACCTAAAATGAGAAATCAATAGTCGGATGTCTATAATAGGCCTTGTATAAGAAATTAACTAAAATGTCTCTCTCCTCGATCAACATCCAAAATAGGGTGATTAATTCTAAATTTTCTTTAAGAAGACCATTATAACAGAGGCATGCTCTCCTCAATTGTAGGGCAACTTCTTGGTGTTGTCGCACTTCTATTAAGTCTATGGTATTTAGTAGAAAGAATGTTGTGCTCCTTCATTTACTTGTCTAACTCCCTATATAAACTGTTTATCTCCGCTTGTTTTCTTTCAAGCTTAGTTTTATAAGTGTGGAAAGATTTCTTCCTTATCTAAATGAAAGATTTACACTATTATTATCTTTGAAGTGAAAGATGTTTGAAACAGAGAATCCCATACTTAAGATACTGGGATTAATGCTCGAGAAGCCCGCTCCTTTTCTTTTGGCACTTTAATATCAATGGAAGCGAGATCCTTTTGAGGACCGGAAGGTGCAGGAGAATAAGGTGGAATCCCTTCATGAGGAGACGAATGTTTTTCGGAGGACTTCGTGTTATCATCCCCGTCTTTCTCAGAAGCTACAATACATCCAACCCCATTTGCCACTGATCCTTGTCCATCGTTGATGTTATCATCCCCGTCATCATCATTCTCATCGTCATTATCATCCCCATTATTTCTCTCCTCCTCTTCGATAACCTCATATTTATCATCTTCTTCTCTAGAGTCGGATTCGACTTTGAAAGAAGGAAATTTAAAAGAAAGTAGTTTGAAGGCATCGATTTCCTCCCTCTCAGCAACTTCAATCCCCTACTCCATCTTTTTGATTCTATCCATCACTCTATCAACAAGTGCAGAGTCGAACGAGGGGAAGCTTAAGTTTAGGCATTTATCAACATTATCGCATAAGCGAGCATTAAGGCGTCTTCAAAGGAATTCATAATGATGTCTTCAAGAGACGATACAAGGAACTGAGACACTCATTGTTTTGCACCAGAGAGTGTCGATTGCCAATTAGCTTTATTCTTCTCCAATTTTTCCTTCAAAGGGGCTTGTCTGGCCGCCATTTGGACCTTCTCTTCGTCAGATTCTTTTAAGGTCATTTTCATTGCCAATTTCTCATCGGCTAGAAGTTGACGGGCCTCCTACTCCTCTAAAATAATTGATTCTAACTGGGCAAGAGAAGCTCTCAATCACTCTAGTTCAGTCTTTGCTTCATTTTCTACGAATAAAGTGGAGACTTGATTCTTTAAGTTAGAGATTTCCTTCTGAAGCTCAGAAGATTTGGCGGAGGACTTTGATGTGTTTTCATGCAATAAAAACCAACTCTTGGAAATCTGAAGGAAAGAGCATGGCATAAGTTAAAAACTTAAGGAAAAACAAAAACAATAAAGTTAAGTAACGTAAAATATACCAAAAGTTATTGTTCAAGAAGAGATCGATAGTGACCCACCAAATCAGAAACCAAAGATAACGGATGAATTGATGTGAATGACAAGGAGGTTAAGATAGAATCGACCAACTTTTCGAAATCACTTAAAGGGTAAAGGATGATGGCATGGGAAGATTTATTGCTTGAGTAAGGGTTGAATTCCCCAAGTCCTTCTATATCTGCTTGATCACAGTAGGGGAGCTCGAGACGACGATGTAGGAAAGCAGATCAACAATCATGAGAGTCCTTTTGAATTGATCATGGGAAACTTCAATGGATGGACTCACCAATCTTCAACATTCAAAACTCCCCTCCTCCTGTGGTAGTGAATCAGGAACTTCAACTACTTTCACTCTCTTTGAAGGTGGTTCCACCGTAGACGTTTTAATTAGTTTTCTCTTAGCAGCCATCTTTGACTAGGCAATGTCCTGAGAAAAGGATGATGTACGAGTAGAAGAAGAAGGAGCCGGACAACTAACGGGTTTCTCCATATTAGGAGAAACTATAGAGAATTCAAACAGACTATAAGTTAATTGAATAATTTAAGAAATAATATAGCAATAGAAATTAAGTGCAGCATTTATAACTTACCAACGTGGTCATCACAGATAGGTGACGTTGGGGAGAAGTTTAATGGGTCTCCCGAAGAAAGGAAGCATTTG
Organism: Allium cepa; assembly: GCA_030765085.1. Lineage (NCBI taxonomy): Eukaryota > Viridiplantae > Streptophyta > Magnoliopsida > Asparagales > Amaryllidaceae > Allium > Allium cepa. The sequence goes on along the minus strand of CM060945.1, from coordinate 873,461,240 downwards.
CTTCGAGAGGTGTGTTGAAGTAAAGGAAGTTGGCTAAGGATCCTTTGGCCCGCTGGCAAAAGGGAGTGCTTTCGCAGATTTTTTGGATTTAGCAGCGTTAATCTACTCCCAATCTCGCTTGAAGTTGCGATTAGAGACTGTAATGTCCTCTTATCTCTGTTATTTAGTTCTTTATCAGGAGCAACTGACAAGCATAGGTCAACAAAGAAAAGTAATTAGATAAAAGGAAAATGATAAAATCTGAGCTTACGAGGAGTAGAGAAAGTCCTATTGACGTTTGGAAAGCATCCAATGAAGAACAACCGACTTTCCCGGTCTCTAAACTTGTTTACTCCCTCAGAGATCCATTTCATAGGAGGATTGGCTCAGAAGATTTGGTTGTTATGGTTGCTGAGCTTAACCAACCGGATGACGTGATTGTGAACTTCAGCGTTTAAGGAGGAAAGGTCAGACTCCAACGCAATCAACTTGAGAGACAAAAGATAAGTATATCATTTAGCAATAGCTGAATCTGAGCAATACCTGGATGAGCTAGGAACCTAGATAAGTATTTAAGAAATGGAAGAAACCCTCTACACCATATGTGCATAGCAGTGTAATCAAAGAACCCTACAGAAGGGCAGTTGATGGTGTCATTTTCTACAGAGGAGTTGCTTCCACTCCTGTAATCCCAAAGTAATTAAGAACGACATCCACTTCACCTTGAGTGGATGTCATGGAGCGCTTGGCAGTGGCTTCGGCATTTTTTGGAGAACTCATGATTTTGCCAGATAAAAGCATTTCAGTTAGAAATTACAGTTTGTTATGAAGTTAACATTCTTTTAGGGATTGGTAGAAACCTACTACAACAATTTGAACATTAAATAAAACATGAAACTTCAAATTCTTGAAAGAATGTTAAAGTTAAAAATGAGATTTATCGAGCTTTCAATATAGTCGAAGGAAAATTAAAGTTGATACTTAACAAGCACCTCTCAATAATGTCAAAAGCCTAGCACTGAGCTTTCGACAGGGGTGAAAGGGAGGGTTGAAGTATATGTCCAACCTGGAGTCTTCAACAATGTCGGAAGCTTAATATGAAATTTGTTATTAGACAGGAATAGTTAAAACTAACATAAAAATTTGGACAAGGTGTACACTACTAATGTTCAATAGACAAGATAACGAAACCCTTCGATACTGTCAAAACCCATGACCTAAGTTTTTTTAAGGGAATATGAATGTTGTCGAAACCATATATACCCATTGAGTCGAAAGGTTCAAAGTTAAAATCAAATTGATGAAAAATTAAAAAGACTTGGAACGTTTCAACAATGCTGGAGAAAGGTGATTATAGAAGGTTTTGACTCATTAGTAACATAAGGTTGCGATAGGGTTGAAAGGAATGCATGGTTCCAAAAGCCAATAAAAAAGTTAATTTCAATCAATAAAATGGGTTTCGACAAAGTCGAAATGTTTTGCTTGATTTGTGAATTTTACAAAGTATGCTTTCTTTGACCCGGTTTATAAAATATATCTACCTCTAACTTAAACAAATTTAAAACAAGTTCATATAAATAGAATCGAAATCCATGAGACAAAATCTATGCTTTCGAAAATGTGGATTACGATGCAATAACCAACATCTTCGAAAGGTATTAGAGTCGAAAGCATAAAATTGCCTTCAAAGAGTTCGGATTTGTATGAACGAAATAGCCTTTTGACAAGGTGATAAAATTAGGTGCAAAATTACCTTTCGACCCTATCGAAAGGGGCTGAAAAACGAAAATAGCAAATTTCCACCTCATTCCCTTTCAAATAGGTAGAAGGTAAAATTCTAGTGCCAAATTTTTGGTTTGTACATCACAAAGCTTCTGGGCGAAGTTAACAGAAGATTCCTTCTTTCCTAAACCCGATTTCAACCCAGAAACTTAAAAACCATTAAACACGCGGATTTAAATGCGAATTAACTGTTAAAATTTAGAAATCTTTGAGATAAAAGTTCAAATTTTCTAAAAATAGCAATAACCATATAACAAAAATTGGGCTCAAAACGAAAATTAATGAGAAAAGTTAGTCAAATCGGACCACAAAATTGAATCAAAGAATAATTTCAGTAAAATTAAAACTCGAATAGTTTTTATAAATTAAAACCAAAATTTAAAATCCCAACATAAAATATTGAGAAATTAGGACTTGCTGTAAAATAAAGAGGAGAAAGATACAAGGAACAAGAGAATATAATCTTACTTGGATCAAGATTTTTAGTGGAGGGAAATAAGATTATCTGGAAATACTGAAGACTTTGATTTCGCTAGAAGTTTTTTCTCATTTGTAGGTAAATGAAAAAATAAAAGAGGAAAATGTACTTTATAACAAAGTCAGTAAGAGCGGCAAGCCGTTCAAAGGATTTAAATGAATGGTCCAGATCCATGATGGAATACCAAAAGGTGTGAAATACCTAGGGTTTCAAAATTATTGACTTGGAAAGTCAAGAGCATCCTTTCACAAGGGGAGGAAAATGTTACTACTAAATATCCTTTCGACCTTGTCCAAACCAGTTCAAACAGAAGACAAGGAAGAACGAAAGGAAGAAGCTCCAGTAAGTCCTTTCGAAGGAGTCGAAGGGATGCTGCAGCCAAAGTCTAGAAGATTCTCAACCTTTCGAAGGGGTCGAAAGGGTCGAATGCACCATTTCGCTTCAGTGTCTACCTTATGAAGTAGATGATTCTGTAGGCATGAAGGCCTTTTGAAGGAGTTCATGAAGCAGCTTTTGAAGATAATGCATAACAACCTTTCAAATGCACATTAAACCTTTCGAAAATAAAGGTTTCGCCTTCATTCAAGTCACTGAAGCACACCATAATCGGACAGACCCTTTCAAAATCCAAACCAAGCCTTTCAAACCGGTCAAAGCCTTAGATATCCAGGGAAGTTTCTGCATCAAGTCGCAAGCATATATATTTGGAAGCTACAAACAGTGTCGAAACTATCACCATTTCAACATTTTTAAAGCCCAGAGAAGCAACCTATCAAAAGAGTCAAAGGCTCTTACAAAGAAACATGAAGAAGAGAAGGCAAAACCTCCCCTTCTGATGGAGATGGAGGCAATTGATCCCATTCGAAAGCATTCCAGAGGATAGCACAAATGTCGAAGGAGTTAGACAGCATCTGAAGCCACCTTTCAACCAAGTTGAAAACACTAGGTCGAAAAGTGCCAACCCGCCTCGATAAATATGAACCAAAGGGTCTGTTTTAGGGGATCCAAAATCAGTCATTCTACACTTGTATTTTCTTAATTCAAAAGGCTGTAACCCTAATTTGTAAATTGAATTGGGGAAATTGGGTAATAAATATTTTGTTAAGTTACAAAAGGGAAGTCTTCAATATTTTTGATTACTTACTTGTTTAACAAGCTTTTATCAGATCTTATCGTGTTTTTCTAGGTGTCGACCACGTCGAAAGGACACTTTCGATTTGATCGAAACCCTTGCGTATTCAAGTAATTCCAGTTATAGATTCCAGGCCACCTGTTATTGGACTTCTGCTTTCGACAAGGTCAAAACCTTATCCCAATCCACTTTAACCTTCGATGTCCAATCCAATACCAAGACCCTTAAGACTCCAGCTTTCAACATGATCGAAACCTCAATCCCAACTGAATTTACCTTAGTTCCCAAAACCAAAACTTAAGTCATCAAATAACCTAGCCATCGATAGAGTCGAAACCCAATAAGTTAAACCTTACCCTGGGATTCATTGAGCTATTCATTTGTGTTTCGCAACTGCTTCGAAAGGAAGGCTTTTGAAGGAATAGTCATACTTCTCTAGTGAGCTCGATAGGTTAAGAAGAAAGGAAATTAAGTGTTTTGACTAGGTCAAAAGGTTGATATAAGAAAGTCTTCACTAAATCATCTTATTCGAAAGGGCAATCAAAGGAAATACACACCTACTAATCTTCTCAACTTAACTAAAGGAGACCAAAGGGGATCTGCCTTTTCCTCAGCTTTACTATGGGGTGTTGACAAGTTTTCTTGTTAACAACTGAGTTACCTTATCATGGTATACAGTTACGTATCGGTCGCATTGTTAGCGGTTTTGATATGTTGATTATCGAAGAAGAGCAGATTATGGTATTATTCCATACTTTTGTATGAGTTTATTTTACTTATTTGTGGGCTGTCTAAATTACCTCTTAGCTATATTTATGGAGAGGACCAAATATGCTTTGCTAGCTTCTATTTGATATATGTATATACTTTTAATATACAATATTTTAAGATAGTTCCTATCACACCAGGCTTGATGTCTGACCCGTGTTTTGTCTTTGTCTAATATGCCATGACAACACTAGACTACTTGATTGAGTAGTTTGGGAGTCTGTTGCTTTCGTGGATAAGCTATCAAAGTAGTGCACGTGGAGATTTAGAGGCGAAGACTATACTCGAATATATACAGTTGATATTTGTAGTAGTACGTGACATATATATTATTTGTATATTAGGCTTGTTGTATCAGATATTCTATTCTGACTTTCTATATTAATTACTTATCGGTTACTTTCGCCGCTATAGTCTCTTATATACTGTTCATCCTATTCTTTTCGTGTATGTTCAATATATTATATACTATTATTCTACTATGAGATTGTATCGTTATTCCTTCGTATAGTGTTTGGTTTTAGTTTACCTCAACGAACTATTTTGTAGTATTTAGGAGTCAGTCATTGTCATTCTATGTTGATTTTAAAGGTTTTACAAAGGATGTTTGTTATGTTTGGTATTAAAGCCTAGGTTCAACACTTGGGACTAAGTGGACAAGTTTGAGTTAAACAAATTGGTAAAGCGAGATACGTTGAAAGAGCATACTTGTATTTTTATTCTACTATATAATACTGCATACACCACTTGTCCTTTGGACTTTGATTTATTTCTATCATTAGTTGCTATGGTATCTTCGTTCAGGCTATACGTGTGAAAAAATGGAGTACTCGAACGACCGTGGATAGACAATCTGAGATGCCTTGTTAGTTTAGAGAACATTCGACCACCTCATGGGATGTTTCAAGGCTTGTGAATATCCAAGCTGTAGCTCTAGGTGTTGGAGGTGACGTATCCCTTAGGGCACCCGTATTTCTTTCTCCGCTAGCTTTAGACTTTCCAAAGTTGTTTTGAGATTTCCTTGACCTAGGCATCAAGCAATATTTGGGTTCTGAGACCATTGTTAAGACACAAGCTAGGGCCCATTCATTTGAGAGGGCTTTTGCCAATGTGGACTTAAAGGATTGCTTCCTAGCACCTTGAGCGAGAGGCTTTAGCCTAGTAGGACATAATAATAAAAGAGGTAATGAGTAGGTTGTGACTTTGATGGATTTTAAATGTCACTTTGAGCCTTGGTTTATCTCTAAGACCGGGTGAGGCATACGGTTTAAGTGTTTCATTCATTTGCAGCTAGATAGCTTGTTAGAGATGGAGTATGTTAGGCGACTCAATCATTTTAGCTAAATTCCATTTTAGCATGGTTAATGCTCCATTAAAATTAGCAAGGAGTTTTCCAAGGGTCTTAGTGCATCAATTGGGAATCCATTGCTTAGTCTTATCCCAATAAGGGCCCCTTTTAGGAGTCTCATGATAACGGCACTTATCCATGAGAGCACTGCGAAATAATAATAGGGGTAGCAAAGGTGCAAAGCAAACTGAAGTTCTAACTGAAGTGCAAAGGCCAAGATATAGGGAAAGATCAAGCTTATGCATAGAAAAAAGCTAATATAGTGTGCCACTCCTACAACATACAAGAGGCATTTCATTATGGAATGTCTTGCAGCTTAGGCAAAGCGCAAGTGCTTTAATTTTGATTAGCTTGGTCACTAGAAGAAGGATTATCCTGCACTTCAAAATGTTGAGTAAGTGATGACGACTTATGCCTTGCAGGCATTACTGGAACCTAGCAAACTTACTGCTCAGGAGTAAGGAAAGAACTTCAGGTAGAAAGGTGTTCTTTAATTATAAGTTGTTTGCTTGTATTCTTTATGATACTTGGGCTACGTATACATCTGATCTAGTTACCTAGCTGATATAAAAAATTTGAAACCTTTCATAATAGGTAAATTCTTTCATTAAACCTTGTATGAGTAAACCTTAATTAGTAGGCTAAGGTGTAATGACCAAAAGTATTTCCATTCAAACTTAATGTGCGAGCTTTCAAGTTGAGTGGGGTTAGTCAATGAAGTGTGACTTGGATCTGATATCCAAGTAGATTTATATGGTTGCCCAGCAATAAGAAAAGGCCAGACATGTTACTTATACATTCTAGTGGAGTCATTCATTTTAGAGTGTATGTCCTTATGTTAGTAAACCTTAGGTGATGGGAGTAATTCCATATGCTGAAGAGGTATTTTGTTAGAATTAGTCCATTCACTTACCAGTTCTTAATCCCCAGTTAGAGCATGAGGTTTCAAGGTTATTTCCACCAATTGGGCATTCACTCAATTCATAAAGGCAAGCACTTGGGTCGGATTCTTAAAGAAGTTTTCAAAACCCAACTCTAGTCATTCGACGAAATTTTAGCAGCCGGACCAAGAAACCAGATCGGAGTTTGCATAAGAGGAGTCAAGTGGACAACCTTAGTTTAATAAAGAAACCTTATGAATGAATAATAGACTCGATTGGGCATCATATACTATGTTTGATGATCTTTTTTTATTTGTGAAAGTATACATATACACACATGTATAGTATAGTGCAGTTAAGATAGCTTAGGATAGTTCAGGAAAGGGCTTCTCTACTTATTTTGTGACAATTCGAATAATCTTCTAAGTAGCAATATGATACTTACCTAGATGAGCATTGTAATATGCTTAGTATATTGTCCTTAATATTATTGTTCGATTGAGGTGAGTTTGAACCCAAGCGAACCCATTTGTTTATAAATCATCATTTAATAATGGTACAATTAGTAAAGTTTTCTCCCCGAGAGAACAAATTATGTTCAAAAGAGAAGGGAAGCCTTGACTTAGATTGCTGGATTTATTCAAAATTATTGAGACTCGATAATCTAACATATTGTATAAGTTTTCATTTTCATAGTGGGAGGTGTACCAATCTTTCATGTACTGTATTCACCGAAAGGAGTTACACTACTAAAACATTTTGTCCATCTTGGATGTCGAATAGGCGCATGGGAGTTTATGGCTTAACATGCATTTTTTGAATATTGTTGGTTACTAACGGCTATTTTTTTATGATTGGTTTTTTATGTTAATTTATTATTGTTGTTTGTTGTTGGTTGTTGATTGTTGCTGCTTGCTGTTGTTCTTCGTTGCTTATAGTTGCTTGTTATTACTTGTTTATTGTTTATTGTTATTTGGTTGTTGATTGTTGCTACCTTTTGTTGCTTGCTTATATGTATGGTAGTATGTTAGTATATTACAGTTCTGTAGCTGCTTGATTACGTGTTTGGTTGTTGGTTGTTAGTTATAGTTACTTGATATAATATGTTTGTAGAGAGATAGCAATAGCTATTTAAAGTAGATAAAGTATCACTCATGCCAACTGTTGGGTCAAGGTGAGGTCATGAGTCGATTGCATTTTGATATGACTCGGAGTTTATGGTATATCAGATACCGACTTAATGGAGTTTACACTCCAATAGATAGTCATGTGTAATTGTGGTAATATCGATTACTACACTTAATTATATATGTTTTAATATAGTGTTGTGGCAGTAGATGTGTATGTTGTATGGTTTGATATAGAATAATTATTTAGGATGATTGATATATATGATTAAGCATGCTTAAATCCATGGTTTAATGTTGCAATTGTGTTTAACCCTCTTTCTTAAGGAAATAATTAGATACATGGAAGCGATTATCGGCTATTGGGATGCTTATTTGCTAGGATTCATATCTAAATGGCATGTCAATGCTGCGAAAAAGGTATGTGAGGTATGTAAGGAAGATAGAATGGACATATGTGTTTGTATGTCCTCAAAAGTGAGATGCCTCATATATCAAATGTATATGTTGTTTCGGGGCTTTTTTTGGAGCTAGCTACGCAAAGAAGGTGCTGTTGAATTTTTTCGAAATAAGAGGAATTTTAAAATCCTAAGGGTTAGGAGGTATATTTTGTGCTTGGGGAATTTTGGTATTTTGAGTTGCATTTTCATACTCATAGAAATTTTGATGATGAAATTCTTTTAAGGAGGGGAGAATGTAACAACCTGCATTTTAAGTACTAGATATTTAATAATTAATTTAAATATTAAATCGTAATTAATTAAACGTCCAAAATCTGACCTTTTTACATATGGGCGAATTAGGACTCGAGACAACATCCACTAAGTCCAAATTGGCATTGTGAATTAAAATAAGTATAAATACTGCTAAATTTAGAGTCGTGGAATTTTTATGATTTACGTATTGTTACAAATATTTTTTAGAAGTACATACATAGACATACAGTTGAATAATTTTTGGAATCGGGTGACTCAACGGTCAAAATGACATCGAAATGCATGGAATTATTGTCTTGGTGCACCGTCTCGAATGGTGATTAAATTTATACTATCCAGACTAGAAAAATAAGGCAATTTGCATTGGCGATTTATGTGACAATCCAATGTATTGTGGATCGTATAAGCTCAAAGCTGTGTGGTGATTTTTTAGAGAAATCAAATAAAATATATATTATTATATATAAATTATTGCAGTGATACTTCCTGCTCTCCTTACTTTTGTTCTTTTCCCTCTCCTATGAATATCTCAATCGGGTTTATTTATTAGGTTTCGGGTTTGCTTTGGCTTTGAAAGCTACAGACCAAGAAAGATGAAGAGAATGAATCCATTGAACTTGTAGGGAGAAGGGCATCAAATTAATAGTAGTGTTGTGGGGTGCGACGATGCTAGATGTTGCTCGATTTTTTCTTATGTTGATTAGGGTTGGAAATAAGCAAAGATTTAAGAGGAGTTGAGAAAAACTGAGAGCACCATTATTTTTCTCTTCGAGCACACACCTTCACGCGAAGATTGCTCGAACTATGGTTCCATTGGATGAATCATGACTTTTCATATTCACAAGTGGGAGTTGATGTCGCATTCTGTAGAAGGGGATCAGACTGACCATGGTGGGGTGCGTCGTGGAGTGCACGTAAAGTGTAGCACTATGGAATTGACAATTTGATGTTTCATACAGTAGGGAGTGAGAATTGATAGTGAGAAGATACGATGATATGGATTCACGTATGTGTGTGTGCACAACATTTTAGGAAGAAGAATTTGAGGGTGGTTGGGTAATTAATTGATTAATTTAATTAATTAATTAACCTTTATAATCTACATTCTTATAAAATTTGTATCTATTGCATACAAGGTCCAATTGAGACATGGTCTTTGCCGTTGCACTCGTAGTGAGATTATCTATGGAATGGTATTGGGTTAGATTAGATTTGGACACTCGAGGAATTATGGTTCGGATGAGTGAAATTATAACTCTAAAGTTATATTTTGGTATAAATCCCTGTAATTATATATATTGAAAAATATTACTTAGAAGAGGTAGAATAATATACATACATACACACACACACATACATATATATATATATATATGTATGTATATTATTCTACCTCTTCTATGTGTGTGTGTGTGTATAACTATCCCTATCTATTGGATTAGTTTGGGTAGATATTCGGGATAATTGATTAAGATATCTTATATATATAAGTACTCGCATTTTATTCATATCGAATAGCGTCAGATAGAGTTAATACTAATTTATAATATGGTTATAAATTAGCTAAACTTTGATTCAATGTTATATTAGTGTTAGAAATATTATTATGTATGTTTTGAGCATAATGGTGATGAAAATGTTATGGAAGGAGGAGATAATGATAGCAATGACGACGACGATGATGATGAGGTTAATGGCGAGGGCGTGAACATCGATCATGAGTATGTTGGAGAGATAGGTGGCAATAATCAAATGCCACTTTTTCCCTATCACCCAAAGTCGAAGATTATTTCATCCCATCCAATTCCACTACACATCGAGCATTGACTGATGAACATACATCGGATCCTCCGACTTGCAACATATATGGCTCACTTGGGAGCATTTCAGACAAAATCCATTCTTAAGGCCTTAACAACATCATCTTTGGTGATATAGGTTCTCTTATCCATCTGACTGTCGATGTGCCCACGACTACTGCAAAGGAGATAACTCCTGCTAGTAAACTTCAAGAGCATGGTCCGTAGGGGCACTAGGTATGGTACAAAACCAAAATCGTATAAGGCGCGCTAGGGTAGGTGACATGGCACAACTAGGCAATGCCTTGGTAGATATACCAATTGCTATCCGGGCTGGTGGTAACACGTAGCCGCAGCTACTGCCCACCTCAAACTAACACCCCCAAATCAAAGAAATCAATAGTGGCCACCGAATCAATCCAAAGTCAGAGTATATTATCGAAGGAGTGCGTTCGATCAGAGGAATGACCTCATTGGCCCGAGAATCGCTCCTGTTTTAGCCACCTTATGCCAACTCACGGGAGTTGGGTCCACGTATTTACCTTATAGGAAACGTCGCCACCAACCTACTTCATTCTGGAATCTCCACCGCGTACACGGTTAGTCAAAGTGGTTTTCGGTATCGACAGAGAGTATGTCCATATCCGATCCCGGTCTCTTTGCCAACCAATCGTTATTATAACACCGCAGTCATTTAAAATAATTATACTTTAAAACCAGAATAAAATATCCATTTCAAAACCATATAAATATGATATCATTTCCTTTTAAAACCCGAATTAATACGATATCATTTTTTCCAATATATATTCCTTCCAAAATCATAGGGTTTCCAAAGTAAAATATTTAGAAATCAACTCTTGAACATAATATTTCCAAATTATACTACCTTGAAAAACATAGCTTTGAAACAAATTTCCACCTCTTAAATGGTTAAATATTAAAGTACTTTTATAAAACAAAATAGCTTCTTTAGATTTCACAAATCAATTTCAAATATCGATTTACACTTCCAAATACCATTTCACTTCTTATGTTTCAAGGCTTTAAATATTTCACCATTTCAAAAAAACAACTCATTTGACAAATCCATATGTATCAAATTCAATTACTTCTTATTTAGACTTGAAATGTTTGCTTAATGAATTCAATATAATTTAAGAAAACCTTTAACTTCATATAACTGGATCATCTTTCAATTTATTATATATTCATTTAATCAACCTGATATTCATTAAAATCACTTTACACAAAAATCAAGTTATAAAAATCATATCCTTTAAAATTTCTAATTTTTAATAAATTTCAATTTAACATAATATTCATCTTCCAAATCTATTCTCATTTAAGTCATAAAACTCCAGAAATTAAATTTTAAATAAATGTTTAATCTTATTTGATCTTAAAATCAAACTTTATTTAAACTTCAAATCAAATTTATACAAAGCTTAAAAACCGAAAATTACTATATATATATAATAGCCTTTATCAATAACCAAATCAATATCTCATAAACCATATATATATATAACTTTACAAAACCATAGAAAAACATTTCCAAAAATAATTATATATATTTACCGCGGTGCCTGTATAAAATTTTCTATCCTATGGTCAAGTGATACAGATGTTTATCATTTCAATCCGCAATTTAAAATAAAAATTTTGCGGTTGTATATCATTTCAAACCACAATCCCGAATGAAATGAAAAATGCATGATAACTTGCAGTTTAATGATATAAAATAAAACATCCATTCATGATTCATCATCCATCATCCATATCACAATCATCATCCAATAATAAATCAATATCAATATACATCTGATAATATATAACAGGTAATAACTGGCAGTTATATTCAAAAACGAATTTAACAACTATTAAACTAACAGTTTATATGCAAATAAATAACTATAACTGTCAATTTATACGCAGTAATAAAATTTATGAACAGTTAAATTAAATAAATGCGATTTAACAGAGATAAGGAATAAAACATGTCAAATAGTCATAAATAAATTTCTACTCATATCTAAAATTAATTTAACAAACATAAGAAATTTTAGAAATTGTGAGTGGGTTAAAACACTCACCTTTGAATTTAAATCGAATTTAAATCAGATTTAAACCCAAAAATTCGACGGTCTTCAAATCTGTTAAAACTAGTGTCAAAAGATCTGGAATTTTATTACGATCCTAACAAAAAAAATCTCGCATGAAACGGAGTTCGTAGGAGAAAGTTATACGCATTAATGGTGATTGAAATTTCAAAAAAAAAAGAAAAAAGAATAGAAATAAAAGAACACCTTCAAGCGCCACGTCATCCCCCTTTCTTTCCCTCTCTTCCTCATGCGTTTTGCTTCCATATTTTTCTGAGAAGTTTGAATTTTAGCTTTTGATTTGGTTTGGAATTTTTATTTGGATCTAGGATTTGTTTGTCTGCCATTAAGGAGGAGAAGGAGCTGATGAAATTTTACGCGCAGACAAATGAGAATAGGCGGAGGTTAGGGTTTAGCGGGGTATTTATAGATGAAGTTGGAATAGACAGATGGATCCAAATTTAAATGAATTCACAATTTGTCAAATTTAAATTCCAATAATCCATTTATTTGATTTTTAGATCTTATTATGAATAAATGGTCAACTTACCATTCCTATCATTTCTGATTGCAATTAGCTTCAAATTTATTAACCAAACCTCCATATCAAATAAAGATTTATTGCAAAAATTTTAGTGTTTACCTTTAATTAAAGTAAATTCAATAAATTAAAAAAATCTTATTTCAAATGAAATTTTATACCATTCGTATTCAATTCTCTTTAATAAATCAATCATCATCTTATGTATATATTTAACATTAGTGTATATCAATTTACCCCAATTAAATAAAATTTTATTCCCAAATTGATTTACCGCCTAATATAACATTTGAATTTTATTCCCAATTCATAAATTACTACCTTAACTAAATTTTACGTTTCCCTTTTAATTTACATTTTCACCTTACGTTACTACATTAATTATCCTTAAAGTAACGTCTATTATTAATAACAATATTATAATTACTTACTATTTTATTTCATAAATTAATCCATTTATAAATATATGCACATCTACAAATTAAGATTCTAAATCCAATTTCTTATTCCATCTACGTTCCATTCCTTCACTTTATGAATAACTAGCATTTCCTATTCATTTGTTACATCTACTTATATTCACTTTATGAATAGTTTGATATTCCATTTATTACCAACTTTAATTATTGCATACAATTTGAATCTATTCATTTAATATAACAAATCAAATTTCCATTCACACCTTATTATCAACCCACAATTTATTACAATTCATTATCTTAGATAGATTTTATACAATTAATATCAACTTTATATTAATTTTCTATCCAATGAATACTTATTCATCAATCAATTCAATATTTACTTTTCTTTCCCTCTATTTGATACTTAACCTAGTATACATTTAATGAGTAAACATAACATTGAATTATAATGCATTTCTCATGCATGCTTCATTTCATATAAATTCCTCTTTATTAACTAAGTCACATTAACAAAACAAAATATATTTTTTTCAATCGATTACCAGTCTAGACTTAATATATTAAATAAATGGTTAACCTAAAACGATTGTTACCCCTTTAGCATTCAAATTCACTTACGACTATTATTAACACAATGTTGTCATTTGATTTATATATATTTAAATAAATTATATGAATGGGTAAAACTTTAAAAATTATCTTACCTGCAAATTTACTCACAAACATCCTAAATTACCAACTTGCAATTTATTTTTAGTTACTAAATTTGCATTGATTATATCAAGTTGAGATTTAATGCGTAATATTTCCTCAAATAAATAAATCTTTGGATTTAAATTCCCAAAACCATAAATTATGTCCTACCATAAATCTATGCTTTTATTATTTTACGTTTACACTCCCGTTACTCTATAATAAATCACCAAGTAACAATATCCTAAACTAACATTAATTTATATATCAATCCTTATAACTCAATAAATTTTTCAAATATGAATAACCTTAACAATACTTACACATATTATCTTACTTACAATAATGTAATATTAAACGTTGAATTTCATTTATTTTGCAATACTTCAATTCAATTAATAAATACTGCTCCTATACTTAAATCTATATTAACAAATCGTTAGATTCGGATCGATAGAAACCGGTTTACCAAAGCTTACGTACACATTACGTAAATAAACAACTATATAAATTTGCCACCTATTAGCTCTAAATTTTATTCTTAAGTTTGTTACCTATCAATTTAGATTATACTTCCATCTATAATGCAAATCTGAATCTCCTCTAACTGCATAAATTAGAGCAATTTATTGTAATTGATTTCCCATTAAACTTCATAAATTAACAAATTGAAACCTAAATAAAAACGTTTATTTATTTAAAAATCTTGTTGTTTAATTGAATTGACCATTCACGGGTATAATTTACATTGTTCTCTAATTATTACTTAAATACATCACACAACGTTAAATCTATATTCAATACAATTTGTTACCAAAATTAATTTAACGAAAACAGTTACGCCCTTAAAATTTCTCTTCATTCATTAATTGCTAATTGTTATTCAATTAAACCCATTCATTTGATTTCCCTATTATGCATCAATTATAAAACCATCATCTTAAAGGTGATGTCTACATTTTATACTATAAATTTACCCCTTTATATTCCAATATCAATTAATGCTCACATACAAATTTAGATCTTAACTCCAATTAATTATTCCATTTAATCCATTAATTACTAACTTTAATTATTGAAATTTGATTGTCTAACATACAATTTGAGCCTATTTCCAAATTTTCATAATTAATTAACCCTTACAATAGTTAACAAATAAAAGGGATTGTATTAAATAAATTATTTATTGTCCTGCATTTCTTTATTTCACCCATCTACATTCAATACCCATAATCAATATTTTATTTCATTGTTAAATCCAATACTTGCATTACTTTACTTATTCTAACTTATATCCAATGCAACAATTTCCACTATTTCTATTAATTACAATATATAGTTAAATTTGTAAATTCTAATTTCCCTTGGTACATCAAATTTCAGATACTCTTTCATATAAATAACTAAGATTTTTATTCCTTTCTAAATTTAAATTAAAAATCCTATTAATTATATTCATTTTAAACATCGAATTTACATGGGTCGTTACACTCTCCCCCACTCAAAACTTTTCGTCCCCGAAAAGGAAAAGAAGAATTAAATACAATACATCTTATTCAAAATATTTAACTTATAAACAATTAAATTTACAAAATTAATTACTTTAAATAAGATATCCTAATTTATAACTATTTAATCCTTTATATTTAGATTATTAAAGTTTGGAAAAGCATTTTCAAAATATTTCTAAGATGCTGCAATTTCTTATATAATCCAAAGGGTTACAATTTATATAAAGTGAAATATTTAAGTGGTTTCAATCCTAACAACAAATCAATACAACAATCATTAGTTCAACAAACATCATACACACACATACAAAACAACCATTAAATCAAACAAACAAATAGTTGTTCGGGTTCAAAACTTTTAAATTGTTCGGAATGAAGAATAACTACTAGCGCATCATTTACTCAACATTCTTAGATAAAACCAAATAGATTATTCATTCACCCCAAATCAAATTTTAAAGTACCCTTGCCCAAACAACCATCAACAACAAATTCAAACAACAATCAACTTAACTTATTAATAATTTCATCTCATACCTTTGTTATTTGATTTTCTCTTTTTATTTAAACCACATAAATTTTCCTTTTACAATTTATATTTATTTCTAACAAACTTTAAATTTTATTTTCTCATTCAGTGGTTGTTTCCTTTATTTCTACTTATTACTTACAATTATTCATTTTCATTTATTCGGGTCATGTAAGTTTCTTTTATTTGTATTATATTTAATGCACTTCTCAATTTCAATCATTTATTTAATGCTTACATTTCTATTATAATTAATTATAGTAACCCTTTTTTAATTACACTTAAATTCTTAACCTTATAATATCCATTCTCATAAGTAAAGGATTTTATTAATTCATTCACTAACGTTTTGCAATCATTTATTTTTCTTTTTACTTAAAATTTCTCAATTCCATTAAATAAGGCAATGCCAGTTTCCCCCCCCCCCCCCCACCTTTCACTATAATTATTCATTTATTTATTATCGCATGATCTCATTTAGTTACCCTTTAATTACTTAATTTTAAATCATCTATTTGTCATACTTACCTTTAATTATATTTACTTGGTAAAATTTCAATTAATACTTAAGTTTAAACATTAAATTCTCATTTATAATAGCAAATTCATTGAATACTTCATTCCCTACTTTTACTTGTACAATTTCAGTACATTCCTTATTAAACATTTCAACTTTTAATATTTGGTAAGTTATATATGTTTTTAAAGAATATACTTGAAAGTTATACAAGTTTCTCATTTCCTATGGTAAATTTAACATTTAATAATAATATTCTTTATTTCATAAGTTATAATTTCAACTTTCATTTAAGACCATTTTTAACCTATCATTAAATCCCTTATTTCCTTTAGAGGTTTTAATTTGTTAATTACCTATGTTTCGATTCACTACAATAATTGAAACAATTAATTAATGGAAATTTAAGAATTTAATACCGGGTTAAATTTTCACTTTATTTTAAAATAATAGATAAATATATTCTTACAACTCATATATCTCTAATTATTTTAAAACAATTTAAAATTTAGATATTTTAAAAATGAATCTGTAGTAGAATTTACTACAGTGGCCTTTCCCCTTCGAAACTCGAAAATGAAAGTCGATGATGCGGCCGCCATCACCGAAATTATTTTCCAACGACAAAGAGGAAAGTACAAAACTTTTTCTTCAAAATCTTCTTTAAAACAATTCTTCCGAATTATATCGAAATATTTATATCAGAAAATACTTATAACAATATTATTATATTTCAAATCATTTGAAAGAAGTTTTCAAAAACCCCGGAACTTAAGTTCTAAATTCCCAAATTACATTTATTTATTTTTAATCTTATTTACCTATTATTTATAAATTTTATTCCTAACAACCAATATATTGCAACCAAATATAGATATCATTTGAAAATTTTATTTTATATATAGAAAATATAATAGGCAAAATTATTTCATTCACCTATATTAAAAACAAGTATTATGTCGGTCTGTCCTATTAAGTGTTTAGAAATTCCTATTGATTTCACAGCGTCCCATGCACCAACCAGAATTTATAAATACCAAACGGAACAAATTAACACAATATTAAAACCTTTTATAACACTAACAAATACGCTCTCTCATAAATATACACTCAGCGACTCCCATAGGGTATTACTACCCTATTAGTAAAGAGTCAAACCCCACAAAGCTAAGGTTTATCGTTAAACCAAAGCTCTGATACCAACTGTAACGTCCCGCTTTTTCGCACACTTTAAATCGACACACGTGCCAATTCAAACCATACGGAAGGGCGGATTGTTATGGGGTAAATAAGAAAAAAACAGAGAAGAAAAAAAAACTAAACAGATTCTCACAGTGGAAGGATAAAATATAATAATCAAATATACAGTTTATAAATCTGTTTACAAAACCATTTATATAATACATATCAGAGTTACACATACCAATAACAATGCAGCGGAACAGTGTGTAATGCACTAGTATAAATAATAATAATATAAATCTTCGTCTTCCTCCTCCAGAGCTAAATCTTGCAATCCTGAAACGCTCGGACTAACCCGAGCGAATTTGAAAAGACAAAAACACTCGAGTCAGAACTAAAAGATCTTATGTGAGTTAAATTAACAGAAATAAATATGAGTGCACTAACTCAAGAGATGCTCGGGATTTACATCTCCTAAGGATCCGTTAAACTATTTACTATGTAGTATATTGCGCTATTATAATAGTGTCTATTTGTAAAATAAACTTACTTTTTAATAGCGTTAAGGGGTTACCCATATAGCCCTTAACACAGAATATATTCCCATAGTCTATACAGTACCGTAATCTCCCCCGTACTGGGCGTCGTCAGAGGGCACTCCATAGGTATGGTACAAAACCAAAATCGTATAAGGCGCGCTAGGGTAGGTGACACGGCACAACTAGGCAATGCCTTGGTAGATATACCAATTGCTATCCAGGCTGGTGGTAACGCGTAGCCGCAGCTACTGCCCACCTCGAACTAACACCCCCAAATCAAAGAAATCAATAGTGGCCACCGAATCAATCCAAAGTCAGAGTACATTATCGAAGGAGTGCGTTCGATCAGAGGAATGACCTCATTGGCCCGAGAAGCGCTCCTGTTTTAGCCACCTTATGCCAACTCACGGGAGTTGGGTCCACGTATTTACCTTACAGGAAACGTCGCCACCAACCTACTTCATTCTGGAATCTCCACCGCGTACATGGTTAGTCAAAGTGGTTTTCGGTATCGACAGAGAGTATGTCCATATCCGATCCCGGTCTCTTTGCCAACCAATCGTTATTATAACACCGCAGTCATTTAAAATAATTATACTTTAAAACCAGAATAAAATATCCATTTCAAAACCATATAAATATGATATCATTTCCTTTTAAAACCCGAATTAATACGATATCATTTTTTCCAATATATATTCCTTCCAAAATCATAGGGTTTCCAAAGTAAAATATTTAGAAATCAACTCTTGAACATAATATTTCCAAATTATACTACCTTGAAAAACACAGCTTTGAAACAAATTTCCACCTCTTAAATGGTTAAATATTAAACTACTTTTATAAAACAAAATAGCCTCTTCAGATTTCACAAATCAATTTCAAATATCGATTTACACTTCCAAATACCATTTCACTTCTTATGTTTCAAGGCTGTAAATATTTCACCATTTCAAAAAAACAACTCATTTGACAAATCCATATGTATCAAATTCAATTACTTCTTATTTAGACTTGAAATTTTGCTTAATGAATTCAATATAATTTAAGAAAACCTTTAATTTCATATAACTAGATCATCTTTCAATTTATTATATATTCATTTAATCAACCTGATATTCATTAAAATCACTTTACACAAAAATCAAGTTATAAAAATCATATCCTTTAAAATTTCTAATTTTTAATAAATTTCAATTTAACATAATATTCATCTTCCAAATCTATTCTCATTTAAGTCATAAAACTCCAGAAATTAAACTTTAAATAAATGTTTAATCTTATTTGATCTTAAAATCAAACTTTATTTAAACTTCAAATCAAATTTATACAAAGCTTAAAAACCGGAAATTACTATATATATAATAGCCTTTATCAATAACCAAATCAATATCTCATAAACCATATATATATATAACTTTACAAAACCATAGAAAAACATTTCCAAAAATAATTATATATATTTACCGCGGTGCCTGTATAAAATTTTCTATCCTATGGTCAAGTGATATGGATGTTTATCATTTCAATCCGCAATTTAAAATAAAAAATTTGCGGTTGTATATCATTTCAAACCACAATCCCGAATGAAATGAAAAATGCATGATAACTTGCAGTTTAATGATATAAAATAAAACATCCATTCATGATTCATCATCCATCATCCATATCACAATCATCATCCAATAATAAATCAATATCAATATACATCTGATAATATATAACAGGTAATAACTGGCAGTTATATTCAAAAATGAATTTAACAACTATTAAACTAACAGTTTATATGCAAATAAATAACTATAACTGTCAATTTATACGCAGTAATAAAATTTATGAACAGTTAAATTAAATAAATGCGATTTAACAGAAATAAGGAATAAAACATGTCAAATAGTCATAAATAAATTTCTACTCATATTTAAAATCAATTTAACAAACATAAGAAATTTTAGAAATTGTGAGTGGGTTAAAACACTCACCTTTTGAATTTAAATCGAATTTAAATCCGATTTAAACCCAACAATTCGATGGTCTCCAAATCTGTTCAAACCAGTGTCAAAAGATCTGGAATTTTATTACGATCCTAACAAAAAAAATCTCGCGTGAAACGGAGTTCGTAGGAGAAAGTTATTCGCATTAATGGTGATTGAAATTTCAAAAAAAAAGAAAAAAGAATAGAAATAAAAGAACAACTTCAAGCGCCACGTCATCCCCCTTTCTTTCCCTCTCTCCCTCACGCGTTTTGCTTCCATATTTTTCTGAGAAGTTTGAATTTTAGCTTTTGATTTGGTTTGGAATTTTTATTTGGATCTAGGATTTGTTTGTCTGCCATTGAGGAGGAGAAGGAGCTGATGAAATTTTACGCGCAGACAAATGAGAATAGGCGGAGGCTAGGGTTTAGCGGGGTATTTATAGATGAAGTTGGAATAGACAGATGGATCCGAATTTAAATGAATTCACAATTTTTCAAATTTAAATTCCAATAATCCATTTATTTGATTTTTAGATCTTATTATGAATAAATGGTCAACTTACCATTCCTATCATTTCTGATTGCAATTAGCTTCAAATTTATTAACCAAACCTCCATATCGAATAAATATTTATTGCAAAAATTTTAGTGTTTACCTTTAATTATAGTAAATTCAATAAATTAAAAAAATCTTATTTCAAATGAAATTTTATACCATTCGTATTCAATTCTCTTTAATAAATCAATCATCATCTATTGTATATATTTAACATTAGTGTATATCAATTTACCCCAATTAAATAAAATTTTATTCCCAAATTGATTTACTGCCTAATATAACATTTGAATTTTATTCCCAATTCATAAATTACTACCTTAACTAAATTTTACGTTTCCCTTTTAATTTACATTTTTACCTTAGGTTACTACATTAATTATCCTTAAAGTAACGTCTATTATTAATAACAATATTATAATTACTTACCATTTTATTTCATAAATTAATCCATTTATAAATATATGCACATCTACAAATTAAGATTCTAAATCCAATTTCTTATTCCATCTAGGTTCCATTCCTTCACTTTATGAATAACTAGCATTTCCTATTCATTTGTTACATCTACTTATATTCACTTTATGAATAGTTTGATATTTCATTTATTACCAATTTTAATTATTGCATACAATTTGAATCTATTCATTTAATATAACAAATCAAATTTCCATTCACACCTTATTATCAACCCACAATTTATTGCAATTCATTATCTTAGATAGATTTTATACAATTATTATCAAATTTACATTAAATTTCTATCCAATGAATACTTATTCATCATTCAATTCAATATTTACTTTTCTTTCCCTCTATTTGATACTTAACCTAGTATACATTTAATGGGTAAACATAACATTGAATTATAATGCATTTCTCATGCATGCTTCATTTCATATAAATTCCTCTTTATTAACTAAGTCACATTAACAAAACAAAATATTTTTTTTTTTCAATCGATTACCAGTCTAGACTTAATATATTAAATAAACGGTTAACCTAAAACGATTGTTACCCCTTTAGCATTCAAATTCACTTACGACTATAATTAACACAATGTTGCCATTTGATTTATATATATTTAAATAAATTATATGAATGGGCAAAACTTTAAAAATTATCTTACCTGCAAATTTACTCACAAACATCCTAAATTACCAACTTGCAATTTATTTTTAATTACTAAATTTGCATTGATTATATCAAGTTGAGATTTAATGCGTATTATTTCCTCAAATAAATAAATCTTTGGATTTAAATTCCCAAAACCATAAATTATGTCCTACCATAAATCTATGCTTTTATTATTTTACGTTCACACTCCCGTTACTCTATAATAAATCACCAAGTAACGATATCCTAAACTAACATTAATTTATATATCAATCCTTATAACTCAATAAATTTGTCAAATATGAATAACCTTAACAATACTTACACATATTATCTTACTTACAATAATGTAATATTAAACGTTCAATTTCATTTATTTTGCAATACTTCAATTCAATTAATAAATACTGCCCCTATACTTAAATCTATATTAACAAATCGTTAGATTTGGATCGATAGAAATCGGTTTACCAAAGCTTACGTACACATTACGTAAATAAACAACTATATAAATTTGCCACCTATTAGCTCTAAATTTAATTCTTAAGTTTGTTACCTATCAATTTAGATTATACTTCCATCTATAGTGCAAATCTAAATCTCCTCTAACTGCATAAATTAGGGCAATTTATTGCAATTGATTTTCCATTAAACTTCATAAATTAACAAATTGAAACCTAAATAAAAACGTTTATTTATTTAAAAATCTTGTTGTTTAATTGAATTGACCATTCACGGATATAATTTACATTGTTCTCCAATTATTACTTAAATACATCACACAACGTTAAATCTATATTCAATACAATTTGTTACCAAAATTAATTTAACGAAAACAGTTACACCCTTAAAATTTCTCTTCATTCATTAATTTCTAATTGTTATTCAATTAAACCCATTCATTTGATCTCCCTATTATGCATCAATTATAAACCCATCATCTTAAAGGTGATGTCTACATTTTATACTATAAATTTACCCCTTTATATTCCAATATCAATTAATGCTCACATACAAATTTAGATCTTAACTCCAATTAAATATTCCATTTAATCCATTAATTACTAACTTTAATTATTGAAATTTGATTGTCTAACATACAATTTGAGCCTATTTCCAAATTTTCATAATTAATTAACCCTTACAATAGTTAACAAATAAAAGGGATTGTATTAAATAAATTATTTATTGTACTGCATTTCTTTATTTCACCCATCTACATTCAATACCCATAATCAATATTTTATTTCATTGTTAAATCCAATACTTGCATTACTTTACTTATTCTAACTTATATCCAATGCAACAATTTCCACTATTTCTATTAATTACAATATATAGTTAAATTTGTAATTCTAATTTCCCTTGGTACATCAAATTTCACATACTCTTTCATATAAATAACTAAGATTTTTATTCCTTTCTAAATTTAAATTAAAAGTCCTATTAATTATATTCATTTTAAACATCGAATTTACATGGGTCGTTACAATAATATCAAGTATATATATCTAAGTATTGTCTCTAGATCTCCAACTACACCACTCTGATAGCATATCCTCAAAAGCATCTAACTCCCAAACTACTCAATTGAGTACTCGAGAGTTAAGACATAACAAAAAAGATAAAATGCAGGTCAGAAATAAAGCTTGGTACAGGGGGAACTATTTCAAAATATTGTATATCAAAATTATATAAAAATATCAAACAAGAAGCTGGTAAGGCATATCTGATCCTCTCTACAAACGTGGCTCAAAGGTAATCCGAACATCCTATAAACAAGTAAAGTAAACCCATCACAAAAGTAGAGAATCATACCACAACAAGCTCTTCTTTGGAAATCAACAAATAGGTACAACTAATATAATGTGACTGATACATAGCAATATACCATGTTAAGGTAACCTTATAGACAAATGTAGAGATAATATAAATATCATAAAACAAGCATATCCTAGAATACAAACAATATTATCAACCAATTAACATTACACACAATATGATGATAAGCGATAGGCAGAGAACATAAATTTATACTCATCATTAATGATGAGTGGAGTCCATGGTGGACTCGTGCCTAATGATAAATAGAGTCGGTACCTAAATGTACCATAGACCCCGAGCCACAAACTCAGTGATGGGTCATGTATATCTTAGTGTACCTTTTATATCAAGCTTTGGTGATATACAAGCCACTCTAGATATTTGAAACATGAGTCTGTAACGACCAGAAAATACGTACCTTTTGAATCGACAATAATCCACACATATCCGACCCAAAAAGCACAGACTGATGGAAAGTCAAGAGAAACAAAAGAAGAGAGAAGAAGAGAAGAGAAGAAAGAGAGAAAATAGAACCAAACAGAAAAATACAAAATCTCACATCGCAGTGGATAATATATAATATCATATCAATGATATTTACAAAACAGAAACTGTATATATACACATCAATCAAAGTTCAACAATCAATCAATAGTTATCAGCTTAAACAGTTATAATAACATGTCCTCACAAATGCCGATAATAAAACAACTAAGCAATGCAGTGGAAAATCAAGCAAATACGGATGTACGAAAATGAAGATCTCCAGCTCTCCTGCTGAAGCTCCAAAAGCACTAAAGCATAACCTGTAGATATACTCGGTCTGACCCGAGCATTGAAAGGGAAGAACGTCCGGATCGGTCTGTAAACCCGCATGAGAAACACACTCATCTGAATTTATTAAATTACCAAAAAAAATTCTTTATCAAAACAAAAGTATCTCGTAAGACAAGTCCACACATAAATACGGACATGTTTTTACCTTACGATAACTAAAACATATCATATCAAATCCTCTTATATTATAGTACTATACACAAATAATATTAATCGTAGCCGAAATTGTTACATTGATTAAATTCCAGCATATAGCCCAATTGGATAATACAATCAAAACGGCAGGCAAGTAGTGAAGTTTGGATTTCCATACAAATGACCAGGTGAAGGGACTACCTTCTGGCAGTACATCTCTAGAAGAATGTACCGAGAAACCATCACAAAGCTTCTCTACCAACACAAGACCGACCCACCTCTATAACTAGATGGTACCGAATATGCCATCCTCCGGTCGTTGCCGGCCTTTACCGAGGGCCTTCTAAGCATACAAACCACATAATCAGATACACGACGTCGTAGCGTGTAAAGATATATCTAGAAGAAGATGATCATGTCCTACTTGGGAATGACCCACTTAGCCTTGCTGCATCTAACCCTGTTTTGGTCATTTTCGGTTGTTGAGGCTCGATGTAACGATTATCTTTCACAATCACAATCACATCACTTAGAATGCCACACGGCCATTTCCGTTGACTATTAATTGCCTTCCACAAAAATACAACCCTTAAGCTCATGCGTCTCAAGAAGGGTGTTAAGCTAAGAGAAGTTGCCTTCTCCGCCACCACTGATGTACGTTTGTAAAAACCAATGTACGTAATCTTTAGAAATGCAATGTCAGACAAACATCCATACAAGTTGTCCAGGAATAGGACAAACCGAAGGTACTTTTCTACCACATCCTATCAGAAAATCACTAGGATTAGTAGCGAATAGTCCTTGCATTAGATATTTCATAATGAAGAGACCACTGCTACTGGATGTATATTAGGATTTTAACCCCAAACGATCAACAAGCTGCCCCCCACTATGGAACTCCGAAATATCAATATCATCACAAAGCAACCTGCACAATCGTCGCATATACGTTGGTCCAAAGTGGTATTCAGATAAATCTGATTCCGGTCTCTTCGCACCAAAAACGCAAAAGCGTTTCTCAACCTCACACAGCCACTAAGTCCCATAGACTTATCACTTCTCCAACTTTCAGCTTGCTATCCTTCGGGCCAAGAAGCAAGCTCGATAGACTGGAGTAATACTCCGCACTATACACATCCTCAACACAAACGATAATCAAGCCTACATAGAAGGCTACGTGTAGGATCTAAATTAACCCTAAAGGGGGGGTGAATAGGGTTATAGCAAATTTTCTTAATTTAAATACAAAAATAAACTTCAGAAATAAATATACTGAAAATAAATCACACACAAGATTTACCCAGCTTCGGCAACCCCTGCCTACTGCTGCATTCCCAGATTTCTATTAGAATTAAACAGTATCAGGCTTACAAACACTCTAACAGACTTGCAAACCCTGCTACCGCCTATAGAGTTTTGCAAACTCGCAACCCCTGCTTACTGAACTAACTCTAAATAGACAATCAGACACAACCTAAAACCTAGGTGGTGATTTACTTAAACTCTTTGATTCGTAGAATAAGAAAAAAAACAATAATTAAGAACGAAATAGCCCTAAACTATTTAATATAACAATATTAATTAAAAAAACAAAGACCCCCTTTTGTTTTTGAACACCGGCCCACTTTCCTTATTTCGCCCGATCCTTTTTTTATTTGTTCGTGAGAAAAAGAATGGCGGCTTCGTTCCAGTTAGGGCTTCGTTCCCTTTTGATCCAGTTAGGGCTTCGGCTCTTCGTCGCAATTAGGGCTTCGTTCCTTCGTTTCAATTATGGCTCTGGTTTCTTCAATTGGCCTGTGATTTGTTGCCCTAGCTTGCTTGCAGTTGCTCGATCGAGTTTTGATGCTTGTGAATTCGGTATGTGCTGTCTCCTTTTGCTTTTCTAATTTGATACTCGAACTCGATCGAATCAAAAATGCCGATGATGATTATGGTTTTAAATGCGTTCGATTTCCTGAATCTTCGATCGTATATATTTATTTGAATTTGTCAAATATTCATCTCGGCCACTTGATAATGCTTGAATGTTTGAGATTGATTCTGACTTTTTCATAATCGTATAAACTTGGTTCCTTGGTTGACACGGTTTTAAAAATCAATTTCGTGATTTTCTCTGGTTGACTTCGTGTTGGATTTTGTGATGACCACCGGCTTTGACTTGGTTATATTCCTTCATTGCCAAGGCAATCTCTGCACTGTTATGATTTCGTGACTCATGGCTCTGCATTACTACGGCCATGATCTTTGACGTTGAACACTGATAATTTATTTTTGACTTTGGCTTGAATCTGTTCATCTGCACTTGTGTATATTTGGCTTCACTGTGAATTTTGGTCTTCATGATAATGTATTGCTGTTGTCATGATTGTTGTGGCACTGAACTCTTGATCATGTTGCCTTCGTGTTGTTGTTTGCTTTATGTACCCTTCCATATGTTCTCTGATAATGTTGAACCTCACTGTTGCATTCCATTTGTGTTTGTTGTGTTGCAGTTTGATTGTGTTGTTCAGTATGTTCATTTGAGTCAGTGGAGTTGTTTCATTTCCATGATTTGCATTGTTGCTGTAGCTTTTTGAAGCTTGAGTTTCTGGTCACTGCTCTTGTACCATAGCTTCTCTGTTCCACTCGAGTTTAGTTGTGCACTTGCATTTGTGTACTGTGTCTTGTTCTCCTGTGGCTTTGGATATTTGCAGTTGGTATTTTAAAAGAACAAATTGGATTGAAGTTGCAGGCTTGTGTACTATGTCTTTTGAGCATTGCATTACTTCATTGTTCACTGTCCTGTTGTTTGCAACTGTGTTGCACTTGCACACTTTCATCATTGCTGCCTGGTTGACTTGACATTGTTGATCTTGGTGGTCTTGTACTTGTATACTGCAGTTTGCGTGCTTCATTGACATCTGATTCACTTGCACCTGTATTTGGTCATAATTGATGGTTCAGTGGTATTTTCTGAAACTTGCAGTAGTCATTGCAGTATTTGCCATTGTTTGATAAAGTTTGATAATTCGTTAGCATGCTACTGATTTGTCTTTGTTGCCTCTTGCATGTAGTTGGTTGTAACTGTGCACCTGCCCTGTGTTGAACCCAGTTTTGCAGCTCGGGTTTGACCTTGCGCTTGTGTCGTGATTTTAAATATATTGCACGTGCGTTGAACCCGGCTTTGCATTTGGGTTTGACCTGTGCTCACCTGTCCCTGTAGCATTATCAAGTGTATATATCGGTGTGCACGGCCTTGTGGCATATACAGTGATACACTGTGTATGTCACAAGTCGTTCGTGTATGATGAATTCAAATTTAAATGATGACGAACAACCCAAATAACTGAGGCAAATATTATTTTCAAAAACCATATTTTTTTTTTAATTGCAAAAATATTTCTTTTTCAATTTTACTGCGTTAGTTTATATTTTTGCAGATAGCTCAGATGCTGGATTCAAACCGGAATGCAGTTGAAGACAAAAAATACGAGTGTGAGTGATATGTAGTGAGGTTATCAATGTAAATGTGATGTGATTGTAATCAAAAATGTATATGTATAGTGAGAGCATGAATTTGTACTATTCAAGTTTGTAATAAATATTTGTTTGAATAAAATATTCGTTTGAATTCAAAAAACTGTGTAACTTGTTCTGTTTGAATTCAAAATCAAATTCCGTGTAATTTATTTTATTCAACAGATATTTATCTAACTAAATACATACTATACAAAATATTTGTTTGAATAAAATTCCTGTTTGAATTCAAAATCTGTTTAACTTGTTTTGTTTGAATTCAAATTCAAATTCTGTGAAATTTAATTTTATTCAACAAATATTTATTTAAACTATGAAAAAATAAAATAGTACATTACCAAATACATTTATATGAATGTATATATGTTTATTATCATCAAACAAAAATCATATAGCGCAAAGCGCATATTCAACAATCTCCCCCTTTTGATGATAACAAACATATATTTAAGATTTTGAATATATTAAATGTATTTGATAATTTCATTTGCTCCCCCTATTTGAATGCTTCCTTTATATGTGATACTCCCCCTACATATATGGCTCCCCCTATATATGCATACAAATAAAAATATGTAAATGAGCCTATATGCAAATTGAAAGTTATTTGACCTTTGCTTGATTCTATTTGACAAAATCTTAACTTTTCTCTCCCCCTTTTGTTATCAGCAAAAGAATAACAGTGTTATAAAAATAGGGATGAAGTGATAGACATGAATCAAACATTTAACTCAATTGAATATAAATATCAAATTTCAATAAAACTCAAACAAAAATCATAATTACCCTTGTCAAACGCATATTCCACTTTCAGAAGTGATGGAGATAGAATCATCAAAAATTCATAGAGATATGTCTATTTGTGGTATATTTATTTCTGGAAATTTGAATATCTACTAACCATGCATAACCGTTAGGACTTTTAAATGAGATTAGTAGTATTCCAATTTAATTTTAAAAAATGAAATCAAGTATCTTCTAACCACGCATGACCGTGAGGACTTTTAAATGGGATTAGAATCAACTTGTCTATTAAATCAATTATTTTTAATATGCGTTCCATACATGCATAACCGTGAGGTCTTTTAAATGAGCATGGAAGCACATAATCAAAAATCCAAGTAATTCACCCATGCATGACCGTGAGGACTTTTAAATGAGAGTGAATACTTTGGATATTTATTTTTAATTGCTGAGTATAAGAAATTGAAGCACAAATAATTTCCTTCACCGATTTAAAGATATTGAAGAACAAATGATTTCCTTTGTAAACTACCACAAATTTACATATTAAATATGATTTTGATGAGTGATGTTCGATAGAAAGATGATAGAAATAGAAATGGTCATGGAATTATTACCCAACAAAA
Source organism: Allium cepa (assembly GCA_030765085.1). Taxonomy (NCBI): domain Eukaryota; kingdom Viridiplantae; phylum Streptophyta; class Magnoliopsida; order Asparagales; family Amaryllidaceae; genus Allium; species Allium cepa. The sequence continues at coordinate 873,431,862 of CM060945.1, read as the reverse complement.
ATTTTTTATGACTCTTGTTATGAAATTCTAAAGAAATTTCCTAATTATATTTTCTCGAGTTTTAATATATGATAAATATCAACACTCATCACTTTTTCAATCACTATTCATCTTTTCGATAATCATTAGGGAGTTAGATTGGTTAAAAAAAATTGTCATTTAGAATCAAATTCAAAAATCAAAATTTAAAAAAAATGATTAGTCAACCTCTATAATTCCCAAATCTAAACGTAATTTGGAAAATCTGTCTTCGGGGAGAGGTTTTGTGAAAATATCAGCAAGTTGAGTTTCTGTTGAAATATATTCAATGCAAATGTCTTCTTTAGCAATGTGATCTCGAAGAAAATGGTGTCTCACATCAATGTGTTTTGTGCGAGAGTGATGAACAGGATTATTTGACAAATCTATAGCACTCCTACTATCACATTTTAATGGGACTTGTTTATAGACTAAGCCAAAATCAGAAAGAGTTTGCATCATCCATAGAATTTGAGCACAACAACTTCCCAAAGCAATATATTCTGCTTCAGTGGTGGATAATGCAACACAATTCTGTTTCCGACTTGACCATGAGACTAATGAATGTCCTAGCATGAAACATGTTCCACTAGTGCTTTTTCTGTCAACTAATGAACCAGCATAATCTGCATCGGAATAACCTACTAAATCAAAATTTTCACAAGAGGGGTACCATAGTCCAAATTTGTGTGTGTGTGAAAGATATCTCAAAATTCGTTTAGTAGCTTTTAAATGAGATTCTTTGGGATTAGCTTGAAAACGTGCACACAAGCATACAGAAAACATAATATCAGGTCTAGAAGCAGTAAGATAGAGAAGTGAACCGATTATCCCTCGATATTTCTTTTGATCAATTGCAATTCCTTTCTCATCTTTGTCCAACTTTGTTGATGGGCTCATAGGAGTTCTCAATGGTTTGGAATTTTCGACTCCAAATTTCTTCAATAGCTCCAACACATATTTGGATTGTGAAATGAAGATACCATCACTGCTTTGCTTAATTTGAAATCCAAGAAAGTATTTCAATTCACCAACCAAACTCATCTCAAATTTAGCCTGCATGACTTGTTCAAAATTCTCACACAAAAGTTCATTAGTAGCGCTATAAATAATATCATCCACATAAATCTGAACAATCAAAAAATCATGTTCTTTATGTAATAGAAACAGAGTCGTGTCAGCACTTCCCTTTTTAAAACCATTTTCCAAAAGGTATGTACAGAGACAGTCATACCAAGCTCTTGGTGCTTGCTTAAGACCATATAATGCTTTTTCTAGCTTATACACATGATTTGGAAATTCATGATTTTCAAAACCGGGTGGTTGTTCAACAAAAACTTTTTCTTTTAAATCACCATTCAAAAAGGCACTTTTTACATCCATTTGTTTAAGTTTGAAACCCTTGTAACATGCAAAACTTAGCAAGATTCTAATGGCTTCTAACCTAGCAACTGGAGCAAATGTTTCATCAAAGTCTATGCCTTCTATTTGGTTATAACCTTTTGCAACCAACCTAGCCTTGTTTCTAATTACATTTCCTGATTCGTCAAATTTATTTTTAAACACCCATTTAGTCCCTACGATTGGATAGTCATTAGGCCTAGGAACTAAATTCCAGACTTTGTTTCTCTCAAATTGATTAAGTTCATTTTGCATTGCTAAAAACCAATTATCATCATTAAGAGCCATTTCAACAGAATCAGGTTCAATTTCAGAAATAAAACCACTATGACAACAAAACGCACATAAATTTTCATCAAATGAAGAACGAGTACGTATACCTTCCGTAGGATCACCAATAATTAATTCAGGAGGATGATTAGGTTTGAACTTTAATTTATCAGCATCAACAGTCCTCCTTTCAGTTTTCTTACTAAATGTCCCTTCTTCAGTGCCTTCAGGATCTACTCCATCGTCAACCATCCTTTCAGTCGTTTTTTCCAGATCAGATTCATCAAATTTCACATTGATTGACTCAACAATTGTCTTCGTTCGTTTGTTATATATCCTGTAAGCCTTACTCCTTGTTGAATAGCCCATGAAAATTCCATCATCAGCCTTTGATTCAAATTTTCCAAGTTGATCACCTGTGTTAAGAATGAAACAAGGACACCCAAATATACGAAAATAAGAAATGTTAGGTTTCCTTTCATGCCACAGTTCATAAGACGTTTTGCCAAGTATTGGTCTAATCATTACTCTATTCATTACATAGCACGAAGTATTCACTGCCTCTGCCCAAAAGATTAGAGGTAGCTTATACTCACTTAACATGGATCTAGCCAATTCCTGTAATGTACGATTTTTCCTTTCAACCACCCCATTTTGTTGAGGTGTTCGTGGAGCAGAAAATTCATGTTTTAAACCGTTTTCTTCACAAAAATTTTCAAATTCAAAATTTTCAAATTCACCTCCATGATCACTTCTCAAGGTTTTAATTGTAACTCCTTTTTCATTTTGAACAAGTTTTGCAAACTTTGAAAAATATTCGAAAGATTCAGACTTTTTGGCTAAAAAGTAAACCCATGTAAATCTAGAATAATCATCAACCAATACATAACAATAACGTTTTCCATTCAAGCTTGAAATTTCATTTGGTCCAAATAAATCCATGTGAACTAATTCAAGGACCCTTGATGTGCTAACAATGTTTTTAGGATGAAATGATGATCGACTAAGCTTGCTCAAGGAACATGCTTTACACACTTTATTATTTTTAAATTTCTGATGTGGTAACCCTCTGACTAATTCTTTTGATTCGAGTTTTTCTAAGAGACTCATGCTAGCATGTCCAAGTCTCCTATGCCATAAATATGCCTCTTCGTCAGTGGCTACTAAACATCTAGAAAGTTTTAGATTATCAAATGAAAGTGAGTAAACATTCCCTTTTCTTTTGCCCATAAAAACAATGTTACTAGAAGATTTATCAATAATTTTGCAAGTATCACTATCAAAAATCACGTTCATACCTTTGTCACATAGTTGGCTAATAGAAATGAGATTGTGATGCAGATTTTCAACGTATAAAACATTAGTCAAAGAAAAAATACCGTTACCAACTTCACCTTTGCCAATAATCTTACACTTGCTATTGTCTCCCATGATCACATTTCCACCTTTAAAATTCTCTAAGCTAAGGAACTTCGATTTGTCACCTGTCATATGTCTAGAACAACCTGAATCTAGAAACCATTCTTGTTGTTCCTTAGCCCGCCAACAGACCTACATAAGAAGAGAGGAAGATGACCTAGAGAAACTCTTAGGTCCAATGTTATTTGTGATAGAAGCATTGTGAATAAACAATCCTTTTGGAATCCATACTTGTTTAGTCCTTTTATTTTTATTCCAATAAACATGAAATTTGTTTTTAGAATTCTTAGGAACCCAAACTTGTATAAATTTTGTGTTCTTGTTCCTATGACTATCATTTTCATCACGACATTTATATATTTCACATCTATCAAAGACATTCTTATATTTTGCATTATCATCAACTTGTGTTTTCCCAAAACCTAGTCCTTTCCCGTTGTTAGCAAAAATTTGATTTCCTAATAGCATGTTGAAAGATTTTTCGCCTCTTGAAAAGTTATTCAAAGATTTCTCAAGACTTTGGACTTTGGTTTTTAATGTTGAGTTTTCAGTAACAAGTGAGGTGCATCGATTAATAAAATCCTTTCTCCTAGTGTTGATGGTTTCCTTAAGATTCAAGTTTTCACTTTCAAGACTTTCAAAGTTTTTCCTCAGTTTTGATAATTCTGAATCTAAAATCTTACATTTTTTACATTCTAGGTTTTGAATATTTTCAATTTCAGTTTCTAGCCTAGAATTTTCATGGACAAGTTCTCTCCTATCAGATTTTAGTTTTTCAATTTTAGATTCAAGAGTATCAATCATTTTAGTAAAATCACAACACATTGAAACAAGTTCTTTATAAGAATAGTTACTTACCTCACTAGATTCCTCTAGGCTTGCTTCTGAATCCGATTTTGACATAAGACACAAGTTAGCCTCCTCTGAGCTATTATTTGAAACTTCCTCTCCTTCTTCATCATCCCAAGTTGCTGCAAAAGCCTTCTTTTTCTTTTTCTTTCCTTTGTTGTTTTTGAGAAGTGGACATTTTTGTTTGAAGTGGCCAGGCTTCTTGCAGTTATAGCATGTCAATTCATTGTCGGAATCGTCAGAATTCTTTGACTTATTACCACTTATTTTCTTCTTTCGTGACTTGAATCTTGACCATTTTTTAAGATTATTGACAGTCATTGCAAGCTCTTCAATTGGATCTTCTTCTTCTTCATCGCTTTCTTCTTTGCTCTTTAAGGCAATCGTCTTCTTCTTTGGTTCGGAGTTATTGCGTTCTTCCTTTGCTTTTAGCTCAAGCTCATATGTCATCAAGTTTCCAATCAACTCCTCCATGCTTAGTTTGCTTAGATCTTTCGATTCTTGGATTGCCGTGACTTTTGCCTCAAAGTTCATTGGTAAAACTCGTAGTATCTTTCGCACAAGCTCTACCTCAGTGAATACCTTCCCAAGCGCTCTAGCATTGTATACCAAGGTTGAAAAACGTCCAAACATATCCTTTATGCTCTCGCCTTTGTCCATCACAAAGTTTTCGTATTCATTGCTGAACAGGGCTAGCCGAGACTCCTTGACTTGAGAAGTTCCTTCGTGTGTCACCTCCAAAGTATGCCATATTTCCTGTGCTGTTGTACAATGAGAAATTCTATTAAATTCATTTTTATCTAGAGCACATATCAAAGCATTCATGGCTTTAGCATTTGTCGTTTTCAATTTCTTATCGTTTGCATCCCACCTATCCTTAGGTTTAGGAATCTCAGTATCACCAACGATTATAGTGGGGGGTTTATAGCCAGTTTCAATAATATCCCAAACTTCATAATCAACAGAACTGAGATAGATACCCATCCTAACTTTCCAATAAGCATAATCGTTCCCGTTAAACATGGGTGGCCTAGCAATAGATTGCCCCTCAGAAAAAGCATTATTTTGTAGACTCATGACTCTAGAGTTAAAAAAAATATACCGGGCTCTGATACCACTTGTAGGATCTAAATTAACCCTAGAGGAGGGGGGGTGAATAGGGTTATAGCAAATTTTCTTAATTTAAATACAAAAATAAACTTCAGAAATAAATATACTGAAAATAAATCACACACAAGATTTACCCAGCTTCGGCAACCCCTGCCTACTGCTGCATTCCCAGATTTCTATTAGAATTAAACAGTATCACGCTTACAAACACTCTAACAGACTTGCAAACCCTGCTACCGCCTATAGAGTTTTGCAAACTCGCAACCCCTGCTTACTGAACTAACTCTAAATAGACAATCAGACACAACCTAAAACCTAGGTGGTGATTTACTTAAACTCTTTGATTCGTAGAATAAGAAAAAAACAATAATTAAGAACGAAATAGCCCTAAACTATTTAATATAACAATATTAATTAAAAAAAAACAAAGACCCCCTTTTGTTTTTGAACACCGGCCCACTTTCCTTATTTCGCCCGATCCTTTTTTTATTTGTTCGTGAGAAAAAGAATGGCGGCTTCGTTCCAGTTAGGGCTTCGTTCCCTTTTGATCCAGTTAGGGCTTCGGCTCTTCGTCGCAATTAGGGCTTCGTTCCTTCGTTGCAATTATGGCTCTGGTTTCTTCAATTGGCCTGTGATTTGTTGCCCTAGCTTGCTTGCAGTTGCTCGATCGAGTTTTGATGCTTGTGAATTCGGTATGTGCTGTCTCCTTTTGCTTTTCTAATTTGATACTCGAACTCGATCGAATCAAAAATGCCGATGATGAGTAGGGTTTTAAATGCGTTCGATTTCCTGAATCTTCGATCGTATATATTTATTTGAATTTGTCAAATATTCATCTCGGCCACTTGATAATGCTTGAATGTTTGAGATTGATTCTGACTTTTTCATAATCGTATAAACTTGGTTCCTTGGTTGACACGGTTTTAAAAATCAATTTCGTGATTTTCTCTGGTTGACTTCGTGTTGGATTTTGTGATGACCACCGGCTTTGACTTGGTTATATTCCTTCATTGCCAAGGCAATCTCTGCACTGTTATGATTTCGTGACTCATGGCTTTGCATTACTACGGCCATGATCTTTGACGTTGAACACTGATAATTTATTTTTGACTTTGGCTTGAATCTGTTCATCTGCACTTGTGTATATTTGGCTTCACTGTGAATTTTGGTCTTCATGATAATGTATTGCTGTTGTCATGATTGTTGTGGCACTGAACTCTTGATCATGTTGCCTTCGTGTTGTTGTTTGCTTTATGTACCCTTCCATATGTTCTCTGATAATGTTGAACCTCACTATTGCATTCCATTTGTGTTTGTTGTGTTGCAGTTTGATTGTGTTGTTCAGTATGTTCATTTGAGTCAGTGGAGTTGTTTCATTTCCATGATTTGCATTGTTGCTATAGCTTTTTGAAGCTTGAGTTTCTGGTCACTGCTCTTGTACCATAGCTTCTCTGTTCCACTCGAGTTTAGTTGTGCACTTGCATTTGTGTACTGTGTCTTGTTCTCCTGTGGCTTTGGATATTTGCAGTTGGTATTTTAAAAGAACAAATTGGATTGAAGTTGCAGGCTTGTGTACTATGTCTTTTGAGCATTGCATTACTTCATTGTTCACTGTCCTGTTGTTTGCAACTGTGTTGCACTTGCACACTTTCATCATTGATGCCTGGTTGACTTGACATTGTTGATCTTGGTGGTCTTGTACTTGTATACTGCAGTTTGCGTGCTTCATTGACATCTGATTCACTTGCACCTGTATTTGGTCATAATTGATGGTTCAGTGGTATTTTCTGAAACTTGCAGTAGTCATTGCAGTATTTGCCATTGTTTGATAAAGTTTGATAATTCGTTAGCATGCTACTGATTTGTCTTTGTTGCCTCTTGCATGTAGTTGGTTGTAACTGTACACCTGCCCTGTGTTGAACCCAGTTTTGCAGCTCGGGTTTGACCTTGCGCTTGTGTCGTGATTTTAAATATATTGCACGTGCGTTGAACCCGGCTTTGCATTTGGGTTTGACCTGTGCTCACCTGTCCCTGTAGCATTATCAAGTGTATATATCGGTGTGCACGGCCTTGTGGCATATACAGTGATACACTGTGTATGTCACAAGTTGTTCGTGTATGATGAATTCAAATTTAAATGATGACGAACAACCCAAATAACTGAGGCAAATATTATTTTCAAAAACCATATTTTTTTTTTAATTGCAAAAATATTTCTTTTTCAATTTTACTACGTTAGTTTATATTTTTGCAGATTGCTCAGATGCTGGATTCAAACCGGAATGCAGTTGAAGACAAAAAATACGAGTGTGAGTGATATGTAGTGAGGTTATCAATGTAAATGTGATGTGATTGTAATCAAAAATGTATATGTATAGTGAGAGCATGAATTTGTACTATTCAAGTTTGTAATAAATATTTGTTTGAATAAAATATTCGTTTGAATTCAAAAAACTGTGTAACTTGTTCTGTTTGAATTCAAATTCAAATTCCGTGTAATTTATTTTATTCAACAGATATTTATCTAACTAAATACATACTATATAAAATATTTGTTTGAATAAAATTCCTGTTTGAATTCAAAATCTGTTTAACTTGTTTTGTTTGAATTCAAATTCAAATTCTGTGAAATTTAATTTTATTCAACAAATATTTATTTAAACTATGAAAAAATAAAATAGTACATTACCAAATACATTTATATGAATGTATATATGTTTATTATCATCAAACAAAAATCATATAGCGCAAAGCGCATATTCAACACTACGTACTAAGTGTACGACTAAATAGTTCCCACATCAAGTCGAGGAACTAAAATTTTGGCCAAGTTTGATAGTCGGTTATTTAACTATCAAAACAAACAAACAAATATTCAGCACTATAGCAATCACAAGGCCCTTTTATTAATCTTTCATTAATTAAATCGCTTGCCAAATATTCACTTCAAATTATCTTAAAAAGATATAATCTCAAACCATTCCAGCTTTTCAATATTGGAAAACATTTCCTTATACTTATTTAATAATAAGTAATTCACAATCTCTTTATTTTCAACACTTAGAAATATTACATATACTTAAATAACGATTAAGTATATATTTATTCTTTAACGAAAATATTCACTTTAAACACATTTAGTGGGGTCAAAACGAATGTTGCGTAAAACACCATCACGACAACCCAAAATCACTAGTATAGGGATTCGAATATTAGATAGATGTATAAACCCCAATACTATACCAAAACATTTCCTTTCAAAAATCATTTACTATAACAACAATGTTATAGTCCATCATTTCCTTACTTCTCGAAAATGTCTATTTCAACAATTCATGTTGAAATCTATGGTTTTCGATCCTTAACACATTTTAAAACGCCTTTTAATCATTTAACTCCATTTTAAAATATCACTTTCCAAAACATTTCTTTAATATATTATCACTTTCCAAAACTTTCCAAAACATTTTAAAATATCACTGTCCAAAATCGTAAATATAAATCATTTACCAATTTAATATTATTGCATATATAACTAAATGAAAATTCACTGTCCAAAATCGTGAATGTAACGATCGCGATTTTTCGACGCTCGAAAACCGACATCAATACGTCCACTGTATCAACTGCCGCATAGTCGAATGCCGAAAAACCATACCGTTATGGTTAAAGAAAAAGAAAAAGATAGAAGAAGAAGAAGAAGAAGAAGAGAAAAAGAAAACAACAGAAACAATGACAGAATCTCACATATCACAGTGGAACAACATATAATAAATAAATGAATAATCTTTAAACAAAGAACTATATCAGTTATTACATTACATCACATTACATTACATTACATCATCAGAGTGTACAACAACAAACAGCGGAAAAGAAATATTATATACTAGCTGATACGCCATGCCATCCAGCTTGCCTCCAGCAACTCCTGAATTCCAGAATATCTCGATAACCTGACTCTTGACTGCCCGTGTGGAAATTGGTGGGCACCCAGAGTTTAGGAAGGGAAACAATGAACTCCGAGTCAGTCATGGGACTGGTGTGAGAACTTAAAAACAGTTATTTATCTTTAAAAACAAACCAAGGGATATTTTAAAATAGATTCGCAATGCTTTTTAGAAAATGAGACTACCATAAGGCCTCCCGCACACACACACAATACAAACGCAGAATCGAAAGAGATTTCTCCTTATGATAGTCAAATATGCTTGATACGTATCAAAAAGAAACATTTGATATTATTAATAGTGCATAGCGTAGAAAACATTTCAAAAGTAAAGATATAAATCTTCGCCAGCATAAGCATTTTACACTTATGCCTACTATAGCTACCATCCAAACAATGGTGACCACCATAAGTGAATGATAGGTTCTACAACTAAAGCCGTAGAAAATCGTATTGTTTCTTTGGATTTCCAACAAATGGTCAGGCCAAAGAACTTCCCATTGCCACATGAGTACGCCTCTGGAAAGACGACCCGAGAACCTAACGATACGGTTAGATCTCTGCCAACACAAGGTCGGGTTACCCTTCAAACTGGGTAACTACTGACACGAATATGTCATTCCCCGATCGTAACCGATCTATATCCGAGGATCCTCGATTCCAACAACCACAAAGTAATAAATTTGCAGCAACAACATAGGTTAAGTATTTGGGCTCCATACCATGATACCACCTCTATCCAGAAGGAATGACATACACTAAAGGGGAGCTACCCCCTAATAACCTTGCTGCATCCTTCCTGTTTTGACCATTTTCGGGGTGTGAGGTCCGACTAAGTCTCGTCCACAAAGCCACGCTTTATACAAAAGTTGTGCTTTGATCATCAAATGCTCAACAGAACTTCGTATGCCACATTACCAATTTGGGAATGTATCACTAGTAACCATCAACTACATAACCTCTGAGCTTGTACGTCTCAGAGAAGGGTGTTAAGCTATGAGAATAAATTCTCCGCCACCAACAGAAATATATTTGATAGAAACCAGCTTTACATCTCAAATTGTAATATCAGACACATAATCCATACAAGTCCGTTCCGGGATCGAACGGAACCGAAGGCACTTCCAAGGAAGCCCTTGCAATCCGGATATTCACTAATCACGTCCGGACTTCTCGTCACTAAGAGTGATAAAAGCTCTATATCGGAGATCAGCCGATGCAGAGTCATTCGACGGTAATCCTTCCGTTTTCAAAAATATCTGGTCTTCAACACTGGTCATCAAATGCAATCCATAACGACGTATCACATATTCGGAATGGGTTATACGACCCCAAGGTCCTTTCCCGGCTAACCCGAATAGTGAGCGCTTATTTTAAAAATAAGTGTGCCATTCAAATTCAAGCAAATCACAACAAATACCTATTTAAAGGTAAATATTGATAGTCGGTTATTTAACTATCAATAGATATGCACAACAACACCAAATTCCAAATAATTCTCCAAATTATTTATTTTCCAAAATATATTTACAAGATATATATTTTCCACACTTCAACATTAGAAAACAAATTTCAAATCACTTTTCACCTTTACAACTTTTGAAAACAAATCTCAAATCGTTTCTCTATACGGGATATATTCACAAATCTTTGTTCATTTTCATTTCAAAATGGTTCATTTAAACCAACTAAATAAATCCTTACCGATTTACTTTATATTTACGTTCCAAATCCGTAATTTTATTTCCACGCTTCAAAAATAAATCAACGTTTATTTTTAAAGAAATTTCCCTTCTTTTTATAAATTCCATAGTGAATTTACAATTCCAAAATATCTATAAATATACGATTTCCAAATAGATTTCTAATATTTATTTTCAATTTATATTTAAAAGATAAAATCTTAAAATATTCACTTCATATTGGAAAACATTTCCATACTTATTTGATAATAAGTAATTCACAAATCCATTTATTTTCAACACTTGGAAAATATTCAATATACTTAAATCGAAATTAAGTATATATTTCATTCTTTAAAGAAAACATTCTTTCAAACACATTTATTTGAGTCAAAATGAATGTTGCGTAAAACATCGTTACGACAACCCAAAATCACTAGTATAGGGATTCAAAATTAAGATAGATATATAAATCCCAATACTAAATAAAACATTTCCTTTCAGAAATCATTTACTATAACAACAGTGTTATAGTCCACTATTTCCTTCTATTTCTCGAAAACGTCTATTTCAACAATGAATGTTGAAATCTATGGTTTCGACACTTAATGCATTTCAAAACAACTTCAAATCGTTTTAATTCTATTTAAAATATCACTTCCCCAAAACACTTTAATATATTATTGACTGTCCCAAAATCGTGAATATTCTTCATTAACCAAATTCAACATTTTTCTACCCATTTTCTTTAAAGGATTATCCACCGTCCAAAACAATGAATATATCTCCTTTAAAAAACTAAAATAATTGACTTATCAAAATAAGTCGGTTTTGGATTTATAAAACAATGTTTATAAATTCCCATTTATATTTTATAAAGACTTCAATTTACAAAATTTGAAAATCCTACTACTTATAAAATTCCATTTATAACCTCATTTTCAGCATTAACTGAACTTCTTTTATAATTCCATTATTTCGATTTATAAAATATATGTTTTATAAATCTCATCTATAAACCATTTATACTTATTCGAAAATCTCAATTAAAATGCCAAAGTACGATTTATAAGTTTATTATTTATAATTTTCTATTTTACAAGATCTATTCATTTTAAAATTTCACAATTTATAAATCTATAAATTTCAGTCACTTACGAAATCCATTTTTATTTTATTTTAACACTTATAAAAACTCGTTTTATAAATTTCAATATTTTAATTTATAAATATCAATTTTATAAATCTTTTATATAAATCGTTTATAATAATTCAATAATCTCAATTTAAATAAATCAATTTTTTTAATAATTTACAAATCGTTATTAAAGCTTATATATAACTCCAAAATCATACTTAAGTGTTATTTTCCAAAAATATAACTTTTATAATAATAAAAATTATAACGTTTATTTATTTTAACAATTCAAAATTTAATAAACGTATACCTTCAAAAATCACTTTAAAATCCTTTTAAATTCAAAATCGTTACTTTAATATTTTTAAAACTTCAAAATAGGCCAATGCTGCAACAGCAACACTATGTCAATCACGACAATCAGAACATCATATATACATATGATAATCAACAAATATCACAATATCTGTAAATAAATCAATACAATTGAGGAATCCAGTTGGATCCCTCCAACCTGTTTCCCTGCATCCACAGATGTTAGCACAATACCAATTCCGTTCCAATACGGAATATCGCGGTATATAGGATGTATAAAATATTACCCGCTATTATACAGCGCAATAGGGTCTCATCCGCTATATAATGCGGGAAATCAACTCCAAGTACATATATAATACCACTTTCACTTCAAGGTGAAATATTCGCGGTATATCTTTTTAATAAATAACCTCCGCTTAATATACGGCATATATGGTCTATTACTATACAACAGATAATAATTTATCATTCAATCACACAATCAAGCAATTTTAAATCTAACTATTTAAAATTTAAATCGAAACAGATTCGATTGAGTGAGAAGTTCTCACCTTGCTGTCAATTTCCAGCGTTTTATTTTGAATAAAGTTAAACACGCGTTTAATTTTGTCCAAAATTCAAACTAGGTCCAAATGACTCCAAACCATCTCTATTGCGTAGTGCTCGACAAAACGAACCCGACGCAAGTCGTTTCGCGCGTTTTCGACCACGTATGAAAAAGTTATCGCATTTTAAACATCGTACAATTTTATAATATAAAACAATTTACATTTCTTTTAAATTTTAACCTATAAATAATTCTGGCCGTTAGATTTCAAGCCCAAGTCTAAGCCTTTTCACACATCACCTCCTTCTCCAGGTAATGAGTCGCATACGAGACCCATTTGCTCGTTCAAACCCTAGATTATCACACGCACTTCCACCCATTTTGAGTCGATCAACCACCACTAAATCGAAGCCCACACCATGCTCCACTCACAGCCATAGAACGATGAAGCTCGGCCTCCCCTTTAGCGCGTATTTCAATAACGAAGAGCCAACATACTCGAGCACTTTCTGGTCGATCCACCGCTTTATTTCCCATCATGACCGTTGAGAATGTAGATCTCGAGACAATCTACACTTTTGTAGTTGAGGGTTTTGATAATAATTGGTGGATTTGAAGAAATTTGAAGAAGAACAAAGTTGAATTTCGGCCATTAATGTTAGAACTGGTGGCCACAAACCCTAGCCAGGGTCTTGATGCAAATGAGAAAATAAAGGTCCTTTTATAGAAAATTCGCAAACACTATTCACCCCAAAATTTTCCGAACTCCAAACAAAGCGTGCCAGTTGGCGTTTATAGGGTTTACCCCGCGTTCCGGACACAATGGAACATGTTTCAGAGGCTAATTCGATCTTATGTGCGAGTTACAGCAATAAACGATCGATTTTAAATTAAATCGGTTAACTAAATTTCTGTGCGTTTTAGCTCGCCTCGGACAAAAGGTAAACCCGGTTGATACGAAATTTGAAACCTTGCAATAATATAACATTACGGATCCAATGAAACTAGTTTCGTCGAAATCCGAGACTGTTTGAAAATTGGCTATTTTAACTCGTCAATTAAATATTAAAATATTCAATTTTCACAAATTAACTTTTAATTCAATTTTAAAAGTTCACTAACATCTTTCTAACTTCAATATTATTAAATAAAATTTTACAAATCAATTTTAATCATATTAAACCTAATTTCAAATTATTTCTGGAATTTCAACTATTAAATTATCGATTTAATTATCCAATTAAATCCAGATATTCGAATTTAAATTCATTCGACTTACAAATTTTACTTATTAATATTTGAAATCAATTAAATATGCAAATTTTAATTAACAGAAATTCTGGGTCGTTACAAACTTCCCCCTTAAACGAATTTCGTCCTCGAAATTACCAATTAAGAAAAAGTTACAGAATCCATTAACTTTGCAAAACAAACCATTCAAATTAGATTTTTCAAATCTCTTAAATGTTTAACTTTTCTGCTATCCCGCTTTTTGGCAAAGCCGTGATACCAAAAGATCGATTAGAAACCGAAGGTAGTTCGTCTCAATGATTGGTTATACATTGCTTCGCTATGGATATCGATGAATTTTGTCCGAGCCCGGGTCAGGCTACAATTGATAGGACATGACAAGCAAAGCCATGAAAGCCAGCATTCCAAATTTCAGGTTAATCGGAGATCGTATGAATGAGATATGATCGATGCAAGTTAGCCAAAGAATGACGTTCGAACCCATCAAAAAGTGGAGGAGATGCTTATTTCGAACCCATAGGATTCGCATCCATCTTGTTCGAAGCCATCGGTTTGCATACGCTTCGAGTCGATCGAGTTCGAACCGATCAGGCATGATATTGATCACTTCGAATCAATCGGTTCGAATCCATCAGATGGGCATCCCTCAGCACGTTCATATCCATCCAGCTAAGCTACTTCGTATCCATCAAGTTGTAGTGCTTCGAATCCATGGAGTCATTCCTATTCGTATCCATCGGCTTGGAGTACTTCGAATCCATGAGGTTCGTACCCATCCTCATGTCTCAGCTCGACTCCATATAGTTCACATCCATCAATTCCTCGCTCCATTCGAATCCACCAGATTCGAAATCCAACAGGAGTTAGTCACTTCGAACCAATCTTGTTCGTATCGATCGAGTTCGAACCCATTGGGATGCCTCAATTCGAATCGGTCACGTTCGAACCCACGAACAATCACTTGTTCGTATCCACCAAGTCAACTAGCTTGGATGACATGTCACTCCACGATACGAAGTCGGCAAGATCTAAGGAAACGAAGCATTCAACTCGGAGAGAAGACCGGATCGACTCGAAAGACGCGCGCCATCTCATCACAAGACCATGTGAGCTGATGGAGTCGAAGGGAGTGGATTCGAAGCGATGGATTCGAACGCAACAGCCCTCACGAAAAACCACAACTTGAATCGATCATATCTCCTAAACCGCTGATCCAAATGCAACGAAATTTTCACAGTAGTTTCCATATAAGGTAAAGATTGTTCCTGCCAAGTTTCAGCTCGATTGGATCATTTTTTATGGATTCGAAATCACTTCGAATCGATCTCAGATCGAGTCGAAACTTAGCGGGGTCGGTCGCGTGGGCCCACTCACGTGCCAGAAAAAGTCTCCCAAAGTTTGAGCGAGATCTGGGCCCCCAATGCCTATAAATAGCACCCTGAAGCCTTCAGATTAGGGGATCGGGGGCCACTGAACATCCAGACTCTGCTGAATCAAATTCCATACTTCATTATCGCTGCTGTAATCAGATTTGAGAGCTATCATCAGTTGTAATCTGTTGTAATTGACTGAAATCACAGGTGAATCAATAAAGACATAAGCTTCAGAGTGGATGTAGGCAAGATCGCCGAACCACTATAAATCCTGTGTTTGTGATTGTTATTTGTGAATTATTGTGATTGTTATTGTTTAAATCTGAGTACTATATTGATTGTTGCTGATTTGTGTTCATAAACGGGTGCTTTCACGATATTTGGTGTTTGTGACCAATTTTGGCACAAACATTTTGGTGCTTTAACTGAGAAAAGATGATTCAGGATAAGTTTAATTCGAAGACTTAAGAATTTAGATCTAAGAACCATGACGAGACAAACAAGTAAGAAACAAAGGCGAGAGAGAAGTGAACATCAAGGAAGTCAAGAGGCTTCCTCAGGAGCAAATCAAGCGTCGATCTTTATCACTAGGGACGAAATGGAGACAATGATGAAGAAACAAGAGGAGTTGATCCAGAGTTTATTTCAGCAGATAGGACAACTTGGAGCACAGAATAGAGAAGCAGATGGAGTTCGAAACGGAGCAGGACCATCCGGCATAGCACCTAAACTAGGGGGCACGCACATGGAGAATGTTGATCCAGTCTCGGGGAGAGAGAGAGGAGCATCTGCGCAACCTGGGAGTAGCAGAGGAGTGAACGCTCAGTCAAGGGGAAGATCCCGGAGTTCCCTCGTGAACTCGGGGAACAAGTCGAAAGCGATGAACGAAGATTGCATCTCGGAGACAGTGACAGGTTGGCGGAGATGGTTAGAAGAGCTATGAGAGGCGGATTAGTGAACAAGGATTTAGAGGATGTTAATAGGAGTCCTTTTACTCCGGCAATCAGACGAGCTAGGAACCCACCGATTTTCAAGTTACCATCATTGGACATGTATAACGGGAGAACAGACCCTACAGTTCATCTGACAAAATATATGAGGCATATGGAAGTGCTGGGGACATCAGAGGAGGTTATGGCCCGGTGCTTTCCATTGTACTTGGCAGATATTGCAGCGTTATGGTTTAGACAACTAGAGAATGGATCTATCGGAACATGGAACGATTTGACTGAGAAATTTATAAGGCAGTTCAAGGTTCACATTACAAGACCCAAAAATGTGATGACTTTGGCAACCCTAAAGCAGAAAGCCGGAGAGACTTTGAGGAGTTATCTAACGTGATTCAATGCAGTAGCAGCTTCGGTGGATCGAGCAGATCCATCTATGGTGGTGATGGCAGCTGTGTCTGGAGTAGCCGACGGCACAGAATTCAAAAATTCATTGACTAAAGATCCACCTGTGGATCTAGGGGAATTCTACGACGAGGCAGAAAAGTTTTTACGATTGGAAGATGCAAACGTCGAAAGAGAAGAAGGATAAGGAATTGATATTTATGCGATTAAAGGAGGAAATCCCCCTGAGAAAGGTGCTGAAACTAGTAAAGGTAAAAGAAAGACTGAGAATGACGGGGATAGGTCAAAGCGGCAGCGGAGGGGGCCGCGATTCACCACTTACTCTGAGCTGAATGAGAGTCTGGAATGAATTTATCAGGATACCAAAGAGCAGGTTCCGTATCGTAGACCGATGCAAAGGGATCCAATTTCTGACGAAAGAAAATCAGATAAGTTTCGTGTATTTCATGAATCAAACGGCCATAACACTAATGACTGTAGGCATCTGAAGGATGAGGTGGAAGGTCACATCAGGAACGACATGCTACTTCAATACGTGAGGTGGCGAGCTCCAGCGGTGGAGCCGGAGCGACCACCGTCTACACCAGCCAGGCGTGGCCCTGAACCGGGACACCGTATGATTATCAATTGATTGAAATAACGATGGACAAGTCGTAAGCTTCCTACTAACACAATTAAATCATTTATACATGTATGAGATCGCGAACGATCCCCAGGCATGCTCTGAATGATCATTGACCGTTTCGTAGTGGGAACTTACACTTTGACATCCTTGCTTTGCTTTTGTTTCATTTTGATTTGGACATTTAAATTTGGTTTGTTTGGACATTTCATTTTAACACTTATAAAAACTTGTTTTATAAATTTCAATATTTTAATGTATAAATATCAATTTTATAAATCTTTTATATAAATCGTTTATAATAATTCAAAAATCTCAATTTAAATAAACCAATTTTTTTTAATAATTTACAAATCGTTATTAAAGCTTATATATGACTCCAAAATCATACTTAAGTATTATTTTCCAAAAATATAACTTTTATAATAATAAAAATTATAACGTTTATTTATTTTAACAATTCAAAATTTAATAAACATATACCTTCAAAAAATCACTTTAAAATCCTTTTAAATTCAAAATCGTTACTTTAATATTTTTAAAACTTCAAAATAGGCCAATGCTGCAACAACAACAATATGTCAATCACGACAATCAAAACATCATATATCAATATGATAATCAACAAATATCACAATATCTGTAAATAAATCAATACAATTGAGGAATCCAGTTGGATCCCTCCAACCTGTTTCTCTACATCCACAGATGTTAGCACAATACCAATTCCGTTCCAATACAGAATATCGTGGTATATAGGATTTATAAAATATTACCCGCTATTATACGGCGCAATAGGGTCTCATCCGCTATATAACGCGAGAAATCAACTCCAAGTACATATATAATACCAATTTCACTTCAAGGTGAAATATTCGCAGCATATGTTTTTAATAAATAACCTCCGCTTAATATACGGCGTATAGGGTCTATTACTATACAAAAGATAATAATTTATCATTCAATCACACAATCAAGCAATTTTAAATCTAACTATATAAAATTTAAATCGAAACAGATTCGATTGAGTGAGAAGTTCTCACCTTGCTTTCAATTTCCAGCATTTTATTTCGAATAAAATTAAACACACGTTTAATTTTACTTGAAATTAAAACTAGCTCCAAATGACTCCAAACCAGCTCTATTGCGTAGTGCTCGACAAAACTAACCCGACGCAAGTCGTTTCGCGCGTTTTCGACCTCGTATGAAAAAGTTATCGCATTTTAAACATCGTACAATTTTATAATATAAAACAATTTACATTTCTTTTAAATTTTAACCTATAATTAATTCTGGCCGTTAGATTTCAAGCCCAAGGTCTGAGCCTTTTCACGCATCACCTCCTTCTCTAGGTAATGAGTCGCGTACGAGACCCATTTGCTCGTTCAAACCCTAGATTATCGCACGCACTTCCACCCATTTTGAGTCGATCAACCACCACTAAATCGAAGCCCACACCATGCTCCACTCACGGCCAGAGAACGATGAAGCTCGGCCTCCCCTTTAGCGCGTATTTCAATGACGAACGGCCAACATACTCGAGCACTTTCTGCTCGATCCACCGCGTTATTTCCCATCATGACCGTTGAGAATGTAGATCTCGAGACAATCTACACTTTTGTAGTTGAGGGTTCTTGATAATAATTGGTGGATTTGAAGAAATTTGAGGAAGAACGAAGTTGAACTTCGGCCATTAATTTTAGAACTGGCGGCCACAAACCCTAGCCACGGTCTTGATGCAAATGAGAAAATAAAGGTCCTTTATAGAAAATTCGCAAACACTATTCACCCCAAAATTTTCCGAACTCCAAACGAAGCGTGTCAGCTGGCGTTTCTAGGGTTTACCCCGCTTTCCGGACATAATGGAACATGTTTTGGAGGCTAATTCGATCATATGTGCGAGTTACAGCAATAAACGATCGATTTTAAATTAAATCGATTAACTAAATTTCTGTGCGTTTTAGCTCGCCCCGTACAAACGGTAAATCCGATTGATACGAAATTTGAAACCTTGCAATAATATAACATTACAGATCCGATGAAACTAGTTTCATCTAAATCCGAGACTGTTTAAAAAATGGCTATTTTAACTCGTCAATTAAATATTAAAATATTCAATTTTCACAAATTAACTTTTAATTCAATTTTAAATGTTCACAAACATCTTTCTAACTTCAATATGATTAAATAAAATTTTACAAATCAATTTTAATCATATTAAACCCAATTTCAAATTATTTCTGGAATTGCAACTAAATTATCGATTTAATTATCCAATTAAATCCAGATATTCGAATTTAAATTCATTCGACTTACAAATTTTACTTATTAATATTTAAAATCAATTAAATATACAAATTTTAATTAACAGAAATTCTGGGTCGTTACAAACTTCCCCCTTAAAAGAATTTCGTCCTCGAAATTACCAAGTAAGAAAAAGCTACAGAATCCATTAACTTTCCAAAACAAACCATTCAAATTAGATTTTTCAAATCTCTTAAGTGTTTAACTTTTCAAAAATTTATAGTTAAACTTCTTTCAACAACTTTACTAGGTTTCCAAATCCAACTTAGTTTTCAAAATTTTCAATTTTCTCAAAAATATTCCAACGCCTTAAATTTTCGGAAAAATTCGCCAGAGTCTCCTTTGCGCGGCTCGATCCGAAAAAAATGACATTATATATATCACAAATATACATCTCATCAAGTGATGAGGCATCCCGTAGGGAAAATAGTGTAAAAGTACGGTATGTAATCCGAGATATGTACCTTATTTATTATTAGCGAGCGTATACGGCTAATATAGCGCGAAAGCGAGCTCCAAAAGCGAAGCAATGCATAATCCGCACCTACTAAACACTCAACAAACAAACGAGAAACATGTATATATGAAAATAATATCAATATACATCACATAGTAACATATCAACTACATGTGCCAACATAGCAATGCATTCAATCACGAATACGCTCGTGAATGTATCTCCTTTTGCCAAATTCATTAATTCTACATATTTTATTACAACATTTAATTTAAAGGATTATTCGCTGTCCAAAATCACGAATATAACTCCTTTAATAACTTCTATATTTAATTTATCAAATTCAATTGATTTCAGATTTATAAAACAATGTTTATAAATTCCATTTATAACATATAAAAACTTCAATTTATAAAATCACTTTATTAACCAAATCGTTTATCCCATTTATATGCCAAAAATCCAAATTATAAGTAAATTACTTATAATTCTCTATTTACAAATTCATTCATTTTATAACTTAACAAATCGTAAATTGTTTTCTTTTATAAAATCCATTTATAACATCATTTTAACAGCTATAAAAACTCCTTCTTTAATTCAATTATTCTTATTTATAAAAATTCAACTTTATAATTCTTCTCTATAACCATTTATATTAGTTAAAAATCTCAATTTAACCATCTCACAAGATCATTAACTCCATATTTCACAAAAATCACACTTCGATTATATTTCCCAAAACATCATAATTTTTATAACAATAAAAATTATCACCTTTATTTACTAAAATAAATTCATTTCTTAACAATTCAAAAATTCACCAAAACATATATCTTCAAAATCACTTTAAAATCCTTTTAAATTTGGAAATCATCATTTAAACATTTTTAAATTTCAAAATATAGGCCCAATGCTACAACGACACTAAATACATCAATCATGGCAATCAAAACATCATATATCATAGGATAACAACATATATCACAATATCTGTAAATAAGTCAATACTGTTAAGGAATCCAGTTGGATCCGTCCAACCTGTCACCTGCAACAAATATGCATATTAGAATACGTGTACAATGTCTGCATCAAGGCAGACTCGTGTACAAAAGGGTCATCCGCTCATACACGGGAACGTATAGGGTCATATGCTCCACTAGGTATATATCCAAATACCAATCGATATATCATATATCATCCAAACAATCATCATATAATAAATTATTTCTAACTTATATAAAAATATTAGTGAGTTAGAAAGAGTGAATTGTACTCACATTGCGTCCAATAGCAGTTGCGGTGTTTTATTTCAAATAAAATTAAATGCGCGTTTAATTTTACCCAAAATTCACACTAGCTCCAGTTAACTCCAAAGCATCTTCATCGCATAGTGCTCGTCAAACGGACTCAATACAATTCGTTTCGTGAAATT
Organism: Allium cepa; assembly: GCA_030765085.1. Taxonomy (NCBI): domain Eukaryota; kingdom Viridiplantae; phylum Streptophyta; class Magnoliopsida; order Asparagales; family Amaryllidaceae; genus Allium; species Allium cepa. Next base: position 873,410,367 of record CM060945.1, on the reverse strand, counting down.
CCAACCTCGTACGTCAAAGTTATGCAGTTTTAAAGATCATATAATTTAATATATATTAAAATCAATTTCACTTTTATTTTATTTTAACCTCCATCAAATCCAGGCCGTTGATTTTCAAATTCCAGATCCAAGCCGCTGAAGCCTTCTTCTTCCACCCATCGTTTCTTTTACGTGAAAAAAACCCACTCGGCCGTCGACGTTCATAAATTTTCGCACCACCCACGACAGATTTCAGATCGATCGAAAGCCTTCATTCAAAAGGCCACGATGAGCTCCCTCATTATCACCAACGCTAACGAACCCAGTCGTGGCATGCCTTAGGAAATCACGTTCGAATGTGATGACTTTGAGCGACGATTGCCGCCAATCTACTACCCTAATCGCGATCATGACCGTTGATCATGAAGGTCTCTCCACCCTCTACGTTTTTGTAGTTGAAGAACTTTCGTGAAAGTGGATGGATGAGGAGATAATCAAGGAAGTAGAAGAGGGGATTTCTGCCATTGAATTATTTCCTGGCAGTTAGGGTTTAAAACCCTAAATGTTTTGCAAAAGTGAAAAGTTATGGCCTTGTATAGAAAATTGCAAAACATTATTCATCCGAAATTTTTCCGAACTCGAAACGAAGCGTGCCGCCTGACATTTATATTGCTTTACCCCCATTCCGAATGCAATGGAATATAAATCGAGAGCCAATTCGATCGTATTTGAAAGATAGGTTTTCAAATCGAATTATTTAAATTTAAAATTCACTTAAACTGATTTCAACGCGTTTTAGCTTGCGTCGGACAAACTGTAAATCTGATTGACATGAAATTTGAAATCTTACAACAATTTAACATTATGGATCCAATGAAACTGGATTCGCCGAAATTTGAGACTGTTTGAAAAATGACTATTTTTACTCGTCAATTAGGTATTAAAATATTCAATTTCTAGAAATTAACTTTTAATTCGATTTTAAAAGTTCTCTAACATCATTCTAAATCAAATAAGATTTAATATAACTTAACAAATCATTTTTATTCATAATAAATCCAATTTCTAATTATTTATACAATTTCAAATATTAAATTTACAATTTAATTATTCGATTAAATCCTTATATTCGAAATATAAGTTATTTAACTAATAATATTAACCTGTGAACATTTAAAATCAATTAAATATACGAAAATCGAATGGCAGAAATTCTGGGTCGTTACATTCTCCCTACTTAAAAAAAATTTCGTCCTTGAAATTACTAAGTAAGAAAAAGTCACAAAATTCCTAACTTTTCAAAACAATTCGTTCAACTAGATTTACCAAATCGCTAAGCGTAAATCCAATAGTTAAACTTCTTATAAAAACTTTACTAAGTTTTCAAATCCATATATAGTTATCTTTTCAAACCAACTAATGTCATTTAACTATATAACTCAATATCAAAATTCAGTTTTTACAAATTTTTCCAATTTTCCCCAAAAATTGTCTAACGCCTTTAATTTCAAAAAAAATCGCCAGCGTCTCCTTTGCCCGGCTCGATCAGGAAAAAATAACAACAATGCATATATCACAAATATACATCTCATCATCAAGGATGGGGCATCCCGAAGGGAAAAAAGTGTAAAAGTACAATATGTAATCTGAGATATATACTTTATATATTATTAGCGAGCATATGCGGCTAATATAGTGCGAAAGCGAGCTCCAAATGCGAAGCAAGCGCCATACGCACCTACTAAACACTCAACAAACAATGAGAATCATGTATATATGAAAATAATATCGATATACAACATATACCAACAACTATATATGCCAATATAGCAAATGCAACAAAAGCAACAAATCCAATCATCAAACAACTAACAACCATAACAAAATCTATATTCATTCACTTCTCTTTAATATTCAATGAATTGGTTTTCAATTAAATCATATTTGATTCATTAACATTGGATTTTATTAACATTCATTTATTCAGTTTCAATTAATTTACATTCACTAATTCATATTCCAATTTGTTCACTTCCAATTCAAATCAAATCAAATAAAAATTCAATTCTATTTAGATTTACTTACTCCTTCTTGAATTCAATTATTTAGCTTTCAATTTTATTAATTCAATTCCATATGAATTTCTATAAAATCAACTAACAACCATCGAATTAACCAATATATAACCAACATCACCAAATTTACTTAACTTACATTCAACATTCAATTTGATTCGACACTTTTAATTCCAATTGATTTAACATTCAGTGGACTTTCATTCAATTATTCAGTTTAGATTGAATTCTAGTATTCACTATAACCACAACTTCTTAACTTAAGTTTTCTCCAAATTCTTAACAACGACATTTCCAATTTCATTAGCTTTCAATGAATTAACACTTACATCTACTATTCCATATCAATTTATTTACATTCGATTGCTAATTCATTTTACACTTCAAGTTGAATTTCATTTATTAACTCAAGTTCATATTCATTTAATGACTTCATTAATTTACTTCGATACCAAAATCAACTTCATTTAACATTACTTAAGTTATGTTTCATTTCATCTCTATAGTCATTTTATTTTACTTAAGTCAAAATCATATCACCATTCAAATTCAAATTTTGTTTTACTTACATTTTCTCACTTCATAAGTTATACACTTATTTACTCAACTTTCATAAACATTTACCTAAGTTTACTTCCATTCACAAAACTCATTTTATAATTTCAATTCATGGTTATGCAATCACTTTACAACTAAGGTTTATTTAAACTTTCAAATTCAATTATATAATCACTTAACCACTTACGTTTGATTTCAAATCATATATCTAATATGCTAACTCAAATTTTATTTCAACTTTACCAAGTTAAATCTTATTATTTCATATCATAAGTCCAAAACTCATTTCACTTATATTCATCAATTACAACTTGGATTTTAAATCAAATTTGTTTATCCAAAACAAAACTTCAATTTTGATTTACTATTGATAGCAAATCAATCATACAAAAACTCGAAAATGATAATGATGATGCTGCAGTCATCACCCTTATTATTTCCCAGCAACAGTAGTGAATTCGGTGCTTCTTATATTCTTTTTATTCATAAATCACATTTCCAAATATTTTACTTATATAATTTCACTATTTCACTTCACTTATATAAGATCCATTCCAAATTCTTTTATCTTATTTAGATTTATAACAATATAATCTCATTAACTTTGAAAAACAACTTTCAAATCAACAGAATTCAAAATTTTCAAATTATTAGTTTAAGTCCATTTTTACTTATAACTCATATTGTTTAATTTCTTATATATACGATTATTTCACAACTGTAAATCGTATTAGTTATAGTTCCATATTTATAATTCATTTGTTTATATTTCATTCTTTTACAATTGTTGTTTGTATTTAGATTATTCAAACAGCTTTTATTACCTTATATATATTTACATTTTCAAACAACCAAACAATCAATTTATATACACTTTAATAATTTTGAAAAATTATTCCCTTTGTATATAAAATATAATCGAGGCAAAATTATTTCATTTACCAAATTTAAAATAATACTATGTCGACTTGCCTCGTTTAAGTGTTTGGTAATCCCTATCGATAATATGGTCATCCCACATAACTACCAGAATTCACAAACAGCTCAACGGATAAGCGAACACAATATAAAACATTTTATATTCACTAACAAATACGCGCTCATATATATAATACACTCAAACTCAATCTAGGTGTAACGACCTGCAAATTCGTACCCCTTGAGTCAACACTATTTTACTTAAATCAACTTAAGTTGTACAGAAATACGAATCATTTGGGTTAAAGAAGAAGAGGTAGAAGAATAAAATATAAAATCAACAACAGAATCTAACCATCGCAGCAGAATAAAATATAATAGATAATAAATGGTCTTTACTCAAAATCTAATATCTCTTTTTATATATACATCATCAGAGTACATCAATCACAGCTCACATCAATAACATACAACTGGTTACACAACTAAACAACACAAAGGAACATATATACATATAAACAAATACGGGAGTACGTATTTTCATCCAGCTCGTCTCCTAAGCTCCACAGCATCTCCTGTATCCTATAATACTCGGTCTGACCCGAGCATTACAGTTAAATAACACCCGAGTCAGTCTGGAATACCGGCGTGAGAAAATCACACCCAATTAATTATTTAAGTTTTAAAATCCTTTGAAAACAAAAGCATCTCGTAAGACCATGCCACAAATAAACATCTCGGGTTTTTACCTTATGATAACTAAAACAATTTTTATAAAATCCTCTGATATTATAATAGGGTCTATTTACAAATACTTATAAAATAGCTGAAATTGTTACATTATTAAATTCCAGCTACTAGCCACAGAGTGGGTAATACAAACAAAACTCGTACAAGGCTCGTAGGGAGAATGGATTTCCAACTAATGACTAGGCACTAGGGCACCACCTGTCATAGTACGGGGCCTAGATCACCGTATCGAGGAGTACGCACTCTCCCCTGCAACACAAGACCGGGACTACCCCTTACTGGATAATCCCGAGTGAGATCACTCCGGGGTTGGGATCAACAACTGCCCACTAAGCCGAAATAAAAAGGGACATCTAGACAGGAATGACCTCACCCTGCTTGGGTGCTACCCACCCAGCCTTGTTGCATATCCCTTGATTTTCAGTCATTCCCATTTGATGAGGCTTGAGGCTAAGCGTTACCTTTATAGAACATATCCCTTAGAATGCCCATCGTCTACCTGACGATGTTTCGCAAGCATTCATCCATACAAGTCCGTCCCGGGTTCGAACGGAACCGAAGGCACTACTCCTACTACATCCATTTTGGAAATATCCTCAGGATTAGTAGCGACTAGCCCTTGCACTTCACTGTTCCATCTTCGAATCCAAACTCGTTTCCACGAAACGTACAAACCGGATCGAAGTGGTTTTCGAGAAATAAATCTCGATCCCGGTCTCTTCGAAACGATCAACGCATTTGTCCAATATTGATAGTCGGTTATTTAACTATCAATTTATATTCACAAACATCCATCAAACAATAAATTATTTTCCAAATTATTTATTTATCTCAAAAATATCTTCACAAGATATAATTTCACTTTTCAAACTCCTTGAAAACTGTTTTCAAAACTATCCGCCTTTCTCAGAATAAATTCCAAGTATTTCTATTTCCACTAGAATCACCAAGCACAAAACTTTAGATTTTTAAAATAATTTAAAAACACATTATTGAAATATACTTTAGAACCTTTAAGTTAAAAACTATTTCAAAAATTTATTAAAAATACATACTATATGAATATCTGAAAATAATGTTACTTTATAAATATAAAACTAGTTTTCACTTTTTAAAACAAAATGCTAAGTCACCTTTAAATAATTATTACAATAATATATTTGAAAAAAATATTTACCTAAGAATTTTAAACATTCATAAATAATAAATTTTCTAAAACATGCTTTTTAAAACAACCTTAAACCTTTAACTTATATTTAAAAATTTACTTAAAACGTACTTGGCTATCCAGAGAAATATACTTCTCTTCACAACCTTTAAAATAAGTCACTATTTATTTTTAAACAACTTTTCTCATTCCTTTAATAAATTCCCACCTAAATTTATTCTGCCAAATATCCAATTTTGACACTTAAATCAATTCCAAATTGATTTGCAATTTACTTCATTTATTCAAAAAACCTTTAATTTCAGATTTTATTCCTTAATTATGATTTAAATACTTTTAATTGAAATACCAATTTAGATTTCACAATTTACTTATTATTCCTTTAATTAAATTTAAAACTTTAAGTTTAAAATAATTCTTTATTCCTTTAAATTAATATCACATAATTTTACAATTCATTAATTGCTATTTATTCAAATCCTTTTCTTTTAATATTCGAAGTTATTCATTAGTATTTAACATACTTCCATTTCTTTCCCAATTCATTCTGAATTTATTAAATTCTCTAAGATTATTTCGTTTATAAATTTACTTCCTTTATTTTCTTCCTAAAATCCAATTTATATATTTTTGGTAATTCATTACACCCAGTATATCCAATCATATCATTCATTATTCCAATATATTCAAAAGTGAATATCAAGTAATCATAACAGAGAATATTAAATAATAAATGTTGAGGGGTCCAGTTGGATCCCTCCAACCTGTTTTCCCTGCATCCACAGATGTTAGCACAATATAATATGCCAATTCCAAAATTTCCATACTATAACACATCAATCAATCCCAACCATTTAAACAATTATTTAAATTTATTTATTTAAATTTAAATTTAATTTAACTGAGTGAGATTAACTCACCTTTGATTATTTTGCTGTTTGCAATCTACTTCCATCATGACTATTTCCTTCATGATATTTGGACCTTGAATAACAATTTATGATTTATTAATAGTTGGAAGAATTGATCAATTTAAATCCCAGTAATAAATTTAGTTAACCAATTATTTTACTTAACTAATTTTCTGGACAAAACAATTTAAGTTACAAAAATAATTAATTAGATTAACTTACAAATAAACCACCTTAATAATTTATTTTAAAATAACTTGTGAATTAAAATATCTTTGTATATATTTATCTATTTCATTTTTTTTAAACCACCTACGCATAAACTTATAAAATAATCTATATTGCCATTTAAATTCCTACTTTCTAAATCATATCCATATATAGATTATTTTCTGTTTACCAAATAAATGCATAAATATTAAAAGTGCCTTTACATTTAATTTACTGTAAATAAATTTATATATGTATATACATTCTTTTTTTCATACATATCTCTTTCAGAAATCTGAAATCCTACCTTTCTTCCAATTTGCAGTAAAATTCCATTATAGTATAATTTTTTCCTAAATCTATATACTACTTATAATTTACACTGTATATGTATATATTTTAGTATACAAAAAAAGTTTCTTACTGTAATATGAGCATCTAATTTAGGTATATATATGTTTGCATCAAAAATTAAATACTGTTTTTATTTTTATTTTATTTTTACACAAATTTAATATATGTAAATTGAAATTAGAAATTATACCTTGAAGTTCAATCCTAAACCCGAGATGATCGCAGCACCATCACCTCAACATCTCGACTCCAACCCCTCTTCTTCCCAGTAACGAACATTAGCCGCGACCATAGCTCAAGGCTCGATCGAGAATGACGACGATGAAGAACCCCTGATCTTGAGTCTTTCAGAAACGCGTCCCTCAGGCCAATTTGTCACAGCCCTCTCCGAATCTACGAAAACCCTAGACGCCGCGCGTGTATCCCCAATCCCTCACGAACCATCAACCCACCAGCGTGCGCCGCTCACTCGCGCGTCTCGAATAGTTGCGCGAACTTTGTTTGAGAGGGGCGATTTACCTTCGTTCCACCATTTTTTCTTTGATTTCATTTGGGAAAAAGAAAGCTTTGGATAAATTGGAGAAGGAAGAAAGTTTATACAATTTTGATTTCACTGTCTATTTTTTTCTTTTTTTCTGATGCTCGTCCAAATCAGTAGAAGAAGAATACGATTTTAATGAGAAGGGTTCGGCTTGGCTTTCAGAAGAAGACGCGAGTAATATATATTTTTTAATTTAATTTTTGGCTTGCAAAGGAAGGAACGAAGATATAGTTTTATTCAATTCGGTTAGGAAGCTTGGAATAAGAAATTTCGTGATTTAAAAAAGGAAGGGACAGAGGCAGGAGATGCTATTATTTTATCTTATTTTCCCCGTTAAGAAAGAATGAAATCGATTTGAATTTTCGATATAAAATTCCAGCGCGTTTATATGCCGTACGCTCACACAACAACCCTGTTCAATACGAAATTTCAAATCCGACAATAATACAATATTACGGATCAAATGGAACTGGTTTTGTCGACTTCCGAGACTGTGCCTCGGAAGGCTGCTTTTAAATTCAATTTAAACGATACTAAATTTCAAAACTTAACAAAACATTCTTAAATTTGATTTCAACACTTCTATTCTCTTCAGTAATATCAACATAAATTTTATAAGCCTTCAAATTATTTTTAACCGGCTTAAAACTTCAGATTGCATATTTTACCCAATTCCAAATTATTTACTTTAATAATTTAAATATCAAATAAACTGTGACATTTGAAATTCAAGTTAGAAATTAACCTTTAAATATTCAAAATCGATTAAATATTCTAATTTCAAATGCTCGAAAATTCCGGGTCGTCACATTCCTTCCCCCTTAAAAGAATTTCGTCCTCGAAATTACTAATTAGGAAGAATAATCCAATACCCGTCTACCCTTTCCCCAAAACCAAACAGTTTTTTGACAATTCAACATCTTACCAACTATCTTCTTATAAAAGACCCATTATTATTCTTATTAACTTCTCAACTCTCCCGTAGTTTCCATATATTATTACTTGCTCAATCATACAAATCATAATTCAAAACTAAGTTTTAAGTTTTCAAATTTTCTCAAAAAATTTCTAACACCCTAAATTACTGAATTTTTTTGCTAGCGTCTCCTTTGCGCGGTTAGCTCGGTACAGCTACAAAATGGCTCTATGGCCTCCTAAATCCAAAAAGGAAAACAAAAGCCAAGTGGCTAGATCCAAAAACCCAATCAAATTTCACAGAAATTTAAACACATACCTTTTTGTCGAGCATTTCAAATTTATCTTCTGAAATCAAAACCAATTTTTCCTTTCCTTTTATAATACCTGCATATCCTGCTTAGCACTAATATCCAATCACAGTATTCCCAAAACATTTTATCGACTTTCTCACAAAATGCCAATATCTATTCATTCGGATATTAACTTGGAATATATTTGTATCATCAATTTCCAATTAATAATTCAATATTCCTTTCTTAAGTTTGGTATAAGTATTTAATATGCTTCTTTTATTTATTTTCATCTTACCACCTTAGTTTATATCTATTTCTATTCAAATTGATTTATCTCCATTTCCATATGGATTCAATTTATCCTTCAACTCTAAATTTTAAAATTTATTTTTCATTTATACTGATTCATGCCATTATTTTACATTAGTTCATTTACAAATTTATTTCAACTTCCAATTTAAAAACGTTTGTCGTTAACAAAATTTTCCAAGATTTTCAAAAAAAATTCTAACTCCCAAAATTTCCGAAATTTTTTGGCAGAGTCTCCTTTGTACGGAGGAGCTTTTGCAATTTGATAAAAGATATAAATATATATACATCGACCCATACGATCGGAAAAACCAAAAACAGTTCATATTTCATATTTTTATTGCGTAGGCGTACCTTATTTAGCATTTATAAGCAAGCGGCTTATTTATTTTAGCGTTTAGCGTGACCAAATCCAGCCAAACATCTTCTCGGTACCTGTACTTACTCAATTTAAACATATAAGTACTATATATAGGAAGTTTATAGCATTTCACTTAAATTTAAATAGCTAAAACATCAATCCTGTAACAATGCACGTGATATACTGGCATAAACACATAAATTTCACATATACTGCATGTTATATAATTTCCATAAGCATGTATAAGGTTCCAACACCTATTACAAGTGCTTATAATCAATTCTCAAACCATTCCATTTAGTTGAAGTGATTTTCAACTTACTTGCTTTTATTTAATTCATTCTAAGCAAAACAAACTCATATTCATTTCCATGTATTTCAAAATAAATTTATCAAACTGCTATTGATTCATATAATTTTGTTTACTCCCGTTTACGTCGAACGATCAATTTACTAATGCAATTCGACAATATTAATGTGAATAAATAATAACGTAAGCTTTATAACCAGTTTAAATTGATTCCGACACAAATTTACACTTAATCCCATTCCATTTTAAATTTATTCACAATCCTTTCCTTGCATTTTCTTACATATCCAAAAAGTGATTCCAAACCATTTTATTATACACGACATCATCCCATGCTTCTATTAATTTTTTAAACTAAGGTTAATTTACTTCAATTCACTACCATTTCATAACTTAAGTTCATTTTCGTTTTAATTTATTCATACTCGAATTGGATTCATTTTCATCTCAATCATTTTTATTTTAATCCAATTCTATACAACTTCAATTCATATTTAATTCACTTAAAATTTTAAGTTAAATTTCTATTTATAATTCAAGCTTCATTTCCAAACTCTATTATCCATTCACAATCTTTGATTTGATTTTCCTTTGATCAAATCCCCAACCATTTCACTAATTTATTCGATTAGTTTATTCTTTTATCCATTTTAAATTTAAATTTACGTTAACAATTCATTGTTGAATTTATTAATAATAAGGCCATTCAATTTATGTTTGAATTGGATCTATTTATATTTCACACCATATCCATTTTAATCCAATTCAAATTTTCATTCAACAACACTTCCAATTATAATCCCACACTTGATTTTTTTTTCCATTTATCTTGAAAATCATTTTATTTAATTTCCTTGAGTGCAATCTTACTTTATATCTCAAGTTTGGATTTTCATCTCAGAATGCAATATTTTTTTATTCTGCCTTATTTATTCCCCTTTTTAAATTTGTATAAGATGCACACTTTAATATTCATACTTCATCATCTATTTACAATCAATTATATTCACATTTTATTTTTAACTAGGGGTTATACATATTTTTCTCAATGCTTTTCAATTCTTTTGTAAGCTTCCGAAGTTTATTCATTCTAATTCAATACTTGCTTAATTTACATTATTTGTTTGAGTAGAATTTATTCCATTCAATATTATCTACAATTTCAACTGAATTCATTTAAATTCAGTTTTTATTCCAACTCAACTTCGGTTAAATCTGGTTACATATCATTCTTTGAATTTTTGTTGAGCAAGGAATTAATTCCATTAATATCATTCATGACTCAACTGACTTTTGATTCAATTCAATCCAAATCTAACTAAATTTTATTTCTCAATATATGTGAGTTAAAAACTTATTTATTTACTTAAAAGCTTATATTGCTCATTTGAGTCATCCAAATACAAATTATATATAACACTTACTAGCTTATGGTATAAATTTTCATTTCACAGTTATAATCATTTTTCCTTTCAACTTTATATCCAATTTAAATCAAATTTCAATTTCAATTTTATTTAACTTATCTCTAGTTAAATTCAAATATATATTCTTCACTTTCATTCACTTAAGCTAGATTTTAATTGCCGGATTAAAAATTTTAATTCCTTCTTATTAATGTCAACATTACTTTCATTTATTCATTCACGAATTTATTGTCAACCAATAAATTTTATTTCCAAACATAAACTATTTTTAGTCCATTTGAATTTATTCTACACTTTATTTTACACATTAAATCAGCATCATCCAACATTGAATTTTCAATTCACTTGCGTACCATAGTAACTAATTAGTTACTTATAAATTTTAATCTTAAAACTTCGTTTATTTAATCCAACTGAACTGAATTTTCTTTTCCAAACTTAAGTTCAACATTCAATTTTGAAAACGTATATATACATATATATCTCGCCAAATTATTCCTTTTCATTTTCAAAATCAACCAAATTTCTCCAACAAACATTAATCCAAAACGTCCCGGTAGCAATCCCTCTTTTGGAAACTTGAAAATGAACACCGATGATGTCGCGATCATCATCGGAATTATTTTCCAGCAACCGTAAAGAATTCAATGCTTTTATCTCTTTTAAAACCCTTCAAATATTTTTAAATTCCAAATCTCTCTAGACTTCACATCCGATTCAAAATATTTCTCAATATATATTATCTTCCCAACTTTGAGAATCATTATCAAATTCAAAGGAACTTAAATCTCCAAATTCCGAACTCTTTAAATTTAAATTCAAACTTTTCTTTGGAATTTTATCTTACTTTAATAATTAATCACACTATAATTCACATTTAGTTTATACCTACAAATCTCATTTGTTTATGAATTTGTTTCTTAGTTTTTTTTTTTAATTATGAGTTCAATTCCATATTCGATTATGAATCACATTCACAAATTTCATTTATTAATTTATTCATAAATCTCTTGTTGTTATTTTAATTTTTTATTCAAATATCATACAATAATAATAATTTAATATTATCACTTTCTAACAACCAAACATCCATATATAACTACAATAATTTACGAAAATTATTTTCTTTACATATAAAATAATTTTGGGTAAAATTATTTCATTTACCCCATTTGAAACAATATTGTGTCGATTTATCTTGTTTAAGAGTTTAGAAATCCCTATCGATGACATGGCGTCCCATATATCGACCAGAACCCATAAACACTCAACCGATAAATCAACGCAATATAAAAACAATTTTATATTCACTAACAAATACGCCCTCGTATCTATTAATACGCTCAAACTCATCCTAGAGTACCGTAGACTCTATTTTATGAGTAATTCCCACCAGAGCCAAGGTTATCACCAACCCATGCTCTCATACCAAGTGTAACGACCCGCAAATCCATACCCCTTGAGTCAACACTATTTTACTTAAATCAACTTAAGTTGTACAGAAATACGAATCATTTGGGTTAAAGAAGAAGAGATAGAAGAATAAAATAGAAAATCAACAACAGAATCTAACCATCGCAGTGGAAAAAAATACAATAGATAATAAATGGTCTTTACTCAAAATCAAATATCTCTGTTTATATATACATCATTAGAGTACATCAATCACAGCTCACATCAATAACATACAACTGGTTACACAACTATAAAACACAGCGGAACATATATATATATATATATATATATATATATATATATATATATATATATATAAAAACAAAAACGGGAGTACGTATTGTCATCCAGCTCGTCTCCTGAGCTCCACAGCATCTCCTGTATCCTATAATACTCGATCTGACCCGAGCATTACAGTTAAATAACACCCGAGTAAGTCTGGAATACCAGCGTCAGAAAATCACACCCAATTGATTATTTAAGTTTCAAATTCCTTTGAAAACAAAAGCATCTCGTAAGACCACGCCACAAATAAACATGTCGGGTTTTTACCTTACGATAGCTAAAACAATTTTTATAAAATCCTCTGATATTATAATAGGGTCTATTTACAAATACTTATAAAATAGCCGAAATTGTTACATTATTAAATTCCATCTACTAGCCACAGAGTGGGTAATACAAACAAAACTCGTACAAGGCTCGTAGGGAGAATGGATTTCCAACTAATGACTAGGCACTGGGGTACCACCTGTCATAGTACGGGGCCTAGATCACCGTACCGAGGAGTGCGCCCGTCCCACTGCAACACAAGATCGGGACTACCTCTTACTGGATAATCCCGAGTGAGATCACTCCGCGGTTGGGATCAACAACCGCCCACTAAGCCGAAATAAAAAGGGACATCTAGACAGGAATGACCTCACCCTACTTGGGTGCTACCCACCTAGCCTTGCTACATATCCCCTGATTTTCAGTCATTCCCATTTGATGAGGCATGAGGCCAAGCGTTACCTTTATAGAACATATCTCTTAGAATGCCCATCGTCCACCTGACGATGTTTCGCAAGCATTCATCCATACAAGTCCGACCCGGGTTCGAACGGAACCGAAGGCACTACTCCTACTACATCCATTTTAGAAATATCCTTAGGATTAGTAGCGACTAGCCCTTGCACTTCGCTGTTCCATCTTCGAATCCAAACTCGTTTCCACGAAACGTACAAACCGGATCGAAGTGGTTTTCGAGAAATAAATCTCGATCCCGGTCTCTTCGAAATGATCAACGCATTTGTCCAATATTGATAGTCGGTTATTTAACTATCAATTTATATTCTAAAACATCCATCAAACAATAAATAATTTTCCAAATTATTTATTTATCTCAAAAATATCTTCACAAGATATAATTTCACTTTTCAAACTCCTTGAAAATAATTTTCAAAACCATCTGCCTTTCTCAGAATAAATTCCAAGTATTTCTATTTCCACTGGAATCGCCAAGCACAAAACTTTAGATTTTTAAAATAATTTAAAAACAATTTATTGAAATTTACTTTAGAACCTTTAAGTTAAAAACTATTTCAAAAATTTGTTAAAAATACATACTATATGAATATCTGAAAATAGTGTTACTTTATAAATATAAAACTAGTTTTCACTTTTTAAAACAAAATACTAAGTCACCTTTAAATAATTATTACAATAATATATTTGAAAAAATATATTTACTTAAGATTTTAAACATTCAGAAATAATAAATTTTCTAAAACATGCTTTTTAAAACAACCTTAAACCTTTATCTTATAATTAAAAATTTACTTAAAACGTACTTGGCTATCCAGAGAAATATACTTCTCTTCACAACCTTTAAAATAAATCACAATTTATTTTTAAACAATTTTTCTCATTCCTTTAATAAATTCCCACCTGAATTTATTCTTCCAAATATCCAATTTCGACACTTAAATCAATTCCAAATTGATTTCCAATTTACTTCATTTATTCAAAAATCCTTTAATTTCAGATTTTTTTTCCTCAATTATGATTTAAATACTTTTAATTGAAATACCAATTTAGATTTCACAATTTACTTCTTATTCCTTTAATTAAATTTAAAACATTAAGTTTAAAATAATTCTTTATTCCTTTAAATTAATATGACATAATTTTACAATTCATTAATTACTGTTTATTCAAATCCTTTTCTTTTCATATTCGAAGTTATTTATTAGTATTTAACATACTTCCATTTCTTTCTCAATTCATTCTGAATTTATTAAATTCTCTAAGATTATTTCGTTTATAAATTTACTTCCTTTATTTTCTTCCTAAAATCCAATTTATATATTTTTGGTAATTCATTACACCCAATATATCCAATCAAATCATATCATTCAATATTCCAATATATTCAAAATTGAATATCAAGTAATCATAACAGAGAATATTAAATAATAAATGTTGAGGGGTCCAGTTGGATCCCTCCAACCTGTTTTCCCTGCATCCACAGATGTTAGCACAATATAATATGCCAATTCCAAAATTTCCATACTATAGCACATCAATCAATCCCAACCATTCAAACAATTATTTAAATTTAATTATTTAAATTTAAATTTAAATTAACTGAGTGAGATTAACTCACCTTTGATTATTTTGTTGTTTGCAATCTACTTCCATCTTGACTATTTCCTTCATGATATTTGGACCTTTAATAACAATTTATGATTTATTGATAGTTGGAAGAATTGATCAATTTAAATCCCAGTAATAAATTTAGTTAACCAATTATTTTACTTAACTAATTTTCTGGACAAAACTATTTAAGTTACAAAAATAATTAAATAGATTAACTTACAAATAAACCACCTTAAGAATTTATTTTAAAATAACTTGTGAATTAAAATATCAGTGTATATATTTATCTATTTCATTTTTTTTACACCACCTACGCATAAACTTATAAAATAATCTATATTGCCATTTAAATTCTTACTTTCTAAATCATATCCATATATAGATTATTTTTTGTTTACCAAATAAATGTATAAATATTAAAAATGCCTTTACATTTAATTACTGTAAATAAATTTATATATGTATATACATTCTTTTTTTATACATATCTCTTTCAGAAATCTCAAATCCTACCTTTCTTCCAGTTTGCAGTTAAATTCCATTATAGTATAATTTTTTCCTAAATCTATATACTAATTATAATTTACACTGTATATGTATATATTTTAGTATAAAAACAAAAATAAAAAATAAAAAGTTTCTTACTGTAATATGAGCATCTAATTTAGATATATATATATATATATATATATATATATATATATATGTTTGCATCAAAAATTAAATACTATTTTTATTTTTATTTTATTTTTACACAAATTTAATATATGTAAATTGAAATTAGAAATTATACCTTGAAGTTTAATCCCAAACCCGAGATGATCGCAGCACCTCACCTCAACATCGCGACTCCAACCCCTCTTCTTCCCAGTAACGAACATTAGCCGCGACCATAGCTCAAGGCTCGATCAAGAATGACGACGATGAAGAATCCCTGATCGTGAGTCTTCCAGAAACACGTCCCTCAGCCAATTTGTCACATCCCTCTCCGAATCTTCGAAAACCCTAGACGCCGCGCGTGTATCCCCAATCCCTCACGAACCATCAACCCACTAGCGTGCGCTGCTCACTCGCGCGTCTCGAATAGTTGCGCGAACTTTGTTTGAGAGGGGCGATTTACCGTCGTTCCACCATTTTTTTTCGATTTCGTTTGGAAAAAAAAGGTTTGGATAAATTGGAGAAGGAAGAAAGTTTGTACGATTTTGATTTCACTGTCTATTTTTTTCTTTTTTTTCTGATGCTCGTCCAAATCAGTAGAAGAAGAATACGATTTTATTAAGAAGGGTTCGGCTTGGCTTTCAGAAGAAGATGCGAGTAATATATTTTTTTATTTAATTTTTGGCTTGCAAAGGAAGGAACGAAGATATAGTTTTATTCAATTCGATTAGGAAGCCTGGAAAAAGAAATTTCGTGATTTAAAAAGGAAGGGACAGAGGCAGGCGACGCTATTACTTTATCATATTTTCCCCGTTAAGAAAGAATGAAATCGATTTGAATTTTCGATATAAAATTCCAGCGCGTTTATATGCCGTACGCTCACACAACAACCCTATTCAATACGAAATTTGAAATCCGACAATAATACAATATTACGGATCTAATGGAACTGGTTTCGTCGACTTCCGAGACTGTGCCTCGGAAGGCTATTTTTAAATTCAATTTAAACGATATTAAATTTCAGAACTTAACAAACCATTCTTAAATTTGATTTCAACACTTCTATTCTCTTCGGTAATATCAACATAAATTTTATAAGCCTTCAAATTATTTTTAACCGGCTTAAAACATCAGATTGCATATTTTACCCAATTCCAAATTATTTAATTTAATAATTTAAATATCAAATAAACTGTGACATTTGAAATTCAAGTTAGAAATTAAACTTTAAATATTCAAAATCGATTAAATATTCTAATTTTAAATGCTCGAAAATTCTGGGTCGTCACACTAGGTGCTACTGTCCCTATTTATACTGAGTATACATAAAAGCTTATGAATATACAAAATCTAAGCTCTGATACCAGATGCAACGACCCGAAAATCCATACCCTTTGAATCGACAATAATCCACACATTTCCGACCCAAAAAGCATAGACTGACGGAAAGACAAGAGAAAGAAAAGAAGAGAGAAGAAGAGATGAGAAGAAAGAGAGAAGATAGAACCAAACAGAACAATACAGAATCTCACATCGCAGCGGATAATATATAATATCATATCAATGATCTTTACAAAACAGAAACTGTATATATACACATCAATTAAGGTTCAACAATCAATCAATAGTTGTCAGCTTGAACAGTTATAAGAACCTGTCCTCACAAATGCTGATAATAAAACAACTAAGCAATGCAGCGAAAAGTCAAGCAAATACGGACGTACAAAAATGAAGATCTCCAGCTCTCCTGCTGAAGCTCTAAAAGCACCAAAGCATAACCTGTGGATATACTCGGTCTAACCCGAGCATTGAAAGGGAAGAACTCCCGGATCAGTCTGCTAAACCAGCGTGAGAAACACTCATCTGAATTTATTAAATTACCAAAACATTTTCTTTATCAAAACAAAAGTATCTCGTAAGACAAGTCCACATATAAATACGGACATGTTTTTACCTTACGATAACTAAAACATATCATATCAAATCCTCTTAATTATAGTAGTAGTGTCTACTATATACAATAATATTAATCATAGCCGAAATTGTTACATTGATTAAATTCCAGCATATATCCCAACTGGGTAATACAATCAAAATGGCAGGCACGTAGTGGAGTTTGGATTTCCATACAAATGACTAGGTGAAGGGACTACCTTTCAGCAGTACATCTCTAGAAGAATGTACCGAGAAACCATCACAAAATTTCTCTACCAACCCAGGACCGGCCCACCTCTATAACTAGATGGTACCGAATATGTCATCCTTCGGTCGTTACCGACCTTTACCGAGGGCCCTCTAAGCATACAAACCACATAATCAGATACACGATGCCATAGCGTGTAAAGATATAACTATAAGAGGATGATCATATCCTACTTGGGAATGACCCACTTAGCCTTGCTGCATCTAACCCTATTTTGGTCATTTCCGATTGATTAGGCTAGAGGTAACGATTACCTTTCACAATCACAATCACATCACTTAGAATGCCACACAGACATTTCCTTTGACTACTAATTGCCTTCCACAAAAATACAACCCTTAAGCTCATACGTCTCAAGGAGGGTGTTAAGCTAAGAGAAGTTGCCTTCTTCGCCATCACTGATGTACGTTTGTAAAAATCAATGTATGTAATCTTTAGAAATGCAATGTCAGACAAACATCCATACAAGTTGTCTAGGAATAGGACAAACCGAAGGTACTTTCCTACCACATCCTATCGGGAAATCCCTAGGATTAGTAGCGAATAGTCCTAGCATTTGATATTTCAAAATGAAGAGACCACTACTACTGGATGTATATTGAGATTTTAACCCCAAACGATCAACAAGCAGTCCCCCACTATGGAACTCCAGAGTATCAATAACATAACAAAGCAACCTGCACAATTGTCACATATACGTTGGTCCGAAGTGGTATTCAGATAAATCTGATTCCGGTCTCTTCGCACCAACAACACAAAAGCGTTTCTCAACCTCACACAGCAACTAAGTCTCGTAGACTTATCACGTCTCCAACTTTCAACTTGCTATCCTTCGGTCCAAGAAGGAAGCTCGATAGATTGGAGTAATACTCCGCACTATACGAATCAACATCCTCAACACAAACGATAATCAAGCCTACACAAAAGGCTACGTACTATGTATACGACTAAATAGTTCCCACATCAAGTCGAGGAACTAAAATTTTGGCCAAGTTTGATAGTCGGTTATTTAACTATAAAAAAACAAACAAATATTCAGCACTATAGCAATCACAAGGCCCTTTTATTAATCTTTCATTAATTAAATCGCTTGCCAAATATTCGCTTCAAATTATCTTTAAAAAGATATAATCTCAAACCATTTCAACTTTTCAATATTGGAAAACATTTCCATATACTTATTTAATAATAAGTGATTCACAATCTCTTTATTTTCAACAATTAGAAAATATTACATATACTTAAATAACGATTAAGTATATATTTATTCTTTAAGGAAAATATTCGCTTTAAACACAGTTGGGTCAAAACAAATGTTGCGTAAAACATCGTTACGACAACCCAAAATCACTAGTATAGGGATTCGAAATTTAGATGGATATATAAACCACAATACTATATAAAAGCATTTCCTTTCGAAAATCATTTATTATAACAACAGTGTTATAGTCCATCATTTCTTTACTTCTCGAAAACGTCTATTTCAACAATGAATGTTGAAATCTATGGTTTTCGATCCTTAACACATTTTAAAACGTCTTTTAATCATTTAACTCCATTTTAAAATTTCACTTTCCAAAACATTTCTTTAATATATTATTCACTGTCCAAAATCGTGAATATAAATCGTTTACCAATTTAATATTATTGCACATATAATTAAAGGATAATTCATTGTCCAAAATTGTGAATATTTCTCCTTTTACCAAATTCATTAGTTCTACATATTTTATTACAACATTTAATTTAAATGATTATTCGCTGTCCAAAATCGCGAATATATCTCCTTTAATAACTTATATATTTAATTTATCAAATTCAATTGATTTTAGATGTTTGCACCAAAATTGGACACAACACTCTTCGGATGTGTTTGAAGAGATAAAATAAAGAGAACTGATGTAAAATGAAGCAGATCTAACAAATATACCAATAAACATATAAGAAAATACATAGAAACACAGAGTTTTAGAGTGGTTCGGCGTATTGCCTACATCCACTATGAAGTTGATGATTTTATTGACTTTCATATGCCGATTACAACTTATTACAGCAGATTACAATGAATTATAATGTTGAGATTCGTGTACAACAGCAACTATGGAGTACAAAATTGGATTCGACGAAGTCTGGAAGTAGGAGAGCCAAAAGATACCCTTTCTGTAGGCTCCGGGGTGCTATTTATAGGCGTAGGAGGCTGATATTTCGCTCAAATCTCGAGAGACTTTTTCTGGCGCGTGGGGGGCCCACGCGATCGATCCCACAATGTTTCGGCCCGATCCGTGATCGATACGAACGAATTTCGTACCCATTAAGATTTGATCCCATCAAGCTGAAATTTGGCGTGAACCTTCCTTAGGTCGCATGCAAGCTCTTGTGAAAATTTCATAGCATTTGGACTTGTGGATTGTGAGATATGATCGATGCAATTTGGAGTTTTTGGGACCGTGATCGATATGTATGAATTTTGTATCGATCAAGAATTGATCCTATTGAGCTGAAATTTGGCAAGGACATTCTTTAGGTTGCCAGCAAGCTCCTATGAAAATTTCATAGCATTTAGACTTGTAGATCTCGAGTTATGATGGATGCAAGTTGGAGTTTTTCGGTCCGCGATCGATACGAATGAATTTCGTATCGATGAAGAATTGATCCAATCAAGTTGAAATTTGGCACAAACATTCCATAGGTTTCCAGTAAGCTCCTATGAAAATTTGGTGGCATTTGGACTTATAGATCTTGAGTTATGATCGATGCAAGTTTGGATTTCTCATCTGTGATCGATCATTATCTTGAGCATACGAACTCCGATTGACTTGAAATTTGGAACATTGGCTTTCTTAGCTTTGCTTGTCATGTCATACCAATTGTAGCTCGATCCGGACTCAGACAAAATTTACCGACATCCATAGTAGACCTATGTATTAACAATCTCCAGGACGAACTATCCTTGATTTCTAGTCAAGTTCTTGGTGTCACGGCCTTGCCAAAAGGCGGGATAACATTTGCCCCCCAAAGTATGTCTTGTGTGAACATGACGTGCTTTGAAAACTGCCATCTTCATTCTGAAATGTTCTATCCATTTCGCTAAGTAGTTGTTATCTTTTCATCAACAGATGTAGCCTTTGGTTGATCTTCAGTGACATAGATGTCAAACTGTTGATTGTCAATGACCATGCAGTGTTTTATTGTAACTGAGTGTTGAGCACTAGCGATTTGTTGTTCATTATTTTGATCGTCGTCAGGTAAGCATTCAATTCCTGGTAACTTTGAGAATTGAGTGTTAGTTTGGCATACATGCACATATGTTGGCCTGACACCTATTCATGTTTGCACATTTGCAGGTCGTCATCAAGTTCTTTAGTTTTTGTTTGGATTGAGTTTGTATCAATCCTCTCCTGGATCGAAGTTAAATTTAAGTTGTAACAACGTTCAATGGTTGTTTTAAGTCCTTCCTTTCGTATCGATCCTCTCCTGGATCGATTTGAGATGTTATAATGTATGCTTCATATCGATGGATACGTAATATTGGGGCTTGGATTGATGGACACAAGTGTAATGCTTTGTGTCGATGGAGTCAAACGATCCAGACATAATCATGCAGTGATACTTTGCAGAGGATATGCCACCTTTCATTCCCCTATTCAATAAGAAATCCCCACGTTAAATAGTCTTTGATAGGAGTCATCCATGACCCCTTTCCTGGATCCATCTCTAAGATCTAGTCGATCTTCATCTATCAATGCTTAGAATAATAAGTATTTCAATTAGGATAAAGTCTATTTGCTGCGCATCCCCAGAACTGGCTTGCTTGGCCAATGATTCGGCCTTTTCGTTTTGTTCTCTGAAGATTTGCATAGTGGTGTAGTGCTCGAAGTCGGCTAGTATCTCTAGGATCCAGCTGAGATAAGGAGCAAAACGTTGCCCCCTAGTCAGACAGTCCTCCCTGGCATGGCACATTAACCAGAAATCATATAAGAAATGTAAAGTTTCTATTCCTAGTCTTCTTTTAAGTCTCGGCATGGCGACCAAGGCTTCATACTCAGCTTCGTTTTGTTACAGAGAAGTTGGGTTTCAGGGTATAGCAGGTCGATCATTCCTCAGGAGTAACTAATACGACTTTAATGTTAGAAAGCCGATTATTGGAAGTTCCATCTATGTATATTCTCCATTGGTTGGATGGTTCTCTACTATTCTTCGGATAATCGTCTGATGCGGTGAATTCAGATATGAAGTATGCTAATGTTTGACCATGGATAGCTCTTTGAGGGAGATAAGTGATACCAAATTGGCTTAGCTCGATATTCCATTTGAGTAACCTTTCAGACATCAAAGGTTGCCATTGGACCTAGCGTAAAGGTTGGTCGATACAAACATTAGCAGGGTAAGCTTGTCAATGGCTAGCTTTCATCATATACTGGTCTTTAGATTAGTTTCTATACATTTAGCATTGTAATGCTTATGGCATGTCTTGACATGACCCAATTAAGGTATAGATCTTCATGATCCAACGTCTTAGATAGAATGGGAGGTCTCTTTGAGCGATCTATCAGAGCTGCTTGGTTACCTCAGTATATGGATGACTCTAATCTTCAGCATTTTCTAGCAGTAGCCTCAATCCCATGAGAATCGATGATGAAACTCGAGAATTCCTCTTATACAATGCTGAAAGAGCATTTCAAAGGATAAAGTTTCATTCTATAGTTGTTGGTGAGCACTGAATATGTTTGCCAAGTCATCGATATGGCCATTCGATGATCGTGACCTCACGAGCATCATAACCGCATATACTTTCGTCGATCGGCTGATCTGATTTTTGAATGATCTGTTAATCATCCTTTGGTAAGTGGCATAAGCATTCTCAAGTTTGAATCCATGGATTGCAGCATAGCACTATAGGCCCGGGTCGGTAACGAAACAGTTGTATTCTTGGTCTAGGACATGTTTCAATATCTGATGTATTTGAAATTTCGCGTCCATGAATGAGAGTAATTCATGTCTGATGGCCGAGTCAATTAGTTGGTTGATCATTGGATGTGGAAAGCTATGCTTTGCCATTCCTCGTGCAAATCTGAGTAGTCGGCGTACGTCCACCACTCTCCATTTGTTTCTTTCATAAGTAATGGATTAGATACTCATTTTGGGTATAGGACATCGTGGATAAACCTATTGGTTTTGTGTAGATTCACCTCCTCCTTTAGTGCAACAGATATTTCTAGATCCATGTCGCTTCATTTTTATTCACCGAGACATGCATCGGGTTGACATTTAATGCAAGGTTCTCAATAGTTGGTGAGAGTCCATATATATATATATATATATACATACATATATATGTATATGAGATCGAGTCCAAGCGGACATATCAAATTCACCTAGAGCAACGAAGTTGACTCTTGCATCATTATTGCGAAGAGTTGTGATCTGATCTACAATACTTGTGATGGGTTGTAGGCACTTCATGTGCTTATTTTGCAATGGTAAATGATTAGGCTTATATGGGCGTCGAATCAAAGGCTCAATAGAGTTTAACCGTGTATCGCGTGCTACAACATAGTAATCTACTTGTGTTTTGGAGCAATGCACTTACCATTTAATGTACTCGTGAGCCATTGCTCATTGGAAAGGTCAGAATGACGATTAGTTGCCCAAAGGTCCGGGCATCATTTGATGATTTTGTCTCTAAGCATCTTTTCGGTCGCAACTTCAAGTTGTTATAAATACTAGGCCCAAGTTATAGGATTGAGTAGGCGTATCCAGCTCTTGGATGATCGCACTCATGCCCTCAGTCTTGGGTTAGAAAAGTGAGTATGTGGATGGTTTAATTGCATTTGTAGCGATTTTATACTCCTCCCGTCGACTTTAGGTTGGAGTTGGTGAATGATTGGTCGGATCACATTCATTCATTTTTCTATGCTTGTAATCGTACTCCGGGGATCAGAGTCAGTTGGAGGGCCATTAGTCATGCCTATTTGATGTTTACATCCCTGTCCACACTCTGGGGACTAAGAATTTTGGCAGAAAATGGTTGAACCGCATTTTCCTCGATTAATTCCTCTGGCACTAGTCAATGGCGAAAGTCAAAGTGTAGTCAGTCACATTGCGACAACTTTAATTTGATGTTTCTCCTACTGAATTGGAGAAAAGAGTTGATTAGAGGATGGTTGGGTCACATCCGTCCATGTTGCATGCACAACCCGCCAGATCATTGGCTAGAGTTAGCGGATGAATGATCGTGTCACGTTCATTTGCGGTAGGATGGGTAATCACATCCATTTGGAATAAGACATTCAGCTAGGTCCGTTTTGCGAATCTGCATCTCCCTGTCGAATCAAGGAAGAAATTTTGTCTTGTTTGGTTGGAGTTCACCCCTATAGGATTGTGTTATAGGTCCCATGCCGGGGATAAGTGTTGATGCATGAACGGTCATGTCATGCTCGCTTAGTGCTAGATGGTCGGATCGCATCTGATTTTTTATGATAAGTGTGCCCCCACACTAGGGGAAGAGTTGGAAAGCAGACGGTCAAACCACATCCGCTTTCGGTACTTATATTCCAATCCATGCTTCGAGGATTGGAGTTGGTTGATGGGTGGTATGTCACACCCATTAGGTCTTTATACTCCAGCCTGTGCTTTCGGGACCAGAATTAGTTGATGTTTACAATCCAGTTCACACTCTGGGAATCAGGAATTAGTTGATGGGTGGCCAGTCACAACCATTTAGCATTTGTGCTCCAGTCCGCGCTCTCAGGACTAGAGTGAGTCGGTGTTTTATATTCCAATTCATGCTCTGGGAATCTGTAGTTTGTTGATGTTTATACTCAAGTTCGCACTCTGGGAATCTGGAGTTAGTTGATGTTTATACTCCAGTTCGCACTCTGGGAATCTGGAGTTAGTGGATGTTTATACTCCAGT
The DNA here is from genome assembly GCA_030765085.1 of Allium cepa. Taxonomy (NCBI): domain Eukaryota; kingdom Viridiplantae; phylum Streptophyta; class Magnoliopsida; order Asparagales; family Amaryllidaceae; genus Allium; species Allium cepa. Next base: position 873,385,415 of record CM060945.1, on the reverse strand, counting down.
TCGCACTTTGGGAATCTGGAGTTAGTTGATGTTTATACTCCAGTTCGCACTCTGGGAATCTGGAGTTAGTGGATGTTTATACTCCAGTTCGCACTCTGTGAATCTGGAGTTAGTTGATGTTTATACTCCAGTTCGCACTCTGGGAATCTGGAGTTAGTTGATGTTTATACTCCAGTTCGCACTCTGGGAATCTGGAGTTAGTGGATGTTTATACTCCAGTTTGCACTCTGGGAATCTGGAGTTAGTTGATGTTTATACTCCACTTCGTACTCTGGGAATTTGGAGTTAGTTGATGTTTATACTCCAGTTCGCACTCTGGGAATCTAGAGTTAGTGGATGTTTATACTCCAGTTCGCACTCTGGGAATCTGTAGTTGACGTTTATACTCTAGTTCGCACTCTGGGAATCTGGAGTTGATGTTTATACTCCAATTTTCACTCTAGGAATTTGGAGTTAGTTAACAGATGGTCAGTCACATCTGTTTAGACTTTTTAGGAGGTCGTTCACACTCTGGGAATGATGAATTTATCGGGATCGTGGATGGTCGGATCACATCTACCCCAAGTTGACAAGCGAGGTCGTTAGATGGACGGGTCCATCCTCCTCTGAATTGGTTAGGATACGGCCGAAGTCGTTAGGTGAATAGATATACCCTCTTTGAAACCGCATTTATAAGTTTATACTCCAACTTGCACTCCGAGAGTTTGGAGTTAGTTAAAGGATTTTCGTGTATCAATCCTTTTTTAGCTTCAGTGTGGTGACTTGTCCCTGTGCTCAGGGTTTCACTTAGCAAGTGATTGATGGGATCTCGATTACTTTCCACTTATCACCTATCAACGAAGGATGAGATTTAGTTTATGGACGGTTGAATCGCATCCATGTTCATTTGGATCCCAGTTCTGCCAAGCCTAAGGAGTAAGATTAGTGTTCTGGCAAGCTTTGAGCTCGAGCAAAGGAGAGGATGGCTGAACTACATCCACTTTGAGTTGTGTATTTTCCCTTAAGTTGGAAGCAAGAGTTGGAGAGGGGATGGACAAGTCATGTCCACTTTATACTTTGCGCTCTTCCGATTGAGCTGAGGAAGAGAGTTAAAATGATGGCTCATGATGGTTAATGAGTAGGCAGTCAGTTGTTGACGATTATAAATTAAGGTTGGCCCCCAATGAAGTCGGTTTAAGGCACGGTTGTTTTGCGGGATCACTGATGCAAACTGGAGAGTGAATGGTCAAATCATATCCATTTTAAACATGTGTCCTCAAATAACCCCAACTGTCTAACATAGGATTGGATGCATGGAAGGTCACGTCACGTCCACCCTTGGTGTGACTCCGATTTTACTGGGCATCAAAAGAAGCATAAGTATTTTGGCGAGCTTGAAGTAAGAGATGGAGAGAGCATTGTCGGGACATATAACTCCAAGTCTTTCCCAGATCTCCAATTAAATTTCATAGGTGGATGAGTGGATGGTCGATTGCATCCACTTTGTACTGGAGTCCTAACCTTGTCGGTCTCTTCTGCTTTGATGCCGTACCCCATGTCAGGTGCATATAGCAGCTGATGAGTGGTTGAATCATGCTCGTCATGATGATACCTCAAAGATTTGATCATAGTCTGCGGAGGTTGTTTTGCATCCATCCTTAAGTACTCGGTCACCTGCATCATTTGCAAGTAGTTTAATTCAAGTTGGTCATATTCCGCAACATAAACGAAATTGAAATAGAAATAATTCAAAAGAGATCGAATTAAATCTCATTGATTAGTGAAGCATCGTCGTATGCTTGCTATTGCACTTCAGTCTAGCCCTTCTTAGTTGGAAGATTAATGCCAGTGGTTCAGCTTGATCAAAGTTCTTGATTGATAGGGATCGGGGGTTCCCGGCCCTTTGTTTTATGGGGCTCGAACATATTGTCAGAGTTATCCTTTCCGGAGCAGCCTTTTGGCGTCGGCATCCACTCATCTAAAGAAGAGGAGCTTCCTGATTTAGAGTATGGAATAGGTTTCCTCCTTATCTTGCGACATTGATCCTTCATCTAGTTCATCAACTCTATATTAGATACGATATGCCGGTGTAGTTGTTGGTGGCTATCCGCTAGTTCTCTTATCAAACTGATTGACAGTCTTCTTTGAGGCATAAGGGGGCATATCTGCATTTGATGGCATTCATCACTCTTCGTGGAATCCATTTACCACTCTCACTTCATGAGATAGTGTCGAAGGTTGAATTTCCATAGTATACTGACATAGTCAACATGCCGAATTTTTGCTAGAAATTTTACATGCAGTATGGTTTCGATGAATAGGTCCCGATTGGGAAAGATACTTCAATCAACATTGCCAAGTCCATTTTAGGGCTACACTGTCTTGTAATACTAGTGAATGATGTATGAACGATTACCCAACGTTCGAGTGGTTGGTAATGCCGTTTGGAAGGTGGGTAGATTAAGATGGGCTCATAGATTCGTGATTATTTCTAATTTTCACCAGGAAGGAGGCCCGTATAAGATAGTAAGGAAGTCCTCTTAAGGTTGTATGCGATGCTTTTAGTTATATAGACGTGGAATGATTAAGATGCGAAGATGGTTCAGTGGTGACCGGCTATGTTTTGAGTTGGCAGAGTAGACAGGGTAGGGTAGTCGCCATATTTGCCATCGTATCATAGTGGTCAATTTAGGAGTTTTAAAAGCTGGCCAATTGGAGGAAGTTGTAGTCCACCTTAGAAGCATGATACATTAATCAACTCTAGTTCTTGGCACATTGGCAAGGTTCTCCAGCCTCTGGGAGCACTAGTTGAGTAGTATTTCTTTATCCATTCCTTGATTGCAATTCAACAATTACTGTTGTAACCCCCTACGTCCTGTCCAGTCATGGAACGATCAGAATGTTCCTCTACTAAGTTGAGCTTTGAATTAACTATGCGGGTGCTCTGTGCTGCGGCTAGGGTTCATCCTCTTTTTAGGAAAATTGGATCGTGCCCGAATTTTTTTTCTTCTGAAATTTCATCATCATTCTCGGTAATGTTTGAACGATATAAAGTGTTATCTGAGCATCGATATGAAACGCACACGGCTAAAGTTCGGTCGATTTCGTATCCATCAGCAAATAGTCATTCTTCGTATCGGTCAGTATTTCGTATCGATCAGTTTTCATATCGATCTAATTTCGTATCGATCATTATTCGTATTGATCTGATTTTGTATCGATTACTTTTCGTATCGGTCGTAGTTGTTCCAACTTGATGGATACAAACAGTGGTTTCATGATGGATACGAAGTAATGTTTACTTGATTTACACGAACTAACGAGCCTCAATAGATTCGAACAAGGTCTTCCAGGATGGATACGAAGTGGTCAATAGGTGATCGATACAAAGAGAGTAAGAAATCCGATCGATACGAATGTTGTCATATTTTTTGGATACGAAAACATAGATACGAAAAGCACCATATTTTCTGGATATGAAAACATGGATACGAAATCTTCATATTTTCATGGATACGAAAGTATGGATACGAATTTCATCATATTTTCATGGATACGAAAGTATGGATACAAAAACCAACATATTTTCATGGATACGAAAGCCATTATATTTTCATGGATACAAAAGCCATCATATTTTCATGGATACGAAAACAAGGATACACAAACTTCATATTTTCATGGATACGGAAGTATGGATACGAAATTCATCATATTTTCTAGGTTCGAAAATATGGATACGAAAACAAGGATACGCAAACTTCATATTTTCATGGATACGAAAGTATGGATACAAAATTCATCATATTTTTTGGGTTCGAAAATATGGATACGAAAAAAAAACATCTTTTCTAGATTCGAAAACATGGGCACGAAATTCATCATATTTTCATGGATACGAAAATATGGAAACGAAAAACAACATCTTTTCTGGATTCGAAAACATGGGCACGAAATTCATCATATTTTCATGGATACGAAAATACGGATACAAAGTACAAAATATTTTCTGGGTTCGAAAATATGCATACGAAAACCATCATATTTTCATGGATACGAAAATATGGGTATGAAATTCATGGTGAACATAGTTCCTCTTAGATCTAGAGTAATCTGAATAGAATAGAAGGAACCAATTAACGATAGATCTGGATCTCCTCCTTAGATTTTTGCAATCCAACGACGGTAGTAGATCCATAGAGCAGGAGAAAACCTGAGTTCATCTCTCAATTAAAGCACCAAAGTGCTTGCACCAAAATTGGGCACAACACTCTTCGGATGTGTTTGAAGGGATAAAATGAAGAGAATAGATGTAAAATGAAGCAGATCTAACAAACACACCAATAAACATATAAGAAAATGCATAGAAACACAGAGTTTTAGAGTGGTTCGGCGTATTGCCTACATCCATTATGAAGTTGATGATTTCATTGACTTTCATATGCCGATTACAACTTATTGCAGCAGATTACAACGGATTATAATGTTGAGATTCGTGTACAACAGCAACTATGGAGTACAAAATTGGATTCGGCGGAGTCTTGACGTAGGAGAGCCAAAAGATCCATTTTCTGTAGGCTCTGGGGTGCTATTTATAGGCGCAGGAGGCTGATATTTCACTCAAATCTCGAGAGACTTTTTATGGCGCGTGGGGGGCCCACGCGATCGATCCCACAAAGTTTCGGCCCGATCCGTGATCGATATAAACGAATTACGTATCCATCAAGATTTGATCCAATCGAGCTGAAATTTGGCGTGAACCTTCCTTAGGTCGCATGCAAGCTCCTGTGAAAATTTCATAGCATTTGGACTTGTGGATTGTGAGATATGATCGATGCAATTTGGAGTTTTTCGGACCGTGATCGATACGTATGAATTTCGTATCGATCAAGAATTGATCAACTTGAGCTGAAATTTGGCAGGGACATTCTTTAGGTTGCCAACAAGCTCCTATGAAAATTTCATAGCATTTGGACTTGTAGATCTCAAGTTATGATGGATGCAAGTTGGAGTTTATCGGTCCGTGATCGATACGAATGAATTTCGTGTCGATGAAGAATTGATCCAATCGAGCTGAAATTTTGCCTGAACATTCCTTAGGTTTCCAGTAAGCTCCTGTGAAAATTTGGTGGCATTTGGACTTATAGATCTTGAGTTATGATCGATGCAAGTTTGGATTTCTCATCCGTGATCGATCAAATCTTGGGCATACAAATTCCGATTGACTTGAAATTTGGAACATTGGCTTTCTTAGCTTTTCTTGTCATGTCATGCTAATTGTAGCTCGATCTGGACTCAGACAAATTTTACTGACATCCATAGTAGACTTGTGTATTAACAATCTCCAGGACGAACTATCGTTGATTTCTAGTCAAGTTGTTGGTCTCACGGCCTTGCCAAAAGGCGGGATAACATTAGATTTACAAAACAATGTTTATAAATTCCATAATAATGTATAAAAACTTCAATTTATAAAATCACTTTATTAACCAAACTCATTTGTCCCATTTATGTGCCAAAAATTCAAAGTATAAGTAAATTACTTAAATTCTCTATTTACAAATTCATTCATTTTATAACTTAACAAGTCGTAAATTGTTCTCTTTTATAAAATCCATTTATAACATCATTTTAACAATTATAAAAACTCCTTTTGTAATTCAATTATTCTTATTTATAAAAATTCAATTTTATAATTTTTCTTTATAAACCATTTATATTAGTCAAAAAATATCAATTTAAATCATTTCACAAAATCTTTAACTCCATATTTCACAAAAATCACACTTCGATTATATTTCCCAAAACATCATAATTTTTATAACAATAAAAATTAACACCTTTATTTACTTGAATAAATTCATTTCTTAACAATTCAAAAATTCACCAAAACATATGTTTTGTAAATCACTTTAAAATCCTTTTAAATTTAGAAATCATCACTCAAACATTTTTAAATTCCAAAATATAGGCCCAATGCTGCAACGACACTAAATACATCAATCATGGCAATCAAAACATCATATATCATAGGTGTAACGACCCCGGATTTTTATGAATTTAAATTGATAATTTAAATGATTTATTGAATTAAAATTGTAAAAATTGATTATAAATGGCAGCGAGTTTCCCCGATTCAAATAAAAAAATATATTAAGTCATATGAATTTGAAAATTTGGATATATGTGAATATATATGTATATATTGGATTTGAAATAAAATCTTGAATAAATGGTTTTAAAAATAAATAGGAATAAAAATAAGTAATTTAATATTTAATAAATTAAGTTGAAAAAAATAATATGTAAGTTAAATTAACTATTGAAGTTAGACATAAATAAAATCAATAAACAAAAGAAATAAAATATATAGTAACACATTAGTGTAAAATAAGAAGTAAATACATAAAAGAATAAACTATAACAACATAATAAAAGTAGAACTTCATTTTATTTAAAAGTAATAAAGCAAAGACAAAGAAAAACAAAATAATATAAGTATGAAAGCTTATAAACAAGTGTAAACAAGAAAAAAAATACATATGAATTGGCTGAAACAAACAAAGTCAGTTGTACAAGGAAGAAAAGTATACAAGGCAAAGAGACAAACTAGCTGCATGGTATAATAAAAAGACTAAAACAAAACATAAATTACTAAGTAATTAATGCAACAAAAGAAAAAGGATGCAGCCGCCAAAGTGATAAATGTAAATCTCTTTAGTCACCAAAACAAAAATATAAAACTATGAGCTGAAGTCAATGCAAACTGTACATACATAAAGCAAAAGAGTATAAGCATAAAAACATAAAGTACCTCAGCCCCCAAAACGATTTTTCATATCTTCAGCCGAGAGAAAAAAAAATTTAAACAAAGTGATATGTGCATGAAGTAATAAATGCAACATACATCATGCATTTAATGCATTCAGCATGCTTTTGTACAAATATAATGTAGCCTGTAGACTTGTTTCCCCTATATCATCCTCATTCCAGTTTCGTTCATCAAACTAAAAAAAAAAAAAGACAGTATCAAGCTTGAAAGTAAAATCTACACAACCTGGAAGCAAGATTCAAGGGCATCAAAACAAAAGTAAGATCAGCAAGAAAGTTTAAAGGCTGTTTCAAGATAAAAGAAAACTTTGTTCTTTTTCTTAAAGCACGGTGAGTAACATTTCAAAATTTAAAACTAAGTAAATAGTTGTCTACTTGTTTGTGAAGTTCTGAAATGGATGATGCTTTGTTTATTCATATATAAGTGATAACTGTGTTTATAAATTTATAATATGCACGCTGTTTATATGTGCTCTGTCCCTGCTTTTACATGTAAGCAAAACTCACTTATATCCCTGGATATCAAAAAATTAATGCTTAAGTATTGGATAGAAATGATGGGTGTTTATGCTTGCTTGTCTGTGTGAATATATACATGATGATATATATATATATATATATATGTTTATGTCCAGGTGCTTACTTTGTTATAACAACAGAATGGAAATAACATCTTGAAGAAAACAAATCATATCCTCCTTTCAAAACAAAATTCAGCTTTGATTACTGAAAAGAAATTGTTTGTAACATCCTAAATTTTAAAAAAAAAATTCAAGTTACAATATTACATAAATATTGTAAGAATAAAATTTCACAGTAAAAACTTTCTTTTTCAGGAAAATCGAAAATTTTATTTTTGAAATCTGATTTCATACTTAGACTAGCATTATGAAATGATGATTTTTGGTGGATATCTCGTGATTTTTAAATAAGAGATGATCGAGAATTTCTATGACGAACGAAAAGTGAATTTTTTGAATTCCCTGTGATCGATCAAGTGTTGGACTTCGGGATCGAGTTAGTGGATGCTGGAATGATTGTAGATGGTAGGAAAAATGCAACTAAATTTTCATATACAGTATTGTGTGAGATTGGAATCAAAATAGGGTTTGACTCTGAGTTTTGCAAGGGGTAGTTGCAAGGAAATTTCGTCGTTGCCACCATGTTTCTGGCGATCGCACCAGGGGGGTTCGAACCATTGGGTATCAGGGAGGCTTCGAGCAAGAGGGCGTGTTCGCCGATGGCTGGGGGAGGTGGTTCGAAGCGGGTTTTGGCAACCCAGTTTCATCTCAGTCGAACCCATATGCAAAATCTTCGAATTTGAGATAACTCTTGGATCGGGAAGTTCGTGCTGTTTGGGCAAGATGGTGATGACATGTTGGGGGTGCAGGCCACGGCCAGAACGTCGTTGATCTGTTGTGCACGGATACGTGCAACTCTTCGTGTCAGCTCGTGTGTTTGGGAAGAACATGTGTTTGGGAAAAAAGGAAGAAGGTCGGGTTCGAGCTAAGTAGAAGTCAATGGGTTGTTGTAGCATAACAGGTTTTAGGAAAATTAAAACAAAATATATGTGTCCAGGTTTTCAATCTCAACAGGAAAAAAAAAAGGGTGAACCAGATTTTTATAAAAGTAAAATTTAGTTCAAATATTAATAGGTGGTTAGGGGGATAAGCTCTTGTTTCAACTAAAAATCTATTCAGCAAGATTTTAAACAAATTTAAAGGATTGTTTAAATTTATTGATATAATTTGCTAATAATTTTGTCAAGTTGTTTAAATGACTCTCCAAGTTTTTCCAAATATAATGACGGCGAAGTCGAGAGATGATTAACCAAAGGTTTTTAAGGAATTTTGTAGATGTTAAGCATTCAATTAAATTAAGTTGTTAAGTGTAATTTCTTAATAATCAGAAGATGATTAATTTATGAGATAAATCAAAGGAAAGATTAATTAAGGTGATAAATTAGGATAAACGGTTTTATCTTTTAAGAGTAATGATTTATTGACAAAACTGAGTAAAGAGTTAATTACTTAATAAATGGAAGAATAATTTATTTATGGAATTAACTAGTTAATGGTAATTAATTTAAGGTTAATTTATTTATAAATAAATGATTAAGGGTTAATTCATGGTTAAGGTTTGTAATTAATAAATGTTAATTTACCTGGATTAGTAATTAATTTGGTTTTAATAAATCAGATAATTTATTAACCTTACTTATGAATATTTGGATGTTAATTAGATGTTCAATTGTTTAATCTCTACTTTGTGATGCTTTGTGATTTGAATTGTTTTAAATTCAAGCTGTGATGAATGTAATTTATTTATTTATAATGCATTCATATTTCCTATCTGTGATTCTGTGTATATAGATAAGCGTTATCTATACCGCTTATCGATATTGCGGTGATGTAATCTGTGATGATTGAATGATGTGCACTATTGTGTTTAAACCCCTGGACCACACCATACACACACAATTATGGATTTCACGAGGAAATCGATTAAGTCACAGATTTTGAAATGATTTTAAAAGTTGAATATTTTAATTTAATTGATTTTGGAAATGGATTTGGGTTAAATGTTAAAGCTTTTGAAATGGGGTTTTTAAGATAAAAGCTATTTTGAATAACTTGGTAAAGTTTCAACTTAAATAATCCAAATTTTGAAATTGAATTCCATGATTTGGAAATTATGATTAAAGATGTTATAAATGTGTTTATATGAAGTTAAACCATTTTAAAATATTGGTTTGAGAATTTGGATTTGACCCAAGGGTTTCAACTCGTATGAATGAATCAGATTTCCAAAATGAAACTGTTTGTTTAAAAGAATAAAGGCTTTCAGATAAGAAATGAAATTCCAGTTTAATTAAAGGAATTTCAAGATTGAATTGAAAAAGGGTTTTCTAAGTTATGAATGAATTCTTTTTGAAAGCTATGAATTGAATCTATTATTTTTAACAGATTTAAAAATGGTGATTTGTTTAAACCATCCAAAATAAAATTGTTTTGAAAGCTATAAATTAAATCTTTGTTTTAAAGATTTAATGAGTTAATCCAATTGAAATGGAAATTAATTTGGAAAATCTATGAATGAATCTTTTGTTCAAAAGATTTAAAGTGTGGAAATTGTTTAGACCGTTGAAGGTTGTTAAAATGAATCTTTTTGTTTTAAAAGATTAAAATAGTAATTTGTTAAACCATTTGAAAAGGAAGTTTGGGGTTAAGTTATGACTTAATTGAGATCCCATTATCCATATATTTTTAAATATCGCGCTCACTATTCGGTTTAGCCGGGAGAGGACCTTTGTGTCATATATCCCATTCCGAATATGTGATACGTCTTTATGGATAGCATTTGAAGACCGGTGGTGAAGACCGGATATTTTCGTAAAGGAAAGGGTTTCTTGTTGATTGTCTCTGCACTGGCTGATCCCCGGTATAGAGATCTCCATATGTGATGGGAAATCCGGACGTGATTAGGGATTATCCGGATTGCAAGGACTTCTTTGGAAGTGCCTTCAGTTCTGTTCGAACCCGGAACAGACTTGTATGGATTGTATGTCTGACATTACTTTTTGAGATATAAAGCAGATTTCTTTCAAATGCATTTCTGTTGGTGGCGGAGAATTTATTCTCTTAGCTTTACACCCTTCTCTGAGACGTACGAGCTCAAAGGTTATGTAGTTGAAGGTTATCAGCGATATATTCCCAATTTGGTAATGTGACATGCTAAGTGTTGCTGTGTAATGATCATTGTTTGATCATTTGTGATAGGATCATTTGTTTGATCATTTATCTTTGTGATCATTACTTTGATCATTTGTTGACCCAAAGCATGGCTTTGTACCAAAGCGTAGCTTTGTGGACGAGACTTCGTCGAGCCTCACAAATCGGTAATGGTCGAAACAGGAATCGTGCGGCAAGGTTTCAGGGGTAGCTCCCCTAGGGTATGACCATTCCTTCTGGAAAAGGGTAGTATCATGGTATGGAGCCCAGATACTTACTCATGTGGACACACTATATTTATTTATGTGTGATGTTGGATTAGAGGTACCTCGTTTAAAGGTCCCAAAGGACCGGGGGTGGCATATCTGAGGGTTTATAATATCCCTTGGGAAAAGGGGTTCCCGGCCTTGTTTGGCAGAGAACGGTTTGGTTCTCGGGGCGTCCCGCCAGAGGCGTTCCCATGTGGCAATAGGAAGTTCCTTGGCCTGACCATTTGTTGGAAAAATCCAAAGAAACAATACGCGCCTTGTACGGTTTTAGTTGTATAACCTGCCATGGAATGTGACGGTAACCCGCTATTGAACATGGTAGCTATAGTAGGCATAGTTCGAAATGTCTATGCTGGCTAAGATTTATATTCTACTTTCGAAATGTTTTCTGCACTGTGCACCTATAATAATAATATCAAAGAAATTTGCGTATCAAGCATGTTTGACTATCATAAGAAGAAATCTCCTCCAATTCTGCGTTTGCATTGTGTGTGTGGCGGGAGGTCTTATGGTAGTTTCATTTTCCAAAAGCATTTCGATTTAGAAATTTAAATCTTTGATTGTTTTTAAAAGACCAAATGTTTTTGTTTGCTCATACCAGTCCCACGACTGACCTGGAGTTTATTGTTCCTTTCCTAAACTCCGGGTGCCCACAATTTTCCACACGAGAAGTCTAGAGTTTATTTTTCAGATAATTAGGTTCAGTAGATTATCTGGAGCTGGTTCAGTCCCTGGATCACACCAGTCTTGCTTATCTTAGTGAATTGTGATGCTGGATCGAGCTGCTTCTGTTGGAGTTCTCTTATGGAGATTATCTTGAAGATTATCCGCTGCTATTTTTTGTATTAGATCTCTGATGTATGTTGATATCTATTGGATCATCTGTTGTATCAAATATTGTATCTAAGCTGTATATCTATATATTATTCTATTTTTTTCCGCTGTGTTGTTTACTAAATGTTGTTATAAGCTCCGGCGACTCGGATTTGAACGATCGAATCTATGGCATTCGAATACGATATGAAGTATGGATGTCGATTTTCGAGCGGGCAAAATCGTAATCGTTACAAGTGGTATCAGAGCTAAGGTTGAACTTTAGCTCAGGAGTATAACACATTAAGTAGCTCATTAGAGATAGGGTGAAGTATCCCTAGAATGAGTATTCCCTAAGATATCTGTTTGAATGTCTCAGTAAATTCTCTTACTATTCATTGATAGTGAGTATGAGTGCAAGAAGAGAACGAGATAGGGGACAGGGAAACACGACTATAATTGGTCAATGCTCTGTAACAACAGTGGAAACAATCTTTCTCTGTCAATCTCTTTTGATTCGTCTTTCCAAATTCTTTTGATTTCTTTGTGATAGCTCTAGAAGAAGTTTTGATGTGATGATGGCCCTACGAATCGTTGTTGGAAATTCTTACTTCGTATCTTCATCAGTTTCTTATCAGTTTTTGATTTAAACCTTAATGAATTTGAAATATTGAGATCGAAATTTTTAAATAAATTGAAAATTTTAAAAATTGAGTTAAATAGATTAATAGAATATGAAGCTAAATTTGAATTGTATCAATAAAACGATATCGTTTAAAACCAAATTTGAAATTCTGTTGTAATTTCTTAGGTAGATCGAATCCATTTGTCTATCCATTCTATGGGGTCCGATATATTCTACGAATGGTTAGTTGCCCTTCGAACTAACCAATACCCCGTAAACTTCGTAGATCAGGTAACCCAGTCGTTTCGTAATTGATTGAGTTTGTTTTCATATCTATTATTGATATTCTGATTTGGTGAGCCAAATGAAGAATTGATATCCAGTTTGAACTAAAAAGACATTTCTCTGTCTTTCACCTATCTCCGTTATCTCTCTCTGGCGAATTTCGAGGACGAAATTCTTTTAAGGGGGAAGTTTGTAATGACCCTGGATTTTTATGAATTTAAATTGATAATTTAAATGATTTATTGAATTAAAATTGTAAAAATTGATTATAAATGGCAGCGAGTTTCCCCGATTCAAATAAAAAAAAATATTAAGTCATATGAATTTGAAAATTTGGATATATGTGAATATATATGTATATATTGGATTTGAAATAAAATCTTGAATAAATGGTTTTAAAAATAAATAGGAATAAAAATAAGTAATTTAATATTTGATAAATTAAGTCGAAAAAAATAATATGTAAGTTAAATTAACTATTGAAGTTAGAAATAAATAAAATCAATAAACAAAAGAAATAAAATATATAGTAACACATTAGTGTAAAATAGGAAGTAAATACATAAAAGAATAAACTATAACAACATAATAAAAGTAGAACTTCATTTTATTTCAAAGTAATAAAGCAAAGACAAAGAAAAATAAAATAATATAAGTATGAAAGCTTATAAACAAGTGTAAACAAGAAAAAAAATACATATGAATTGGCTGAAACAAACAAAGTCAGTTGTACAAGGAAGAAAAGTATACAAGGCAAAGAGACAAACTAGCTGCATGGTATAATAAAAAGACTAAAACAAAACATAAATTACTAAGTAATTAATGCAACAAAAGAAAAAGGATGCAGCCGCCAAAGTGATAAATGTAAATCTCTTTAGTCACCAAAACAAAAATATAAAACTATGAGCTGAAGTCAATGCAAACTGTACATACATAAAGCAAAAGAGTATAAGCATAAAAACATAAAGTACCTCAGCCCCCAAAACGATTTTTCATATCTTCAGCCGAGAGAAAAAAAAATTTAAACAAAGTGATATGTACATGAAGTAATAAATGCAGCATACATCATGCATTTAATGCAAGTGTTTTCAGCATGCTTTTGTACAAATATAATGTAGCCTGTAGACTTGTTTCCCCTATATCATCCTCATTCCAGTTTCGTTCATCAAACTAAAAAAAAAAAGACAGTATCAAGCTTGAAAGTAAAATCTACACAACCTGGAAGCAAGATTCAAGGGCATCAAAACAAAAGTAAGATCAGCAAGAAAGTTTAAAGGCTGTTCCAAGATAAAAGAAAACTTTGTTCTTTTTCTTAAAGCACGGTGAGTAACATTTCAAAATTTAAAACTAAGTAAATAGTTGTCTACTTGCTTGTGAAGTTCTGAAATGGATGATGCTTTGTTTATGCATATATAAGTGATAACTGTGTTTATAAATTTATAATATGCACGCTGTTTATATGTGCTCTGTCCCTGCTTTTACATGTAAGCAAAACTCACCTATATCCCTGGATATCAAAAAATTAATGCTTAAGTATTGGATAGAAATGATGGGTGTTTATGCTTGCTTGTCTGTGTGAATATATACATGATATATATATATATATATATATATATATATATATATATATATATATATATATGTTTGTGTCCAGGTGCTTACTTTGTTATAACAACAGAATGGAAATAACATCTTGAAGAAAACAAATCATATCCTCCTTTCAAAACAAAATTCAGCTTTGATTACTGAAAAGAAATTGTTTGTAACATCCTAAATTTTTAAAAAAAAAATTCAAGTTACAATATTACATAAATATTGTAAGAATAAAATTTCACAGTAAAAACTTTCTTTTTCAGGAAAATCGAAAATTTTATTTTTGAAATCTGATTTCATACTTAGACTAGCATTATGAAATGATGATTTTTGGTGGATATCTCGTGATTTTTAAATAAGAGATGATCGAGAATTTCTATGTCGAACGAAAAGTGAATTTTTTGAATTCCCTGTGATCGATCAAGTGTTGGACTTCGGGATCGAGGTAGTGGATGCTGGAATGATTGTAGATGGTAGGAAAAATGCAACTAAATTTTCATATACAGTATTGTGTGAGATTGGAATCAAAATAGGGTTTGACTCTGAGTTTTGCAAGGGGTAGTTGCAAGGAAATTTCGTCGTTGCCACCATGTTTCTGGCGATCGCACCAGGGGGGTTCAAACCATTGGGTATCAGGGAGGCTTCGAGCAAGAGGGCATGTTCGCCGATGGCTGGGGGAGGTGGTTCGAAGCGGGTTTTGGCAACCCAGTTTCATCTCAGTCGAACCCATATGCAAAATCTTCAAATTTGAGAAAACTCTTGGATCGGGAAGTTCGTGCTGTTTGGGCAAGATGGTGATGACTTGTTGGGGGTGCAGGCCATGGCCAGAACGTCGTTGATCTGTTGGGCACGGATACGTGCAACTCTTCGTGTCAGCTCGTGTGTTTGGGAAGAACGTGTGTTTGGGAAAAAAGGAAGAAGGTCGGGTTCGAGCTAAGTAGAAGTCAATGGGTTGTTGTAGCATAACAGGTTTTAGGAAAATTAAAAAAAAAAATATGTGTCCAGGTTTTCAATCTCAACAGGAAAAAAAAAAGGTGAACCAGATTTTTATAAAAGTAAAATTTAGTTCAAATATTAATAGGTGGTT
This sequence comes from Allium cepa, assembly GCA_030765085.1. Taxonomy (NCBI): domain Eukaryota; kingdom Viridiplantae; phylum Streptophyta; class Magnoliopsida; order Asparagales; family Amaryllidaceae; genus Allium; species Allium cepa. The sequence goes on along the minus strand of CM060945.1, from coordinate 873,370,202 downwards.
AGGGGGATAAGCTCTTGTTTCAACTAAAAATCTATTCAGCAAGATTTTAAACAAATTTAAAGGATAGTTTAAATTTATTGATATAATTTGGTAATAATTTTGTCAAGTTGTTTAAATGACTCTCCAAGTTTTTCCAAATATAATGACGGCGAAGTCGAGAGATGATTAACCAAAGGTTTTTAAGGAATTTTGTAAATGTTAAGCATTCAATTAAATTAAGTTGTTAAGTGTAATTTCTTAATAATCCGAAGATGATTAATTTATGAGATAAATCAAAGGAAAGATTAATTAAGGTGATAAATTAGGATAAATGGTTTTATCTTTTAAGATTAATGATTTATTGACAAAACTGAGTAAAGAGTTAATTACTTAATAAATGGAAGAATAATTAATTTATGGAATTAACTAGTTAATGGTAATTAATTTAAGGTTAATTTATTTATAAATAAATGATTAAGGGTTAATTTATGGTTAAGGTTTGTAATTAATAAATGTTAATTTACCTGGATTAGTAATTAATTTGGTTTTAATAAATCAGATAATTTATTAACCTTACTTATGAATATTTGGATGTTAATTAGATGTTCAATTGTTTAATCTCTACTGTGTGATGCTTTGTGATTTGAATTGTTTTAAATTCAAGCTGTGATGAATGAAATTTATTTATTTATAATGCATTCATATTTCCTATCTGTGATTCTATGTATATAGATAAGCGTTATCTATACCGCTTATCGATATTGCGGTGATGTAATCTGTGATGATTGAATGATGTGCACTATTGTGTTTAAACCCCTGGACCACACCATACACACACAATTATGGATTTCACGAGGAAATCGATTAAGTCACAGATTTTGAAATGATTTTAAAAGTTGAATATTTTAATTCAATTGATTTTGGAAATGGATTTGGGTTAAATGTTAAAGCTTTTGAAATGGGGTTTTTAAGATAAAAGCTATTTTGAATAACTTGGTAAAGTTTCAATTTAAATAATCCAAATTTTGAAATTGAATTCCATGATTTGGAAATTATGATTAAAGATGTTATAAATGTGTTTATATGAAGTTAAACCATTTTAAAATATTGGTTTGAGAATTTGGATTTGACCCAAGGGTTTCAACTCGTATGAATGAATCAGATTTCCAAAATGAAACTGTTTGTTTAAAAGAATAAAGGCTTTCAGATAAGAAATGAAATTCCAGTTTAATTAAAGGAATTTCAAGATTGAATTGAAAAAGGGTTTTCTAAGTTATGAATGAATTCTTTTTGAAAGCTATGAATTGAATCTATTATTTTTAACAGATTTAAAAATGGCGATTTGTTTAAACCATCCAAAATAAAATTGTTTTGAAAGCTATAGGTTAAATCTTTGTTTTAAAGATTTAATGAGTTAATCCAATTGAAATGGAAATTAATTTGGAAAATCTACGAATGAATCTTTTGTTCAAAAGATTTAAAGTGTGGAAATTGTTTAGACCGTTGAAGGTTGTTAAAATGAATCTTTTTGTTTTAAAAGATTAAAATAGTAATTTGTTAAACCATTTGAAAAGGAAGTTTGGGGTTAAGTTATGACTTAATTGAGATCCCATTATCCATATATTTTTAAATATCGCGCTCACTATTCGGTTTAGCCGGGAGAGGACCTTTGTGTCATATATCCCATTCCGAATATGTGATACGTCGTTATGGATAGCATTTGAAGACCGGTGGTGAAGACCGGATATTTTCGAAAACGAAAGGGTTTCTTGTCGATTGTCTCTGCACTGGCTGATCCCCGGTATAGATATCTCCATATGTGATGGGAAATCCGAACGTGATTAGGGATTATCCGGATTGCAAGGACTTCTTTGGAAGTGCCTTCGGTTCTGTTCGAACCCGGAACAGACTTGTATGGATTGTGTGTCTGACATTACATTTTGAGATATAAAGCAGATTTCTTTCAAATGCATTTCTGTTGGTGGCGGAGAATTTATTCTCTTAGCTTTACACCCTTCTCTGAAACGTACGAGCTCAGAGGTTATGTAGTTGAAGGTTATCAGCGATATATTCCCAATTTGGTAATGTGACATGCTAAGTGTTGCTGTGTAATGATCATTGTTTGATCATTTGTGATAGGATCATTTGTTTGATCATTTATCTTTGTGATCATTACTTTGATCATTTGTTGACCCAAAGCATGGCTTTGTACCAAAGCGTAGCTTTGTGGACGAGACTTCGTCGAGCCTCACAAATCGGTAATGGTCGAAACAGGAATCGTGCGGCAAGGTTTCAGGAGTAGCTCCCCTAGGGTATGACCATTCCTTCTGGAAAAGGGTAGTATCATGGTATGGAGCCCAGATACTTACTCATGTGGAAACACTATATTTATTTATGTGTGATGTTGGATTAGAGGTACCTCGTTTAAAGGTCCCAAAGGACCGGGGGTGGCATATCTGAGGGTTTATAATATCCCTTGGGAAAAGGGGTTCCCGACCTTGTTTGGCAGAGAACGGTTTGGTTCTCGGGGCGTCCCACCAGAGGCGTTCCCATGTGGCAATAGGAAGTTCCTTAGCCTGACCATTTGTTGGAAAAATCCAAAGAAACAATACGCGCCTTGTATGGTTTTAGTTGTATAACCTGCCATGGAATGTGGCTGTAACCCGCTATTGAACATGGTAGCTATAGTAGGCATAGTTCGAAATGTCTATGCTGGCTAAGATTTATATTCTACTTTCGAAATGTTTTCTGCACTGTGCACTTATAATAATAATATCAAAGAAATTTGCGTATCAAGCATGTTTGACTATCATAAGAAGAAATCTCCTCCAATTTTGCGTTTGCATTGTGTGTGTGGCGGGAGGTCTTATGGTAGTTTCATTTTCCAAAAGCATTGCGATTTAGAAATTTAAATCTTTGATTGTTTTTAAAAGACCAAATGTTTTTGTTTGCTCATACCAGTCCCACGACTGACCTGGAGTTTATTGTTCCTTTCCTAAACTCTGGGTGCCCACAATTTTCCACACGGGAAGTCTAGAGTTTATTTTTCAGATAATTAGGTTCAGTAGATTATCTGGAGCTGGTTCAGTCTCTGGATCACACCAGTCTTGCTTATCTTAGTGAATTGTGATGCTGGATCGAGCTGCTTTTGTTGGAGTTCTCTTATGGAGATTATCTTAAAGATTATCCGCTGCTATTTCTTGTATTAGATCTCTGATGTATATTGATATCTATTGGATCATCTGTTGTATCAAATATTGTATCTAAGCTGTATATCTATATATTATTCTTTTTTTTTTCCGTCGTGTTGTTTACTTAATGTTGTTATAAGCTCCGGCGACTCGGATTTGAACGATCGAATCTACGGCATTCGAATACGATATGAAGTATGGATGTCGATTTTCGAGCTGGCAAAATCCGAATCGTTACAATAGGATAACATCATATATCACAATAACTGTAAATAAATCAGTACTATGGAGGAATCCAGTTGGATCCCTCCAACCTGTCACCTGCAGCAAATATACATATTAGAATATGTGTACAATGTCCGCTTCAAGGGAGAAGGGCGTACAAAAGGGTCATCCGCTCATACACGGGAACGTATAGGGTCATCTGCCTAGGCAGGTATATATCCGAATACCAATCAATATATCATATATGATCCAAACAATCATCAGTCATCATATAATAAATTACTTATCACTTATATAAAAATATTAGTGAGTCAGAAAGAGTGAGTTGTACTCACATTGTATCCAATAGCAGTTGCGGTGTTTTATTTCGAATAAAATTAAACGCACGTTTAATTTTACCCAAAATTCACACTAGCTCCAATCAACTCCAAACCAGATCCATCGTGTAGTGCTCATCAAAGCGGACCCAATGCAATTCGTTTCGTGAAATTCCGACCTCGTACAACAAAGTTATACAGTTTTAAAGATCATACAATTTAATATATATTAAAATCAATTTCACTTTTATTTTATTTTAACCTCCATCAAATCCAGGCCGTTGATTTTCAAATTCTAGATCCAGGCCGCCGAAGCCTTATTCTTCCACCCATCGTTTCTTTTACGTGAAAAAACCCACTCAGCCGTCGACGTTCATAAATTTTCGCACCACCCACGATCGATTTTCGATCGATCAAACACCTTCATTCAAAAGGCCACGACGAGCTCCCTCATCACCGCCAATGCCGACGAACCCGGTCGCGGCATGCCTTTGGAAATCACGTTCGAATGTGATGACTTTGAGCGACGATTGCTGCAAATCTACTGCCCTAATCGCGATCATGACCGTTGATCGTGAAGATCTCTCCACCCTCTACGTTTTTGTAGTTGAAGAATTTTCGTGAAAGTGGATGGATGTGGAGATAATCGAGGAAGAAGAAGAGGGGATTTCGGCCATTTAATTATTTGCTGGCGGCTAGAGTTTAAAACCCTAAATGTTTTGCAAAAGTTAAAAGTGATGGCCTTATATAGAAAATTGCAAAACACTATTCATCCGAAATTTTTCCGAACTCGAAACGAAGCGTGCCGCCTGACGTTTATAATGTTTTACCCCTATTTTCGAACGCAATGGAATATATATTGAGAGCCAATTCAATCGTATTTGAAAGATAGGTTTTCAAATCGAATTATTTAAATTTAAAATTCACTTGAACAGATTTCTACGCGTTGTAGCTTGCCCCGTACAAACCATAAATCCGATTGACACGAAGTTTGAAATCTTACAAAAATTTAACATTACGGATCCAATGAAACTAGTTTGTCAAAATCTAAGACTGTTTGAAAAATGGCTATTTTTACTCGTCAATTAAATATTAAAATATTCAATTTCTACAAATTAACTTTTAATTCGCTTTCAAAAGTTCTCTAACATCATTCTAAATCAAACAAGATTTAATATAACTTTACAAATCATTTTTATTCATATTAAATCCAATTTCTAATTATTTATACAATTTTAAATATTAAATTAACAATTAAATTATTCAATTAAATCCTTATATTCGAAATATAAGTTATTCAATTAATAATAATAACTTGTGAATATTTAAAATCGATTAAATATATGAATATGGAATGACGGAAATTCTTGGTAGTTACAGAGTCAGTTTTGGACATCTATCTATAATTCGAATTGTCATGATCTAATGATTTCCGTTCAGGGTCCAAAATAAATAGAGTCGATACATTAGTGTACCTTAGAACCCAAGCCCTATTCTCAATGACGGGTCTCGTGTAGATCTCATTGTACCTCTATATCAAGCATTCGTGATATATGACCTACTCAGTTTACTTGAAATCTATGTGGATCCACCATACACTCTATATTGAGCTTTGCTATTATATGATCCACTCGTAGATGATCGTCATCACTCCCCCTCCTAATCATCATGGATTTCTTAACATATATCATGTATAATTTCATGCAATCATATTTGTGTATTACAAATGAAGACTAATGTCATTTCATCATCAATCTATATGTATGGTCACCACTGAAAGATTAATAATAAATATGACCATTAATATAAGGCCAATAGACTTATGATCACTAATATTGGACCAATACTAAACATGATCATTATGATAAGACCAATACCATTCATCAAAACAACAACCCAAGGTCAATACCAAGAGGTATGAACTTGCATTCCACTTTCCCGAGTAGCATAAAAGTCTATCCGAAGTCAAAAGATGGAAATCGGGTTAGTCGAGAAGTGAGATGCTCTAGATCTAGGCATTATTACCCAGGCTAGCTATTAACCAAGGGACTAGTCAGTGCCATCGGTTTGTGCTTTGAGTTAAGAAATAATGCCTAGCTTGGAGAGGGATTGGAGCCTCGGTTTTTACTAGTACTTTTTGGCCGCCTTCTCCATTAAGTCACCCGACCATCCCATCATGTTGTTTACATCACGCGGTTGAAGTTTGGTGCCTTGTGGTTGAGTCTGCATGCTGATTACTATGAGTGCTAAGGAGGGATGTTCGTTTCATCATGAATCCTTTTCCCAATCATTTTGCTACCGAAATGTGATGTGCATCTTGGAAACCTTACACTTTACCACATCGCCTTCGTTTTAGATGCATATTTTTATGCTAACGCAAATGGTACACACCAATTCACACACATGTACACTTATACTTCACAATTCATGTTTCAAACTTTACACGGTTTCATCTCATGCAACTTTGCACACATGATGGTCACTATGGCTACAAGAGATGCTCATGACTTATTTATACACTTATAAGTTTTCACATACACATATATTTAAACAAATAATTTGACTATCTAATAATCAAATATTTCATTTATTTACTACATATTTTCGATAGAAGTCCAAATATCTTCTTCTATTATTTTATAAAATCATGCGACTATTGTATAAAATACTTAATTACCTTGTAGATAATCTTAAACCTTCTAGCTTATTTTTAAAAGTTGTAAACTTAACATTCGATGCTATGTGAATAAAATCTTGAAAGAATTGTATTAATTAATCTTTGTTGAAACATAATATGATGACTTAATTGTGTTATGTTTTAATTCATTTTATAACAAAATTTGTTAATTGAAACAAAATAGGAAGAATAATATTACTGATTAATTCCTTGTTTTACAATTGTGTCGAATCTAGTACTAAATCTTTGTTTAAAGGAAATATTCTATTTCACATACTACATGTATATTATTTCATTTTGTTTCCAATTTTGTTTTGGTTTGTATGTGTGGTTGAGTTTATATAATATGTAATATCTTTTATATGGGTGTGTGTATTTGTATTTAACTCAAAGTTTCAAAAGAGGGTTTGTGTAATATGTAGTAGCAAACATTTAAACTACTTTAATTGGACATTGTATTCATTGATTTATTGCATGTAATATATATAAAGTCTATTTCGACTTAATTGCTACGCAAAATATTTATTGTGTGTGTGTATGTTTGTGTATATTTATTTATACATGTTAACATACACACACACACACACACACACACACACACACATATATATATATATATATATCTTTATTTTAAAATTAAAAAAACTTTCATGTTCTAAATGACAAAGGCAGATATAGAGGGGAAATATATTTATTGCAGTGTAAATCCCGACACTTAAACAGCGTTCGCGTTAACTGCGTACACTTTTCATAGGTTGCATTTATACTATACACATGGGTGTATTTTATGCACTCATTATAATATGAAATTAATTAAAATTAATTAAACAATATTTAAACAACTATAATAATATAAAGATAATTTTTAAAGAAAACTTTAGAAAAGTTCTAAATGAATTTTGACTACGTAGGCCCAATAAAGATCCAAAAGGATTTTTTGGAATTTACCCTATTATCTCGCTTCCGATTCGCCCTGTTTCTTCAATAGTATCATTGCTCAATAGTCTATGTAGTTTTAGTTAGTTAGCTTGATGCTAGCTAAGCTTTCCCTCTTAGTACGGTGTCTAGAAAGGTAATATCTAGGATTGGAATTAGATAATCAAGTGCCCTATCCGACCTGATTATTAACCAAGCCTACAAGATGAAGTGGGCCCAAAGGTTGCCCCTAATAATAAATATCCAAATTGAATTGGTCTTTAAGCTAATTTGTGTTTTGAAAATTAAAGTTAATTTTTTTAAAATTTAATAGTTACAATGAGATATGTTTATTATAGAAGTTATAATATAACATAAAGTTTAAAAATGTTTGAAAAGAAACTAAAATTTTCAAAGTGCTTGAAAATTTAAATATTAATTTCAAAAATTAGTTTGTTAATAATATAAATTTATTTAAATGACTTAATTAATTTATGTATATATGCATGTATAATATAGATTGATAAAATCATGTCACCTTGAAATGTTAAAGATAACATAAGTATACAGGTACAAACGTAAAATAATTTTTCAAAATTAATAAATTTAACTATAATTGTTTAATTAAATGACTTAACCAAAGGTTAATTTATAAATTAAAACTCACATACACATATCTGTAATACTATAAAAATTATAGTATATAAATATTCAATATAATATGTCAAAAATTGAATAATAAATAAGTAATTAAAGAGATAATTAATATGATTTAATTTATACAATGTTAGATGTAAGATTGTTATATAAGTTAATTAAAATATAAACAATTTATAAATGAAACAATATAATGATTGTATAAACTAATTGTGTAACATTATAGACACCCAGAAAAGACTTAAGAGATACATATGTAAATGTATATATATCGCGATTTTGATGTGTTTAACACTTGAGTTACGAGGGTATTTCATGAGAAATACATTATTCCATAAATCGATAACACTCGTTATAATATATATTAAATATAATGATTCTTCAATATATTGGTGTCCTCCATCATGTATACATATTAATAAATTATTTGCATACTCCTTAGCTACTAAGCAAACTCAATCTATGAATGTTATGTTTAGTATTATTAATATATTGAGTAAACGAGGTAAGATAACACATGTATTTGTTGAGCAATCCTAAGGTACATATATTATACTGTAACGACCCGGAATTTTGGATATCTGAAATTGAAATATTTGATTGATTTTAAATAATCAGGTGTTAATTTTTAACTTGAATTTCAAATAAAACCATTCATTTGATGATTAAATTTTGAGTTAATAATTGAATATTGGGTAAATTAGTAAATCTTAAGTTTATAAGTTTGTTAAAAATAATTTGAAGACTTATAAAATTTGTATGGAAAATACTAAAGATAATAAAAGTTTTAAATTTGAATTTAATAGTGGTTTTTTCAGTTTAAACAAATATATTATTTAACTTGACATTTAAAATTAGCCTTCTGGGACACAGTCTTGGATTTCAACGAAACTAGTTACATTGGATCCATAATAGTGTATTATTATCGGATTTCAAATCTCGTAACGTTTGAAGTTATCGTTTGGTCGTACAGTTTGTAAACGCACTAATATCTATATCAAAAATTCAATATAATAACTGGATCCAAAAGGCTATCTTCTCTATACGATCGAATTAGGACTCGAAACCATTTCCATTGTGTTCGAAATAGGGGTATAACGTTATAAACGCCTAGCGGCACACCTTAGTAGGAGGTAAAGATTTTAACTGCGGATTCGAGACGTTTTAAAAATTTATAAAATATTTATATATTGGATTGGACAATAACTTCACGTCCATACTATTTCCCTTCATTTCAGAAGCACTGTAGCTCGCCTGTTGCACGCAAACCATTTTGAGCATGTTTCCCTCCATTTATTAACAGACGCGTGCAGATTTTCAAAAAGAAAGAGAAAAATAAATAAATGGCCGAATGAAAAAAAAATTAGAATGGCCTTCTCATTCGGAAAAGGTCTTCTCCCTTCCTCTTTTCAGATTATTTCATGAATAAAAAAATAAACGAGTGGAAATCGCGACGAGTTATGGCTCGATTTCAATCGGTATCAGAGGGGGGATTTTCGATCGTCGAGGTGGTGGCCTTTTACGTGGAGGGCTCTGCGTGCAACTCTAGGCTAGGGTGACGAGGGGAGGGTTTAGGGCGATGATGGTGGAGGTGGTCTGGTCGAGCTTGGTGAGGGGTTTGTAGAGGAAGTCGGGGTGTTGTTTTGCGAGGTGAAGTCACATGACATCGGGGGTTAGGTCGCGTTCGTTGTGCGGTGGCTGCTCGATTTCTGGCGAGGTGGTGGGGGCTTAGGCATCTCGGGTTGGAACCTGAGGCAGTAAGTTATTCGGAATTATATTTTTCAAATGAAATTTAACATATATATGTGTGTGTATAAATTAGAAAAGAATATAAAAATATATACATATTTTTTTAACTTACTATTGAACTTTAAAAATATATCTTATGGTAATTAGGATATATTAATCATATCATAAATCGAATATTTATAAATTCTTAAATTGTTTATGCGAGGTCAAAATCGTCAAATAGAGTCGAGTTTGAAGTGGATTGCATACAAAGATAAAGGTGAGTTAATCTCCCTCGAATTTGGAATTTCCAAAATTAATTTTAAGTGGTTAAAATTAATTTTTAGTTGCTTGATTGAATTTGATAATTATTATCAGTTTGGATGTGATATTATATATATAATAGTGTGTGTGTGTGTGTGTGTGTTGGAGTGGTTGATGTTCTCGGATTATATAGCGGATGAGACCCTATGCCTCCCGCATAATTGCGGATGACCCTATATACCACGGTATTCCCCTCGAAATGGGATTGGTATTTTTATACTGTGCTAACATTTGTGGATGCAGGGAAAATAGGTTGGAGGAAGCCAATTGGTTTCCTCAAAAATGTTGAAATTATTTACATATTCGGTGATATGATTTATCAGGTTTATCTGTGATAGGTTATATTGGAAAATTTAAATTTATTTGATGCTATGATATTGCTGGATATATTTCGGCATTTTAAATATCAAAAATATAAAAATTAGATTTTGAAGAAAAATAAATAGGGAATTTGTAAGTAAAATATTTATAGTGAAGTTGGATAAATTAAAGGAATGAATTTGGAAAAAAGGTAAAAAGTTTGATTATAAAATCCTATTAAATAAATTCCGAGCATGGAAAAAAATAGAGATTTGAATAAAAGAGTTTTAAGGACTTAAGTGATATTGCTTAAGAATAAAAGAATTTATTTTAAATTCAAGATTTAAATGGCCTTGGAAAATAAAAGGGAATTTGAAATAAAATATGGAATTGATGTTTCAGGTAAATGAGATTTTAAGTCATAAAAAGGAAGTGAAATTTGAAACTCGGAGGTTTTGGGAATAAATTTGGGTAAATCAAGAAATAACTTTTAAAATGTAATTTAATTAAGGAAATTGATTTGAAAATCGATCAAGCGTGTGAGAAGTGATTAATAGAGAAAATGGGACTATGGAAATTTTAAACAAAGTTTTATTGATAAAGTGAGATAATTGTCAGTGGATAATTTGAAATTATAAATTCATGGTGGGAATTTATGAGGAGATGGATAAATCAATTTTAAAATATATAGTGGTTTATTTTTAGAAATGTGAGGAAGAAAATTTATGGGATTGGAACGTAAACTAAAACTGGAAGTAAATCGAGAGGGATTTATAAATGATTAGATGGGCTATATTAAAGTGGGAAATGTATTTTCTAAGAAGTTAAGTATATTTTCAAAGAAAGAGTTTTAAGTATTAATCAGAAAGTTTAGAGGTGTTCTAAAAGAATGTTTTTATAAAAATTTATTATTTAATTGTTTTAAAAATTTTAAAGTAAATATTAATTAAGTTAGTTATAGTAATTAATTTTTATAAAAGGTTAAATCGATATTATTATTTTAAAAAGGGAAATTATTTAATATTAATATTTTATGTAATAGGTTTATTAAAAGTAGCTTTTGGATAAAATTTTACTTACCGATTATTATAGAATTTCATAGCTACTATTTTGAATAAAGCGATTTAAGTAGCTTTATTTTAAATATTTTAAGTGTATATTTTCGGATAAAGTGATTTAATTTATTTAAAATCTAAATTAAATAATACTTGATGGTTATAGGTGGAAATAAAATATTTGGTTGAATGATTGTTTATTTGATAGTTACATAACCGACTATCAAATTTGGACCCAAATATAGCTTTGGAAATATCTAGAAGAAGTACGAAAATTATATGGTACAGTTACCATTCGTGGTGCTATACTATACGTATAAACTTATTAATTCTTCTAGGACGTTGATAGGGAAATCCATCCACTAACGGTTAGAGGGTGATCTTCGATCTTATCTTCGTCTGTGTATTTCCTAAAGAACTGGGGTTGAGTTTACCGGAATTAGCGAACATTGTTTCAAAGCGACCAGGATCGGATTTGTGAGCCGAAAACCATTTTGATCCAACGAGTACATTTTCGAAATGAAAACAAGAGCTTGGAGTCGAAGAAGGAGCAGTGAAGTGCAAGGGCTAATCGCTACTAATCCTGAGAGTGATTCCAAAATGGATGTAATAGGAATTATGCCTTCAGTTCTGCTCGGATTGGGAACGGACTTGTATGGATGAACGCTATCAGTAAACTGTCATTGGAGGACAGCGATCATTTTATGTGAATATTTCTAAAAAGGTAATCGTAGCCGCTAGTCTCATCAACCGGGAATGACTGAAAATTAGGGGATATGAAGAAAGGCTATGTGAGTAGCATCCAAGTAGGGTATGGCTATCACCTTTCTAGATAACCTCGGACATTATCACTACATGTGAAAGGAGCTCGAAAAGGGCGGGAACACCTGGGATGATAGTATATTCGGTCTATTCAGTTTAGGAATAGTCCGGTTGTAACAACCCGCATATTTTACGATTGAGTATTTAAGCATTTTATTTAAATATTTTATCATTAATCGGATTTTAGTCCAAAAAGTTACTTTTTGCATACGGTCAAACTATGACTCAGAACAACTTCCATTGAGTTCAAAACACCGTTTGCGATCTTTTTGAGTGTAAACTTTGATATGTTTGAGAGTTAGTGGAATTTTGTTACTTCTTCACTTTGGGTTTTGGGTTTGGTTTAGCCCATTCGCCTAAACTATTAATTCTAACTCTACCCCCTTCTCTTCATAACTTTACTTTCATTTTCTAACACTCAAGCTTCATCAAAAATGGAGGAAGGAATGGGAAATTAAAACTCCAAGCCCTAGTTCATTTGAAAATTCAACATCCAACTCCAAATTCAAAGAGATGCCGTTGATTCAAGCTTCTTGTGTAGAGATTCAAGTGTGGTTGATTCGTCCTTTGCTTTTAGGCTTCTCCTTCATTGATTTTTTGTAAAGGTGAGAATTTTATCTCACATCTTTGTCTATAACTATCTTTGATTGTTAGGTATGAATTCCTAACACTTATTCACGTGCATTTGCTTTTGGTTTGGATTGAATTGGTGAAAATCCCAATTTTTAATGTTTGGGTTCAAATTCTTTAAAACTCCAACCTTTGATGTTTGTACACGTTTTTGGTGATGAATCGAGGAGCCAATAGGACCGGGTAGCCGATAGGCGTAATCCCATGGAGTTCGTGCTCGATCGGTTGCAAATTGAGTGAGTTTTGAGCTTCAAAACCCTTAGGTCGCTCGGCCTGCATATGAAGGATTTACGGCCTGCATTTAGGTCGTTCCTCCCCCATAGGTCGTTAGGTCGCTCAACCTTAGGACGTAAACATAGGTCGCTAGAACGCTCAGCTTTCTTCACTTCATTAAGTCGCTCGGCACTGGTTAGGTCGCGTGCACTTAGGCCGCTCCCCTATAGGTCGCGCCGTGCTAGGTCATTGCTCGGCCTTGTATCCATTGGATCGTTAGGTCGCTCGGCCATCTTTATGACTTACGTTGCTCGGCCTTCTCATTCGCCTTAGATCGTTAGGTCGCAACCTCTTTAGGTCGTTAGGTCGCTCGGCTTGTGAGTCGCTAGGTCTCTCGGCCTACTTTCCTTCTACCCCTTAGGTCGTTTCATGTTAGGCCGCCCACCTCCTTAAGCTGCAAGCTCTTAGGTCGCTCGGCTACATATTGAGTCGCTCGTCTAGGTCGCGCCATTTGGGTCGAAACCTCTTAGGTCACTCGGCCTTCTTCACAACATAAGTCGCGCCATGATAGGTCGCGTCATGCTTTAGGTCGCGCCAAGACTTAGGTCGTGCCATGTTAGCTGCTCCATTAAGCCGTGTGCTATTTCTTGAGCCGCGGATTTCTCGTGTTGACTTATGTTAAGTCGTAAGTCATGACTTTTGTGTCGCTGGGCTATTTCCACTTTGATGAATTTGGAACCGAATTCTTTGGATTTCATTCACGTCTTCATATGTGAAATTTTGTGATTGATCGTTTCGATGACCATTTTGTGATTTGTCATTTTAAAAAATATACAAACCTTTACTTCACTCGTACGAGAAATCTAATTAAATGGCTTCGTAAAACAAGTGGTATGAAACGCTTGCGTCTACTTCGTCGGTTAATTCTTGGACTTGTTCGATTGAATCTCTTGTGACAATTTTCTAGTGGAAATCAACAATTTGTTCGTAAATATTTAAGTTTAGCTAGTGGTTATGGGACATGAAGCTAAGCTTTTATATTTACTAGTTTATTGTAATTGACACTTCTTGATGATCGTTGATAATCATTTTTGTGATTTAGACTAGCAAATGTGCGATGTCTCTTTGTCTACGAGGGAGACTAAACCCCGTTTCTGTGGAGCTTCGGCTCAATTTGGTAGGGTAGCGACCCATGGTCTTCGGGCCGTTTTATGGAGCTTCGGCTCAAAATTAAAGGTTAGCAACCATGGAATAGCGTTCCATTTTGTGATACACGTGTTGGTGGGTTTTCATGCTCCCGTTTTGTGATAGGCCTCCCCCCTTTTTGTGATTTTTGGATTTCCATCGATGATTTCTAGAATTTGTGTTTCACCAATTTTCTTGATTTTCATTGATATGTGTTATCAATATTTGTGCATTGGTGAATTTGTGTGTCATTAACTTTTTGTGAATGAAGATATTGAGTATGACATTCCTTTTGATCTTTGAGAAGATTCTTGTGATATTGATTAATCTCTTGTTGATTTTCAATTACTTACTTATCACAGCATGGCATTGTGAATATTATATCTTTTGTCATATCTCTTATTCTATATCGTTTCATCTGATATTTATAGCTAGACTGATCCGTTTATTATTTTCTTATTAAATAATACACGGGTCAGATCGAGATGTTACAGGTGCTTCTGCTTGACTTCACATCTGGGATTATCACCTTGACTTTTGGCTAAATACTTAGATTAGTAGTTTTTGATGTATACATTTGAGATATGGACTCATTGATGTATCCATATTCTTCTGTGTAGCACTTGTAGCTATTCTTTTGTGATATTGTGGGTCTTGTTTGACCACTACTTTGATGTACAGTTTCATGTGTATATTCATATCTTTTTCCGCCTTTGTGATATGGATATCTGTGACTGATTTGTGTTATGTTTATTTCTATGTTTGTTCCGAAGAATATATAAACCGCTGTGTAGTAGCGTTGAGTTTGTATCGGTATGTCGGACTTCCTTGTACTATCTGACATATTGGTGCTCGCACAAAGCAATTACAAGGATGGTCACTCCTCAACAGCCTAATTCTCCATGCAAGTTGACGGCATTACCCCGTAGTGTCCTTGGCTAGCATGGGTATAGAGGTGGGACATCTCAGCTTGGTATCAGAGCCAATCTTCGAAACAATGTAGAATAATCTAGCAAGGATCATCGTCCTAAGTCCATCTTAGGAGTCGTGCTTTAGGATTTAATTCGAGTCTTCGTACCGATTCATCCTATTTTCCTAATGATTCCTTGTTTATCAATCAAGGTTGCTTGATATTCATTTGGTGAATAACCTTATCCTTCTTCTTTCTTTCTTTCAAAAAGGAAGAGAAATGGTTAGACCTGGCCGTCCCAGCACCGGTCAATCTCGTGCTACTCCCCAAGATGGAGTATTTATGTCTGCCCAGCAGCTTCTTAATCTAGTAAGGAATGCTCAAGCAGCCGGATCTAATCCGGAGTCTACTCACCCTAGGTCTGGATTTGCACGTTTGTGCAGCGATTATACTAATTTGGGTGGGAAGCCATTCAAAGGTTCTGAAACAATTATTGAAGTCCAGGCTTGACTGAGATCGTGCGATCGAATCTTTTCTCGCATGAATCTTATTGATCTTCACCGTGTTTAGGTGGCCTCTAGTATGCTCCAAGAAAGAGCATTAGATTGGTATGAGCTTCTTATTTCTGAAATAGTTGAAGCGGATCTTACTTGGAAGAAATTCCGAGAACGCTTCGAACTAAAATTTGTGCCAGAAGCCGAGAAGGTGACTTTGGCCCGCCGTTTCATTTTCCTTGTTCAAGGTGAATCCTCTGTGGCAGATTATGTCGCATCATTCGAGTCATTTTTTAAATATGGGGTCGAGTGCATAAACACCCCATTGAAGAAGAACCAAAGATTTGTCTATGGATTGAATAAAAATCTCAAGAAGCCATTACTTCTAAAGTTAGAATTTCTTTTGATCAACTCGTTGATATCGCTCTTCGACTCGAGGAGGCGGATAAAGAGAGTGATGTTGAAGTTATGGGTGCCAGACCGAACTTCAACAACAAGAAAAGGCCTAATAAGTTCAAAGGTCCTTATCCCAGTAAGAAAGGGAAGCAAACAACTTCGGTGGCGAAGACTCCTACCTCTAGTAGTGGGCAATGCTACAATTGTGGTTCTAAGGACCATTATGCAAATGTTCAAAGTCCCGAGCTTGTCGCTATTGCAAAAGCCCGGATCATTATTTAACTTCTTTTCCCAAACTTCAAGGCAGGAAGGAGGGAAAGCTTAATGTTGCTCAAGCCCCTGGCAACACATCTCGTGGTAAAGCTACTTCTCATTCTATCCTTGATGGCATTATTTTATTTCGTCATCATCCTATTCGAGTTCTTTTTGATGCGGGTGCGTCCCATTCTTTTATATCAAAAGGACTTGTTGATACCTTTTCTTTGGATGTTTTGTGTTTAATGATTTCTTTGAGAATTGCGAATCCGGTTGGTGGATCCGCAACAATTAGTTTATTGTGTAAAGATGTCAAGATTATTTTGTGTGATTTTTCTTTCCGAGCCGATTTGCATGTTCGCTACTTAGGCTTTGGAATGATTTTGTGAATGGATTGGCTTAATCGTTATGAAGCCCAAATCCTATGTCCTGAGCGGACTATTCATCTTCGACATCCTCAATCTGTTAAGCAGATTTCTATTGATCTTAAAGATTTGGTTCCAGCTTGGTTGCATCTTTATATTCTTTGAATCCTCATGATGACGATAATGATGATGAGGAAGATATTATTTCTCTTATTCACGTTATTCGTGAATTTTTCGACATATTTGAGCCCGTTTTAGGATTACCACCTAAGCGAGCAAATTGAGTTCAAAATTAATCTCATCCCTGGAGCTCAACCTGTTACTCGTCCTCCTTATCGTATGTCCAATAAGGAAAATGAGGAGATGGGCAAACAATTATCCGAATTGGAGACGAAGCAATTTATTCGCTCTAGTTCCTCGCCTTGGGGAGCTTCGGCTATTTTTGTGAAGAAATCGGACGGTACACATTAGGTTTTGCGTTGACTACCGCAAGCTTAATGATCTTACTATCAAGAATAAGTATCCTTTACCTCGGATTGATGATCTATTCGATCAACTTAGTGGTGCTAGAGTCTTTTCACAATTAGACTTAGCTACCGGTTTTCATCAGCTTCGTATTGCAGAGGATAGTATTCCTTTGACATCGTTCCATACTCGTTATGGATCTTATAAATGGATTGTTATGCCATTTTGTTTAACGAATGCTCCAGCTTATTTCGTTGACATCATGAATAAGTTTTCAAAGACTTCCTTGATCGGTTTGTTCTCATATTTATTGATGATATTCTTGTGTATTCAAAAACCGAGGAGGAGCATGAAAAACATCTTCGGATTGTGTTGGAAACTCTTAGGAGTAATCAATTGAAAGCAAAATCTTCTAAATGCCACTTTTGGCAACCTCGTGTGAAGTTTCTCGGTCATATTATTTCCGAATCTGGAATTTCCATGGATCCTTCAAAGATTGAAGCGATTCAAAATTGGAAGAGACCGGAGAGTGTGACGAAGATCCGTAGTTTTCTTGGATTGGCAGGTTATTACCGCCGTTTCATAAAGGACTTTTCCAAAATTTCCGTGCCTCTTAGTAGTTTGACGAAGAAAGGTGTTAAATACGTTTGGTCGGACAAATGTGAAGCTTCTTTTCAGAAATTAAAAGAACTCCTTTCTGATGCTCCTATTCTTGTTATTCCTGAAGGGAATCAAGATTTTGTTGTTTATACCGATGCTAGTCGCGTTGGTTTGGGTGCCGTTCTTATGCAAAGAGAACGTATTATTGCTTATGCTTCTAGGCAATTGAAGCCAGCCGAGACTAGATATGCCGCTCATGATTTAGAACTCGCGGCTATTGTTTTCACCCTTCGTATTTGGCGTCATTACGTTTGGGAGAGAAATTTGTTCTCTACACCGATCATAAATCTTTGAAGTATCTATTTTCTCAAAAGGAACTAAATTTGCGTCAACAACGTTGGGTCGAATTTCTTGCAGCTTATGATCTTGATATTCTTTATACCCCCGAAAAGGGAAATCGTGTTGCCGATGCATTTAGTCGTAAGCAACAAGTGGTTGTTTCTATGATGATATCCGAATGGAATGATCTCGGAATTCTATATACTTGTGAGATTCGAGATCGTGTTTCCGATTTATGTTCATCTCTTGCTTTATGTAGCCTTGAGGCTCATCCTTCTCTTTTAGACTGCATTCTTGAAGCTCAAAAGCTGGATCCCGAATTGGCTCTTCTTGGTCAAAATTTTAGGGATAAAATTGATATTGAAGGTTTGAAAGACTTTGATATTGATCCTCGTGGCGGTATTCAAAAATTGGTAGACTTATCGTGCCAAATATTAGTGATCTTCGTAAAGAATTTTAGAAGATTCACATCGTTCTAAATTTTCCATTTATCCTGGTAGTAGTAAAATGTACGCGGATATGAAGCGACTTTATTAGTGGAAGGGAATGAAATCTGATGTTGCTAACTTTGTTAAGTATTGCATAACTTGCCAACTTGTCAAGGGCGAACACCAAAGGCCCGGTGGGTTATTGCAACATTTAGAAATTCCAATGTGGAAGTGGGATCAAATTTCCATGGATTTTATAGACGGCTTCCCCCGTTCTCGTTCGGGTCATGATAGCTCATGGGTGATAGTTGATAGACTTACTAAATCCGCCCATTTTATTCCCATTCGGTCCAATCGAACCGTACCTCTTTTGGCCAAACTCTTTATTAAAGAGATTGTTAAATTACATGGAGTTCCTACTTCTATTGTTAGTGATCGTGATCCGTTGTTTACTAGTGAATTTTGGAAGAGTCTTCAAAATGCTTTAGGAACGAAGCTTAATTTTAGCACCGCTTATCATTCTCAGTCCGATGGAAAAACTGAGCGTGTGAATCAAACTCTTGAAGATCTTCTTTGTGCATATGTTCTTGATTTTAGTGGAAGTTGGGAAGATCACATTTCTCTTGTTGAGTTTTCCTATAATAATAGCTTCCAATCTAGTATTGGTATGGCTCCTTTCAAAGCACTCTATGGAAGGCCATGCCGATCTCCTTCTTATTGGCTTGAGGCTGGTGAGAAGCTGGGTTTAGGTCCAGCTTTCATTTGTGATTCCACAGAAAAGATTGATCTTATTCGTCATAGGATGAAAGAAGCCCAAAGTAGACAAAAATCCTATGCCGATAACCGGAGAAGGAAATTAGAATTTTCTGTGGGAGATCTATTGTTTATTCGTGTTTCACCTATGAAGGGTGTTGTACGTTTCAGTCGATCGGGAAAATTAGCGCCTCGATATATTAGGCCATTTCCTATCACCGAACATATTGGTTCTGTGGCTTATCGCCTTTTATTACCGGCTCAGTTTTCTGCTATTCATGACGTGTTTCACGTTTCTCGATTACGGAAATGCCTTCAAGATTCCGATTCTATTCTTGAGCCTGGTGTTGTGGAAGAAATTGAAGTTTCACCTAATTTAACTTATGAGCAACATCCTATTCGTATTATTGCTTCGGAGGTCAAATGCCTTCGAAATAAAGATGTTCCGCTTGTTAAAGTTCAGTGGTCCTCAAATCCTAAGGATTGCTCTTGGGAATCTAGAGAGTTCATCGAGCGAACACATCCGGACTTACTTTCTTGTGCTCTTTGAGGTGAATTTTTTATTTCAAATTTCTTTTGTGTTGATATGCTTTCATGGTTGTTACCTTATATTTTCTTCTTAAATATTGCGAGGATGTAATTTCTTTAAGGAAGGGAGTCTGTAACAACCCGCATATTTTACGATTGAGTATTTAAGTATTTTATTTAAATATTTTATCGTTAGTCGGATTTTAGTCCCAAAAGTTACTTTTTGCATACGGTCGAATTAGGACTCAGAACCACTTCCATTGAGTTCAAAACACCATTTGCGATCTTTTTGAGTGTAAACTTTGATATGATCGGAGTTAGTGGAATTTTGTTACTTCTTCACTTTGGGTTTTGGGTTTGGTTTAGCCCATTTGCCTAAACTATTAATTCTAACTCAACCCCTTCTCTTCATAACTTTACTTCCATTTCCTAACACTCAAGTCATCAAAAATGGAGGAAGGAATGGAAAATTAAAACTCCAAGCCCTAGTTCATTTGCAAATTCAACATCCAACTCCAAATTCAAAGAGAAGCCATTGATTCAAGCTTCTTGTGTGGAGATTCAAGAGTGGTTGACTCCTCATTTGCTTTTAGGCTTCTCCTTCATTGATTTTGTGTAAAGGTGAGATTTTTATCTCACATCTTTGTCTATAACTATCTTTGATTGTTAGGTATGAATTCTTAACACTTATTCACGTGCATTTGCTTTTGGTTTGGATTGAATTGGTGAAAATCCCAATTTTTAGTGTTTGGGTTTAAATTCTTTAAAAATCCATCCTTTGATGTTTGTACACGTTTTTGGTGATGAATCGAAGAGCCAATAGGACCGGGTAGCCGATAGGCGTAATCCCCTAGCGTTCATGCTCGATCGGTTGCAAATTGAGTGAGTTTTGAGCTTCAAAACCCTTAGGTCGCTCGGCCTGCATTTAGGTCGTTCCTCCCTCATAGGTCGTTAGGTCGCTCGGCCTTAGGTCGTAAACATAGGTCACTAGGTCGCTCGGCTTTCTTCACTTCCTTAAGTCGCTCGGCACTGGTTAGGTCGCGTGCACTTAGGTCGCTCCCCTATAGGTCACGCCGTGCTAGGTCGTTGCTCGGCCTTGTATCCATTGGATCGTTAGGTCGCTCGGCCATATTCACGACTTAGGTCGCTCGGCCTTCTCATTTGTCTTAGGTCGTTAGGTCGCAACCTCCTTAGGTCGTTAGGTCGCTCGGCTTGTGAGTCGCTAAGTCGCTCGACCTACTTTCCTTCTACCCCTTAGGTCGTTTCGTGTTTGGTCGCCCACCTCCTTAAGCCGCAAGCTCTTAGGTCTCTCGGCTACATATTGAGTCGCTCGTCTAGGTCGCGCCACTTGGCTCCAAACCCCTTAGGTCGCTCGGCCTTCTTCACAACATAAGTCGCGCCATGATAGGTCGCGCCATGCTTTAGGTCGCGCCAAGCCTTTGGTCATGACATGTTAGCTGTCCGTTAAGCCGTGTGCTATTTCTTGAGCTGTGGATTCCTCGTGTTGACTTATTTTAAGTCGTAAGTCGTGACTTTTGTGTCGCTGGGCTATTTCCACTTTGATGAATTTGGAACCGAAATCTTTGGATTTCATTCATGTCTTCTTATGTGAAATTTTGTGATTGATCGTTTCTACGACCATTTTATGATTTGTCATTTAAAAAAAATATACAAACCTTTACTTCACTCGTACGAGAAATCTAATTAAACAGCTTCGTAAAACAAGTGGTATGAAATGCTTGCGTTTACTTCGTCGGTTAATTCTTGGACTTGTTCGATTGAATCTCTTATGACAATTTTCTAATGGAAATCTACAATTTGTTCGTAAATATTTAAGTCAAGCTAGTGGTTATGGGACATGAAGCCAAGCTTTTATATTTACTAGCTTACCGTAATTGACACTTCTTGATGATCGTTGATGATCATTTTTGTGATTTAGACTAGCAAACGTGCGATGTCTCTTTGCCTACGAGGGAGACTAAACCCCGTTTCTGTGGAGCGTCGGCTCAATTTGGTGGGGTAGCGACCCATAGTCTTTGGGCCGTTTTATGGAGCTTCAGCTCAAAATTAATGGTTAGCAACCATGGAATAGCGTTCCATTTTGTGATACACGTGTTGGTGGGTTTTCATGCTCCCGTTTTGTGATAGCCTCCCCCTTTTTGTTATTTCTGGATTTCCATTGATGATTTCTAGAATTTGTGTTTCACCAATATTCGTGATTTTCATTGATATGTGTTATCAATATTTGTGCATTGGTGAATTTGTGTGTCATTAACTTTTTGTGAATGAAGATGTTGAGTATGACATTCCTTTTGATCTTTGAGAAGATTCTTGTGGTATTGATTAATCTCTTGTTGATTTTCAATTACTTACTTATCACAGCATGGCATTGTGAATATTATATGTTTTGTCATATCTCTTATTCTATATCGTTTCATCTGATATTTACAGATAGACTGATCCGTTTATTATTTTCTTATTAAATAATACTCGGGTCAGACCGAGATGTTACATGTGCTTCTGCTTGACTTCACATCTGGGATTACCACCCTGACTTTTGGCTAACTACTTAGATTAGTAGTTTTTGATGTATACATTTGAGATATAGACTCATTGATGTATCCATATTCTTTTGTGTAGCACTTGTAGCTATTCTTTTGTGATATTATGGGTCTTGTTTGACCACTACTCTGATGTACAATTTCATGTGTTATATTCATATCTTTTTCCGCCTTTGTGATATGGATATCTGTGACTTATTTGTGTTATGTTTATTTCTATGTTTGTTTCCGAAGAATATATAAAGCCACTGTGTAGTAGCTTTGAGTTTGTATCGGTATGTCATACTTCCTTGTAATATCTGACATATTGGTTCTCGTACAAAGCAATTACAAGGATGGTCGCTCCTCAACAGCCTTATTCTCCATGCTAGTTGACGACATTACCCCGTAGTGTCCTTGGCTAGCGTGGGTATAGAGGTGGGGCGTCACACCGATCTTATGTTGCAGGGGATCAGGAGTGGTCCTCGGTATGGTGTTTCTAGACGTGTACCATGACAGGTGTTACCCCAATGCCTAGTCATTCAGTTGGAATCCATCCTTCAATAAGCGTCGTACGGTTTTGATTATGCCCAACTATGTTGAAACGTAAGATGCAAGCATTTCATCTATTTGAATAAGTATTTGTACTTAGACACTATTATAATATTAGAGGAGTTTGATATGAAATGTTTTAGTTATCGTAAGGTGAAAACCAGGCATGTTTTTTTGTGGCGTGGTCTTACGAGATACATTTGATTTTCAAAAGATTTTGAAAACTTTAATAATCCTATTGAGTGTGCTTTCTCACGCTGGCTTTCGAGACTGATTCGGGTGTTACTTTATTATAATTCTCGGGTTAGACCGAGTATTACAGATATAGGAAAGGATGCTATGGAGCTTAGGAGACGAGCAGGATGACGTGACGTATCACACGTACTTGGTGTATAATCCGTTGTTCATTGTAAACCGTATAATCAGCTTTTGTGAGGACAAGTTATTACAAATGTTCCGTATTATGCTATTAATTGTATTGTACTCTGATGATGTAATGTATAAATAACAAGATATAGTTCTTGTATAAAGATCAGCTGTTATCTGCTATATATTGTTCCGTTGCTAATGTGAGATTCTGTGTTGTTATTTCTTCTTCTTCTACCTCTTTCTTCTTTTTCCCTAACGATTTGGTATTTTCGGCATTTGATTGTTCGGCATGTAATACATAGATGTATTGATGTCGATTTTTGAAGGTCGAAAATCTCGACCATTACACTTGGTATCAGAGCGACGGTTAAGCGAGAATCTTAGCTCTTATGAGAATTAATCATTAGAGAATAGGGTCAGCAGCACCCTAGAATGAGTTTGAGCGTACTAATAGATATGAGCACGTATTTGTTAGTGAATATAAAATCATTTTAAATTATGTTGGTTGGTTTGTTGAGTGGCTTGTGGATTATGGTCAATACAAGTAATTAACATTATTAATAGGGATCTCTAAACACTTGAACGGAACAATTCGACGCGGTATTGTTTTAAATGGGGTAAATGAAATAATTTTACCCATATTATTTTAATGTTTAAAAGGAATAATTTTTGTAAATTATTATAGCTATATATGGTTTTCTTAGTTGCTAGGAAATGATACTATTAAAATATTATCATTGTTGTTGTGGAAATTGAATAAAAGATGATATTATAACCACAGGCTAAGAAATAAATTCATATACAAAATATAATTTGTAAATGTGAGTTATAAAGTTAATTTATAATTTGAAAAGGGATAAAACTCCAAAGGAATATTTAAATATAGATTTAAAGGAATTAAAGTTGGAATTTGGGAATTTAAATTCCTTTGGGTTTGAAAATGTGTTTTTCAAAGTTGGGAAGTAATAGTGATCTTATTTGGGGATATTTTCGAAGTAAAATGGTTCTTTAACGGAGTAAAAGCACTGAACTCACTTTGGTCATTCGAAATAATTTCGGTGATGACTACAGCATCGTCGATGTTCATTTTTGAGTTTCTAAGGGAGAAATTGCTACCTGAATGTTTTGAATTGGGGTTTGTCTGCAAAATTGGTTTTGAATTTGAAATGCAAAAGGGATAATTTGGTATACAAATGAATTATGTATATGTAGTTGATTTCAAAAATGAATTTGAAATATTAAGTAGTTATTTAAAAATTTATGGAGTTGGTTTAAAATGTTATGGGATATAATAAGTTTGGAAACTTATAAAACTTGAAATTAGTTTGAACCGGACTAAAAGAGCAAAGTTTTATGGATTAAAATTTATTCAGAATTGAAAAAAATTAGGGAATGAACTATTAATTGAATTAGTAAGTTCAACGGATTGAAATTGAAGTTGACTAAAACAAATTAGTGGATGAAACTAATTATGTTAACTAGTGAACTAAATATGGTTTGAGAGATGATTGATAAAAATTCAGTATTAAAGGTTTGGAGATGAATTGAGTAAAATTTGAAATTAAAAAGATAATTTGAATAGAAATGGATTTAAACCAAAGTGACGAGGTGAGAATAGATCTAAGGACATTGAATAAAAATGTTATAAATTTACTTAGGAAAAAAATTGAGGGTAGAATTCTTAAGTATAAATTGGTATTAGAAATATACTAAGTTAATCTTTGGACGAAGATTTAATAAAAGTTGAGTGAAAGGATAATTGACAATAATTGAATGGAAATGTAAGTAAATGTGAATAGTAATAAATCGATATAAATAATACTCAATTGGAAATTAATACGTAAGTTCTACGTATATTATTTTATTCGCGTAACGATTTGATCCAGATTTGAGCACAGAATTTCATGATAGTTATATCGATCCGAGTTGGGATTTATCACTCGATTTTCGACGCCAAACCCTGGATATGGATTTTTTTTATTGATCCTGAAATTCTCTAACATAGTTATTGCTATGCAAGGAGAATGACAGTTTTTTATCAAGGAACCAGATCTAAGTCCGTACTATAGAGCCTGTGAACGATAATATTTCGAAAGTGAAATTGTATAATCAAGTGAGCGAACAGATTGATATTGCGTACGTATGATATATATATATACAAAGTACGGCTTAAGTAAAGCAAATTTTGAAAATTTTGAAAAGGAATGAATAGAATAATTTTAAATTGTATGATTAGATACTATTGTTTAGTAAGATGCAGAAAATTAAAAAGCAAGAGATAAATTGGTATCTTCGATTTTAGAAGTAAAACTTGTTTCCCCAACAAAAGGTATGTGTTTAAATTACCGTACGAAATTTGATGATTTTCTGATCTAGCCTCTTGGCTTTTGTTTTCTTTTGAAATTTAGGGTCATAGAGGCAGTTTTGTAGTTGTTCCGAGCTAGCCGCGCAAAGGAGACGCTGGGGAATTTTTTTGAAAATTTAATGGGTTAGAAGAAAAAAATTTAAAGAAAGGTTTGATAATTTAAAATTTTGGATTTAAATTGTAATTTGAATGATTGAGGGAATAAAATTAGTGAAATCTATGGATTAATTTGGAAAATTTATTTGAGTGATAATCGTAGCTCCAATAAAAGGAAAAATTATTTTCGAGGGGTTGTATGAAACTGTACGGGTTTGGGAAATTGTTAACAGGATTTGGACCATTCTTCTTACCAAGAAATTTCAAGGATGAAATTCTTATAAAGGGGAGGAATGTAACGATCTGGAATTGTGGATATATGAAATTGGAATATGTAATTGATTTAAATATTTAGGTGTTAATTTTTAACTTGAATTTCAAATACAACCATTTATTAAATGATTTGATTTTGAATTAATAATTGAATATTGGGTAAATTGCTAAATCTTGAGTTTTAAGCTTGTTAAAAATAATTTGAAGGCTTATAAAATTTATATGGAAAGTACTAAAGATAATAAAAAATTTAAATTCGAATTTAATAGTGGTTTGTTCAGTTTTAAAAATAAATCGTTTAAATTGATATTTAAAATTAGCCTTCCAGACACAGTCTCGGATTTTGACGAAACCAGTTCCATTGGAACCATAATAGTACATTATTATCGAATTTCAAATCTCGAAACATTTCGTGTTATTGTTTGGTTGTACGGTTTGTAAAGCTATCTTCTCCATACGATCGAATTAGGACTTGAAAGCTTTTCCATTGCGTTTGAAATATGGGCATAATATTATAAACACCTAGTGGCAGGCCTCGATTGGAGGTCAAGATTTTAAGCTGCGGATTCGAGACGTTTTAAAATTTTATAAAATATTTATATATTGGATTGGACAAATAACTTCACATCGATACTTTTTGCCTTCATTTCAGAAGCATTGTAGCTCGTTTGCTACATGCAAACCATTTTGAGCACGTTTCCTTCCATTTTTTAACAAACTCAAGCATATTTTCAAAAAGAAAGAAAAAATAAATAAATGGCCGAATGAATAAAAAACTGGAATGACCTTCTCGTTCGAAGAAAGTCTTCTCCCTTCCTCTTTTCAGGTTATTTCATGAATAATAATAATAATAATAAACGAGTGGAAATCACGACGAGCTATAGCTCGATTTTAATCAGCTTCAGAGGGGGGTTTTTTGATCGTCGAGGTGGTGGCCTTTTACGAGGAGGGCTCCACGTGCCACTCTAGGTGGGGGGCGACGAGGGTGGGTATGGGGCTACGATGGTGGAAGTGGTCTGATCGAGCTTGGTGAGGGCATTCGTAGACGAGGGTTGGGTCGCATTCGCTTGTGGCGGCTGCTCGATTTCTGGCAAGGTGATGGGGGCTTGGGCATCTCGGGTTTGAACCTGAGGCAGTGAGCTACCGCAGTTATATTTTTCAAATTAAATTTAACATATATATATATCTGTGTGTGTGTGTATGTATATACAAATTAGAAAAGAATATAAAAATATTTACATACTTTTTTAACTTGGTGTTAAATTTTAAAAATATATCTTATAAGTGGTTAAAACTAATTTTTGGTTGATTGATTGAATTGGATAATTATTATTAGTCTGAATGTGATATTATATGTATAATAGTGTGTGTATATATATTGGAGTGGTTGATGTTCTCGCATTATATAGCGGATAAGACCCTTATGCACCCCGCATAATAGTGGATGACCTTATATACCGTGATATCTCCCTCGAAGTAAGGGATTGGTATTTCTATATTGTGCTAACATCTGTAGATGCAGGGAAAACAGGTTGGAGGGAGCCAACTAGATTCCTAAAAATGTTGAATTTATTTACATATTCATTGATATGATTTATCCGATTTACCTATGATAGGTTATATTGGAAAATTAAATTTATTGGATATTATGATATTGCTGGATATATTTCAGCATTTTAAATATCAAAGTTGTAAAAAATTGGATTTTTGTTAAAAAATAAACAGGGAATTTGTTAGTAAAATATTTATAGTGAAGTTAGATAAATTAAAGGAATGACTTTGGGAAAAAGGTAAAAAGTTTGATTTTAAAATCCTATTAAATAAATTTCGGGTATGGAAAAAAATAGAGATTCTAGATAAAAGAGTTTTAAGGACTTAAGCGATATTGTTTAAGAATAAAAGAATTAATCTTAAATTCAAGATTTAAATGGCCATGGAAAATAAGAGGGAATTTGAAATAAAATATAGAATTGATGTTTTGGGTAAATGAGATTTTAAATCATAAAAAGGGAGTGGAATCTGAAACTAAGGGTTTTTGGGAATAAATTTGGGTAATTCAAGAAATAACCTTTAAAAATTGAATTTAATTCAAGAAATCGATTTGAAAATTGATCAAGCATGTGAGACGGTGATTAATACGGGAAAATGGGATTATGGAAATTTTAAACAAAGTTTTATTGATGAAGTGAAACAATGATCAATGGATAATTTGAAATGATAAATTCACGGTGGGAATTTTTAAGGAGATGGATAAATTGTTTTAAAAATAAATAGTGGTTTATTTTTAGAAATGGGAGGAAGAAAATTTATGGGATTGGAACATAAAATAAAACTGGAAATAAATGGAGAGGGATTTATAAATGATTAGATGGGCTATATTGAAGTGGGAAATGTATTTTCTTAGAAGTTAAGCATATCTCCAAGGAAAGAGTTTTAAGTATTAATTAGAAAGTTTAAAGGTGTTCTAAAAGAATGTTTTAAAATATTATTATTTAATTATTTTAAATTTTTTAAAGTAAACATTAATTGAGTTAGTTATAGTAATTAATTTTTATAAAAGTTTAAATTAGTATTATTATTTTAGAAAGGGTAATTATTCAATATAAATATTTTATATAATATCTTTATTTTAAAAGTAGTTTTTGGCTAAAGTTTTATTTGGAGAATTATTATAGAATTTCATAACTATTATTTTGAATAAAACAATTTAAGTAGCTTTATTTTAAATATTTTAAGTGTATATTTTTAGATAAAGTGATTTAATTTATTTAAAATCTAAATTAAATAAGACTTGGTGGTTTTCAGTGGAAATGAAATATTTGGTTGAAAGATTATTTATTTGATAGTAAAATAACCGACTATCAAATCTGGATCCATATATAGCTTTGGAAATATCTAGAAGAAGTACGGAAATTATATGGTACAGTTACCGTTCATGGTGTTATACTGCACGCATAAACTCGTTCGTTCTTCTAGGACGTTGATAGGGAAATCCGTCCACTAATGGTTAGGAGGTGATCTATGATCTTATCTTCGTCTTTGTATTTCCTAAAGAACCGGGGTTGAGTTTACCGAAATTAGCGAACGTTGTTTCGAAGAGACCGGGATCAGATTTGTGATCCGAAAACCATTTCGATCCAACGAGTACGTTTTTGAAATGAAGACAAGAGCTTGGAGTCGAAGAAGGAGCAGTGAAGTTCAAGGGCTAATCGCTACTATTCCCGAGGGTGATTCAAAAATGGATGTAGTAGGAATAGTGCCTTTGGTTCTGTTTGGACCAGGAACGGACTTGTATGG
The DNA here is from genome assembly GCA_030765085.1 of Allium cepa. NCBI lineage: Eukaryota > Viridiplantae > Streptophyta > Magnoliopsida > Asparagales > Amaryllidaceae > Allium > Allium cepa. Next base: position 873,340,959 of record CM060945.1, on the reverse strand, counting down.
ATGAACGGCCCGACACGGCTTCTGTTTTAGTCATTTCCAATTTGACAAAAGTGTCAAGGCTATCCGTTAACGTTCTCTTTCTTCATCCATCACGTACATCATTCCAACCACTTCATTCTGGATCACACTCCGCTTATAGTTATTAAAGTGGTTTTCGGTTTAGACAGAGAGTATGTCCATAACTGATTCCGATCTCTTTAATAACTTCCGTAATTATTACACCGATTGGTCATTTAATATATTTCAAAAACCAAATCAAATTCAATTTCAATTAGAAATTTAAACCATTATTCATTTGTCTATCTTTATCAATTTCCATTATTTACGTTTCAAAACTTCCAAATTACTATTTCAAAATCGTATAATTCAATTTCAATTTTTGTTTACAACAATTCAAATATTGATTCAAGTTCATTGTAACAACCCGCATATTTATCGAGTTTGTATTTAAATATTTTATTTAAATATTAACTCGTTAATCGGATTTTGGTCCGAAAAGCTACTTTTTGCAAACGGTCAAATTAGGACTCGAGACCACTTCCATTGAGTTCGAAATGTCGTTTACAACTTTTTTAAGTATAAACATCGATAGGTTTGGAGTTAGTGAAATTTCACTAACTTTTCCCGCTTTGGACTTTGGGTTAGTTTAGCCTATTAAGCCCAAGTTCCAACCCTCTTCTCCTCACTCTTCATAAATTTCCTAACTAATCAAGCTTTGGCATTAATGGTGGAGGGAATGGGAAATTAAAATTCCAAAACTCAAATTCAATTGCAATCCATCTTTCTACTCCAAATTCAAGAAGAAGACATTGGATTCAAGCTTCTTGTGCTTAGATAGAAGAAGGATTGATTCTTGCTTGCTTAAAACTTCATTTTCATTGATATTTGGTGCAAAGGTGAGATTTTTATCTCACAATTCTAGCCTATAGCTATATTGGACTGTTGGGAATGATTCCCTATCATTTTTGCATACATGTTAGCATTTGGTTTGGATTGGATTGGCGAAAAACTCCAATTTTTAGCGTTTTGGTGAATTTTCTGCACTTAGGTCGTTCTGGCCATTTTTAGGTCGTTCGGAGTTAAGTCGTTCGTCCATGGGTCGTGAGTCGTTCACGAGTTAACTTTAGGTCGTTCTGGAAGAATTGGCACTTCGGAATTAGGTCGCTCACGAGTTAGGCCTTAAGCCGTAGGTCGCTCGCGAGTTAAGCTTTAAGTCTTAAGTCGTTTCCGACCTATAATCTCTAGGCAAACCTTAGGTCGCTCGTCCACTAAGTCGGCCTGGTTTATCTCGTAGGTCGTCTCCGACCTAAGCTCCTGATAAGTCGTTCGAGTTAGGTCGTTGGACCATTTACCTTAGGTCGCTCGTCCACTAAGTCGGCCTGGTTTATCTCGTAGGTCGTCTCCGACCTAAGCTCCTGATAAGTCGTTCTAGTTAGGTCGTTGGACCATTTACCTTAGGTCGCTCGTCCACTAAGTCGGCCTGGTTTATCTCGTAGGTCGTCTCCGACCTAAGCTCCAGATAAGTCGTTCGAGTTAGGTCGTTGGACCATTTACCTTAGGTCGCTCGACTCTGTTAAGTCGTAGGTCGTTAGACCTTAGGTCGCTCGACTCTGTTAAGTCGTAGGTCGTTAGACCTTAGGTCGTTCGCCTTCCTTAAGTCGTTCGACCCCTCCACACTAGGTCGCTCGGCTTGCTTGAGTCGTAGGTCGTTGGACCTTAAGTCGCTTGCCTCCCTTAACTCCAGTTAGGTCGCTCGGCCATTGTGTTAGGCCGCGTGAACCCTTAGGTCGTTAGACCTCATTTTTCTTTAGGTCGTAGGCCGCTTGTCTTCACTTAGGTCGTACCGTTTTGGACGGGGCGCTGCCCCGCACCCCGCCGGGGGCGCTGCCCCATGGACCCCCGCGACCTGACCGGGCAGGTCGAACCCCGTAAGCGGTGGCGTTGCCCCCGCACCCCCACCTTGGGGGGTTGCCACCCCCCCTCCGTAGGGGATCTTATCTGAAAAACATTGAGCTGATTTCCTTGGATTTTATTCACATCTCCGTATGCGATTTTTGTGACTGATTGTTTCTACAATTGCTTCTGTGTTTTGTCACTTTATAATATAAAGGTTTCAATACTAGTAGTAAATATCAAAACTCTTTTAACAAACAATTTCAACTCTATTTTTAATAACAAAGCTCTTTTCTTAAACCGTTTTCCAACCTATTAGTATATACAAACCTTTACCTCACTCGGATGAGAAATCTAATTAAACGACTTAGTAAAACAAGTGGTATGAAACGCTTGCGTTCACTTCGTCGGTTAATTCTTGGACTTGTTCGATTGAACCTCTTGTGACAATTTTATTAGTGAAGATTTACAGTTTGTTCGTAAATATTTAAGTTAAGCAAGTGGTTATGGGACATGAAGCTAAACTTCTATATTTACTAGCTTAGTGTAATTGACACTTCTCGTTGATCATGACGATCATTCTGATGATTTAGACTAGCAACTGTGCGATGTCTCTTGTTGCGAGGTTAGACTAGACACCACTTGTGTGATTCCACTCACACATACCTTTTTGCTTTTTGGTTAGTCTGGACCTTAATCTGTGTGATTCCATTCACACATGTGGGGTAGCTCCCCTTGGTCTTCGGACCGTCATGTGATAGGCCTCTTTCTCTTGTCTATGATTTCTGGACTTCTTGCATTGATTTCTAGAATTTATGTCATTGACTTGTTATGAGTACAAGTTTGGGGTATGATGCCCTTTTCGAATCATTGAGAAGATTCTTGTGATATTGATTATCTCTTATTGATTGATCTTCTGTTGATCATTATTTACATACTTATAGTGGTATGTCATTATGGATGTTTATGTTATGCCATATCTTTTATGTTATATCATGTCATCTGATATTTATAGCTAGACTGACCCGTTTATTATTTTCTTAAATAATACTCGGGTCAGACCGAGATGTTACAGGTGCTTCTGCTTGACTTCTTCCCAGGGATTCATCACTCTGACTTTTGGCTAACTGTTTAGATTAGCAGTTTTTGTTGTATACACTTGAGATATAGACTCATAGTTGTATTCTTTTGTATAGCACGTGTTGCTATTCTTTTGTATTATCGTGGGACTTACTGACCACTACTCTGATGTACACTTTCATGTGTTAGTTATATATTCATATCTTCTTCCGCCTTTGTGATATGGATGTCTGTGACTGATTTGTGATATGATTATTTCTATGTTTGTTTCCGAAGATTATTTATAGCCACCGTGTGATAAGCAATTACATGGATAGTCGCTCCTCAACAGCCTCATTCTCCGTGCTAGTTGACAGCACTACTCCGGAGTGTTCTTGGCTAGCGTGGGTATAGAGGTGGGGCGTCACAGCTTGGTATCGGAGCCAAACTTCGGAACAATGTAGAATAACTTAACAAGGATCATCGTCCTAGGTCTATCTTAGGAGTCATACCATAGGATTAATTCGATTCTTCGTATCGATTCATCCTATTTCCTTTATGATTCCTTGTTTTATCTATCAAGATTGCTTGATGTTCATTGGTAAATAACCTTCTTCCTTCTCTTCTTTCTTTCTTTAAGGAAGAGAATGTCTAGACCAGGCCGTCCCAGAACTGGATCATCTGGTGCTGCTCCTCCGGATGGAGTTTTTATGACTGCTCAACAGCTTCTTGATTTAGTAACTAATGCTCAAGCAGCTGGAGCTAACCCGGAACCTACTCACCCAAAGTCGGGATTTGCACGCTTGTGCAGCGATTACACCAACTTGGGTGGGAAGCCCTTCAAAGGTTCGGAAAATATCATCGAGGTCCAGGCTTGGTTAAAATCATGCGATTGAATCTTTTCTCGCATGAACCTTATCGATCTCCACCGCGTTCAGGTGGCTTCCAGCATGCTCCAGGAGAGAGCATTGGACTGGTACGAACTCCTTATTTCAGAAATTAATGAAGCGGATCTCACCTGGGAGCAATTTCAGGGACGCTTCGAGTTAAAGTTTGTACCAGACGCTGGGAAAGTAACCTTGGCTCGACGTTTTATAGACCTTGTTCAAGGTCAATCCTCTGTGACTGATTACGTCGCAGCCTTCGAGTCACTTTCCAAATATGGGGTTGAATACATCAACACCCCATTGAAGAAGAACCAGAGGTTCGTTTATGGCTTAAATAAGAATCTTAAGAAGCCACTGCTCCTGAAACTAGAAGTCGCATTTGATCAACTCGTCGATATCGCTCTTCGTCTTGAAGAGGCTGATAGAGAGAGTGATGTTGAAGTGGAAGGCGCTAAACCAAACTTCAACAACAAGAAGAGGCCAAACAAATTCAAGGGTCCTTATCCCAACAAAAAGGGTAAGCAGGCAACCCCTGCGGCAAAGTCTCCATCTCCTAGTGGTGCGAGTTGCTTCAACTGTGGGTCTGGGGATCATTATGCGAATAAGTGCTCTAAGCCCAAATCTTGTCGCTATTGTAAGAGCCCGGATCATTACATACATCAATGCCTCAAGCGTAAAGGCAAGAAGGAAGGAAAATTGAATGTGGCTCAAGCCCCTGGCAACACATCTCGTGGCCAAGGTATTTCTCATTCCATTCTTGATGGTATTATTTTATTTCATGATCAACCTATTAGAGTTCTCTTTGATACGGGTGCATCCCATTCTTTTATATCAAAGGAACTGGTAGACACTTTTTCCTTAAGTGTTACTGCATTGATGACTTCTTTAAAAATTGCGAATCCTGTTGGTGGATCCGCAACTCTTAGTTTGCTTTATAAAGATGTGGAGATTATTTTTTGCGATTTTTCTTTCCTAGCCGATTTGCATGTCATGCGTTACTTAGGCTTTGGAATAATTTTGGGAATGGATTGGCTTAACCGTTATCAAGCCCATATCCTATGTCCTGAACGGACTATTCATCTCCGACATCCACTATCTGTTAATCAGATTTCTGTTAATCTTAAAGATTCAGAATCCTGTTTGGTGGCATCTTTATATTCTTTAAATCCTCGTGATAACGATGATGATGATGAAGATGATATTATTTCTTGTATTCATGTTGTTCGTGAATTTTCCGACATATTCGAGCCCGTTTTAGGTTTACCACCTAAACGAGCAATTGAGTTCAGAATTAATCTTGTTTCTGGAACTCAACCTATTACTCGTCCTCCTTATCGCATGTCCAATAAGGAAAATGAGGAGATGCGTAAACAATTATCTAAGTTGGAGACGAGGCAATTTATTCGCTCTAGTTCCTCGCCTTGGGGAGCTTCGGCTATTTTCGTAAAGAAATCTGATGGTACTCTGAGGCTCTGCGTTGATTATCGCAAGCTTAACGATCTTACTATTAAAAATAAATATCCTTTACCTCGGATTGATGATCTATTCGATCAGCTTAGTGGTTCTAAGGTCTTTTCACAATTGGACTTGGCTACCGGTTTCCATCAGCTTCGTATCGCTGAGGATAGCATTCCTTTGACATCCTTCCGTACTCGATATGGATCTTATGAATGGCTTGTTATGCCATTTGGGTTAACGAATGCTCCAGCTTATTTCGTTGACCTCATGAATCGAGTTTTCAAAGATTTCCTCGATCGGTTTGTTCTCATATTCATTGATGATATTCTTGTGTATTCAAAAACCGAGGAGGAACATGAGAAACATCTTCGGATTGTATTGGAAACACTTAGGAGTAATCAATTAAAGGCGAAATTTTCTAAATGCCACTTTTGGCAATCTCGTGTGAAGTTTCTCGGTCATATTATTTCCGAATCCGGGATATCCGTGGATCCTTCAAAGATCGAAGCGATTCAAGATTGGAAGAGACCGGAGAGTGTGACAGAGATTCGTAGTTTTCTCGGATTGGCGGGCTATTACCGTCGTTTTATTAAAGACTTTTCTAAGATTGTCGTGCCTCTTACTGGCTTGACTAAGAAGGGAGTTAAATACATTTGGTCGGACAAATGTGAAGCCTCTTTTCAGAAATTGAAAGAACTCCTTTCCGATGCTCCTATTCTGGTTATTCCCGAGGGGAATCAAGATTTTGTTGTTTATACCGATGCTAGTCACGTTGGTTTGGGTGCCGTTCTTATGCAAAAAGAACGTGTTGTTGCTTATACTTCTAGGCAATTGAAGCCGGCCGAGACTAGATATGCCACACATGATCTAGAGCTCGCGGCTATTGTTTTCGCCCTTCGAATGTGGCGTCATTATCTATTGGGAGAGAAATTTATTCTTTACACGGATCATAAGTCTTTGAAATATTTATTTTCTCAAAAAGAACTTAATTTACGTCAACAGCGTTGGCTCGAGTTCCTTGCACCTTATGATCTTGATATTCTTTATACCCCCAGTAAGGGTAATCGTGTCGCCGATGCTCTTAGCCGTAAGCAACAAGCAGTTGTTTCTATGATGATATCCGAATGGAACGATCTCGAGATCTTATCCACTTGTGAGATTCGAGAGCGCGTATCCGATTTATGCTCATCGCTTGTTTTATGTAGCCTTGAGGCTCATCCTTCTCTTTTAGACCGCATTCTTGAAGCTCAAGGGCTAGATTCTGAATTGGCTCTTCTTGGCAAAAATGTTAAGGATAAAATTGATATTGAAGGTTTGAAAGACTTTGATATTGATTCTCGTGGCAGCATTCGAAAATTTGGTAGACTTATCGTACCAAATATTGGAGATCTTCGTAAAGATATTTTAGAAGATTCCCATCGTTCTAAATTCACCATTCATCCTGGTAGTAGTAAAATGTACGCTGATATGAAGCGACTTTATTATTGGGAGGGAATGAAATCTGATATTGCTAACTTTGTTAAGTGTTGCATGACTTGCAACTCATTAAGGCCGAACATCAAAGGCCCGGTGGGTTATTGCAACCTTTAGAAATTCCAATTTGGAAGTGGGACCAAATTTCCATGGATTTTATAGACGGCCTTCCCCGTTCTCGTTCGGGTCATGATAGCTTATGGGTGATAGTCGATAGACTTACTAAATCCGCCCATTTTATTCCCGTTCGGTCCAATCGAACCGTTCCTCTCTTAGCCAAACTCTTTATTAAATAAATTGTTAAATTGCATGGAGTTCCTACTTCTATTGTTAGCGATCGTGATCCATTGTTTACTAGTGGATTTTGGAAGAGTCTTCAAAAAGCTTTAGGAACGAAGCTTAATTTTAGCACCGCTTATCACCCCCAGTCCGATGGACAAACCGAGCGTGTGAATCAAACTCTTGAAGATCTTCTTCGTGCTTGTGTGCTTGATTTTGGTGGAAGTTGGGAAGATCATATTTCACTTGTTGAATTTTCCTATAATAATAGCTTCCAATCTAGTATTGGTATGGCACCTTTTGAGGCACTCTACGGAAGGCCATGCCGATCTCCTTCTTGTTGGCTTGAGGCCGGTGAGAAGCTGGTTTTAGGTCCAGACTTTATTCGTGATTCCACAGAAAAGATTGAACTTATTCGGCATAGGATGAAAGAAGCCCAGAGTAGACAAAAATCCTATGCCGATAATCGAAGAAGGAAATTAGAATTTTCTGTTGGGGATCCTGTTTTTATTCGTGTTTCACCTATGAAGGGTGTTGTACGTTTCAGTCGATCGGGGAAGTTAGCGCCTCGATATATTGGGTCATTTCCTATCACTGAACGTATTGGTTCCATGGCTTATCGCCTTGCATTGCCGGCTCAGTTTTCTGCTATGCATGATGTATTTCACGTTTCTCAATTACGGAAATGCCTTCGGGATTCCGATTCTATTCTTGAGCCTGCTGTTGTGGAAGAAATTGAAGTTTCGCCGAATTTAACTTATGAGCAGCATCCTATTCGAATTATAGCTTCTGAGGTTAAACGACTTCGGAATAAAGATGTTCCGCTTGTGAAGGTTCAATGGTCCTCAAATCCTAAGGATTGTTCTTGGGAATCCAGAGAATTCATCGAGCGTACACATCCGGACTTGCTTACTCCTGCTCCTTGAGGTGAACTTCTTATTTCAAAATTCCTCTTGTGTTAATATGCTTTTATGGTTGTTACTTTTTATTTCCATCTTATATATATATTGCGAGGACGCAATTTCTTTAAGGAGGGGAGTCTGTAACAACCCGCATATTAATCGAGTTTGTATTTAAATATTTTATTTAAATATTAACTCGTTAATCGGATTTTGGTCCGAAAAGCTACTTTTTACAAACGGTCAAATTAGGACTCGAGACCACTTCCATTGAGTTCGAAATGTCGTTTACAACTTTTTTAAGTATAAACATCGATAGGTTTGGAGTTAGTGAAATTTCACTAACTTTTCCCGCTTTGGACTTTGGGTTAGTTTAGCCTATTAAGCCCAAGTTCCAACCCTCTTCTCCTCACTCTTCATAAATTTCCTAACTAATCAAGCTTTGGCATTAATGGTGGAGGGAATGGGAAATTAAAATTCCAAAACTCAAATTCAATTGCAATCCATCTTTCTACTCCAAATTCAAGAAGAAGACATTGGATTCAAGCTTCTTGTGCTTAGATAGAAGAAGGATTGATTCTTGCTTGCTTAAAACTTCATTTTCATTGATATTTGGTGCAAAGGTGAGATTTTTATCTCACAATTCTAGCCTATAACTATATTGGACTGTTGGGAATGATTCCCTATCATTTTTGCATACATGTTAGCATTTGGTTTGGATTGGATTGGCGAAAAACTCCAATTTTTAGCGTTTTGGTGAATTTTCTGCACTTAGGTCGTTCTGGCCATTTTTAGGTCGTTCGGAGTTAAGTCGTTCGTCCATGGGTCGTGAGTCGTTCACGAGTTAACTTTAGGTCGTTCTGGAAGAATTGGCACTTCGGAATTAGGTCGCTCACGAGTTAAGCCTTAAGCCGTAGGTCGCTCGCGAGTTAAGCTTTAAGTCTTAAGTCGTTTCCGACCTATAATCTCTAGGCAAACCTTAGGTCGCTCGTCCACTAAGTCGGCCTGGTTTATCTCGTAGGTCGTCTCCGACCTAAGCTCCTGATAAGTCGTTCGAGTTAGGTCGTTGGACCATTTACCTTAGGTCGCTCGTCCACTAAGTCGGCCTGGTTTATCTCGTAGGTCGTCTCCGACCTAAGCTCCTGATAAGTCGTTCGAGTTAGGTCGTTGGACCATTTACCTTAGGTCGCTCGTCCACTAAGTCGGCCTGGTTTATCTCGTAGGTCGTCTCCGACCTAAGCTCCAGATAAGTCGTTCGAGTTAGGTCGTTGGACCATTTACCTTAGGTCGCTCGACTCTGTTAAGTCGTAGGTCGTTAGACCTTAGGTCGCTCGACTCTGTTAAGTCGTAGGTCGTTAGACCTTAGGTCGTTCGCCTTCCTTAAGTCGTTCGACCCCTCCACACTAGGTCGCTCGGCTTGCTTGAGTCGTAGGTCGTTGGACCTTAAGTCGCTTGCCTCCCTTAACTCCAGTTAGGTCGCTCGGCCATTGTGTTAGGCCGCGTGAACCCTTAGGTCGTTAGACCTCATTTTTCTTTAGGTCGTAGGCCGCTTGTCTTCACTTAGGTCGTACCGTTTTGGACGGGGCGCTGCCCCGCACCCCGCCAGGGGCGCTGCCCCATGGACCCCCGCGACCTGACCGGGCAGGTCGAACCCCGTAAGCGGTGGCGTTGCCCCCGCACCCCCACCTTGGGGGGTTGCCACCCCCCCTCCGTAGGGGATCTTATCTGAAAAACATTGAGCTGATTTCCTTGGATTTTATTCACATCTCCGTATGCGATTTTTGTGACTGATTGTTTCTGCAATTGCTTCTGTGTTTTGTCACTTTATAATATAAAGGTTTCAATACTAGTAGTAAATATCAAAACTCTTTTAACAAACAATTTCAACTCTATTTTTAATAACAAAGCTCTTTTCTTAAACCGTTTTCCAACCTATTAGTATATACAAACCTTTACCTCACTCGGATGAGAAATCTAATTAAACGACTTAGTAAAACAAGTGGTATGAAACGCTTGCGTTCACTTCGTCGGTTAATTCTTGGACTTGTTCGATTGAACCTCTTGTGACAATTTTATTAGTGAAGATTTACAGTTTGTTCGTAAATATTTAAGTTAAGCAAGTGGTTATGGGACATGAAGCTAAACTTCTATATTTACTAGCTTAGTGTAATTGACACTTCTCTTTGATCATGACGATCATTCTGATGATTTAGACTAGCAACTGTGCGATGTCTCTTGTTGCGAGGTTAGACTAGACACCACTTGTGTGATTCCACTCACACATACCTTTTTGCTTTTTGGTTAGTCTGGACCTTAATCTGTGTGATTCCATTCACACATGTGGGGTAGCTCCCCTTGGTCTTCGGACCGTCATGTGATAGGCCTCTTTCTCTTGTCTATGATTTCTGGACTTCTTGCATTGATTTCTAGAATTTATGTCATTGACTTGTTATGAGTACAAGTTTGGGGTATGATGCCCTTTTCGAATCATTGAGAAGATTCTTGTGATATTGATTATCTCTTATTGATTGATCTTCTGTTGATCATTATTTACATACTTATAGTGGTATGTCATTATGGATGTTTATGTTATGCCATATCTTTTATGTTATATCATGTCATCTGATATTTATAGCTAGACTGACCCGTTTATTATTTTCTTAAATAATACTCGGGTCAGACCGAGATGTTACAAGTGCTTCTGCTTGACTTCTTCCCAGGGATTCATCACTCTGACTTTTGGCTAACTGTTTAGATTAGCAGTTTTTGTTGTATACACTTGAGATATAGACTCATAGTTGTATTCTTTTGTATAGCACGTGTTGCTATTCTTTTGTATTATCGTGGGACTTACTGACCACTACTCTGATGTACACTTTCATGTGTTAGTTATATATTCATATCTTCTTCCGCCTTTGTGATATGGATGTCTGTGACTGATTTGTGATATGATTATTTCTATGTTTGTTTCCGAAGATTATTTATAGCCACCGTGTGACAAGCAATTACATGGATGGTCGCTCCTCAACAGCCTCATTCTCCGTGCTAGTTGACAGCACTACTCCGGAGTGTTCTTGGCTAGTGTGGGTATAGAGGTGGGGCGTCACATTCGTATATCAGTTTCATTTCGAAATCATTTAAATTAATTTTTATTTAACATTCCAATCAATTTAAATTCGTTAATCGACTTCATTCAATATTCATTAAGTAAATTTGTCATTCAACAGTTTCTATTAAATTTCCAATCCATTAAATCAATTACTTAAGTTCAACTTCCTTATATCAAAACTTACAAATTGAATTAAAATTAAATTCGCCAAATCTAATTCTTTAAATTTCAAGTCTTTCATCAATTTTATAAATCACATTTTATTTCTTATTAAAGAAATTCGATTTCACTTATTTATTTACTTAGTTACAAATTCCAAAACTCAAATAAATAAACTCAACTTCACTTATTGAAGAAGTTTAATTTCACTTATTAAAGAATCCAATTTTATTTAATTATTAAATAATTTAATCTTATTAATTATTAAATAATTTCAAAACTTAATCAATAATTTCAAATTTTGATTATTAAATAATTCCAAAACTTAATTATTACATAATTTCAATCTTAATTATTAAATAATTCGAAACTTAATTATTAAAGGATTAATTTTAAAACAACGTTCTTTTATCAACTATTATGTTAATATTTTGTTTCAGATTATTTAATATCAACATTTTTCCTTTCATAAAATTCAAATCCCAACTTCATTTCAAATTTTATTATTTATTCAAATAAATTCTTTATTCAAATAAATTATTTATTTTGTTTTTAAATCCAATTATTGACCAATCGGGTTTATTTAATTCTCTATCCTAAGTCAAGTTCATTTGGGTATTTATCATTTCAACCCGATTCCATTTCAATTAAACATCAAAGCATAGCAAATGGAACTTGCAGTGTGATAACTGGGATGGTGTCAAAGTAAATAAACAAGCAATAGCAACCATCAATAACGATCCAATAATCAATTCAAATAATCCCGAAATAATCGCATTAATTTACATTGTTGTTTGTGCAAATTAATATAATTATTTCTAGAATCTACACTATCATTTCATGTAGATTAAAGATTGTTACACTAGTATCAATACGGTTCTTTACTCGATATCTATTATTCAATTTCATACTACATCAATTTTCAACAACAAGCATTCAATTGTTCAACTTGTAGTTAACACTATTTCTACGTGTCACTTTATTTAACATTTAAAGGGGGTCATGTTATACAAATTTAACCAATCAAATTCAACACATATATCAAATTTAAATTATTAACTATGCTATATCAAATTCAATTTCATATTATTTATCCCTTTAAACAGTTAACAATTTAACGTCCAATTTCAACATCAAACAATCAATCAATCAAACTGGATTTTTATCGTATAAATAACAGATAAAAATGTCAGGTGTCACAGGTGAACTGATACAGGTAATAACATAACTTACAGTGTAAATAACTAACAACCGCATATTTCAATTGTCGTTTCAATTTAAATCAAATCTAATAAATAAAAGAACATTAATCGTGAGTGATTGCTCACCTTTCAAGGCTAGAGAGAACAAGAGATGACACTGATATGAACACAGATACGGACACTGAGATTGAGTTACTAATCCAAGCGCGAATTCCAAAGCAAAGCAAGATTGGCACAAATTTGACGGACAAAACTGATAAATAGAAATGAACGAAATCAAATCAGAACTAGATTGATGACAATAAACAACTTATATAAATAACTATTCAAACACATTTTGATTCAAATATATATATATATATATATATATATTTATGTATGTATCAACGTTCTATATAATATATATAAAACCTTATATAACATATTACATAAACAACCATGTATATATAATCCACTTTAAAAACACAACAGACCAATTCCATACCTCCTATAAATTAATATAAAACTAACGTGTTATTAACAAATATATTATTAAATAATTATTTATGCTGACTGAACATAAACAATTTACAGTATAGTAAAAGAACAAGTACAATAATCTATACCTATATATAAATTTATATAAACTTTGATAACTTTGTATACTTCTAAACTTCTACAGTAACATAAGAAATCTATAAAACATTTATAAATAAACCTTTAAACCGAAAAATGCAAAACAAAGGACATAGCCCTTCAAAGACGCGACATGTAAACATACTGTACATATGAAAAGTACTGCTTTTAACAAATCCACTGAAGAAATGACTGTTCAAACTATACATGATCTAAACTTATACACTCAAAATAAGCAGGCGAACAGATACGTTAACAAAAATAAATAAAAACTTATGTATATATATATATATATATACTAGTAAACAATACTCAAAACAAACATTAAATCACAAATAAAATAAAATATTCAGGTTGTACGGTTTCCCATTTATATTTATGAAACGCATAAATAAAATTAATCACATATTTTAAAATTCAATATTTTATAAAATCAACTACATAAAGTACTACAGATCATACGCAACCTGTAGATATAGATATATAGTAAAAACCTATTTACTTATATAACCTAAACTATATATAACAGCACCAAGTACACAACTAAACACATATATACAACAAATAAAAGTATCTATGAATATACCTTATACTAAGAAAGGCTAAGAGATGGTGAGGCACGGCAAATGGCAGAGGCATGAAAGGAGGAGGCCATTGGGCACAAAACTTCGGCAAGGAAGACGTTCGACGATTGGCTGAGTGGAGGCGGCCGTGAGCTGTGGGAAGAGGCGGACGGTGGAGGAACTGCATGGGGCGAAACTGATTTGAGGCCGAGGCGGGCTAAGTGATGCAGTCGGCCTTATGTCAGGCGCCATGTGATGGCTAGCTGTGCAGGTCGAGCACGCCGGAGCACGGAGGAGATGGTGGCCACGTGCTAGGTACTTGGCTGTGGTGGATGCTTCAGTTGCACGGTGGAAGCTAGGTAGAGGCTGGCACGCATCGGTCAAAGGAGACGTAGGAACGACTCTGGGGTGGGTTTCGGTGACCGGGAGAAGGGCGGTGGAGGCAGAAGATGCGGTTGATGGGGTGTGAAGTTCGGGTAGGTGGCCGTGGCATGGGGTCGAGGCCGAAGGGAAGTGGATGCGAAGGTGAATGCACGCGTTTGTTTCCTTTGCGAGTTATATTTTTTTTCCAGAGAAGCAATATAGAAGGAAGAAATAAAATTACAAAAGAAAATGAAAGAGGAGAGAAGGATTTACCTGAAGCAATTTTGAACGAATGAATAGGTTTGTGTTACTTTAAATTTTTATTAATTTAGCAGCAGTAAATTTCTGTGTTGAACTTCGAAACGTCACACATATTCCCGAGCCAACTCCTAGCTTCCAACTACCACCTCAAATGCATCAACTGAGATTATATATATATATATATATATATTGTTTTTAAATTTAGGTGGATGCGAGTTAAAGATTTTGGCTGAAATTGTTTAACCGGTCCGTCCGGAATGGTTAAATTAATGCGACGATTTCCGTCAGACTCCGATTTGCATGAATAAATAAACCATTTTGATCAGTGCGACGATGCGCTTTCAACGGTACACAGATATCAGTGAGATGATTGAATTATAAAATTCAAATTTTTATACTCATGGAAAATGCAGGAAAAACGCAGAAAAATAAGATCGACGGAGCTAAAGAAGTCTGAATTTTGAAAAACGAAAAATGATTTCTTGCTCAGAAGATGATTTATAATTTTTCTATGTAAAAATATTTAGGTTTCGAAAACATTTTATTTTCATCGATTTTTACTGATTAAATAGAAATAAATTTATGCACGAAAATAAACTTCATATTTTCGGACGAAAATTTACCAGTTGTTATGTTTAACTACACGCGTTTCAAATATCAAATTTATATTTCAAAATTTTATTGTTTAAAATTTCCCAAAATTTCAATTAAATATATAAATAAAACAATTAAAAATTACGGGTCGTTACATTCTCCCCCAGTCAAAACTATTTGTCCCCGAAAAGGGAGGAGGCAGGAGAATAGAAACAACTAGAAAGAAAATAGGTTGAAATCAAAATAACAATTAGCTCAAACCATATAAATTTCAATAAATTTATATTCAACCAATGGTTTTTAAATTCAAGGTTTCCATTAAATTGACTTGATTTCACATTTATTAATGTTAGGTACAAAAGGTTTCTTTCAAAATGAAATTTAATCTAAATTCAATTAATTCAAGATATCTAATTAAGTTGATTTAACTTCAATTTATTAACCTTCAAAACATTTTTTTTTCTATTAATCACACCTATTATTTATTTAACTTATTATTCTATTTATCTCCATAAACATTTTATAATTAAAATTTAAGTAAATAACATTTATTATACGCACTCACATTTTATTTATAAAGACAAATTATATTGTATATTATCCAATTTTCTTAAATTAACAATTTCAAAGATCATAAATTTGCATAGTCATTTATCATAATTATATTTTATTCAACCAATTTAATTCCTCTTTATTCCAAATTATTATTAAATTTATTCTACTTAATATATCTTATTACATATATTATGTATATTTACATTTATTATAACTACTCAAATTTTATTTATAAATTCCCTTAACATTATTTTACACTATATAATATTCAATTACATAGTTAACTTTTGAAATTTTTAGGTAAGTTATATATAATGCAATAGAGTATTATCCAAGTAAAATTTCTAATTCAATTATTTCAACTTTAAATATTTATTCAAAAATTTTGACTTCATTTTATAATTGAAAATATCTTTGACAAAAATTTTAGAATTAAATTTCGATTAACTTCAAACAATCTAGAGATAATTATATACATACAATATATCCAAGTCAAATATAAATTGAATATTAATATATATATGTATTAAATCAAGTCATCCTTTTATAAATCAAATCAAATTTGTTTCAAACAAAAGTATAGCAAGCTACTGATGGTCTCTCCTCTTCGAAACTCAAAAATAAATGTCGATGATGCGGCCGTCATCACCGAAATTATTTTCCAGCGACCAAGAGAAGAGCTCTAATTTAATCATTTAGAATTCTTAAAAAAACCATTTCTATTCGAAAATATTTTAAATAATATACACTTTAAGACCATAGTTCGAAATTATCGGAGTTTAAATTCTCAAATTCTAATTTAAATTCACTTCAAATTCCAAATCAAATTATAACTAAATTTTATACATTCATTTCTTTTATTAATTCTGACAACAAATTCATTATCAATTTAATTTCAGAATTTTTTTATCTATATATCATATAATCATACAAAACTATTTTATTTACCAAATTTGAAAATAATATTGTGCCAGTTTGCCCTGTTCAAGTGTTTTGGAAATCCTATCGATAGCGTTGATCAGACGAATCGATCGAAAATCCAAATCAACAACAACAACTCAAACAACACAGCATATATTAAAACATTTAAATATTAGTTTACAAATACGTTTCTTTGCTCGATGATACAGGAATGAATTTTCAAAATAAGATAGGGTTTCAATTTTGATGGACTCAATCAAAGAGAATTTTGGTTCGACGATACGTTCGAAACAAAGATAAGATAATTAGATAACAAAATAGAGAGATGGATAAGTTCCTATAAATCGCGGGCAACCTTAACCGAGTCGGCCGAGACTTCAAGAATAAGATCAATGCAGAATTACGAGGTAAATCAATATTCGATCTCAAGAAATAGAATTCAGGTATAGCAGGAGATAGATAGCATCGTAAACCGAGGATACAGAAATCTTCGGTAAATCAATGCTTATTGTAAAGGAGTGTCACCCCTTTACAAATCATTCAAAGTTTGGCAAGACCGCCGATTCATAATAAAGATCATTCGAAGTGGAGTTATAGGATACTCCAGAATCCAGACAAATACGAATAGTGAGGCATAAGAATGAATTTTGGAACCGAGGGAACGTTCCAAAATTCAAGGGAATCAAATCAAAAGAAGAGATTCAAACTCGAATGAAAGTGATTCTGTAAATACATTTACCTTATATGCTAAGTTTTTCCTAGAGCTACCAAAGCTCTGATACCAACTGTAACGACCCGCTATTTTGGACTATTCGCATCCGCACATGTCGGAATTGAATAATTCAAAATACCGAATTGTTAATTTAAATTTGGCAAAACTGAACTTATACAGTAAATAAATAATCACAGATCACAGACACAGAGTAATAAGTGCAGCGGAAACAAAAGATAGTAGTTCATGAAGCTACTATATACATATCAAAGTAGAATAAGGTATAACAGAAGTCTCGAATACAATAGTCAAATACAAGAATCAGAATACATCACTAGGATCGGTTGAACATCTGAAAGCTGGATAAATAGCTGGATCTCCATGCGAAGCTCCAACTCTAAAGGTGAGTCTCGAATACTGGTACACTCAGTCTCACCCGAGCATAAGGCAAAACACAAAACACTCAAGTCAGGATTAACATTATTATATCAATAAATCCAACTCAAATGAAATAACAACTGAAATACAAGTAACTCAAAGGACGTCGGAATAACCATCCTCTAAGGATCCGTTAAACATTTATATGTACGCTAAGTAGATACTGTCTATTAGTAATATAAAGTATCAAAATAGTGTTAAGGCGTTACCATTACCCCCCTTAACACATTTTATATAAGCGTTATAGTCTATACATCACTTAAACTCCACCGTAAACTAGTGTGATATCAGGGAGTACTCCATAGGTATAACGCTAAACAAATTCGTAGTAGTCGCGTATATAGGGCTACAAGTATAACAAGGCACATGAGGCAATACCCAGGGTAGTAAAACTACCGTTTACCCGATCCATACTGGTGAGAACGCATCGCCACAACACCGCGAAACAATACTCCCAAAAGTATGAGGGTGCACCAATCAATAACAAGTAATGAGTAGTTTACGAAGAAGCGTGTTCGCTCGAGGTGGCTAACCCCATTTGGCCCGGCACGGCTCCTGTTTTAGTCATTTCCAATTTGACAAAAGTGTCAAGGCTATCCATTATCGTTCTATTTCTTCAGTCATCATGTACATCATTCCGACTACTTCATTCTGGATCACACTCCGCGTATAGTTATTAAAGTGGTTTTCGGTTTAGACAGAGAGTATGTCCATAACCGATTCCGGTCTCTTTAATAACTTCCGTAATTATTACGCCGATTGGTCATTTAATATATTTCAAAAACCAAATCAAATTCAATTTCAATTAGAAATTTAAACCATTATTTCATTTGTCTTTCTATATCAATTTCCATAATTTACGTTTCAAAACTTCCAAATTATTATTTCAAAATCTTATAATTCAATTTCAATTTTTGTTTAAAACAATTCAAATATTGATTCAAGTTTGTATATCAGTTTCATTTCGAAATCATTTAAATTAATTTTAATTTAACATTCCAATCAATTTAAATTCATTGATCGACTTCATTCAATATTCATTAAGAAAATTTGTCATTTAACAATTTCTATTAGATTTCCAATCCATTAAATCAATTGCTTAAGTTCAACTTCCTTATATCAAAACTTACAAATTGAATTAAAATTAAATTCGCCAAATCTAGTTCTTTAAATTTCAAGTCTTTCATCAATATCAATAAATCACATTTTATTTCTTATTAAAGAAATTCGATTTCACTTATTATTTACTTAGTTACAAATTCCAAAACTCAAATAAATAAAGAAACTCAATTTCACTTATTGAAGAAGTTCAATTTCACTTATTAAAGAATCCAATTTTATTTAATTATTAAATAATTCAATCTTATTAATTATTAAATAATTTCAAAACTTAATCAATAATTTCAAATTTTGATTATTAAATAATTCCAAAACTTAATTATTACATAATTTCAATCTTAATTATTAAATAATTCCAAACCTAATTATTAAATAATTAATTTTAAAACAACGTTCTTTTATCAACTATTATGTTAATATTTTGTTTCAGATTATTTAATATCAACATTTTTCCTTTCAATAAATTCAAATCCCAACTTCATTTAAAATCTTATTGTTTATTCAAATAAATTCTTTATTTTATTTTTAAATCCAATTATTGACCAATCGGGTTTATTTAATTCTCTATCCGAAGTCAAGTTTATTGGGTATTTATCATTTCAACCTGATTCCATTCCAATTAAACATCAAAGCATAGCAAAGGGAACTTGTAGTGTGATAACTGGGATGGTGTCAAAGTAAATAAACAAGCAATAGCAACCATCAATAACGATCCAATAATCAATTCAAATAATCCTAAAATAATCGTATTAATTTACATTGTTGTTTATGCAAATTAATATAATTATTTCTAGAATCTACACTATCATTTCATGTAGATTATAGTATCAATACGGTTCTTTACTTGATATCTATTATTCAATTTCATACTACATCAATTTTAAACAACAAACATTCAATGGTTCAAGTTGTAGTTAACAGTATTTCTACGTGTCACTTTTTTAACATTTAAAGGGGGTCATATTATACAAATTTAACTAATCAAATTCAATCACATATATCAAATTTAAATTATTAACTATCCAATATCAAATTCAATTTCATATTATTTATCCCTTTAAACAGTTAACAATTTAACGTCCAATATCAACATCAAACAATCAATCAATCAAACTGGATTTTTATCGTATAAATAACAGATAAAGATGTCAGGTGTCACAGGTGAACTAATAGAGGTAATAACATATAATACAGTGTAAATAACTAACAACAGCATATTTCAATTGTCAATTGAAATCAAATTTAATATATAAAAGAACATTAATCGTAAGTGATTGTAATGTCCCGCCTTTTCGCACGCTTTAAATCGACACACGTGCCAATTCAAACCATACGGAAGGGCGGATTGTTATGGGGTAAATAAGAAAAGCAAGAAAGAAATAAAACAAAATAGAATCTCACAGCGGAAGGATAAAATTTAATAATCAAAAATAAATTTCATGGAGCTATTTACAAAATATTTAATTTTTCTTATACAATATATATCAGAGTTACACATACCAACGAATAAAATCGATGCAGCGGAATATAGTGTAGTGGAATATAATATAATAATAATAAGAAATCTTCGTCTTCGTCCTCTAGGAATAAAGTCTTCGATCCTGAAATGCTAGGACTGACCCGAGCGAATTGAAAAGACATAACACTCGAGTCAGAACTAAAAGATCTTATGTAAGTTAAATCAACAGGAATAAATACTAGTGCAGTAACTTAAGAGATGCTCGGGATTTACATCTCCTAAGGAGATGTTAAACTATTTACTATGTAGTAATATTTCGCTATTATAATAATGTCTAATAGTAAAATAAACTTACTTTTAAATAGCGTTAAGGAGTTACCCAATCTCCCACCTTAACACAATAATATTCCCAGTAGTCCATCCAATATCAGTGCATCTCCATATCGGGAGACTACTCTAAATATTCCACAGGCTACGGAAGAAAACCAAACTCGTACAAGGCACGATAGGGTAGGTGACATGGCACAACTAGGCAATGCCAGGGTAGATATACCAATTATGCATCCGGGCTGGTGGTAACACGTAGCCGCAGCTACCGCCCACCTCGAGCCACACCCCCAAAAAGAAAAATCAAAAGTGGCCACTGAATCAATCCAAAAGTCAAAGTATAAAATCGAAGAGATGTGTCCGATCAAAGGTGCTATTTCAATTGGCCCGAGAATCGCTCCTGTTTTAGCCACCTTATGCCAACTCACGGGAGTTGGGTCCACGTATTTACCTTAAAGGAAACGCCGCCACTATCCTACTTCATTTTGGAATCTCCATCGCGTACGCGGTTGTTAAAGTGGTTTTCGGAGTTGGCAGAGAGTATGAAAACTTCTGATCCCCGTCTCTTTAACAACCAACCGTTATTATAACACCGTGGTCTTTTCAAAATAGTTTATACTTTAAACCAGAATATAATATCCATTCAAAAGCATATAACTACGATATCATTTCTATTTAAAAACCCAAATCAAAATGATATCATTTATAAAACCCAAATTAATATAATATCATTTTTATTTCAAATATATCTTTTTCAAAAACCCTAACATTTTCAAAGTTATAATATTTCGAAACCAACGCTTGAAATATTACCTTCCAAAACATAAAACTTTGAATTTCATAACTTTGAAATATAACTACACCACTTAAATGGTTTAAATATTAAATTACTTTATATAATAAAATAGCTTCTTTAATTTCACAAATAAATTCCAAATTCCAATTTTGAACCTCCAAATAAACCATTTCACATTTTCATATATTTCAAAGCTTTAAATATTCCACCATTTCAAAACTAATTCTTTGATAATTCCATATATATCAAATTCAATTGCTATTATTTAGATTTGAAATGTTTACTTAATAAATCCCATATAATTTAAGTAAAATCTTTAACTTCAAACAACTGGATATTCTTTCAATTTATTTAACTTGATAAAATCATTAATTACTTTAAACCAAATCAAGCTATAAGAATCATATCCTTCTAAAAAAAATTCCGTTTTTATTTAAATTCCAAATCAAATTTATTCAACTACAATTCTTTAATAATTCAATTTAACCAATTTCATATTTATCTTCCTACTTAAATTTCATTTAAGTCAACTAAAACTCTATATATACAATATCATAAATAGGTACTAAACCATAGAATATAAAACAACCAAACTCCATTATTAACTCATTTTTATTAATCAATTTTATACATAGCTTAAATTCAAGAATTTAACTATATATATATATAAAATAATATTTATATAACATCAAAATTAATATTTATTAAACCGTATATTTCTTTCCAAAACCATAGAAAATCATTTCAAAATTTTATATATATATATATATATATACCGCGGTGCCTGTATATAATTTTCTATCCTATGGTCAAGTGATACGGATATTTATCATTTCAATCCGCAATTTAAAATAATAAAAAATGCGGTTGTATATCATTTCAAACCGCAATCCCGAATGAAATGAAAATGCATACAAACTTGCAGTTTATAACAGTATAAAATACAACATTCATTCATCCAATATCAACCATCAACAATTTATCACAATCATCATCCAAATTCAAACAATACATCAATATATAACAGGTGCTAATAACAGGTATCAACTATCAGTTTATATTCAAAAAAAAATATAACTGTTTAACTGGCAGTTTATATAAAAATGAATACCAATTTAACTGGCAGTTAATATGCAGTAATGAATTAAATAACAAGTTAATTAAATAAATGCAAATTAACTGAGATAATGATGAAATATATGCCAAACAGTTATAAACAAATTTCAAGTCATACCATAAATGAATTTAACAAACATAATAAATCTTAAAAATTGTGAGTGGGTTAAAACACTCACTTTTTGAATTTAAATTGAATTTAAATCCAATTTAAACCCAAAAATTGGACAGTCTCCAAATTCATCAAAACTAACATCAAAGTGTCCGGAATTTTATTACGACCCTAACAACAAAAAATCGCTCGTGAAACGGAGTTCGTATGTGAAAGTTATTCGATTTAAATCGTTTGAAACCCAATTGACCACGTCATCCCACGCGTTCATCTTCCCAGGCACGCAACAGTAACTCACGCCCATGACCACCGAAACCCAATTGATCGCCCCTTTGACTGACCTTTGCCAACGCCACGGGTCTTCATCTCACTGCCGACCCCCACCACCTCCACGCTTGCGACGAGCGGCACGTGTCCCCCTAGTTCCGACCGCCCTTGTCACGGCCGGCCGCCACCAAGTTCTAGGGTTTTGAACCCTAATCGCCCAATTTATGAAGCCTCAACCACCAATTGAGGCTGCGACCACCACGAAATGACTCCCTCTGATGAGCTCTACAATACCCAGACTTTGATTTTGCCAATTTCTTTCCGAATCAAAAATGCCCAATTAGCCCTAGGGTTTCGAAATTCATGAACTTTGACAGAGATTTGCCGTCGATTCGAGCACCAATTGCAAAAATAGAAACTACGCGTAGATTCGTATCGATGAGATCTTCGATTCTATAATTTTTGCGAATTTTTTTGAAGAGTTTGAATTTTCATTTGATTTTTGAAATTTGAAGTTTGAAATTGGATCTGGAATTTGTTTGTCTACCATTGAGGATGAGAGAGATAAGATGTACGTACAGATAAATGTGGATAGAGGTAGGCTAGGTTTTATAGCAGGATATTTATAGAGAAAGTTGAAATAGAATAAATGGATCGGGTTGAATATACATGCCGACGACAAAATGGCCCAAAAAGCCCGTTCTGACTCCGGAACGAAATTGGGTCAACCCATATATCAAAATAGATGTTTTAAAATATTTTAAATGTGATGGAAAAAGTTTCAAGTCCAAATTCCATCGTATGGAGATGTTATGCTCAAATCAATATTTTCAAATTGATTTCAATTTTATTAATTTCAAGGCGTATCGAGTTCGTACGATCAAACGACAAGTCCGATCGCTCCGAAACTTGAAATCCTATAATAATTCACCGATACAGATCTGATGGAACTGGTTTCGTCAAAATCCGAGTCAGTGTCCAAAATGGCTATTTTTACATTAAATAAATAAATAAATCAATAAATTAAATCCAATTCTTAATTCCACATCTAAAATCGACAGTTTTTATCACCTTTAGTTTTTCTCAATCAATTTACACAAATTTACCTAAATTTAAATGTCAGATTTGAGTTGATTAATCCATAAATTCCAATGTTAACCTAAATTTAAATATTAAATTTCAATTTCATTAAATTCAACATTATAAATTAAATTACCAATAATCTATTAAATTCACTTCCATCCTATTACCCAATTAATTATTATCAGATGGATAAAATTAACATTGAATTCAAAATATATGATACTAATATCTTCACATCCCATCTAGTTGCAATTAACGCAATATTAAAGGTTGAATATCATTTATTTGCAATAAATTCAATTATTGAAAAAAATATTCACTTAAATCAAATAAATAAATCTTGCCTCCAGATTTTTAAATCAACAAATTTCCATAAAATAAATAGACTTAGCATAAATTACATCTTATAAAATTAATCCTCTTCAATGACAAATCAAATCTACCCTACTACACAATTTAAGTCAATTAATTGTAATTGATTCCACATTAAATGTTATACATTATAAATTGGAACCTCAATAAAATCGCTTGTTGATTTAAAAATCTAGCTATTCAATAAATAGACATTTAATGGGTATAAATAACATTGAATTATAATACATTTCATTAATGTATTTATTAAATTTATTTCCAATTAACGTACTACCTAATTTCCTTAAATTGCAAATTTGATTTCCAAATTTTATGCAACATACTAAAGAAATAAAACACATATTAATTTATTCATTTTAATCCAAATCTTTTTATTAAGTTCAATACTACTATATAAACTTAGTTAACTTTTTTGCCCATTCATTACTTTAATATACACATACTAACAACTCCTAACCATTGTATTCCGATTTGCACAAATGTAACATTTATTTACATTTATTACAATTTATCTCCAATTCCAATTATCTATCTAAATGAATAGGTAACCTACAATAACATTATCGTTACTCTTTAGTCACATAAGTAAGCCTTTAATACTTACAAATCTTATTTCATTCACTAATTCCATCATTTATCAATTATTACATAATTTCATTTATCAATATTCATTCTATTCATGTTATTCATGTTTAATTCAATTCCTTTGCACATTAATTCATTTACTAAAGTTTACAATCATTTGTTTATATTACTTACCTTCTTATAATATTAAACTAATATCATTTCAATTATACTTAAGTTTATATTTCTAGTCAATTACTAAAATATCTTACATAATATTAAATTCATTCAACTATCTCTGATTTTAACATTTCATTAGTTAATTCAATATTCACGTTTGTTTCTTATATTAACTCATAACCAAGTATGCCAATTTACACTATTTTAATTAATTGCAATATAAGTTTTAAATTGTAAATTTTAATTACCATTGACAATCTATTTTATACAATAATTAAATGCTTACATTTGTTACTTATTAGATTTTATAACCAAGCATTGCATGTTTAAATACAATGAATTGGAGTTTCATTAAGATTGTTGACAATTAACTTGTATTAACATTGTTTCATTTTAATTTAGTTATTATTCCACTATCAAATTAAAAAATAATTATGCTTTCAATATTAACTCATAAAATATTATTAAATTAACAAATTTTGAACATCGAAAATTTATGGGTCGTTACACTCTCCCCCACTCAAAACTTTTCGTCCCCGAAAAGGAAAAGAAGGGAAAAGAGGAATTAAATAAATAATATGTCTTATTCAAATATTAAATTTATAAATAATTTACAAAATTTATTGCTTTAAATAAAATATACCCATTTTATAACCATTAATCTTTTATACTTAAATATATAAAGTTTGGAAATCATTTTCAAAAAATTTCTAAGTCCAAAATTTACGTGAAAATTTCGGCAGAGTCTCCTTTGTACGGGGAGGCTCGGGAGAAAATAAAATATCGATTATAATAATATACAACATATATTTTCAAAAATAACATAAAATCCTAATACGGGAAAAATATAATAACGCTACAAACCGTAATCCGAAAAAGTACCTATTTGTCGAGCAATTTACGCTTATTTTTGGAACCAAAAGCAGTAGCAATTGCTTCCAAAACCTGCATTTCACTTATATAATCTAAAAAGGTTAACAATTTTATAAATGAAGTATTTAAGTTGTTTTAATCACCAACAACCAATTTCAACAAACAACATACAACCATCACATAGAATCAATAAAATCAATCATTCATTCAAACAAAACAAACAGTTGTTTGGGTTCAAAACTTCAAATTGTACATAATGAAAAATAAAGTCTAAGTGCACCATTTACTTAACAGTCTTAAATGAAACTAAATAGATTATTTATTCATCCCAACAACTTTAAAGTACCCTTGCCCAAGCAACCATAAACCAAAACAACAATCAATCAATTTAGAAAATAGATTAAATTCATTCTTAAACATTTCTTTCATACATTTATGGTTTGATTTCCTTTTTATTCAATTTATTTTTATCTATTTAATTTGCCTTTTATTTCTTATAGTTTCATTTACTTTTATTCATTTCTAGCAAAGTCCTATTTTCACTTATCCATATCATGAAATTTTCTTTTTATTATATTACACTCATTTATTACATTATTCATCTTTCTGCTTATTTTATTAATAAGTAGCTTCAATCATTTACTTAAGTTTAATATCTTTCATATATACTACTTAATTTTTATTTATTTACTTTCATTTATTACTAAATTCCATTTATAATTCTTACCTTTCTATTTTAATTAATATCCTTTATTTTTATACTTAAGTTCATAACAACTCTAAAACCAAATTCTTATTTATTAAGGAATTTCATTGAATACCTTCATTATTTCAAATTTATTACTTGTATAATATCTATTACATCTTCCATTTCAACCTTTTACATCCTTTGGTAAGTTGTATATATGTTTAAGGAATGCAAATGAAACTTATAGAAGTTTTACCTCATTTCTTTTATTTATAACTTAGCATTAAATCTCTATTTCCTTTAGAGGTTTCAATTATTAATTACTTACGTTCAAATCACTACAATAACTGAAACTATTAATTAATGGAAACTTAAGAATTTAAATACCGGGTTAATTTCAAATCATTTTAAAATAATAGATAAATGTATATACTTACACTTTATATATCCAATTATATTAAAAACAATTTAAAATTTTATATTTGGTTATCAAAATAAATCCGTAGTAAAACTGCTACAGTGGCCTTCCCACTTCGAAACTAGAAAATGAATGTCGATGATGCGTGCACTCATCACCAAAATTATTTTCCAGCGATAGAGTGGGGAGTACAAAATTTATTCCTTTTCCAAATTTCTTTTAAAACATTTCTTTCAAATTATATTGAAATATTTATATCAGAAAATACTTCTAATAATATTATTATCATATATTTCAAAATTATTCAAAGGAAATTTCAAAACCCCCGGAACTTAAGTTCTACAATTTACAATTTGATTTATTTTATTTTAAATCTTATTTCTACTATTATTTATAAATTTCATTACCTAACAACAAATATAATACAACCAAATATGATCTTTATAAAAATTTATTTTTAGATATAGAAAATATAATAGGCAAAATTATTTCATTCACCTACATGAAAACAAATATTATGTTGGTCTGTCCTATTAAATGTTTAGAAATCCCTATTGATGTCACAGCATCCCAGGCACCAACCATAATTTATAAATACAAAACATAACAGATTAACACGATATTAAAACCTTTTTATAACACTAACAAATACGCTCTCTCATATATATACACTCAGCGACTCCCATAGGGTATTACTACACTATTAGTAAAGAGTCAAACCCCACAAAGCTAAGGTTTATCGCTAAACAAAAGCTTTGATACCAGATGTAATGTCCTGCCTTTTCGCACGCTTTAAATTGACACACGTGCCAATTCAAACCATACGGAAGGGCGGATTGTTATGGGGTAAATAAGAAAAACAAGAAAGAAATAAAACAAAACAGAATCTCACAGCGGAAGGATAAAATATAATAATCAAAAATACAGTTCATGGAGCTGTTTACAAAATATTTAATTTTTCTTATACAATATATATCAGAGTTACACATACCAACAAACAGAATAAATGCAGCGGAATACAGTGTAGTGGAATATAATATAATAATAATAATGAAATTTTCGTCTTCGCCCTCTAGGAATAAAGTCTTCGATCCTGTAAACGCTAGGACTGATCCGAGTGAATTGAAAAGACAAAACACTCGAGTCAGAACTAAAAGATCTCATGTAAGTTAAATCAACAGGAATAAATATAAGTGCAGTAACTTAAGAGATGCTCGGGATTCACATCTCCTAAGGATCCGTTAAACTATTTACTATGTAGTAATATTTCGCTATTATAATAGTGTCTAATAGTAAAATAAACTTACTTTTAAATAGTGTTAAGGAGTTACCCAATCTCCCCCTTAACACAATAATAGTCCCAGTAGTCCATCCAATATCAGTGCATCTCCAGATCGGGAGACTACCTAAATATTCCAAGGGCTACGGGAGAAAACCAAACTCGTAAAAGGCATGATAGGGTAGGCGACACGGCACAACTAGGCAATGCCAGGGTAGATATACCAATTACGCATCCGGGCTGGTGGTAACGCGTAGCCGCAGCTACCTTTCACCTCGAGCCACACCTCCAAAAAGAAAAATCAAAAGTGGCCACCGAATCAATCCAAAAGTCAAAGTATAAAATCGAAGGGATGTGTCCGATCAAAGGTGCTACCTCAATTGGCCTAAGAATCGCTCCTATTTTAGCCACCTTATGCCAACTCACGGGAGTTGGGCCCACGTATTTACCTTAAAGGAAAGCCGCCACCATCCTACTTCATTCTGGAATCTCCACCGCATACACGGTTGTTAAAGTGGTTTTCGGAGTTGGTAGAGAGTATGACAACTTCCGATCCTGGTCTCTTTAACAACCAACCGTTATTATAACAACGCGGTCTTTTCAAAATAGTTTATACTTTAAAACCAGAATATAATATTCATTCAAAACCATATAACTACGATATTATTTCTATTTAAAAACCCAAATCAAAATTATCACTTATAAAACCCAAATTAATATAATATCATTTTTATTTCAAATATATCTTTTTCAAAAACCCTAACATTTTCAAAGTTATAATATTTCGAAACCAACGCTTGAAATATAACCTTCCAAAACATAAAACTTTGAATTTCATAACTTTGAAATATAACAACACCCCTTAAATGGTTTAAATATTAAATTACTTTATATAATAAAATAGCTTCTTTAATTTCACAAATAAATTCCAAATTCTGATTTTGAACCTCCAAATAGACCATTTCAAATTTTCGTATATTTCAAAGTTTTAAATATTTCAAATATATGCCAAACGGCTATAAATAAATTTCAAAGCACACCATAAATGAGTTTAACAAACATAATAAATCTTAGAACTTGTGAGCGGGTTAAAACACTCACCTTTTGAATTTAAATTGAATTTAAATCAAATTTAAACCCAAAAATTGGACAGTCTCCAAATTCGTCCAAACTATCGTCAAAGTGTCCGGAATTTTATTACGATCCTAACAAAAAAAATCGCGCCTGAAACGGAGTTCTTAAGTGAAAGTTATTCGATTTAAATCGTTTGAAACAAAATTTTATTAAAACCAAAATCAAACAAAACTTACCTTACTAATATACGCCACGTCATCCCACGCGTTCATCTTACGAGGCACGCAACAGTTACTCACGCCCATGACCACCGAAACCCAATTGACCGCCCCTTCGACTGACCATTGCCAACGCCACGGGTCTCCATCTCACTACCGACCCCCACCGCCTCGACGCTTGCGACGAGCCGCACGTGTCCCCCTAGGTCCGACCCCCCTTGTCACGGCAGGCTGCCACCAAGTTCTAGGGTTTCGAACCCTAATCGTCTAATTTACGACGCCTCAACCACCAATTGAGGCTGCGACCACCACCAAACGACTCCCTCTGATGAGCTCTACAATTCCCAGATTTGATTTTGCCAATTTCTTTCCGAATCAAGAACGCCCAATTAGCCCTAGGGTTTCAAAATTCATGAACTTTGACAGAGATTTGCCGTTGATTCGAGCACCAATTGCAAAAACAGAAGCTACGCGTAGATTCGTATCGATGAGATCTTCGATTCTATAATGTTTTCGAATTTTTTCGAAGAGTTTGAATTTTCATTTGATTTTTGAATTTTGAAATTTGAAATTGGATCTGGAATTTGTTTGTCTGCCATTGAGGATGAGAGAGTTGAGATGTATGTACAGACAAATCAGGATAGAGGTAGGTGTGACGACCCGGAATTTCCAACGATTTAAATTGGACTAATTAACTAATTTTAAAATATTTAAAAGTTAACTTTAACTTGAATTTAAGATATCAATATTTACTTGGAAATTAAATCATTGAATTGTACAGTTTAAATATTGAATTTAATAATTGAAAAATTGGGTAAATTTTTGAATCTGTGATTCTAAGCCTGTTTAAAATAATTTGAAGGCTTATAAAATTTATAATGATAATACTGGAGATAATAGAATGGTTGAAATTTAATTTAAAGGTCATTTGTTCAATTTTTAATAATATACCGTTTAAGTTGAATTTAAAAATAGCCTTCCGAGGCACAGTTTCGGAATTCGACGAAACCAGTTCCATTGGATCCGTAATAGTTAGTTATTATCGGATTTCAATTTCTGCAGCAATCAGAGTTGTCGTTTGACTCTGGCAGCTCGAAACGCTTAGATTTATTTGGATCGATTTAATTTAAAATTGATCGTTTTATTCTGTAACTCGCACATACGATCAAAATAGCCTCCGAAACACGTTCCATTGAGTTCGAAATGCGGGTAAAACTTTATAAACGCCTGTCGGCATGTTTGATTCGGGGTTCGGGATTTCCGTTATGGAACATGAGATATTTCCAATATTCGATTATATAAAATAAATTAATAGTCTATATTGCATCACCCTACTCACGTGCTTTCACTCTAGCTTGCAACCGAAGCCAGTTTAGGGAAATATCTACCTTTCTTCCTCTCTAATAGATCGAACGATAGGAGAAAAAAGGAAAAAAATCGAAATTCCCCTCTCTCATTCAAATCGCGATTTCCGGTTCCTGATTAAAAAAAAAAAGAGAGGGGAGCGGGGTATAAATGGATGAAGGCTCGCATTCTTGAATCGTGCTTCCATTCGTTAGTCGAGTTCATCTCGTGCTGGAAGCGGTGGTTGCGAGGGGAGCACGGCCACGTCGTGGAAGCTCTCGCGTAGGGCTTGCGAAGGGGATAGTGATGTTGTTCGTGGCGATGGGCGTGAAGGTTTGTAGGTTAGGGTTTCGTGATGGCGACGAGGCGCGCGCGGCGATGGAGGTCTCGCGAGCTTGCGTGAGGTGGGAGGGCGGGATTTTGGGGTCGTGTCAGAGCTTGTGGGTGGCGACCGCATGAATCTGGAGGGGGGTATGAACTCGAGCTCAAGCTCGAGAGGTAGTCGAAGTCGTGAGAGCTAGGGTTTTTGATGCGGCAGCTACAGTCTCGGGGAGGGCCGCGAACATGGAAGCGTGTGCGATCTGGAGGCGATGATCGAAGAGCATCATGATGCTTGATGAAGTCTGGGGCGGCTGATGCTCGATTCGAGCGAGGGTTAGTGTGGCAGACGAACTCGTGAAGGCAGTTGTGGCGGGTGCAGTTGGAGGCCTGCGGCGGTGACATCGTTGCGAGGTGAGCATTCCCTGTTTCCTTCTTATTGGGTTTGGAATTTAAAGGGTTCAACTTTGGAAATAAATGTTGGCTATAAACTGTTCATCAGAAAATATGTATATATAAAAAAAAAGTTAAATACATAAGTTTTCTTTAGTCAGGGGTTATTATTGAAGATGTAGGGAATAGGATTGCAAGTATGTAAAGCTTATATAAGATTTCAAATAAAACTTTAATTGGCAGATAGTTTTAAAATTTATGGAGTTGGTGGATAAGTGATTAATTAAATTATTTGGTTAAATTATTTGGTTACTAAGATAATTTAAATTAATGGAATGTAGTTAAAATTAATTTAGTAGTTTAAAACCAAATGTTTAATTTAAATTAAATTGATGGCCAATTTAATTTATTAAATAGTAAATCGTTGTAGATTATCTTGGATGTTGATAAATTATCAATATCTATACAAGGTCAAGAACATTGAGAAAACCCCGGCAATATGAGAATGGATTACCAAACAAAAATAAGAGGTGAGTAAAATCTCACTCTGTTGGATTCTATTTAAATTAAATGGTTAAATTTAAATATTTGGTTGAATGGTTGAATTGATTGATTTGCACTGTGAATTGATGATTTGATGATTTTGGTATGGATGGTTCTCGAGTTAATTGTTGCTTAACTCGAAGTATTGGGGTTTTAAGTTGTATTAAACTTAAATTATAAATGAGAAGATGTCTTCGTTTTAAATTTAATTAAGGAGAAATTTGGTTAATGAAGTAAATAAATGGGTAATTAATTACAAGTTGAGATTAATCGAGAGTGATTAATACTGTGGTTTAATTCACGTAATTAATTTAGATTCGGAATTTAATTTAAAATATGAATGACAAATAATTAAATAATATAATAAATGATGAAATTTAAAGATTGATTAATTAAGATGAATTAATCAGAATAAGTGATTTATGAGAAGTTAATTAGTATAAGTAATTAAGGATAAATGTAATTAAATAATTAATAAATCCATGAAGTAATTAAAGTTACTTAATGATCTTGGTTGAGCCTAATTAATATTGCGTAGTTAATTTAAGATAATTACTTGAATGAAATTGAAATATAATTAGTCCAGGGTGATTAATTAAGATGAATAATGAAGGGTTGACTAATAAATTGATTTGGAATTAATTAATATTGAATGTGGTTAGAAATTTAATTAGAATCAATTGAAATGATTTGTATGTAATTAAGCTTTGCTTATGGATGATGGAATGATATTGGATGTTTGAATGAATTGATATCTCTGATATGAAATGTTGTATATTTCATTTAGATGACTTGAAATATGATGATATAAGATTCAAAGAGACCGAGGTCGGGTATTGGAAAATATCCGAAACCACTCGAATATTTATAAATTGATTTGAGAAATCAATAGGCTGGAATAAATTGGATTGTTTATCTAAGTTTGATACTTAGAAATTTATATGGGAGATAAGCATTGCTTATAGTAAATTGTGAATCGATTAAATTGATATAAGTTACCCCGGGTTTAAATAAGTTGATTTCTTTGGTATTCCATGCTAGATGGGTTTACTCACGCTGGTTTCCAGCCTGACCCGGGTGTTACTTTGGTGTAATGCTCGGGTCAGACCGGGTATTACAGATTTTCAGGTAGGTACGTTCTGGAGCTCAGGAAGCGAGCTGGATGGCAAGAGCGTATAGTTATTCCTGTTGTATTTATATTCTGAGACATGCTTGTTTGTATATGCTCAGTGACTGTATATATATGTGAAAAACTCTGATGTAAATTAAAATGTAATCGACAGATATAGTATTCTTTTGTAAACTGTTACTTATTATTATATTTTATCCGCTGCGAATGTGAGATGTTTGGTGTTTATGTTCTTCTTCTTCTACCTCTTTCTTTTTTTTTATAACTATCCGAAATTTTCGGGTTCAAAATTTCGGGTCGTTACATTTGGTATCAGAGCTGAAGGTTAAGCGACCTTGGCTCTGGTGGGGATTACTCATTAAATAGAGTCTGTAGTACTCTAGAATGAGTTGAGTATATATATATATATATATATATATATATATATATATATGAGCGCGTACTTGTTATTTTCTTATATAAAGATTTTAAATGATTTTTGTAAAATATATTTTTGATATATATAAAGCAATATTTTCTTCAAATAAATATTAGACGACGGGTTGTTAATTATTGGAATTAAAATTAAGGAATAATATTATACAACCAAACTGAAATTTAATGAAGATTAGTTTGAAATGGATTCAAACCGAAACTGAAGTTTAGAAATTGGAATTAAATTAAGTAGAAAAAAAATAAAATAAAAAAAATAACCAAATTAAAATTTAAGTGATTGAAAATGAAATTCAAAATTTAATCCCGGAATTTGAAATATAGATTGGGAATGAAATTTATAAGTTGAAATAAACTTTATAAATAAATGAGATTGTAATTTGAAATAGAATTCCGAAATAGAATTCCAAAGAATATTTGAAAATAAAGTAAGATGGAAATTCCAGAATAATGTTTAAATATGAATTGGATGGACGGGGAATTTGGAATTTTTGGGAAAAATTTAGAATTCCTTTGGATTTGGAAGTGGTTTCCAAGGGTTTTGGAGAAATAATAGTATTATTTCGTAAATATTTTTGGTGTTGAATTGAAAATCTGGAAGATTTGAAATTAAAAATATTTGGAAATGTTTTTAAAGAAATAAAAGCATTGAACTCTTTCGGTCACTGGAAAATAACGTCGGTGATGACTGCAGCATCATCGATGTTCATTTTCGAGTTTCTAGAAGAGAAATTGCTACCAAATTTTTTTTAAATTGGGATTGTTTGTGAATTGGGTTTGTTTTTAAAATTCAAAGGGATAATTGAGTTTGCCGAAGAATTTTGGATATAGTTGCATTCTAAGGTGATATTGAAATTTTGGAAATTTGTTTAAACTCTGGAATCTTGATTAAATGTTTATGGGATAATAAAAATATATTGGCTAAATAAAATGTATAATTCTAAGTTAAAAGCAAAATGTGAATGTAATTGATTATAAATAGAAATTGTAAAATTTAAATTATAATTAAAGTTGTACGAGTTTAAAGATCAAATAGAATTTGATTTGAAGTTGGAAGGAAATTGAGAATCAATTTAATTTGAATTGGGAATGAATCAAGTCCAATGGAAATTGGAGTTAATTAAATTGGGATTGGGTTAATTTATATGGAGTGGAAATTTAAATTGGATTGTTGGGGAAGTGAATAGTTTTGACTCTAGACCATTTTCAATGTAAATTGTTTTAATATAAATAGTTTTAAATCTATTTTCTTATCTATTTACTATACAACTTTCTTTTTAAAACCTAAACTATTTTATACTGGTTTTGCCACTACTTTTGGAACTATTTAACTATTTTACAAATGTATTATAAACTAATTACTAATTTTCAACTAAGTTACGAGTTAATTTCTATTTTTCAACTATTTTGCAATTATCTAAAGTTTCTGAAACTATTTAACTAATTTCCAACTATTTTACAATTAGTCAATTATTCTATAACTATTTTGCAAACTATTGATTATTTTTCAACTACTTATCTATTTAAAAAAAAATTCAAGGCTATTTTCTAAAATAAACTGGTTGGAGTTCAAACTGTTATTGATTTAAATACCCAACTGGGATGAGAATTGAGGAAATAATCCAAATGGGGATAAAGGCAAATGTGAATAAGTGAATGTGAATAGAAAGGAAATTGATATGGGAAAGAGTAATCAAATTTGAATATTTGATTTTGGGTAAACAAAG
The DNA here is from genome assembly GCA_030765085.1 of Allium cepa. NCBI lineage: Eukaryota > Viridiplantae > Streptophyta > Magnoliopsida > Asparagales > Amaryllidaceae > Allium > Allium cepa. The sequence continues at coordinate 873,305,688 of CM060945.1, read as the reverse complement.
TTATATCTTTGTATGTATATATATTCTTCCCTTGTTGAATCTATTGCTGGAAGTAAAGGATTTTGGAAGTGTTGAAGTATAAAAAGGAGTTTTATACAAGTTTGAAAGGATCCAAAGTTTTAAAATTTTTATATATCTGTGTATATATATATAAAGGATCTTATGTGGATTTTGGAAAAGGTTTTGGGAACCTTTGGATTTGGAAAGGCTTTTGATTTTTGGGTAAAATCAATATTGAATTTGGAAAGCCTAGTTTGAGAATTATCGATTTTGGATAATAGATTTTGTGTAAAGGAGCTTTGTATAATATCATACTAGGTGTATGATTTGTAAATACTATATGAATAGTATAAAATGTTTTGATGATAGCTCTGGGGAAAAAGGCGCTCCCTTGAAATGAACTTCTCAGGAGTGCCACCGGGTGGTGCTGCCTTGAGCCCCAAGGGGGTTCTAAAGTTGATCATGTGAGGAGTCCGGACAAAACTAGTTCCTGAGGATTATGAGTTGAGTTACCATAGCGTAAGTCATGTGTGCCGCGGAGAGCCAACAGTTACATGGACTTTTGTTGTGACTGCAACGTAAAGCAGGATGTAACTGCGACCTATGGTAACATTGCGAAAGTCGTGTGTGCCGCTGAGAGCCAACAGTCTGCGTTTGGGTTTATCTCGGTAGACTGCGACCTATGTAGGAGTGGAGAAGTTTCATTTCGACAGCGAAATCAGAGGCCGCGGAGAGCCTGCAGTTACATGGACTTTTGCTGCGACGGCAACGTAACCCTGGATGTAACTATGATCTGTTGTGTGGGTTCCATGGCGTAATCGAGAGTGCCGCGGAGAGCCTGCAGTTACATGGACTTTTGTTGCGACTGCAACGTAACCCTGGTATGTAACTGTGACCATGGAATGGGGGTGATGATTTCCAGAGCATCCTCAGCAAAGATATTTCCTCTATTTTCAAAAACTGTTTTCTATATTTTCAACAAATTTATTTTCCAAGTATTTTCACTGGATGTTGAAAACGGGTTTACCAAGTACTTATAAATTTTCAGTCCTACGCCTGATCAACGTATGGCTGAATTTCTGTGAGAACAAAGATGGACTGGTTAAGACATCAAGTTATAAAAAGTATTTTTATAAAGAGTTATTTTAATAGTATTATGTGACCTTAAAGGTTTTTCTAAAATTTTGAGATTAAGATGTTGGAATTTTGGAAAATCAAGGAAAATCCAAATTGAAATTGTAAAATAAAATTGAAACTCGGAAATGTAATGAAGTAATTCTTTGTAATTAAGAACCCAATGTTGTAAAAACAAACAAAATAGTGTTGAATTGGAAGTTGCAAGTAAATTGGATATATGAGAAGTATTGTCGAATGAAATGGAAGGGATTATAATAAAAATGGTTTGAATTGCAACAAACAAATTTCAAGTGAATAGAAATAAACTGAGAAGGACCTTGTATTAATAAAATAAATTCGATAACGTATTAAGTAAGTAAATGAAAATTTCAAATGGGCTTATGGAGTTAAATAATAAATGGATGAAGTCTGATAAAAAAAAAAAAAACTAAATCAAAGTTGTAATTGGAATTGGATTATCAGACTGAACTTAAGTTCGGTGGCATAAGTGCTTGGATATTATTTTGATAAATGGAGAGGTGAATTAAAATTAAAATTTAATTGGATGGGCTAATTGAAATTAATGGAATTTGATTAAATGAGAATCAAATAGAAGTAAACTTAAGTTTGGTGTTGAAATAAACTAAAGTAAATTCACTTAAGTTAAAGTTTTATGGAACTTTGGCTTCGAATAAGAATGAGAGCCCATTAAATAGAAGCTTGTGTTAAATTAAGTTTGGAAATGGTCATTAATTTATAAATTTGGAAATGGTCATTAATTTAGAAGTAAACTTAATAAATTGTTTTGCATGAATTTAATGTAGAAATATGATGAAATGCAATGAATGGTTGGTAGGTAGTTTAGAAATGAAATGGAATTAAATTCAAAATGAGTTGAAATTAATTTGAAGTAGTTATATAAAATAGATACACTATTAAGCGAATACGTCGAGATTGCATAACAGTAATTGTCGTTTGGCGTGTTCAAAAATAATTAAAATTCTTTGAGTAAATAGAGATTAGATAAAATTGATTTTTGTATCATTTGATGTGAATATGAACTTGTTTTGATTAAAACTCAAATGAATGTAAGCAATTGAGTTGTAAACCAATAAAATTGAACGGAATGGTATACGTTTGATTGAAAGCAATGGAATTAGTTTTGCAAACATATAAATTGCTTGTAGAAGTTATTGGAATGCATTCTTTTAGAATTCAAGTGTTACAGTTGTTTAAAGTAAGATAAATATTTTAAACTTCATATATATGGTACTTATATGTTTAAATTGAGTAAGTACAGGTACCAGGGAGCCGTTAGGCTGGATTTGGATGCATTAATTGCTAAAATAAGTAAGCCACTTGCTTAAAATGCTTAATAAGGTACGCCTACGCAATAAAAATAGGAAATATGAACTGTTTTGCCTTTTCCGACCGGGTGGGTCGATGTATATATATTTATATCTCTTGTCAAATTGCAAAAGCTCCTCCGTACAGGGGAGACTCTGCCAAAAATTTTCGAAAATTTTGAGAGTTAGAAAATTTTGGAAATTTTTGAGAAAAAATTGGTTAACGACAAAACGTTTTTCAAATTGGAAATTTAAAGTAAATCAGTAGATAAAGCTAATATGAGTCAGTTATAAATGAAAAATAAAATCTAATATTCAGAAGTAAAGACCAATTGAATTCATATGGAAGGGAAAAACTAATTTCGAAATAGAAATGAAGCTTATGTAGGGAAATGTATACAATGATTAAAAAGGGTACAATTGGATATTGTTGCTTGGTAAGTTATGCAGGTACTAAAGAGAAAAGGAATTTGGATTTGATTCCAAATGATAAATTTGAATTGCCCGACTAAAAGGTAAGTATTTTGATTCTGTATGATATTGGATTGGGTTTTTGATGTAGCCACTTGGCTTTTGTTTTCTTTTTGGAATTTGGGAAGCCCGTAGAGGCCTTTTGTAGTTGTACCGAGCTAGCCGCGCAAAGGAAACGCTGGCAAAAATTTTTCGGAAATTTAGAGAGTTAGAAAAATTTTGAGAAAATTTTGATAATTCAAAATTTGGCTTTAAATGGAAATTTAGATGATTTGGCAAAAGGGTATCGTTTGAAAATATAGAAGGTTTGGGAAATTGGTTAAGGTAATAATGGATCTCTAATAAAGGATAGTTGGTAGGATGTTGGATAGTGAGTTTCGGAAAGATGTAAACAAGTATTGGTCCATTCTTCCTAATTAGTAATTTCGGGGACGAAATTCTTTTAAGAGGGGAGGAATGTGACGACCCGGAATTTCCAACGATTTAAATTGGACTAATTAACTAATTTTAAAATATTTAAAAGTTAACTTTAACTTGAATTTAAGATATCAATATTTACTTGGAAATTAAATCATTGAATTGTACAGTTTAAATATTGAATTTAATAATTGAAAAATTGGGTAAATTTTTGAATCTGTGATTCTAAGCCTGTTTAAAATAATTTGAAGGCTTATAAAATTTATAATGATAATACTGGAGATAATAGAATGGTTGAAATTAAATTTAAAGGTCATTTGTTCAATTTTTAATAATATACCGTTTAAGTTGAATTTAAAAATAGCCTTTCGAGGCACAGTTTCGGAATTCGACGAAACTAGTTCCATTGGATCCGTAATAGTTAGTTATTATCGGATTTCAATTTCTGCAGCAATCAGAGTTGTCGTTTGACTCTGGCAGCTCGAAACGCTTAGATTTATTTGGATCGATTTAATTTAAAATTGATCGTTTTATTCTGTAACTCGCACATACGATCAAAATAGCCTCCGAAACACGTTCCATTGAGTTCGAAATGCGGGTAAAACTTTATAAACGCCTGTCGGCATGTTTGATTCGGGGTTCGGGATTTCGCGTTATGGAACATGAGATATTTCCAATATTCGATTATATAAAATAAATTAATAGTCTATATTGCATCACCCTACTCATGTGCTTTCACTCTAGCTTGCAACCGAAGCCAGTTTAGGGAAATATCTACCTTTCTTCCTCTCTATTAGATCGAACGATAGGAGAAAAAAGGAAAAAAATCGAAATTCCCCTCTCTCATTCAAATCGCGATTTCCGGTTCCTGATTAAAAAAAAAAAGAGAGGGGAGGGGGGTTTAAATGGATGAAGGCTCGCATTCTTGAATCGTGCTTCCATTCGTTAGTCGAGTTCATCTCGTGCTGGAAGCGGTGGTTGCGAGGGGAGCACGGCCACGTCGTGGAAGCTCTCGCGTAGGGCTTGCGAAGGGGATAGTGATGTTGTTCGTGGCGATGGGCGTGAAGGTTTGTAGGTTAGGGTTTCGTGATGGCGACGAGGCGTGCGCGGCGATGGAGGTCTCGCGAGCTTGCGTGAGGTGGGAAGGCGGGATTTTGGGGTCGTGTCAGAGCTTGTGGGTGGCGACCGCATGAATCTGGAGGGGGGTATGAACTCGAGCTCAAGCTCGAGAGGTAGTCGAAGTCGTGAGAGCTAGGGTTTTTGATGCGGCAGCTACAGTCTCGGGGAGGGCCGCGAACATGGAAGCGTGTGCGATCTGGAGGCGATGATCGAAGAGCATCATGATGCTTGATGAAGTCTGGGGCGGCTGATGCTCGATTCGAGCGAGGGTTAGTGCGGCAGACGAACTCGTGAAGGCAGTTGTGGCGGGTGCAGTTGGAGGCCTGCGGCGGTGATATCGTTGCGAGGTGAGCATTCCCTGTTTCCTTCTTATTGGGTTTGGAATTTAAAGGGTTCAACTTTGGAAATAAATGTTGGCCATAAACTGTTCATCAGAAAATATGTATATATAAAAAAAAAGTTAAATACATAAGTTTTCTTTAGTCAGGGGTTATTATTGAAGATGTAGGGAATAGGATTGCAAGTATGTAAAGCTTATATAAGATTTCAAATAAAACTTTAATTGGCAGATAGTTTTAAAATTTATGGAGTTGGTGGATAAGTGATTAATTAAATTATTTGGTTAAATTATTTGGTTACCAAGATAATTTAAATTAATGGAATGTAGTTAAAATTAATTTAGTAGTTTAAAACCAAATGTTTAATTTAAATTAAATTGATGGCCAATTTAATTTATTAAATAGTAAATCATTGTAGATTATCTTGGATGTTGATAAATTATCAATATCTATACAAGGTCAAGAACATTGAGAAAACCCCGGCAATATGAGAATGGATTACCAAACAAAAATAAGAGGTGAGTAAAATCTCACTCTGTTGGATTCTATTTAAATTAAATGGTTAAATTTAAATATTTGGTTGAATGGTTGAATTGATTGATTTGCACTGTGAATTGATGATTTGATGATTTTGGTATGGATGGTTCTCGAGTTAATTGTTGCTTAACTCGAAGTATTGGGGTTTTAAGTTGTATTAAACTTAAATTATAAATGAGAAGATGTCTTCGTTTTAAATTTAATTAAGGAGAAATTTGGTTAATGAAGTAAATAAATGGGTAATTAATTACAAGTTGAGATTAATCGAGAGTGATTAATACTGTGGTTTAATTCACGTAATTAATTTAGATTCGGAATTTAATTTAAAATATGAATGACAAATAATTAAATAATATAATAAATGATGAAATTTAAAGATTGATTAATTAAGATGAATTAATCAGAATAAGTGATTTATGAGAAGTTAATTAGTATAAGTAATTAAGGATAAATGTAATTAAATAATTAATAAATCCATGAAGTAATTAAAGTTACTTAATGATCTTGGTTGAGCCTAATTAATATTGCGTAGTTAATTTAAGATAATTACTTGAATGAAATTGAAATATAATTAGTCCAGGGTGATTAATTAAGATGAATAATGAAGGGTTGACTAATAAATTGATTTGGAATTAATTAATATTGAATGTGGTTAGAAATTTAATTAGAATCAATTGAAATGATTTGTATGTAATTAAGCTTTGCTTATGGATGATGGAATGATATTGGATGTTTGAATGAATTGATATCTCTGATATGAAATGTTGTATATTTCATTTAGATGACTTGAAATATGATGATATAAGATTCAAAGAGACCGAGGTCGGGTATTGGAAAATATCCGAAACCACTCGAATATTTATAAATTGATTTGAGAAATCAATAGGATGGAATAAATTGGATTGTTTATCTAAGTTTGATACTTAGAAATTTATATGGGAGATAAGCATTGCTTATATTAAATTGTGAATCGATTAAATTGATATAAGTTACCCCGGGTTTAAATAAGTTGATTTCTTTGGTATTCCATGCTAGATGGGTTTACTCACGCTGGTTTCCAGCCTGACCCGGGTGTTACTTTGGTGTAATGCTCGGGTCAGACCGGGTATTACAGATTTTCAGGTAGGTACGTTCTGGAGCTCAGGAAGCGAGCTGGATGGCAAGAGCGTATAGTTATTCCTGCTGTATTTATATTCTGAGACATGCTTGTTTGTATATGTTCAGTGACTGTATATATATGTGAAAAACTCTGATGTAAATTAAAATGTAATCGACAGATATAGTATTCTTTTGTAAACTGTTACTTATTATTATATTTTATCCGCTGCGAATGTGAGATGTTTGGTGTTTATGTTCTTCTTCTTCTACCTCTTTTTTTTTTTTATAACTATCCGAAATTTTCGGGTTCAAAATTTCGGGTCGTTACAGTAGGCTAGGGTTTATAGCAGGATATTTATAGAGAAAGTTGAAATAGAATAAATGGATCGGGTTGAATATACGTGCTGACGAGAAAATGGCCCAAAAAGCCCGTTCTGACTCCGGAACGAAATTGGGTCAACCCATATATCAAAATAGATGTTTTAAAATATTTTAACTGCGATGGAAAAAGTTCAAGTCCAAATTCCATCATATGGAGATGTTATGCTCAAATCAATATTTTCAAATTGATTTCAATTGATTTCAAATTTATTAATTTCAAGGCGTATCGAGTTCGTACGATCAAACGACAAGTCCGATCGCTCCGAAACTTGAAATCCTACAATGATTTGCCGATAAAGATCCGATGAAACTTGTTTCACCGAAATCCGAGTCAGTGGCCAAAATGACTATTTTTATATTAATTAAATAAATTAATTAATAAATTAAATCCAATTCTTAGTTCCACTTCTAAAATCAACAATTTTTATCATTTTTGTTTTTCTCAATCAATTTACACAAATTTAAATGTCAGATTTGAGTTGATTAATCCATAAATTCCAATGTTAACCTAAATTTAAATATTAAATTTCAATTTCATTAAATTCAACATTATAAATTAAATTACCAATAATTCTACTAAATTCGCTTCTATCTATTACCCAATTTATTATTATCAAACGGATAAAATTAACATTGAATTCAAAATCTATGATACTAATATCTTCATATCCCGTCTGTTTGCAATTAACGTAATATTAAAGGTAGAATATCATTTATTTGCAAAAAAATCAATTATTGACAAAAAATTCACTTAAATCAAATAAAATCTTGCCTCCAAATTTTTAAATCAATAAATTTCCATAAAATAAATAGACCTAGCATAAATTACATCTTATAAAATTAATCCTCTTCAATTACTAACCAAATCTACCCTACTGCGCAATTGAAGTCAATTAATTGTAATTGATTCCACATTAAATGTTCTAAATTATAAATTAGAACCTTAATAAAATCGCTTATTGATTTAAAAATCTAGCTATTCAATAAATAGACATTTTATGGGTATAAATAACATTGAATTATAATACATTTCATTAATGTATTTATTAAATTTATTTCCAATTAACGTACTACCTAATTTCCTTAAATCGCAAATTTGATTTCCAAATTTTATGCAACATACTAAAGAAATAAAACACATATTAATTTATTCATTTTAATCCAAATCTTTTTATTAAGTTCAATACTACTATATAAACTTAGTTACCTTGTTTTTCCCATTCATTACTTTAATATACCCATACTAACAACTCCTAACCATTGTATTCCAATTCACACAAATGTAACATTTATTTACATTTATTACAATTTATCTCCAATTCCATTTATCCATCTAAATGAATAGGTAACCTACAATAACATTATCGTTACTCTTTAGTCACATAAGTAAGCCTTTAATACTTACAAATCTTATTTCATTCATTAATGCCATCATTTATCAATTATTACATAATTTTATTTATTAATATTCATGTTATTCATGTTAATTCAATTCCTTTGCACATTAATTCATTTACTAAAGTTTACAATCATTTGTTTATATTACTTACCTTCTTATAATATTAAACTAGTAGCATTTCAATTATACTTAAGTTTGTATTTCCAATCAATTACTAAAATATCTTACATAACATTGAATTCATTCAACTATCTCTGAATTTAACATTTCATTAGTTAATTCAATATTCCCGTTTGTTTCTTATATTAAACTTATAACCAAGTATGCCAATTTACACCATTTTAATTAATTGCAATATAAGTTTTAAATTGTAAATTTTAATTACCATTGACAATCTATTTTATACAATAATTAAATGCTTACATTTGTTACTTATTAGATTTTATAACCAAGCATAGCATGTTTAAATACAATGAATTGGAGTTTCATTAAGATTGTTGACAATTAACTTGTATTAACATTATTTCATTTTAATTTAGTTATTATTTCATTTTAATTTAGTTATTATTTCATTATTAAATTTAAAAAAAAATTATGCTTTCAATATTAACTCATAAAATATTTATAAATTAACAAATTTTAAACAACGAAATTTATGGGTCGTTACAGTGATTGCTCACCTTTCGAGGCTAGAGAGAACAGGAGATGATACTGATACGAACACAGATACAGACACTGAGATTGAGTTACTAATCCAAGCGCAAATTCCAAAGCGAACCTAGATTGGCACGAATTTGACGGACAAAACTGATAAATAGAAATGAACGAAATCAAATCAGAACTGGATTGATGACAATAAACAACTTATATAAATAACTATTCAAACACATTTTGATTTATATATATATGTATCAACGTTCTATATAATATATATAAAACCTTATATAACATATTACATAAACAATCATATATATATAATCCTCTTTAAAAATGCAACAGACCAACTCCATACCTCCTGTAAATAAATATAAAACTAGCATGTTATTAACAAATATATTATTAACTAGGGGTTTTTAGGTTCAAGGAAAAAGTTAGAGAAAAATTTAGTTTCAGGGACAAAAAGTTTGTTTCTTAGGCTGAATGACACTTTTTAATGTAATTCACAGAATGATAGTTGTAACTATCATTCTCAGTTTACACTAAAAAGTGTCCTTCACCTAAAAAGCAAACTCGTTGTCCTTGAGACTATATTTTTTTGCAACTTCTTCCTTGTCCCTATTTACCTTTATTAACTAATTATTTATATTGACTGAACATAAACAATTTACAGTATAGTAAAAGAACAAGTACAGTACCTATATATAAATTTATATAAACTTTGATAACTTTGTATACTTCTAAACTTCTACGGTAACATACGAAATCTATAAAAACATTTATAAATAAACCTTTAAATTGAAAAATGCAAAACAAAGAACATAGCCCTTCAAAGACGTGGCATGAAAACATACTATACATATGAAAAGTACTGCTTTTAACATATCCACTAAAGAAATGACCGTTCAAACTATATATGATCTAAACTTATACAACTAAAATAAGCAGGCGAACAGATTACGTTAACAAAAATAAATAAAAACTTATGTACATATATATACTAGTAAACAATACTCAAAATAAATGTTAAATCACAAATAAAATAAAATATTCAGGTTGTACGGTTTTCCATTTATATTTACGAAATGCATAGATAAAATTAATCACATATATTAAAATTCAATATTTTATAAAATCAACTACATAAAGTACTACAGATCATACGCAAGCTGTAGATATAGACATATAGCAAGAACCAATTTACTTATATAACCTAAACTATATATAACAGCACCAAGTACACAACTAAACATATATATACAACAAATAAAAGTATCTATGAATATACCTTATGCTAAGAAAGGCTAAGAGATGGTGAGGCACGGCAAATGGCAGAGGCATGAAAGGAGGAGGCCATTGGGAACAAAACTTCGGCAAGGAAGATGTTCGACGATTGGCTGAGCGGAGGCAGCCGTAAGCTGTGGGCGAAGGCGGACGGTGGAGGAGCTACACGGGGCGAAACTGATTTGAGGCCGAGGCGGGCTAAGTGATGCAGTCTCCCTTGTGTCAGGCGGCGTGTGATGACTAGCTGTGCAGGTCGAGCACACCGGAGCACGGAAGAGATGGTGGTCGCGTGCTAGGTGCTTGGCTGTGGTGGATGCTTCAGTTGCACGGTGGAAGCTAGATGGAGGCCGGCACGCATCGGTCGAAGGAGACGTAGGGGTGACTGTGGGGTGGGTTTCAGCCATCAAGTGAAGGGCGGTGGAGGCAGAAGATGTGGTTGATGGGGTGTGAAGTTCAGATAGGTGGCTGTGGCGTGGGGTCGAGGCCGAAGAGAAGTGGATGCGGAGGTGAATGCACGCGTTCGTTTCCTTTGCGAGTTATTTTTTTCTTTCAGAGAAGCAATATAGAAGGAAGAAAGAAAATTACAAGAGCAGATGAAAGAGGAGAGAAGGATTTACCTGAAGCAATTTTGAACGAATGGATAGGTTTGCGTTACTTTAATTTTTTATTAATTTAGCAGCAGTAAATTTCTGTATTGAACTTCGAAATGTCACACATATTCCCGAGCCAACTCCTAACTTCCAAATACCACCTTAAATGCGTCAGCTGAGATTATATTTTTTTTTTTTAAATTTAGGTGGATACGAGTCAAAGATTTTGGCTGAAATTGTTTAACTGGTCCATCCGGAACGGTTAAATTAACGCGATGATTTCCATCGGACTCCGATTTGCACGAATAAATATACCGTTTTGATCAGTGCGACGATACGCTTCCAACGGTACACAGATATCAGTGAGATGATTGAATTATAAAATTCGAATTTTTATACTTAAGGAAATGCAGCAAAAACGCAGAAAAATAAGATCGACGGAGCTAAAGAAGTTCGAATTTGGAAAAACAAAAAATGACGTCTAGCTCAGAAGATGGTTTAGAATTTTTCTATGTAAAAATATTTTGGTTTCGAAAACATTTTATTTTCATCGATTTATACTGATTAAATTGAAATAAATTTACGCACGAAAATAAACTTCATATTTTCGGACGAAAATTTACTAGTTATTATGTTTAACTAGACGCATTTCAAATATTAAATTTATATTTCAAAATTTTATTGTTTAAAATTTCACAAAATTTCAATTAAATATATAAATAAAACAATTAAAATTATTAAAAATTACGAGTCGTTACACATAACCTCGGATATTATCACTACATGTGAAAGGAGCTTGGAAAGGGTGGAAACACCTGGGGTGATAGCATATTCGGTCTATTCAGGTTAGGAATAGTCCGGCCTTGTGTTGTAGGGGATCGGGAGTGGTCCTCGGTACGGTGTTTCTAAACAGGTATCGTGATAGGTGGTACCCCTGTGCCTAGTCATTCGGTTGAAATCCATCTTCCAATAAGTGTCGTATGGTTTTGATTGTGCCCAACTATACTGGAACGCGAGACAAAAGCATTTCTGCTATTTGAACAAGTATTTGTACTTAGACAATATTATAATATCAAAGGAATTTGATATGAAATGTTTTGGTTATCATAAGGTAAAAACTTGGCATGTTTATTTGTGGCGTGGTATTATGTGATACCTTTGATTTTCAAAGGATTTCGAAAACTTTAATAATCTAATTGAGTGTGATTTCTCACGCTTGTTTTCCAAACTGACTCGGGTGTTATTTTATTGTAATGCTAGGGTCAGACCGAGTATTATAAATATAGGATAGGAGGCAATGGAGCTCCAGAGATGAGCTGGATGACGAGACGTATCTCACGTACTTGGTGTATAATCCGCTGTGCATTGTAAGCTGTATAGTCATCTTTGTGAGGACAAGTTATTACAACCATCCAATACTGTACTATTAATTGTGTTGTACTCTGATGATGTAATGTATAAATAACAAGTTATATTTCTTGTATAAAGACCAGTTGTTATCTATTATATATTGTTCCACTACGATTGTGCCTTCTACCTCTTTCTTATTTTTTTCTAACAATCTGGTATTTCCGGCATTCGATTTTTCGGCATGTAATACAGTGGACGAATTGATGTCGATTTTCGGAGGTCGAAAATCTCGACCGTTACGTATACTTAGGCTATCACAATATGGTAGGTACAAATAAATAGTTTCATTTCGATTTGTTGAGAAAATTCGAGGTTGAAGTGAAATTAGGACAAAGTATCGTGCGTTAGGATTTGTATATGATACAATCGATAAGGAGTTATCCATCATTTGTGATGCTATGACTTGTTGAGCGAACTCAAGGTAAGAATCCCATGACAGACAAGTCCTAACACCCACTGGTGAAGTCGAAAGACTTCCATGTTTCATTTTAGGGTTTGGAGAAACATAAAATACTAGTGGAAACCTTATTCAAAAAATGAGATGATAACATTTAACCTTTCTAATATTGTAAGAATGTATGCTATATAATGTTATAATAATCTATATCGATAATTTGTGCATTTAATACGATTGATAAAATGTTTACCAATTAAGATATACAAATGAACTGAATTAAAAATTAAAAAATAGAAATATAATATGTAACAACCCGCATATTTATCGAGTTTGTATTTAAATATTTTATTTAAATATTAACTCGTTAATCGGATTTTGGTCCGAAAAGCTACTTTTTGCAAACGGTCAAATTAGGACTCGAGACCACTTCCATTGAGTTCGAAATGTCGTTTACAACTTTTTTAAGTATAAACATCGATAGGTTTGGAGTTAGTGAAATTTCACTAACTTTTCCCGCTTTGGACTTTGGGTTAGTTTAGCCTATTAAGCCCAAGTTTCAACCCTCTTCTCCTCACTCTTCATAAATTTCCTAACTAATCAAGCTTTGGCATTAATGGTGGAGGGAATGGGAAATTAAAATTCCAAAACTCAAATTCAATTGCAATCCATCTTTCTACTCCAAATTCAAGTAGAAGATATTGGATTCAAGCTTTGGATTGCTTCTCCTTGCTTTCAAGCTTCATCTTCATAAACTTTAGTGCAAAGGTGAGATTTTTATCTCACAATTCTAGTCTATAACTATATTGGACTGTTGGGAATGATTCCCCATCACTTCATCATGTATATTTGCATTTGGTTTGGATTGTATTGGCGAAAAACTCCAATTTTCAGTTGTTTGGTGAACTTCCTGAGCTTAGGTCGCTCTGCCCAGGTATAGGTCGCTCGGAATCATTAGCTCGCGCGTGTGGAAAAGTCAAGGCATGCATATTTCGTTCGCCTCGGATTTAGGTCGCCTCGGCTTTAGGTCGTAGGTCGTTGGACTTTAGGTCGTTCGCGTATAGGTCGTTCGGCCTTGCCTGCCTCATTATGTCGTGGGACCTTAGGTCGTAGGTCGTTAGGCTTAGGTCGTTAAGTCGTTCCCTCTGTTGGAAACGTCTCCTCGGTCTTAGGTCGTTAGACCTTAGGTCGCCCCCCCTAGGTCGTTAGACCCTGAGTTGTTCCGCCTTCATTTAGCTCGCGCACTTCTTTAGGTCGCATACTCCTTTAAGTCGCATGACTCCCATCCCTTTAGGTCGTTGGACCTTGTTTTCCTTAGGTCGTTGGACCCTATTTCCTTTAGGTCGTATGACCCACTAGGTCGCTTGGCTCCTTAGGTCGCGACATCTTTAGGTCCTGTTACCTATATACCCCTAGGTCGAAAGACCTTAGGTCGTGCTCCTTTAGGTCGCGAACCCTATTAGATCGCGAACACCTTTAGGTCGTGAACCACTTTAGGTCGCATGACCTCGTCTCCGTTAGGTCATGAACCTTGTTAGGTCGCGAACACCTTTAGGTCGCGAACCACTTTAGGTCGCATGACCTCGTCTCCGTTAGGTCGCGAACCCATTTTAGGTCGCATGACCTTTACCCTTTAGGTCGTTGGACCACTAGGTCGTGCCCCTTAGACCCCTAGGTCGCGCCCCTTAGACCCCTAGGTCGCAACCATTAGGTCGCTCGACTCTATCCCTCTTAGGTCGTTAGACCTCATTTTGTCTTCGCTAAGTCGTACCGTTTTGGACGGGGCGCTGCCCCCTGGACCCCCGCGACCTGACCGGGCAGGTCGAACCCCGTAAGCGGTGGCGTTGCCCCCGCACCCCCACCTTGGGGGTTGCCACCCCCCCTGGACCCCCCCTCCGTAGGGGATCTTATCTGAAAAATATTGAGCTGATTTCCTTGGATTTTATTCACATCTCCGTATGCGATTTTTGTGACTGATTGTTTCTACAATTGCTTCTGTGTTTTGTCACTTTATAATATAAAGGTTTCAATACTATTAGTAAATATCAAAACTCTTTTAACAAACAATTTCAACTCTATTTTTAATAACAAAGCTCTTTTCTTAAACCGTTTTCCAATCTATTAGTATATACAAACCTTTACCTCACTCGGATGAGAAATCTAATTAAATGACTTAGTAAAACAAGTGGTATGAAACGCTTGCGTTCACTTCGTCGGTTAATTCTTGGACTTGTTCGATTGAACCTCTTGTGACAATTTTATTAGTGAAGATTTACAGTTTGTTCGTAAATATTTAAGTTAAGCAAGTGGTTATGGGACATGAAGCTAAACTTCTATATTTACTAGCTTAGTGTAATTGACACTTCTCGTTGATCTTGATGATCGCTTTATGAATTAGACTAGCAATTGCGCGATGTCTCTTTCATTGCAAGGTTAGACTAGACACCACTTGTGTGATTCCATTCACACATACCTTTCTACTTTTTGGTTAGTCTTGACCTCAATCTGTGTGATTCCATTCACACATGCGGGGTAGCTCCCATTGGTCTTCGGACCGTCATGTGATAGGCCTCTTTCTCTTTTCTATGATTTCTGGACTTCTTGCATTGATTTCTAGAATTTATGTCATTGACTTGTTATGAGTACAAGTTTGGGGTATGATGCCCTTTCCGAATCTTTGAGAAGATTCTTGTGATATTGATTATCTCTTATTGATTGATCTTCTGTTGATCATTATTTACATACTTATAGTGGTATGTCGTTATGGATGTTTATGTTTATGCCATATCTTTTATGTTATATCATGTCATCTGATATTTATAGCTAGACTGACCCGTTTATTATTTTCTTAAATAATACTCGGGTCAGACCGAGATGTTACAGGTGCTTCTGCTTGACTTCTTCCCAGGGATTCATCACTCTGACTTTTGGCTAACTGTTTAGATTAGCAGTTTTTGTTGTATACACTTGAGATATAGACTCATAGTTGTATTCTTTTGTATAGCACGTGTTGCTATTCTTTTGTATTATCGTGGATCTTACTGACCACTACTCTGATGTACACTTTCATGTGTTAGTTATATATTCATATCTTTTTCCGCCTTTGTGATATGGATATCTGTGACTGATTTGTGATATGATTATTTCTATGTTTGTTTCCGAAGATTATTTATAGCCACCGTGTGATAAGCAATTACATGGATGGTCGCTCCTCAACAGCCTTATTCTCCGTGCTAGTTGACAGCACTACTCCGGAGTGTTCTTGGCTAGCGTGGGTATAGAGGTGGGGCGTCACATAATATATATATATACATATATATTCCTACCATTAAATACTTATTGCATGTTAATGTTTTCAATACCCATGCAAGTGCCCAATTTTAAAAATGCTTAATATGTTCATACTTTGGTCACTTAGATGTTTACTTAGTCGAAACCGTCTACTGCAATCTACAAGTTTCATACTCAAAAGAAATATAAGACTATGGATATTTGATCTATATACTATCGCATATAAGTGTTATAGAGGAATGGTCATGGTTCGTAGTGTAAGATACTTCAATGAAGTATTTCATTCGAAATAAGTCAATAAATGGTATTGTAAGATCGAGTATTCAATTTTACTGATTACAAAAGGATCGTATTGTGTTAAATGTAACACTAGATCAAAACTATAAGATAGATCAAAAAATTCGATCATTGAATTGTCAATTTTAATAGTTTATGTAAAGTGCAGCGTGTTTGATGTCCTTAAATGATAAGGATAATTGAATGCGCCTTTGTAAAGAGTTCGTTATGATATTCTAGTAAGTCTTCATTTTAATAGTTTGACCATTTAGAAAGAAAAAACGAATGTATAAGAGCAGATATGATTTAAAGTATAGTTGGGATAAAGAGAGTGAATTGTCACTATTTCTTCATCAAGAAACATCAGAAATGAGAATTGTAATAATAGTAATTGATACTTAACACTAGAATAAGAAATATGATTTCTATTCCAAAATGTATTTTCCTATAGATTTTTGTTTTCTGTGAGATTTATTTCTTTGAATTCAATATATTTGATCAAAGAACTATCACTGTAAACTACTTGCAGTATATGAAATAAATAGTCTATATTAAGTGAATAATGGACCTACGAATTTGGTATGCTATTATAGTGGTGGCGGATATAATGAGAGCATTCCATATAACACTTATAGATTGCATCATGTTATGAAAACTGTTTTCATAAAACATATCGAATATTATTTATGAAATAATGACTATTTTTTGGTGTCGACAGAAAAACTGACATGGTTATATTTCAATGTGAATATTATGAATATTCATTATGAAATAAAATTATTATATAGTATTTTTTTTCATAACAAAATGAGGCACTTGAAATGATAAAGTATCCAAAGTTATTTACAATTATTTTGGAATTATAGTCTAAGCTATAGATTTGAGAAATAATTTTATTATATAATTATTATGTATCATATGATATTGGATAATATCTCAAATAATTAAGAGCTATGCATCTATTTAGTAGGAGCATCATAAGAGTTGATGAATACTTCAAATTGACATATAAAAAAGTATGCAATCGTAAGTCTATTAATACCAAAATGGTTCCATGTACTTCATCATATTCACCGATGAGTTATCATAGACATGGACATGTGTATTTGATACACATGTATAAGTCTATGATAAGCTCATAGAATAAAAAATGGAAGTAAATAATATAACATGTGACAGAAATGATTCATTTTGATTGAATTGGTGAGTTTATTGGAAAGAGTTCCGTATGTGCCTAATATGAATAAAGATTCAGTCTCAAAGGTGACTCCTCCGTATAATGCAGCATGATGTACTGATAAGGAATAATTGAACTTTGTTGGGCAAATCTTGATTGATGAGGGGTGAAGTTGAGTTAAATTCTTTCTATAAGGTCTATACTTAAGAGTAGTACACAAAGTTAAAATTAATATCATCTAAAGAACGGTTTACAAAACCATACAGGATAAGGGTTTATCAGAAACCCCTATATTTCCTAGGCCAAGGAGTTGGTTAGTTGTGTAAGTCGAAAGACTGCATGTAATAATTGTATGTAATAGATCTTATATAAAACATCCAAAGAGAATTTTGGGAACAATAGTCATTAAATGACTAATTTATGTTGTGAGCATAAACATATTGTGAATTAATGAAAAACCAATTTTGTATAAGGCAGTTCGTAAAATGTTTATAAATGCCCATTCCATTGCACTGAGAAACAAATGTTGTTTCAAGAAATAACAACTTAGTAGCAAAGGAATTTCTTTAAGAAATTACTGGTATAAAATGAACTTGGACATGATCCAAGGATAAAAATAATTACAAGGGATGAAATGAAATTAACCGAACCTAAATGAACAATACATTAGAACATATAACGAGTATTCTTGTACATTAAAGAGAACTATGAGTTTCTTGTCAATGTCAAGAATAAATAATCTTTGATTGTTTAATTGAACCATTAAGAGTATTTACTCTATGTTATGGTATGATGAACATATCCAAAATAGATTCCAAGTACATTATCAAAATTTGATTTTGATAGTTGTACTCGAAGGAATGTGATCTATTGACCATAAATGTGTCTTTAAGAGAAAGATAAATGCGGTTGGAATAAAGAGAGCCATACTAATAAGAACAATGCCATGATTTTCAATTTTTGAAATTAACGTAAAAGATTTACCATTCGATGTGCTCAAGTTAGTTTGGATTTTACTCATAATATTATTGCATGATTTGATTTTATGTTTTGGTACATGTGTGTTGAAACGGAAAATTCTAAACAATGATTTAGAGTAAACTATTTACACATGTCTCGAAGTTAGTGGTAGTGATATTGAGTTTATGAGTTTTTGTATATGATCCAAGAACAACACAAATGTGTCATTCGATAAGCATTGAAATTGAATAAGTATTTTGATAGAAATGTTAAATAAGTTGATTATCGGTCAAAAAGTAGAGGAAGCGTGTGTTCATAAGAAAAATGTTAAAAGGTATGTAAATATTTCTAAGCCATAAGTAATCAACAAATTACTGATTGGTAATGATGTACTTGTGTTAAAATCAGCTTTAATTTTTTTAATACTCGACATTGGATTTGTAAATGATGTCTTTTATATTAAGTATAAAAGATATTGTAAATGTCCCAAACGATACGCAAGGACACCTTGTTAAAATGATTGATATGAAACATGTATGATGGATTTCTTATGCATTAGCAATATGAATTACTGTACATGTTATGTTTTCTATGGTATCTCGATTCATTTATGTATTTGATACATGAATCAAATATCAAACCAAAATTGACATCACTAAATGGTTATTTGAGATGTCCTCGTGTATTTATCAAATACTAGAGAATTGTTTACAGAAATAACGAACTCCTTATGAAAAAATGTTTGGAATCAAACTTCATAGGTGATATAGAGTAGAATATTTCAATAATAAATTCAAGTAAGAATCTTTAAGTCAGAAAATTTTCAAATGAAAGACTTTGGTTAATTCAATGAAAAAGGCTAAGTACATCACCTTGAATAGCACCATGATAAAAGCAATGTATATATATTAGATGCTAGAATTTTATAACTGAGCTGAGTGTGATTTCAAATGTTGAGAATCCAATAACTTTGCTATATGATAACAATGTTATGATATAGTTCGTAACAAAAGTTAGAGCTCACTAGAAGTCTAGAGACAAACTCTGGATTTATCCATATGATTAAGGTAGTTTATCAGCGTCTTAGAAAGTTGATTAACAAAGTAAACGATTAAGACATAATACCATACCCATTCGATGAGGAACTGACTCGAATGGTTTTTGTTGGTATCAAAAATGGTCACAATCACCCAGTTGTATGTGAAAGCACCAATTTCCAAAAAGAATCCAAATAGAAAGATAAGCATGTAGATCATAGAATAAACAGTACAAAACGTAAAGGAACACACGAGTTTTATAGCGGTTTGACAAACTTGGGCCTACGTGCACTCCAATAAGCTTGTATTTATACTATAAGATTACAAGTACAATTGTTTTTGCCTTAGAAAATTAGCGGAGGAAGAGATAAGAAGTGCTGAAGCAGAGCCCTCGAAAAATGTCCCTTGCAATGAGCCAAGTCCGTTGTATTTATAGCTGAAGACATGCACGGATAGGGCTGAAATTTCGGCAGAAGGACCTCTAGGCCCGTACTACCGAGCCCATAAAATTAAGGATCGATCGTACACAAAAAAAAATTTATCTGATCATTATATACTAACTCCAATGGGGCTGCGATCATTTTTATAGCGTCCTCCATGCCTCTAGTCCATGCTTCCAAGGTTTTGCACCATTCCGACTTACCGTTTGTGACATATCGATCGATCTTCGCTGTTTTGACTAGAAATTGGATCATAGGAGGTCATTCCATGCTTCATCTTTTTTAGCTGCGATCGATCATGTGGATTCCCCATGATGTTAGCTACTTTATCTTCAAACTTTGTGCAATTGTGACGTAGCGTTTGTGTGATATCGTGTTTTCCGTAAAACTATGAACTACTATGTTAATTTTATGATTGTTCCAATAATGATCGGCCTAATTTTCAGGATTTCATCCTCTGATTTCTGATTGATCATGGGGTGTTCGATGATGTAATATACTTGCCCTCCAAATTTTGTGCAATTCTGAATTACCGTTTGTGGGATATCTTGTTTTCAATAAAATTATGGATCATTATGCTAATTTTAATGATAGGCCTAATTTCCAAGATTTCATCCTTTTGAGATGCAACTTATCGGGGGGTACTCCATGATGTAAGATATTTTCCCTCCCAATTTCATGCGATTCCAACATACCATTTGTGAGATATCGCACTTTCCGTAAAACTATGGATCGTTATGTTGATTTGTACGATCGTTCCAATAACGATCGGCCTAATTTCCAAGATTTCATCCTTTTGAGCATAGGGGTGATCCATGAAGTAAGATACTTACTATCCAAATTTTGTGCAATTCTTACATATCGTTTGTGAGATATCGCATTTTCTGTAAAACTATGAATCGTTATGGCTGGTTTGTACGATCGTTCCAATAACGATCGGCCTCTTTCCCAAGATTTGCGAGTTTTGTCATGCGATCATTTTTATGGTCTCCACTCTTCAATATAGTGAAGCTTTGAAATTTTCAAGTGCATTGACATTGTAGATGTTGAGATATTGATCGATATTCATCGATTTACGCTGTTTTATGAATCGTTCCTGATCGATCCACATAAATTTTTCCTTTGTACATAACTCAAGCATATAAACTCCGATTAACTTGAAATTTGAAATATGGCCTCTTGGGGCCTTCCTTGTCAGCTTATATTTCTTGCACATTAAGTAGGACCCGGTCCAAATCCTCCCAACTATTGTCCATAGTTCCTAATATAATCAATTTTCGAGCCTGATAATCGTCTCTCTAGGCTTTCAACCTTGATGATCACAGAAGCCATTTAGCCAACTTTTATGTTATACGACCTAGTCAAAACGCGGTATAACATCTTCCCCCTAAAACATGCCTTTCGGTAGGAAGGCATGTTTTGAATTGCCTTAAGTCCAACGTTCAAAATCAGTTGATAACCTATGAACAAATCTCTAATCTTGCCTGATTGTTATAATGGTCGTTTCAGACCGTTAATCAAATTTGTAGCCATGTCAGGTGTTGATGATCACACAGGATCGAGCGTGTTCTTGAGGTGAAATGTGATCATTTAAGATCTAATGCAATTATGAGGCGAAATGCGATCGTTCGAGATCAAGTGTTTGTTCAAGGCATAATGTGATCGTTCGAGATCAAGTGCCATTTGAGGTAAAATGTGAGCGTTCGAGATCGAGTGCCTTTCGAGGCGAAATACGATCGTACGAGATCGATTGAGTGTCATTCAAGGCAAAATGTGATCGTTCGAGATCGAGTGTCGTCCGTGGTGAAATGTGATTGTCTAGAAGGGACTCAAAATTATTAATGTTCGATTTCACATTTGGGTGAGTTTTATAATAAAGATATTCAATTAAGAAAATTAAGTCTAAGTATTAAAAGTAAAACAAAAACAAAAACTCAACATTATAATGCATGCATTTCCGGGTGTGACTATTCATCGTCCTCTAAGAGTATGCCTAGGGATCGTTCTTGACCTCGTACATGTGTAAGTGACTTAGTCGTTTTATTATGGAGTTTATTACTTGTTCTTTGCCATTCCGATCAACTGATGACTGTAGGATCGATTTCACCCTAGAGGGGTGGTGAATAGGGTGATAGTATTAATTATAAAAATTAATTGCAGAAGCTATAAAATAATTTCAACGTAGATCATAGGATAAAAACAGCACAGAAAAATAGCAGAATAATAAAATGCAGAAATAGAATGACACAGAATTTACCCAGCTTCGGCAAAACCCTACCTACGTGTTGCCTCCAAGGTTTCTACTAGAAATTAAGCAGTCACACGCTTACACACGTAAACTCGCGACACCCGCTACTGACTAACATAATTCTACGCTCAAAACCCTGCCACAACTCAGCCACTGAGTTGCGAATTCTCAAACTACGCCACATAGTTTGTCCCTTAGTAACATGACTAGAAATTACAACGGTTTAAAAGAGAAACTAAAAACACTTTAAAACACTAAAATAAATAAACCCTAAATTTAACATAGTAAAGCCCAAATATGTAATCGGCCCAATGAATAATTAAAGAGAGTTCCTCCTTTCCCTTTTTATTATATCGGTCGACTTTCTTTTATCTGTGATAATTCGTAGCTTGTCTTCGTTCCTCTTTTCCTTTGCTCAAAAATTAAGGCTTTTTGAAATTGAATGCGCCGCTTCAATTAATCATTCGAATTTATGATCTTGCGATGCTTGCTTTGTCGAATGATTGTCGCTTCGATTTTGCTTATTGCTACTTCAATTTCGTCGAGTTCGGTTCAAAGAATCTGGTATGTGATTTGTTACTTTTTTTCCTGTTTTAGCTTGCTTGAACTCTATGATCCGCCGATGATGATTTTGGGGTTTTTATATGAGTTTGAGTCCTTAGATTTTCGTTCGTCTGATTTTTTCAAAATTATGTTTCGGCCATTTGATTATTGCTTGGATGCTTGAGATTGATTGACTTATTCAAATTTCGTATATTTTGATACTTGCTTCGCACGGCTTTGAATCTGAACTGTTCATTTCTTTACCACCACGTCTCTGACCTGTTCAACATATTCTTTGATCGATGGTGATTTATCTGACTTGGTTTAAATTGATTTTGATTCGTGAATTCATGTTACTGCTGGCTTCGGCCTTGGCTTGAGATTTCATGTGCTTGTAGTTGTTTGCAGCTGCACGTTGCCATTGACGTTCTGCTGCTATAGCCATGAGCTACAGTCTTCACTGCACCCATATTATCCTTGTATATGCATGCTGCATTCATGCGTGACAGTTTGCAATGTTGTTTCATTTATTATGTTGCACTGCATCACCACTGTTGCAAGTGTTCTTTGATGTTGAGCCACTGTCTTCACTGTAATATGTCTTCAATTATAACATGTTCGGTGGTCTAGTTTCTTCATATGTCACTTGGGCTTGTAGTTGAATGTAAGTTGTATCATTGTTGTATCTTTGGTGTAGTTGATCTGTAACCTCTAGTTCATTGATGTTTTTGATTTCAGCCTGCCTACATGTATTCCTGTGTTCATGACTGTGACATTCTTGACTTTGAGCTTTTTGCATTTGCAGACCCGCTGCTGTTATGATCAATTTTTGTATATATGTATGGTCTTCACTTGATTCATTCAAGCTAGTTCACATTTTACTGATTTATTGTTTTCATACTTCGTGTCATCCGGACTTGAGAGCTAGTTATTGTTATGTCTGGTTCATATTGCATTGCACTGTATTATGGTTTCGGACCTGTAGCCTTTGTGTTGACTCTGTTTTTGCTGTAGTCTTCATTGTTGTGGCTTTGAGCTTCACTGAGTTTGTTGTTGCATTCATGTGTACTTGTGTTCAAATGTATGATGTTTATTTGTAATTGACTAACTGTCTTGGAGTTTCGGACCATATATGTGTGTTTGCTTTCAGTCGATGTGCACTGACTTGAGTTGCTGCTATGTGTATTCGAGTGTGTACTGACTGAAGCTCGAGTTGCATTCATTAGCTTGACCCTTGTGACATATTTGCATTGTTGAGGCTATGTTCAAATGTGAACTTGTTTTCTCTGGCATATTAGCCCCTCTGTGTCTTTGATGTGTTCCTATATTTCTGGTGCACTCATTGGTCTGTTTGCATATTTCACATGCTTGACCCTTGCACATGCTCTTTGATAAATGTTTGAACTGACTATGTCATTTGCTTAGTGCATTAGTTTGCACTGTGCATTGGTTTGGACTTGCAGTTTGAGTTGCAGACTTCATGTTGCCTTGACTTTGGTTGATGCATTGAGTTGAGTCATGATAGCAGTGACTTGACCTTTGCATTTGGTTTATTTTTCAAAATTTCACTTGAGTTAAATCCAGCTTAAGCTCGGATTTGACCTTGTGCTGAAAGTTGTGACATTTATTTTATTGCACTTGAGTTGAATCCAATAATTTCGGTTTGACCTGTGCTCAGCTGTCCCTGTAAATCAATCAAGTGTATGTTTCGATGTGCATGGCCTTGTGGCATATACAGTGATACACTGTGTATGTCACAAGTTGTTCGTTGTATGATGGATTGAAAATTAAATGATGACGAACAACCCAAATAACTGTGGCAAATATTATTTTCAAAATCTACTTTTTATTTTGTACTGCAAAAAAAAAATTCCTTTTCAATTTTACTGCGTCAAAATTATTTTTGCAGATTTCTCAGATGCCGGATTCACATTGGAATAAAGTTGAAGATAAAATACTAGTTGAGTGAATGAGTGATTATGTAGTGAGGTCTGATGTAAAAGTGAGATTATGATGTAAATGAATACTGTAATCAAAGTTGTATAGTGAGAGCTTGAATTTGTACTATTCAAAATTGTAATAAATATTTGTTTGAATAAAATTTCTGTTTGAATTCGAATTGTGTGTTATTTAATTTTATTCAACAGATATTTATTTTACATGTGAAAATTAAAATAGTACATTAACAAATACATTTAAACGAATATAAATATATATACGAGTATATACGCAGTCCAGGTGGACCTGCATTTGATCGAACCATATTGTTAATTGCTAATTATAAAATATTATAATTATTTAACAATTGAATTATTACATTTGAAGTATTGTTCTGAATTTCAGTCCCAACAGTAGAATGAAAAAACATGCATTAAGTTTTACCTTTATCAACCACAATACCGTAAGCAATAGTTGAAAAGTTATGACAAAACACAACAATAATATTCTATAATGTTCTATGATATAGTAACTTACTTCGGTCAATAATGAGAACTTGTTATTCATAACTTCTTTTAACAATATACATCATCATTCAACTCAATACACTCGACATTGGAGGATTTAAAACATGTAAATTTCCAATCAAACGCATAATAGACTCAGCATAGATATCAACAGGCATATATTTGTTTACATGGCATACAAACCAAGTTGAGTAAAATATGTGACAATAAACTCATGTGAAACTTGTTGAGAATGTGAAGTTGTCGCTGCTATTTATTATAACCTATGAAAGATGGAAAGAGAAGATGTCAGTGCTACAAATTTTCCATGCATAAAAAAGAAAGAAAACGGGAGGAGAAAGGAAAAAAAGACAGAATGAACTACTTTACCTTATAGCATAAATTCGTTTTTAGGTGGTGAGATGATCCATTTCAATGACCCAACACTCAAAGCATTTGTTAAAAACTGAAATTTAAATTGAATGAATGGAAATACCTCATATATTATTGTAGGTAGCAACGAAATAACTCATATATCATTAAAAACAATAATATTATCGTCACTAAATTAAAATATGCCAATAAAATGACGACTAAAAATTGATTTGTAAAATCTAGCTCATAAGTTTTAACGGGCAAGGTTATGATGCAAGAAAAGGTGACTTCAAAATCAGGAGCTATTGTACTAAAATAGTGCAAGTAAAGTGACTGTCGAATATACAGGTTTCAAATTAGTAAATATAAACAAACAGAAGTATATTTTGAATGGAATATCAGTTTATTTCAAACTGAAACAGAAGTATTCAAAATATCAATTTATTTCAAAATGAAATTTACAGTTTTCCGACAATGTAATCCAATTACACAAATTAAACTACCTCGACAAAAGAAAAAGTTCTTCATTCATAACAGGAACCATCACTAAAGTGACTAACTGCATCAAAACTATATATACTTGTAGGTGATTAAAACCAGAATCCATTAAGTGATGTATCTTTGATTCTATAATCAGACAATTAACCAAATCCAAACATTATTTATATTTAATATAGTACTAAGTATTTTTAAACAATCAAATTAGGTGGCTCAAATTCTATATTCAATCAATATGCAGGTATAAATATATGCTATTATTTTGTAAGTGAATCATTGTCTATGTGCAAACAAAACAAATTGCTCTATTCTAACAACCCATATTTTGATAATTAAAAATATTAAATTTAATAAGGTTTTGGGCTTTAATATTGTCAGAAATTAAAATTTATGATTTATTAAATTGAATCTTATTACATTTGAAATTATGACTTTGAGATAAATCTTAAAACAAATAATTTAATGAGATAAAACATATAATTGGCTAATATTGATTGAATGTAATTGACTACTATACGATGTTAACGTAATTTCAATCAATTTAAATAATAAAGGTTAATAAGGAATAGAATAAATGATGTATAAATTGATGTAATCTTATGTTATTAATTGCAGTTGGTTTTAATATGGATATGAAATCAATTATTTTGTACGTAAATTTATTAACCTTTGTTTGTAAAGAATAAGTTAATAGATATAGATTATTAGCGTATAACCATTGTTTCATTTATTTTCTTATTATTAAATCAGTTAGAAATTTAATTGGTAATTAATGGAGAATTAACGTAATTAAAATATTACAATTGATATAAGAAGAAACGTTAACTGTTGAGTGGTGAGTGTAAAACTTATGTCAATCAATTGCATAAGGGAATAGTTGATTTAATAATAAGAATGTAAATCAAAATAAAAGGATTTATTTGAAATTTAAATATGTAATGAACAGGTTTTATTACATTTGTAATTAAATGATGGAATTAAATTAGTATATAGATATTGGGTTTAACATAGAAAATTGGATTTCAAAGGAAACAATTGGACTAATTATCTTCCCTGTATTAGGGTATGTTTTGAGATTTAATCATTGTAAGTAATAGTAATTATATCTTGCCATTAATAAGAGATAGAAGTAAATGGTAATTAATTAATGATATGTGCAACATATGTTTTATGTTAAAAATATAATGAGAATTTCATTGAGAAATATTACGTTCAAATTGTAAGCACTTAAATTTGGTACAAATATAATGATAATATGAAATTAATTGATAAAGAAATGATGTGGTTGCACGAAGTATTATTTCTGTGACTCTTTAATGGGATAATCTTTAAATATAAGTTGTTTTAATGAAAAGAACATTTATTATCAAATAAAATGGATCTTTCATTTGTGAATGTAGTTTTAATTTCATTAAGATAAAGAATAGAATGATTGATTTAAAGAAAGAAATATAAGTATATTTGAACTGTGTTTTAGCATATAGATGGATTACAAGAGTGGAAAAATAATTTATTTAAGTAAGTTATTTATTTCTCTACTGTATAAGCAACAAATTTACAAATGCACTTAAATGACTAAAGGAAACAATCATTCTATTTTTCATCCATTTTAGTTGTCTGTTTTGAAATATAACTTTATAAGTAACTGTAATTAATATAATTAAAAAATTTCAATGAGAATGGAAGAAAACGTTGACTGCAATTAATAGATTTAATAAAAGAAACGCATCTTTTGTGTTAAACAGAAAGGATGTTTTAATGGAAATAAAAGATCATTTTGGGAAAACCAAATTGAACGTTTTCATTTTTATGGTAAGTAATTTTATTTATTATGCATAGATAAAAAAAATAAATGCATACAAATTTGAATATTATTTGAGTTAATGAAGTCAATTTGGTTACGTTTCACAAATTGAATTTCAAAATGGTTGTGCGATGTACGTGGTCCCTTCATTTCTTTTGTTATTAATTGTTACATGTTTAAGACGTATAAAAATAAAACTTTCATTTTGAACAAGAATGATTTTGGATAAAAAAATTGAATTTTAGAATAATATATACACACACATGCACATTAATATTCAAACTTTTAAATAAATCAGAGGGTTCATGGTTGTGTAAATATCGTGGAATCAATTAGAAATTACTTTTTTTTCAGTTGTACATTGATTACATAAGTTTATATTCATTTTTCCATTTTATATACGGTTAAAATTTGTAAATGGGTTGCATTACTGCGACCATTACAGTAATTAAAAAGTAATGTAAATCATTTTTATAGTGCATAGGTTGATATATTCATTAATCAATAAAATTTGTTTGAGTAACGTAAATAAATAAATATTGAATGTTTGATTAATTGATTGGTTGATTGTTAATTGATTGATTGAGTTAATGTAGTGTGCACATATATTAGCATAAAACGAATGTTTTAATATGGAATTAAATAATGTAAATATATGTATATTTGGGTTTATCGATATAAATTAATTGGAGCAAGTTTTGGAATGTGCACCCAAAAGGTTTGTTTATGGGAAATAGGTGGTCCCTTCATTTACTTTACATTTATTATCACCTTGCAATCTCTCTCTTTTCGTTTTCAAGTAGTCTAATAATTAAACTACTCATTCATTTCTTATAAATTAATGGTTGTTTCATTTGATTTATTTATAATTAATAATTTCTACATTCTTTTCATTTGTTTCTCCTTTATTCGTTTGCTCTTTTTAAATGCTTTACCTGAAGTTTTATCGTTTTATGTTTTTTTCGTTTTAAATGCGAACATCCAAATTAATATGCATGCCATCTAATTAGCATTTACTATTTTCCGTTTCAAAAGTTTATTTTGCTTATGCATCATTAGTTCTTGTAGCTTCCTTTCATTCGCAATTCTAGAAGCTTCATATTTAAAACGGAAGATTTATTTTTATATTTATTGATATATTTATTCCTTTTGTTTACATCTTTCAATACTACATTTTAGGGCTATTCATATTTTTACTTTATTTCAATTCCTAGTTTGTTTATATATACCTTATTAGCTTTTCATTTTTTTTCCATCTTCATCCCTGTAGCCTCATCTCTAATCTCATCTTCTGTAGCTTTATTTTTTCTAAATAAAATTTTCATCCCATTTCTTTTCACTCTTCACCTTCCTCATTCCCTTTTCATTTTTTTTTTGCTTCATTTTTATGCTTTTTTTTTCTTCTTCAAATCTTCTTCTTCTTTTTCAAAGCTTCCTTTTCTTTTTTTAACTCATCTTCTTCTTTAACTTTTTTCTCTTTTAAACCTTCTCTTCTTTCTATGTCTTTTTCATCAAATCCAGATTTATACAATCTTCTCTTCAAAACTTTCCATAAAAAAAAGATTAAAATAGCAAGGAAACAAAATAAAATGAGAAAGTAGTTGCAGATCCAAATCTGGCTAAAAAAGGGAAAGCAAAAAGGTGAGTGATTCAACCCACTCACGCAATACTAAAAATTCCATTGCAAGTTAAATAAAATATATGATGTGATATATAATTTTTTTTAAGTTTGTTGATTTAAGTTCACATTTGAATTGATATTGAATCTGAATTGACATTTAATTTTATATTGGAATTTAATTGATAGTTAAACCTCGATATTGATAACTATTATATGTTGAAATATATTGGTTGATTTGGATGTTGTTTGAAATGGATGCTTATTGATTGATATGTTGGATGTATGGTTGTTTGTTTATTGTAATATGTCCCTGTTATCACCTTCTATATTATTGACATCATTTAAGTGGTCCTCTGAATCATTTTAGAATTGGATAATTATGACAATTAAATTATGGGTTGAAATGATATATACCCATACAATTTCTTGAATTTGGATTACTTATTAAAACTTAATTATTTAAAAAGTTTATGTTATTAATTTAAACTTCGGATTTATTTTAAATAAAGTGGTTAAAATTGGTATTTCAAATTATTTGAAATCCCGTAAATTACTGCACTCACGATGTACACTTGATAGGAGATGAAAATCCTCATAACCTCTCTGAAGCCATTGCACTCATATTTTTATTTGAGATTGATTTGACTTACATAAGAATTTTTAGTTCTGACTCGAGTGTATTGTTTTTCATTATGCTCGGGTCAGTCTGAGCTTTTTCAGTGTACTGAAGACCATTTTATTTTCTGGAGGACGAAGACGAAGATGAAGATTCAGTATATTATTGCTATTTATTATTATTATTTCACAGCTGCATTATATTTTTATTTTCTGATGTACGTATAACCTTGATTTGAGTTGTAAAAGTATAATCAAATGTCATTTGTAAAACAGCTTCATGAACTATTTATTTGATTATTATATTTTGTCATTCCGCTGCGAGATTCTCTGTTTTATTTTTCCTTCTTTTCTATTATTTTCTTATTTACCCCATTAACAATCCTCCCTTTTGAATGGTTTGAATTAGTCATATGTGGTTTATTGTCGATTTAAATCGTCCAAAAAGGTGGATCGTTACAGTTGGTATCAGAGCTTAGGTTTAGACATACCTTAGCCTGTTTGGGGTTAACTCATTAGAGATAGGGTAGTAATACCCTAGAATGAGTTGTCTGAGTGTATATGTGATGTCCCGGAAATTTAGGCAATAATTATTTAATAATTTCATTGATAATTGTTGTAAAATGTGAAATATTATTTTAATAACTTAATTCAAACAGAAAATCTCTTTTGAAAATTTATAATTAATTAATTTGTTAAATGGTATTCTTTTCAAAGATTAAAAATATTTTATTTATAATGTATAAATGTTTATACATTGTAAATAGAGATTTGGTTTTAATTTTAAATTTATATTTAATAAAGTATATTTTCTAATTATTATATATAAATGTAAATTTGTAAATTGATTTAAATTAGTAAGTATTTATTTGTTTATAGAATAAATATAGTTTAATTTTGTTTTATAATAAAAATTTGTTTTGTTTATTTTAAAAATTGTTTTTCTCTTTGAAATGAGAATTAATTCATTTGTGTTAAAGTATAACATTGATAAAATTTAATTCAACCTCTCATTTCTTTTAAAATCTTTTCTTTTGAAATTTTGTTTTATAAGTAATATTATTTTAAAAATATTTAAACAAGCATTTAAGTGTAATTGTATAGTTTTATAAAGAAGTGTATGTGTATGTATTTCAAAACTAATGTTAATAAACATTTGAAATATGCTTAAATAATTTTAAATAGTTTAAGATAAACTCTAAAACACTTATAAATTTAAAATTGCTTTTAAACATTGATATATACATGTGTTAAGTTCTTAAACTATAAAGAGACACTTGTAAATCATTTATCTTACTTAAGATAACAAGTGGCATGTTAATACATTTTGAAATTAATTTTTGTAAATAAGGAAAACTTAGAAACTTATTTTGTTAAAAACACTTTCTCTTCAAATTGAGAAATCTGAAAATCATATTTCAGTAAATTAAATCCCCTCAAAACAAAAGCATGTCAAAATCTGCAATTTCAAAACCAATTCTACAAATCTGCAAACCAAACTCCTTCAAATCCACAAATTCAATTCTGCAAACCAAATACAAATAGATCTGCAATCTTAAGTCTGCAAATTACAAACTTCAATCAAATCTGCTGCAATCCTCAACATCATTTGCAAGATCAATGTCATACCCTAGCAAATGAAGATAAAAGTCTGCATGCTCAATTACAACCTCAAATCTGCAAATCATTTCTTCAAAATACAACTTCATATTTGCAACCTATCTTCAAACTTCAACCAAACCTAAATATCTGAATAACAAAATGAAGTCCAATTTAAAGTCTGAACTATTAGATGAGTCTGCATGCATCATAAGACAGAAAAGCAACTTCAACTTCAAATTTGCATCTCTGGAACAATCTGCATATCTGAAGCTAAGATTCAGTGATCAAATTGGAAGTCCAACATCAACTTGCTAATGGCATTCAAGTTCATCATGCATTTCAAATGTAAGCCCTGGAAATGAAGTCTGCACCTAAGATTTGCTCTGCATTCTTCAATTTAATAAGGTGAGTAAACCTTTACTTTTAAAAACAGTTTCTTTTTAATCAAACTGTTTACAAGATTGTTCTGTTTTGTTTCTAAAATAAAATAAAAATAAAGTGAATAACCCCACATGCACCAAAGTTTGAGATATCAGAGCATATGAATTGAATAATATGAGCTTGTAGAATGATGACTGTTCTGTGTACAGGTTTGATTGTGTTTAAAAGTTGCTTTTGCCTGTAGCTTTATATCTTGTAAATTAAGATTTTCTTTTACATAAAATCTTTACCACTTGAATTGATTCCAGTTAGTAATTTTTGTGAAATAAGATATGTTGTTTGGTATAGCTTAGATTTATAAATTTTCTGTTAGTTTAAGAAAATGTAGTCTCTGTAAAACAATGGAAATCAGTTATATTCAAATAACCAAATCCAAACTCATAATGATTGGGGCATGCTGTAATATGTATGGAGGTAGAGGGGTTGATAAGGGAAGATGGTCAGTAATTTATGTCAGAGGAGATGGTGATTGAATTGAGGTTTCCAGGTTTTCAAAAGCCTGCTTTTTAGTGTGCAGTTCTTAATATCTGCATATGCTCTATGTTGCATTAAGTGAGTTAGGAACTTGAGAGGTTGTAGAGAGGACTTGAGGGAGGGTTTGCCGGAGTCTCAAGGGTGTTGATGGTCGGAGGTGAGATTGGGAGATGGAGACAGGTTTGGTAGTTGAGTTCTGGTGAACTCAGATGGGGTGTGCAGGGTTTGTTGTGACTCGGGTAATACTCGGGTAGTTGTGCTTCTAACTCGAAGCAGAGGAGATTGGAACTCGAAGTAGTAGATGGGGTAGCTCGGGTTTATGTGCAGGGTTTTTAAATCCAGAGAGTTGCAGTTTTTTTTTTTAGAAATTTGAATTGAATTCAAATTCTAGTGTAGGGTTGATTTAAGTATGGATTGAACTAAATCTAAATAGAGTTTGAATTCATAGTTTTTAAAGGTAAATCTTAAACTTAAACAGGATTTAAAACTCTGTTTTAAATCAAGAATTTAAAACAGTTGCAGGTTTAAATCCAGAGAGAATTTACAGTTTTAAATTTTAAATGGAATTCATATTTTAAGGTGAAATCTGGATTTAAGTATGAATTGGAATTGAATCCAAATAAAGTTCTGAGTTCAAAGTTTTAAAGATGAAAATTTTAAATTTGAACAAAGTTTTAAATTCTGTTTAAATCAAGAAATTTTTAAAACTGTTTCAGTTTTATAACAGAGAGTTGCAGTTTTTAATGTTTAATGAAATTCATGTTTTAAGTTGTAAATTTGATTTAAATGCAAGTTAAATTTGTATTCAAATAGAGTTTGGAATTCAAAGTTTTCAAAAATGAAATATGTTAAATTTAAACAAGTTTTAAATTTGGTTCTAAATCAATATTAAAACAGTTGCAGATTTATTGAACCTGTATTTTTGCAGTTTTAAAGTATTAAATAAAATTCATATTTTAAAGATTTTAAATTAAATCAAATGCAAGATTTAACTGAATTCAAATGAATTTTGAATTCAAAGTTTTAATTCTGTTTTTAATCTAGATTTAAGCCTGAGAGATTTGCAGTTTTAAAACTTTTGAATAAATTCATATTTTAAAGTTGCAACATGATTCAAGTGTAACTTGAATTTGAATTCAAATTTTATTCTGAATTAAAAGTTTTAAAAATTCAAATCTTAAATTTAAACTAGATTTAAAATTCAGTTTTAATCAAGTTTAAGAATAGTTTCAGGTTGTTTTTTTTTAAACCAGAATTAGATTTAAATAGTTTTGTAAGTTTTAGAAGTATGATCAAATTTAAATATTTTCAAATTTGATTTAAACTGGTTTGAAATCAAATTAAAAACAGTTGCAAATTTACTTTGAAACTCAGTCTTGATTTCAAACAGTTTATAAATTTAAAGAAGAATGAATGAACATATTTCAGTGTTTAATATAGATTTGAAAATAAAATTTGATTTCAAATAAGTTTAAACTTGAAAGAATTTAGTTCCTTAGTATTTGAATTTAAAATATGAAGTGTTCATTTAGATTTATGTTTAAATGGTTAAACATTTAAAATATCAAATTTAGAAATGTATTGTGTAAATACATTTTGAATGTAAATTAAGTCATTTGATAATTAAGGATTTACTTAATTATTTAATTTTTTTAAATAATGGTTTTAATTAATATCAATTAGGAATGATTATTGATAATTATTCTAAGATAAAATTTTCTTAAGTATATAATTAATGAAATATGTTAATTAATAAAAGATGGTAATTATCTAAGAATAATTAGGTAAGGAAATTAATTTTTGGGTAATTAATTAGATTAATTAATTGAATCTAATTAATTGTAATTTGTTAAGTAATTAAGGAATTAATTGCTTTTGTATTTAATTTGGATTGTGATTTAATTAAGTTAATTAATTTAGTTTAATGAATTTAAATAAATCATTTGATGATTTTAAGAATGTAATTACTTAATGTAATTAGTGGAGCAGGATTACTTAATGAAGTAATAATGTTAATTACTGGAATGTAATTAGTAATTTGGATAATTACTTTTGTAATTAATTAAGGAATTAATTAATGATTAATTATTGGTTAATTAATTTGTTAATGAGTAATTAAAGACAGTTAATTACTTAATTGAATATTAATCAAGGTGATTAATAATTAGATTAATTACTAAATGTAATTAATTTTAATTAAGTAATTTATTTAAATGTTAGAGATCATTAATTATTTTAATTAATGATGTAATTAATGATTGTTTAATTAAATAATAATTAATTAGTTAAGTGATTAATTAATTGTAATTAATTAAGGATAAATATAATTAATTATAATTAATTAATAAATGAGTAATTAAATGTTAATTACTTATGATTAAGGTTAATTAATTGAGGACTAATTACTTATTGTAATTAGTAAATGATTAATCAGGGTTGTTTAATCAAGTTAAATACTTAGTGGATAATTAATTAACTAGGTTAATTAATTAATGGATGTAAGCAGGATTTAAATGTGTTAATTAATTTAATTTATTTTAAATTAATTAGAGATGATTGTAATTAATTTAATTCATTTTAAATTAATTATAATTGATGGGTAAATCATAGCTTATGGATGATATTGATTGAATGATTGTGATCTCAGTAATGAGATGAGTCGTATCTGAATGATACGAATGTATGGTTTAAGTATGATGGTTTGTGATGGATTGTTTGGTTGTGATGATTATCTATTCATGGATGATACAGATTATCTGTTATGATATGAATGTGCTTATCTATTGTTATATGTAGTGTATCTATCTCTGTAATGTAGATAGTAATGAAATGAATTAATTGTTTTAAAACCCTTAAGTACAACTTGGACATTAAAATGGCGTTTGGTTTCGATGAGACCGGGATCGGGTTTCCATATTTGGATATCCGAAAACCACATCGATTCCAATTAAACGTTAGGTCGTTAATCCAAGTGGAGCAAGTGAAGACTCGAGGTGTAAGGGCTATACGTCAGTATAACTCTGTGGGTGATTCCGTAATGAGTTTGACGGAATAGTGCTTATAGATTCGAGATGGTGAATCTGAGTGCAAGGGCTATGGTCGTTGACTCTGAGGGTGATTCCAAAATGAGTGCAACGAGATAGTGCCTTCGGTTTCGTTCGAACCCGGAACGAACTTGTATGGATTGAATGCTTTCAGAACATCGTCAGGTGGACGATGAGCATTCTAAGATTTGATGTTCTATAAAGGTAATCGTAGCCTCAAGCCTCATCAACCGGGAATGGCTAAAACAGGGGAGGTGCAGCAAGGCTTCGTGGGTCGCGCCCACTGGAGGGCAAGATACATCCCTGTCTAGAGGTCCCTTTATATTTCGGCTGTGTGGCAGTTGGTGACGACCAATCTGCGGGGTGGTCTTGTTCGGAACTGTTCAGTAAGGAACGGGTCCGGCTTTGTGTTGCAGGGGAGTTAGGGTGGCTCCTCGGTACGGTGATCTAGGCCACGTACTGTGACGGGCGGTACCCCAGTAGCCCTGCCATTGATGGAAACCCATTTTCCCTACGAGACCCTACGGTTTTGTTTGTATTACCCACTTTTGTGGCTAGTAGCTGGAATTTAATAGATGTAACAATTTCGGCTATTTCTTATTTACTTGAAAACCCTAGACACTATTATAATATCACTGGATTTCCTATCAAATGTTTTGGTTAGCGTAAGGTAAAAACT
This sequence comes from Allium cepa, assembly GCA_030765085.1. Taxonomy (NCBI): domain Eukaryota; kingdom Viridiplantae; phylum Streptophyta; class Magnoliopsida; order Asparagales; family Amaryllidaceae; genus Allium; species Allium cepa. The sequence continues at coordinate 873,269,562 of CM060945.1, read as the reverse complement.
TTTCCATGTTTATGTGTGGGAAGTCTTACGTGATACCTTTTGTTTTCAAAGGATTTTCTAAAGTTAAGCAACTTTTTATCCCCGTTTACTCACACCAGACCCCTGTCTGACCTGAGTGTTTATTTTCTGTTTTATTAAACTCTTGGGTACTCATATTACATATGAGTAGTCAAGTGTTTCAGGATTGCTTTGACGAGTTCTGGAGGAGATAATGGAGCAGGAGGCTTCAGCGTGTAGATATATGTAGTGGTTCCGTTGTGTTTGAGTTGAGTCTGTTTCTCTGATGTACTTGGATTGTAATTGCTAGACAGATGTATATAACTGTCTAGTTTTGTGTTGTATTAGCTGTATTACTCTGATGTATAAGATACTATGTACAGTTTTATGTGATATATTATAATTTATTCGATTCCGCTGTGAGATTCTGATGTGGTTTGTTCTTTCTTTCCTTTCTTTTCTTCTTTCTATCCCTTTCTTTCTTCTTAGCGATGCGACTTCCTGGAGTATGGAAGTTGGGTCGTTACAACGTGGTATCAGAGCATTAGGTTGAGTGAATACCTAGGCTCTGTAGTGGTGTTTTCTTGAGAGAGCATATTTGTAATTTTGAATATATATCTATATATATATATATTTATTTCTACCTATTAGATTGGGTTACCTGTTCAGGTTTTCCAATATAAGTAATAAAGGTAGATAGGGTAGTGGTGTGTTTAACACAACTACCAATGGTTGGAGTTCGAGTGTTTGAGATTGGAAGTGGTCTGCTAGGGCAGTTTTGGGCATCTTGAGTAGTTTGGTAGTTTGGTGTGAAGGATTTCACCAATCTCTGAAGGAAATCTTTTTAAGATTCGGAGTTCTTCTTTGGATTATAAGCTTGGTTGCACTCGTGTGAGTGGTTTTTCTTGAGTTTGGATTAGTAAGAAGTTCTGAAGCCAGCTAATGGTATCTTGGCAACTTCAGGAAGGAGTTCTGTCTGTTTTTGAGTTTGAGACTCAGTATGGCAAAAAGTTTTGAGCTTGGTTTGGGAGCGAGTTTCCTGAGAGACATCTGTCTATCTGGAAGGCTCTTTTGTGAAGAGGCTGGTGTAGTTTGAGGTTTGATGAGCTTTTGGCTAAGAAAGTTTTGGCAGCAGTAGCAGCAGTGAGTGACCTGTTCTTCGATGGTTCTGATGTCTTTGTGATTCTTCTGTCAGTAGTCCGGGCAGATGGTGGAGCTTGTCCATTTCTTCTGGAAGCTCAGTTGGGAGTGATGTTAGTGGTTAAGAGGTGGACCACTAGTTTCTTCTTTTGAAGGTTTTAGCTGTTCTGATTGTTGCAGTGAGAATGATTTCTTGGGATCTGAACTGAGTGGAATCGCAAAAGTGACTTGCGACAGTTTGGAAATTCTCAAGTGATCTTTGTTTGGATTGAAGCATCTTTAGAGGATGTTTGAGTGATCGAAGTGGTATTTTCTGGGTATCTTCGAAGGAATTAAGATTGGCATCCGTATCAAGAGATTGAGTTCTGTTTCGACTTAATTCTTGGAGCTTTACCGGTGGTTCAGCATTGTAAGAGATTCTTTGAAAGTGATCTGTTTAAGTTGGTAGGATTTATCAGATCTAGTTTTCTGGTTGAATTTTGTTGTGATGTTTGTGACTGAATCGGATAGGTCACTGAGATTTTATGGAATTTGATGAACAATATTCCGGGATTAGTTGATCAAGTTTATACTTGTGTTCATCAACAGCATTCTTGAATCAGAGTTGCGCAGTGGAAGCATGGTGGCAGCTATTCCAGAATAGGAGCACCCGATTCTTTGGGAATTTGAGTTTTGTTTTGGATCAAAGGATTTCTACAGGAAATTTATTTTGGATCTGGAGACTTGATTGTTTTGTATCTGTTTGTTTCCAGAAAGAGTAGTTTGTTTGAAGTCTTCTGATATTTGTGTAGAAGAGCTATGTGGTAGATCTGATTGATCTAGAAGGTTGGAGGCGGCCCAAGATCGATATGAGAGATTGTGTGGATATGAGATTGGATCTTTCTGTTTTCTCTTAAAGTTAAGTATTTGTTCTACGAGATTGAATTTCCAGTTCGGATGGCTGAATTTGTTTTATTTTCACGTATCTCTGAGAGAGTACGTGTATGGTTTATCTCTGGTTTTGGACTCAGTAGTTCTGAGGGGTTTGGGAGTTGATCAGGACTTGACTGTAGTCCTGTATTCTGTTTAGATTTGTAGATCTAGATATAGGAGCTCTAGATCTGAGTGGTTTAGTTAGTTTAGATTCTGTAGGGCGAGTGTCCCGGTGTTGGTACCTGGGAAACTCTAGGGAATTCTTATACAGAATTTTTGTCTGGATAATTAGAACTGTTTGTTTGAATTGGTTGTTATGGTTGCTAGTATTTGATTGATAGTATTTGATTGCTCTTTTAAAATTTAAAATATGTATAGAATTATTAAATTACCTTTGCTTTTAAATTTCGGGGACGAAATTCTTTTAAGGGGGGAGGAATGTGATGTCCCGGAAATTTAGGCAATAATTATTTAATAATTTCATTGATAATTGTTGTAAAATGTGAAATATTATTTTAATAACTTAATTCAAACAGAAAATCTCTTTTGAAAATTTATAATTAATTAATTTGTTAAATGGTATTCTTTTCAAAGATTAAAAATATTTTATTTATAATGTATAAATGTTTATACATTGTAAATAGAGATTTGGTTTTAATTTTAAATTTATATTTAATAAAGTATATTTTCTAATTATTATATATAAATGTAAATTTGTAAATTGATTTAAATTAGTAAGTATTTATTTGTTTATAGAATAAATATAGTTTAATTTTGTTTTATAATAAAAATTTGTTTTGTTTATTTTAAAAATTGTTTTTCTCTTTGAAATGAGAATTAATTCATTTGTGTTAAAGTATAACATTGATAAAATTTAATTCAACCTCTCATTTCTTTTAAAATCTTTTCTTTTGAAATTTTGTTTTATAAGTAATATTATTTTAAAAATATTTAAACAAGCATTTAAGTGTAATTGTATAGTTTTATAAAGAAGTGTATGTGTATGTATTTCAAAACTAATGTTAATAAACATTTGAAATATGCTTAAATAATTTTAAATAGTTTAAGATAAACTCTAAAACACTTATAAATTTAAAATTGCTTTTAAACATTGATATATACATGTGTTAAGTTCTTAAACTATAAAGAGACACTTGTAAATCATTTATCTTACTTAAGATAACAAGTGGCATGTTAATACATTTTGAAATTAATTTTTGTAAATAAGGAAAACTTAGAAACTTATTTTGTTAAAAACACTTTCTCTTCAAATTGAGAAATCTGAAAATCATATTTCAGTAAATTAAATCCCCTCAAAACAAAAGCATGTCAAAATCTGCAATTTCAAAACCAATTCTACAAATCTGCAAACCAAACTCCTTCAAATCCACAAATTCAATTCTGCAAACCAAATACAAATAGATCTGCAATCTTAAGTCTGCAAATTACAAACTTCAATCAAATCTGCTGCAATCCTCAACATCATTTGCAAGATCAATGTCATACCCTAGCAAATGAAGATAAAAGTCTGCATGCTCAATTACAACCTCAAATCTGCAAATCATTTCTTCAAAATACAACTTCATATTTGCAACCTATCTTCAAACTTCAACCAAACCTAAATATCTGAATAACAAAATGAAGTCCAATTTAAAGTCTGAACTATTAGATGAGTCTGCATGCATCATAAGACAGAAAAGCAACTTCAACTTCAAATTTGCATCTCTGGAACAATCTGCATATCTGAAGCTAAGATTCAGTGATCAAATTGGAAGTCCAACATCAACTTGCTAATGGCATTCAAGTTCATCATGCATTTCAAATGTAAGCCCTGGAAATGAAGTCTGCACCTAAGATTTGCTCTGCATTCTTCAATTTAATAAGGTGAGTAAACCTTTACTTTTAAAAACAGTTTCTTTTTAATCAAACTGTTTACAAGATTGTTCTGTTTTGTTTCTAAAATAAAATAAAAATAAAGTGAATAACCCCACATGCACCAAAGTTTGAGATATCAGAGCATATGAATTGAATAATATGAGCTTGTAGAATGATGACTGTTCTGTGTACAGGTTTGATTGTGTTTAAAAGTTGCTTTTGCCTGTAGCTTTATATCTTGTAAATTAAGATTTTCTTTTACATAAAATCTTTACCACTTGAATTGATTCCAGTTAGTAATTTTTGTGAAATAAGATATGTTGTTTGGTATAGCTTAGATTTATAAATTTTCTGTTAGTTTAAGAAAATGTAGTCTCTGTAAAACAATGGAAATCAGTTATATTCAAATAACCAAATCCAAACTCATAATGATTGGGGCATGCTGTAATATGTATGGAGGTAGAGGGGTTGATAAGGGAAGATGGTCAGTAATTTATGTCAGAGGAGATGGTGATTGAATTGAGGTTTCCAGGTTTTCAAAAGCCTGCTTTTTAGTGTGCAGTTCTTAATATCTGCATATGCTCTATGTTGCATTAAGTGAGTTAGGAACTTGAGAGGTTGTAGAGAGGACTTGAGGGAGGGTTTGCCGGAGTCTCAAGGGTGTTGATGGTCGGAGGTGAGATTGGGAGATGGAGACAGGTTTGGTAGTTGAGTTCTGGTGAACTCAGATGGGGTGTGCAGGGTTTGTTGTGACTCGGGTAATACTCGGGTAGTTGTGCTTCTAACTCGAAGCAGAGGAGATTGGAACTCGAAGTAGTAGATGGGGTAGCTCGGGTTTATGTGCAGGGTTTTTAAATCCAGAGAGTTGCAGTTTTTTTTTTTAGAAATTTGAATTGAATTCAAATTCTAGTGTAGGGTTGATTTAAGTATGGATTGAACTAAATCTAAATAGAGTTTGAATTCATAGTTTTTAAAGGTAAATCTTAAACTTAAACAGGATTTAAAACTCTGTTTTAAATCAAGAATTTAAAACAGTTGCAGGTTTAAATCCAGAGAGAATTTACAGTTTTAAATTTTAAATGGAATTCATATTTTAAGGTGAAATCTGGATTTAAGTATGAATTGGAATTGAATCCAAATAAAGTTCTGAGTTCAAAGTTTTAAAGATGAAAATTTTAAATTTGAACAAAGTTTTAAATTCTGTTTAAATCAAGAAATTTTTAAAACTGTTTCAGTTTTATAACAGAGAGTTGCAGTTTTTAATGTTTAATGAAATTCATGTTTTAAGTTGTAAATTTGATTTAAATGCAAGTTAAATTTGTATTCAAATAGAGTTTGGAATTCAAAGTTTTCAAAAATGAAATATGTTAAATTTAAACAAGTTTTAAATTTGGTTCTAAATCAATATTAAAACAGTTGCAGATTTATTGAACCTGTATTTTTGCAGTTTTAAAGTATTAAATAAAATTCATATTTTAAAGATTTTAAATTAAATCAAATGCAAGATTTAACTGAATTCAAATGAATTTTGAATTCAAAGTTTTAATTCTGTTTTTAATCTAGATTTAAGCCTGAGAGATTTGCAGTTTTAAAACTTTTGAATAAATTCATATTTTAAAGTTGCAACATGATTCAAGTGTAACTTGAATTTGAATTCAAATTTTATTCTGAATTAAAAGTTTTAAAAATTCAAATCTTAAATTTAAACTAGATTTAAAATTCAGTTTTAATCAAGTTTAAGAATAGTTTCAGGTTGTTTTTTTTTAAACCAGAATTAGATTTAAATAGTTTTGTAAGTTTTAGAAGTATGATCAAATTTAAATATTTTCAAATTTGATTTAAACTGGTTTGAAATCAAATTAAAAACAGTTGCAAATTTACTTTGAAACTCAGTCTTGATTTCAAACAGTTTATAAATTTAAAGAAGAATGAATGAACATATTTCAGTGTTTAATATAGATTTGAAAATAAAATTTGATTTCAAATAAGTTTAAACTTGAAAGAATTTAGTTCCTTAGTATTTGAATTTAAAATATGAAGTGTTCATTTAGATTTATGTTTAAATGGTTAAACATTTAAAATATCAAATTTAGAAATGTATTGTGTAAATACATTTTGAATGTAAATTAAGTCATTTGATAATTAAGGATTTACTTAATTATTTAATTTTTTTAAATAATGGTTTTAATTAATATCAATTAGGAATGATTATTGATAATTATTCTAAGATAAAATTTTCTTAAGTATATAATTAATGAAATATGTTAATTAATAAAAGATGGTAATTATCTAAGAATAATTAGGTAAGGAAATTAATTTTTGGGTAATTAATTAGATTAATTAATTGAATCTAATTAATTGTAATTTGTTAAGTAATTAAGGAATTAATTACTTTTGTATTTAATTTGGATTGTGATTTAATTAAGTTAATTAATTTAGTTTAATGAATTTAAATAAATCATTTGATGATTTTAAGAATGTAATTACTTAATGTAATTAGTGGAGCAGGATTACTTAATGAAGTAATAATGTTAATTACTGGAATGTAATTAGTAATTTGGATAATTACTTTTGTAATTAATTAAGGAATTAATTAATGATTAATTATTGGTTAATTAATTTGTTAATGAGTAATTAAAGATAGTTAATTACTTAATTGAATATTAATCAAGGTGATTAATAATTAGATTAATTACTAAATGTAATTAATTTTAATTAAGTAATTTATTTAAATGTTAGAGATCATTAATTATTTTAATTAATGATGTAATTAATGATTGTTTAATTAAATAATAATTAATTAGTTAAGTGATTAATTAATTGTAATTAATTAAGGATAAATATAATTAATTATAATTAATTAATAAATGAGTAATTAAATGTTAATTACTTATGATTAAGGTTAATTAATTGAGGACTAATTACTTATTGTAATTAGTAAATGATTAATCTGGGTTGTTTAATCAAGTTAAATACTTAGTGGATAATTAATTAACTAGGTTAATTAATTAATGGATGTAAGCAGGATTTAAATGTGTTAATTAATTTAATTTATTTTAAATTAATTAGAGATGATTGTAATTAATTTAATTCATTTTAAATTAATTATAATTGATGGGTAAATCATAGCTTATGGATGATATTGATTGAATGATTGTGATCTCAGTAATGAGATGAGTCGTATCTGAATGATACGAATGTATGGTTTAAGTATGATGGTTTGTGATGGATTGTTTGGTTGTGATGATTATCTATTCATGGATGATACAGATTATCTGTTATGATATGAATGTGCTTATCTATTGTTATATGTAGTGTATCTATCTCTGTAATGTAGATAGTAATGAAATGAATTAATTGTTTTAAAACCCTTAAGTACAACTTGGACATTAAAATGGCGTTTGGTTTCGATGAGACCGGGATCGGGTTTCCATATTTGGATATCCGAAAACCACATCGATTCCAATTAAACGTTAGGTCGTTAATCCAAGTGGAGCAAGTGAAGACTCGAGGTGTAAGGGCTATACGTCAGTATAACTCTGTGGGTGATTCCGTAATGAGTTTGACGGAATAGTGCTTATAGATTCGAGATGGTGAATCTGAGTGCAAGGGCTATGGTCGTTGACTCTGAGGGTGATTCCAAAATGAGTGCAACGAGATAGTGCCTTCGGTTTCGTTCGAACCCGGAACGAACTTGTATGGATTGAATGCTTTCAGAACATCGTCAGGTGGACGATGAGCATTCTAAGATTTGATGTTCTATAAAGGTAATCGTAGCCTCAAGCCTCATCAACCGGGAATGGCTAAAACAGGGGAGGTGCAGCAAGGCTTCGTGGGTCGCGCCCACTGGAGGGCAAGATACATCCCTGTCTAGAGGTCCCTTTATATTTCGGCTGTGTGGCAGTTGGTGACGACCAATCTGCGGGGTGGTCTTGTTCGGAACTGTTCAGTAAGGAACGGGTCCGGCTTTGTGTTGCAGGGGAGTTAGGGTGGCTCCTCGGTACGGTGATCTAGGCCACGTACTGTGACGGGCGGTACCCCAGTAGCCCTGCCATTGATGGAAACCCATTTTCCCTACGAGACCCTACGGTTTTGTTTGTATTACCCACTTTTGTGGCTAGTAGCTGGAATTTAATAGATGTAACAATTTCGGCTATTTCTTATTTACTTGAAAACCCTAGACACTATTATAATATCACTGGATTTCCTATCAAATGTTTTGGTTAGCGTAAGGTAAAAACTTTTCCATGTTTATGTGTGGGAAGTCTTACGTGATACCTTTTGTTTTCAAAGGATTTTCTAAAGTTAAGCAACTTTTTATCCCCGTTTACTCACACCAGACCCCTGTCTGACCTGAGTGTTTATTTTCTGTTTTATTAAACTCTTGGGTACTCATATTACGTATGAGTAGTCAAGTGTTTCAGGATTGCTTTGACGAGTTCTGGAGGAGATAATGGAGCAGGAGGCTTCAGCGTGTAGATATATGTAGTGGTTCCGTTGTGTTTGAGTTGAGTCTGTTTCTCTGATGTACTTGGATTGTAATTGCTAGACAGATGTATATAACTGTCTAGTTTTGTGTTGTATTAGCTGTATTACTCTGATGTATAAGATACTATGTACAGTTTTATGTGATATATTATAATTTATTCGATTCCGCTGTGAGATTCTGATGTGGTTTGTTCTTTCTTTCCTTTCTTTTCTTCTTTCTATCCCTTTCTTTCTTCTTAGCGATGCGACTTCCTGGAGTATGGAAGTTGGGTCGTTACAGTATATACGAGAGCGCGTATTTGTTAGTGTTATAAACATGTTTTATATAAATTTTGAAATGAAATTATTTTTCCTAATATTATATGATATATATAAAGGAATAAATTTTTAAGACTAACATAGTTATTAGTAATGTGTTTGATTTATGAAATGGTAATATTTAATTATTATCATTTTGTTGACTTTTTGTATTTAATCAAATTACAAACATTGGTTAATTATTGTTGATTGAATTAATGGACTAAACACGAGTTTAATAATGGTTTATTAAAGAGAATAAAATGAATAATTAGGATATTTGTTTATGAAATTGAAATGTTGATGTGAATTTTGTTGTATGTTGACATGTAGTTTCACCTATTGGAAAAAATGGAATATTTGGATTTTTGGATAATCGACACCCTTTTCTATTAATATATGAGTGAAACTTGATAATTAGGTTGAATTATATAGTTGAATTGATAACTTAATTTGAAAGCAAGTAAAATAAGGTTTAATTTGTTATATCTATGTTTAGTAAATGAATGGAATTGGGGTATACATTCTTGGCATGAAATGTAATAATATACAAGTATGTACTTTAAGCCTTTGGAACTTTAAATTGAAATTGTGATTGAGGAAATGTTGTAAATACGATTAAATTGGAAAAATATGTTTATAAACTTAATTAACATTTACGAAACATGTCATAAATAAATTTAAAGGTAAAGGTGAAACTAAATGGAATAAGCAATATGAATTAAAAGTGAAATGATTTCAAATAAAGCCATGACTTGTAAATTGTTATGAAATAAATAGATGTTGCAATAAATGGTTATAAATAAAATTGTGATAACTTTAAACTCGAGCAATATCTTATAAAACGGAAATAAGTTTTATAAATTGGTCATAAAGAAATTCCTTATGAAATGATTTGCAAATAAATTAGTTTTAAATGAGAAATATTACATGTGAAATGAATGTAATTTAAATTAAAGAGAAATATAAGCTAATGGATATATTAATGTTTATATTAAATGGAGAAATTCTGTAAAACAAATATTAAAGTATGAAGTGATATTTGTGTTAATCGATGAGATTAAAAATGAATTTAATTGAAATCAAATTGTGATGAAACAAATTGGAATAATTACATAAGTTGCATGTATATTATTTTATTCGCAAAATTAATTTGATCTGGATTTGAGTACATAAGTTCTATGTGAATTACATCACTTCATGTTGAGATTTTTCATTCGATTCTTGATGGCGAATATTTGATATGGATTTTTGGTTTCATTATAGAATTCTCTATCATAGTATATGGCTATGCAAGGAGAATGATGGTTTCTAGTCAAGAAACTATATCGAAGTCCGTATTAGGGAAGTTGAATGGACAATACTAGTTCGAAAGCTAACTTGTGTGATCGAGCGGGCGATCGAATGTGAATTTGCGAAATGATGACATATGTACATCTTATATTCTAATATTATTGATATGCTTAGGCGTTGAAATTAAAGGTGGTAGGGTTGGATATCTTCATAATTTAAATTGGAATTTTCTTCTTTGCAAAACTACTATTGATTTAAAACCATTTTTACAAAACTATTTCTTTTATTTTTCTTATACAAACTATCTTATTCTATTTTATTTTGATAACAATGATTTTTTATATATATAAAAGTGAAAATGTTTTCGATAAGGATTATATACCTATATATATAAAGCAAATAAGAAATGTTATTCTATATAAAAAGGTTTTGAAAGGATTTGAAATTTTGAAAAATTATAAGAAATTGATTTATATAAAAATGATTTATAACTGTAGAGTTAAATTTGAAATTCGAGAATTGAATTCCGGTATTTTGAAATTGGTTTTAAGATTTTGGAAAATATATAAAATAATACGATTTAAAAGTATTTCTTCGAACAAGAAATGTTTCAAATGAGTTCAAATGAATTCCAATAATTTTGAAGAAATTTCAAAGAAGTTTTCCAGAAAATAGAAGTCCAGAACTCACTTATGTCGCTGGAAAATAATTTCGGTGATGAGTGCATGCATCATCGACATTGATTTTTGAGTTTCAGAGTGGGGGAGAGGCCACATTAATAGCTTCTCTATTACTGCACTCACGATGTACACTTGATAGGAGATGAAAAATCTCATAACCTCTCTGAAGTCATTGCACTCATTTTTTTATTTGAGATTGATTTGACTTACATAAGAATTTTTAGTTCTGACTCGAGTGTATTGTTTTTCATTATGCTCGGGTCAGTCTGAGCTTTTTCAGTGTATTGCAAACCATTTTATTTTCTGGAGGACGAAGACGAAGATGAAGATTCAGTATATTATTGTTATTTATTATTATTATTCCACAGCTGCATTATATTTTTATTTTCTGATGTATGTATAACCTTAATTTGAATTGTAAAAGTATAATCAAATGTCATTTGTAAAATAGCTTCATGAACTGTTTATTTGATTATTATATTTTGTCATTCCGCTGCGAGATTCTCTGTTTTATTTTTCCTTCTTTACTATTATTTTCTTATTTACCCCATTAACAATCCTCCCTTTTGAATGGTTTGAATCAGACATATGTGGTTTATTGTCGATTTAAATCGTCCAAAAAGGTGGATCGTTACATCTATGCTCATATTATTTATAATTTTACATATATTGTCTTTAGTTATAACAAAAATACAAAACCTATACATATTTAAATGTACATAACATAAATGAAACAGAAATCAGTATATAAAAAGCAAGTAAATCAAAATATATCTTAGCATATGCTAAAATATATATTTAAATGTATATATGGTTAACTACATTCAATTTTTCTTAACTTTTTTTTTAAATCTCTTGGGTGGTAAACAAAACAAAAAACATGTAAATTGCAAAAAATTGCACTAATGTTTAGTGAAAGAGAAAGTCCTAATCTAGGATCTTGTAATAAGCTGTCACCATGGAATCCAAACAACAAATGCTACCATTCTACAATCTAGTACACTATGATAACATGTGAACCATTCATACACTGAAGAGCATTACCTGAATAGGTAAGAAAAAGAGCATTGTCACATATGTATACATTTTATTTCATTAAAAATATATGGTATAAGTTGATAAATAGAATCAATTCAGTTATATATGTACATATATTGTATAAGCTGATGAACAGTCCATGTCTGATAGCAAGATTTGAGGGCAAATAAATATATAGTTTCACTACAAAACACATAGTCCATGAATCTCAATATTTATAGTTTATAAGAACAGTTACTTTTTGCAAATCGAAAAATATCACCACGGTAAAAAATTCACTCCTTGTATCTTAAACTAAAAATATTTTGAAATGGTAACATTTAAAAAAATGATGGCAAATAAAATTTGCATTAGCTTTGCACGGTGCCTTGAAGGCATCAAGTGGTGCCACCGCGTGGGAGAGTAATTTTTGGATTTTTTTGGCGGCAGGGGCAACTCAGCAATTAAGGGATTTTTCACTATTTTAAAATTCTGCTAGGCAACTCAACAATTGGTTGCTATTAATGAAGTTAATACAACAATTGCTTAAAATATATTATTTCTATTAAATTTTTTTGGAAACACATGTTTAGAGGATTCAATATAAGAAGCAATTAATGATAAAATTCAATAAGGTCCCCATAAGAGTATCTAAAACAATGAAGATAAAACGTTTTACTATAATCATGAATGAACCTTTTACTGTAATCAGAAAGGAAAGTTGGTGACATATCCACAACTTCTCCATTGCATATACTACAGATTCAAAAGGCACAGAAAATCCTAGAAGCTGTAGAAATGTTTAAATGAAATTTCTCTATTCCATATACTATAGATTCACCTGTAGGTAGCATAAAAGAAGAGGTAAATACAGTGGGGATGTACCTTGAAAAGTTGATGATGTATGTAGATGAAGATCAAATTAAGTACCTTTATTCCTAACCAGTCAGTAAAACTTCTTTGTAGACAACATTTTTAGTGAAAGTTCTGGTTCGTCCAACAACATGTCCCTTTTCTACCAACACTTTGGTATTAGCGCTTGAAACTCCTCGTGAAAGTGCCACATATAGTTGTCCATGACCAAATAAATGCTCAGGTAGAAAAATACCCGTATTTTTTATCATTTGCCCTTGTGCCTTATTTATAGTGAAGGCAAAACACAAACGAATTGGAAATTGTTTCCATATTAACACAAATGGTAAATTCAAATTTTCAGGTGGCTTTAGTGGGATTCTTGGAATGAAAACTCTAGTACCAACATAATGTCCAGTGATGATTCGGCATCAATGCAATTTTTATTGAGTTGCTTACATATAAGCCTCGTTCCATTGCATAATCCAATTTTCGGATTCAAATTTCTTAACAACATTATAGGTGCTCCGAGCTTCAATTTTAAACAATGTGGAGGTAGCCCGCCAGGAGTGATTGAGTTTAGAAATTCTCGTTGGTATAAATTGCGAGCATCGTCTTCTTCAGCATCATATGAATAGTAAATGATTTCATTTCCAGGAAATATATTGAGCACATGTTCATTGAGCTTGTCGACATATTCATTTAGTGGTGTAATTAATGCTCCATTAACTATGTACTCTTTGTCCAATGCATTTTCTGATAAGTTTGGAAAAATTGTATCTATCAACTTGGACAGTGGATTAACATCATTTTTTGATGTTATGACCATATTTGTTGGTAGTTGAATCATTTCTTCATTGGTTGAAGGTTCGGTACCATCTCCAATTTGAATTAGAAATTTTGAATATGCGATATCATTTGCTGCTCGCATGTTTTTTTTTTAAATGCAAAATTTTAAATTTTTCCCACAAAAGTGATTTAATGATGCATGCATTAATCGCTTCATTTCTTGTAGCTTTAGGCACAACTGGCAATACTTGTCGAAAATCTCCTCCCATAATAAGGATTTTACCTCCAAATGGTTCATCTACATCCATTATATCTCTCATAGTTCTATCAAATGCCTCAAAAGCATAACAATGTACCATTGTAGCTTCATCCCACATAAGAACAACCGATTGTTTTAAAAGTTTTGCTAATTTTGATTGTTTGCTTATTGAGCATGTTGATGTCGGTTTTGGTTTTAATCGAAGTTTAAATCCTGAATGTGCAGTTCTTCCACCAGGTAGTATAGTTGCAGCGATACCAGATGTAGCTGTTGCAATTGCAATACCACCATCTTTTCTAACAGTTGATAGAATAGCACGGTATAAGTATGTTTTTCCCGTCCCTCCAGGACCATCTATAAAAAACAAACATTTTTTTTACAATTGCATTCATAATTGTATTGTAGGCCTTCAATTGTTCCTCATTTAATTTTTCAATAGCTAGTAAATCATCCTCGGAAATAGGAATTGCTAACTCTTCTTCTATTAGCTCTAAAATTTTATCACAGTCATATGCTTTTGAGATATTTGGAAAATCATAATCCGCTATGCTTTTATTGTGTTGGAGAAGTAACATGTCTAAATCTTTCAAAAGACGATTTGTTAGAAGCATTAGGTTAGTAATACTTGAATTTCGGTAATCTACCATATGATCGAAAAACTCATCCCATAACCTTCGCACACCTGATGGATTGCAGAAAACCAAGATATTAACAAATAATGCTCTTAAAGAAACTGGCATCTTTGTACTTGAGGCTTCAGTCAAACATTCTTTAATGCTGTCATCGTTTTCTAAAAGCCCTCTTTTCTCAGCAGCTTCTTTAAATGTTCGACTTCTAACTTCGTCAATTGTAAGTAAATCAATAAAGAAGTCGGTCCTCTAATATGATTAAAAGAATTCGGTCCTCTAATATGATTCAAAAGTATTCTCAAGAAAAAACGTTCTCCTTCCGTAGGTAGGACAGTGTATATTCTACCAATCACCCTTACATTAGATACTCTTCTTTTCCCTTTTTTCATTTTTAATCCAACAATAGTGCTCTGGAAATTCATGATATAAAAGTTGCCTTGCTTGTTCATCAATTGAATTTGTATAGAAAAAGCGTCAGCATTGTGTGTAGGTTGCTTTCATCGGCCAAAACTTCATTGATGGTTTGATCATTGGAAAACATAACACTTTATTTATTTGAAAGATGTATTTGAAGACGTTCAACTGATGGATATATCTTGGTAAGAGAGAACCTAAAAATCTTCCATAATGCTTCTGGAGCATAAATCCACCTTGCATCTATAAATTATTGTATCTCATCATAGTTAGGTCTAGGTCGAACTTGCATTGAAACGCGGTCTAGACCTTTGTAGACATATTTGTAAAGATATTTAACATTTTTTATACTACTACATATCTACATTAATGTGACAGTTATATTTGCGTAGTAACCAAGGATTGTAAGGTACAACCCATCTGTTATCTACCATCAACTTTTCATTTCTATCAATAGGAATAGATTTTCCAATATCGCGTCTTCTGTAAATTGGGTATGAATTTGTGCCTTGAATAGTCACATTTGAAAATTGTTTTGGATACTCTCTTTTGCAAATACCATTTTTCATGCAAGGACAATTTCGATTTTGAGTACCACATGGTCCATGAATCATCCACTTCATTACTACCACATGTAATTTTGAAATCTTCGTTAGAATCGAGTATTTCTGCTCTAACAATTTCATCATATTCATCTGGGTTAGTCAATTTGTCTTCATCTTTGAAGATAATTAGCATATGAACATGTGGTAAACCTCTTTTTTGAAATTCAATTACATGCACATGAGCAGCTACTTTTCCAAGTGCTCCTTCAGTAAAATTATCTTTTTTTAATTCCTCATATTTTGCATGAAATATCCTTGTCGTCAAATCTGGTCTGTCTTGAGGGTCTTGACCGGGTAGCAATTCGCTAACAATTTCATCCCAAAGTGGATCGCATGTCATTGTAATGAATAAATCGGGTTTGCCATACTTATGTACCAAAGCCATTGCATTTTGATATCGTTGATACATATCATGTGGACAACCAATATAAGAAGAAGGTAGTATTGTTCGTGTTCCAACATTACCTAAATAAGAGAATTTGTTAAAAACTTCATAAATATGATATTTAATTACATAAAGGTATAAAAATATACTTAATATAAGAGAGGGTTTTCAAATTCACAAACTATGCACTTGCATCATTTTCCCCAGCATTTAAAGCATCTTGTAATCCTTGATACATTTCAGCTCTGATGGTTTTTTGATTGCTCCTATACCATCTTAGCCTGCTAGTATCTATCTTAACATAGTTATCAACCACGTATTGTTGAAACAATCGTCCACCTCGAAGAAAATGCGATTTATCATTTTCTCGAATCTATAAAAGAACATTACATATTGATGAATATTAAGAAGTAAAAAATATAAATATATAAAATGTGTTATATATTAAATTGTATATACCTATAGAATATTAGCATAATACTCACGACATGAAAATTTATTGTCATTTTCATCCTGACTATTTATATCCCATCCGTAACTTCCATATGGTAATAAAAGTGGGTATTGCAATGGATCATAATAACCAGCTGTTTCAGGAACAGTTATGAGTTATCCATAGTTTGTCTCAACTACATATCTCTTTCATGGATTTCTTCATTTTCAGCTCCTTCTACCCAAATTCCAGCAACTTGTGAAGAAGTTGGGAGAGTATATTGTTTTTGATTTGAAGATTGTTCTTTTATGACCAATGTACAATTTTGGATATTTGGTTTTTGTCCAAGTTGTCGAAATACAACTACAAATCTATTATGTGTACTAAGAATTTTTTGTAATTTCTCTACGATATCTCAACTCAAAGTATTATTTTCAGCCAATCGGTTATCAATTTCATTCTCTGTATCATAAATATAAAATTCTATAAATCTTGGACGATTATCAGATGTAGGTACCAAATTGCCTATTTTATGATAGATACTTCCTTGAGCTCGAAATGTGTATACTCCATCTTTACCGGTGGCCAGGTTCTCATCAACATGAACTCCCAACGATGTAAATGCAAACATGTGGTTATACGCTCGTATGTTTTTTCTGAATTCTTTTCCTTCATTTGATTGGTCATTGTAGAAATTGAAGATCTCAGCGGGTGAAGAAATTGATTGTAAAATGATTTTTCCATTTAGACAGCAGAAGTTATTTGATTCTCGGTGAAAGAGTTTTGCTTGACAATGTCTGCATATTCTTGATTGTGGCAAATAGAATCTTTGAAAACCAGAATGATCTATAAAGTTTCTTGCACAATTATGTCTTGTTGTAGCACTTCGACATAGTTGAGTAACTCTATGTATTGTGTTTCTATTGATGTTTCTTTGTTCAAAAGATGGTGTATTAGTGTTTTGTTCATCTTCATTGTTCACTGACCCATCGATATGTTGATCTACACAAATTATTGATAAATAAAATTTATAAGTATTTATTAACATGAAATTCAAATATATTCTTTATTATATTTAATATATATATATTATATAATATATATATATAATAAATAATTATAGTAAATGGTTTTCTTAGTAATACCTTCAATATTTCGAGTGCAAGGTAAAGAAAAGGAACTATCTGTGCTTGTTTGTGATTCGTAGTCATTGATATTTTTTTCACATCTTCTGGATTTTCTAATATGATAATTAGAGCGAACTTGCTTTCTTTTTGCTTCTTTTTCAGCTTCTGTCATTGAATTTCTTTTCGTTCTCTCATAAATGTTACGACGCTCTAATTGTTAAGCCCTTTGTTCTGTATTTAATTCAGATCGACGTTGTCTTTTTTCTTTCTGCCTTGATTTGAGCATCTAATAATGCTTGTTTTTGAGCTTTCTCGATGATTCTAGGGCTTCTACGAAGTATCAAAGATGGTGATTGATTAGATGTTCCTGCTTGACGTTGGTTTCTTTCAAGGATTCTTGGACTTCTACGGGGTGGTAACTGAGAACTACAGTTTGATTCCATTGGGTTGTGTTGAATTCTATTGGTATTCATTGTCCTTTGTAAGTGAACAACTTCGTTGGCTTCCATTGCTTGAAGTTGAGCTTTTTCGATTATTCTAGGACTTCTATGTGGTTTTGATTTGGAAAGTTGATTAACTTCCATAGTTTGGTAGTGAAATGCACAGATTCAAGATTGAAATTGTTTGACCCTAAAAATAGAACATTTACCATGTTTAATTAATTTAGGATTTAGAAAGAAGTAAAGATTATGAACCATTATTGTGCAAGAACTAAGGTATATACAAAATAATAATAAAATACCTAATTGTTAAGTAAATTATGTTGTTTACTTAATTTGCGATAATAACACAACCATTCCTAGTAAGAAAATATATATTTATATCATGTTTATAAATACTACTTCAAAGTATTTTCAAATTTTTAGCATACAGTAGGAGTTAAAATCGGCGTAGAAAAATATCTTTAATAATCTCTCAAATTTCAACCTATTCTACAAATAATACCACTTATGTTTAGTTCAAAAGTTTTTATTCCAATTAGTACGTTATTGAACAAAATGTTGTATTTTTATATAAAGTATTTCTAAAGTATTGTTGTGATTATATATTTATGTGAAATTTTTTTAAGGTAATAATCCATGCGTAAGTTTGTAGATATTTTTTGTTTTCAGTTACAAATAAATATCCTTTTTAGTGCATGTATCAGTAGATATATCAAATGTATGTATTATTCTAGAGTTTTTAATCTCGACCCATGTATTATATAGTCGAGTGTAAAAAAGGATGTATGTTAAAATAATTATAGCTGTTTTCAATGAATGAAAGATATTTGGTTGCCTTGTTTGCTGATGTCCAAACACCTTTGTAAAAATGTGTACAACACCTCACTTCTGTCTAAAACAAATTAAAGCATTTTGGGACTAAATGCTTTAATTTCGACAGCACTTCACTTCTTTCTCTTGTACACATAACTTTGCATCCAAGGTGTGTATTGTCGTTGTATTTTCTAAAATAAATTAAAGCCTTTTAGGACTAAAGACTTTAATTTGTTGTTGTATTTTTTAAAATATTATTTAAAGTTTATTTTTTCAAATAAAAATTATATTTATTTCTTAATTTAACCAAATGCAATTTTCTGTGTTCTTTGCAATTTCTTATACAAATTCGTTTGCAATACTTGTTTCCAACTTTAGAAAATATATCTAATACTTCTCCTCAACATTTACTTCTTTACATTTTTAAGCTCATAAATTCTGGTAGAAAATTAAAATTACTAATCAAATATATAAATAGCAATATATATTATATTCGAAATAAACGTTGAAGAAAAATTCGAAAATATTAAACATATCTCAAAGTTTTGAGAAACTAATAAAACAATACCATATATATTCGTTTTCTTCTCGTATTCGATATTCGAATGTAAAGAATGAACAGTGATTGCATAATTTCTACGCTTGTTTCCAACTTTGGAAAATATATCCATAACTTAGATATATATTGTTAATTTTTAGTATAACCTCTCATAAGATATAATCGCCATTAGACATTAAAGGTCGGATTTAGTTTTTTTTCCTGTAGAAGCGAGAGGGAGCATCGCGTTGAAAAGAACGTAAAACAAAAGGGTATTTTGGTCATCTTAGAAAGACATGGTTGATTCTTATTTAACAAAGTATCATTATTAGTAGTAAAGATAAAGATTAGATTGTGTATTTAATTTTGAGATAAATATGTTCCTGTTAATCCATAAGATAATTTTATATTTCCTTAAATTAACCATCAATTATACGTTCAATTGGGGATAAAACACAAGAAGATACACATTTGCATGCGATAAGGGATATGCATCCCAACAGTTTGCATTTCCAACTCATATTTTGGTATTTTCTATTGAAATTAGATTAATTTTTGTATACGGAATCTGACATGCTGTATAAATGTCGTCTTTGCAAAAACTAGATCATTTAAATAATTCTACCCTTACTAAAAACACAAAAGCCTGTTTAATCCTGATATTCATCGATTGAGGATGTGGATCCCTCCTATCTCTATATAGTGTATACACACGTCCAGTTACATATATGTACACACACACTTTTATTTATGCAAATAGGGTACTTTAATATTTTTGTATTCATGAAAATTTATGTGCTGCTATTTATTCTTTGTTTTCCACTCATAGCCATGTCATGCTTTTCAATGTTTCTTAGTACCTATGACAGTGAGAAAACCGGTTCTTGTTATTTTTTATAAATTTATTATGTTCTTGTCCTTTTCTTTTGCCTTTTCTTACAGATGCATAGATAATTCCCCTTTTGGCAATACTTTATTTATATCGACTTCTATTTGTGTACCACAATCAGTGTATAACCGTTAGAATTTATTGCATGTTCAATAAACACTTGTAGTTGGATAAGGATTATGATATTTGTTGTTACTTATTTGAATATTGTAAGAAGACTGCCATCTCAAGAGTGTAGCCTCCCACTGTGAGAATTGGTGAGCACAAACATAGTCAGAACAAAAACACATTATGCACTTTCCTGATGCTAGCTGTTTGCACAATGTATACAACCTTCTAAACTACTGAACTCAAAACTAAGAACCAAACTAAGTTTAAGAAAATAAAATAGTGAAATGGCAAAACTCCTGTAAAGGTTTTTAGGCTTATCGAGTTGTGTACCTTTCTAGTGCATTACTCCTGAAAAGTTTTAGGCTTATTGAGTTGTGTACACTATGAAACTAAATGTAAAGCTCATGAACTCAAGCTTATAACTTTATCGACAAAAAAAGAATTTTTGTTATATACACCAAGCTATCGACATAAACTCAGCATAAAACTCATGAACTCAAGCTTATTAGGTTGAGTTGTATATACCAGGCTATTGACATAAAAAGAATTTAGGTAAATAATGCCATACCTGATGTCCATTTGTCTATAAGTCTATCTTTATAGCAACTTCAAGTGTACTTCGTTCCATGACTATTTCCAAAACTGATGTTTCTGCACAAAAAAGAAAAGCCAATTATCTTGGATTTTCAGAAGAAAGGAAAGTTGTAGTTTTGGAAGAAGTGTTGGGTAAAGGTTAGAATTTGAAAATGAAGGTTGGTTGATGACAGTGCACAGAGAGACACAATGTAACAGAGAATAGAGCAAATGCAATGATTTTGTTTCAAAATGCCTTTAACTAAAAGTTTATAGCTGTTTTATTCAAAATGAAATACAAATTGTAAAATGCTGGTGAGACAGTTTTAATGAATGTTGTTTGTGTGTTGATACTGTTGCAGTGGTTGAAATAGACCATAGAAATGAGAACATATTAGAACAGTATGTTGTGAACTAAAAAATGTAACAACAGAGAACTGAATGTAACAAAAAAAATGAATATAGCAAACAACACACTACGAACAGAAATTTACTTAGAATAGGGAAATTAGAACTGAAAATTGATCAACTTGCAAATGTGTAACTAAATGAACAGATAATGAACAGCTTGAAATCAAGAACAAAACAAAGCTAGATAGAAAACAGAAAACAACTATGCAGAAATGCAATATAGATTATTTTTTTAAATGAAATTGTGTATGTTATATATATATGTGCCTTCTTTTCTTAATTTCTCATTCAATTATGTAGCAAAGTCATAATTAACTCTGTCGTATAAGAATGAATTGCAACATTAGTAATCAACCATTCAAAGATGAAATCAACGACATACCTTGTGAGAGAGGACTGAAGCTTCATAGAAGTCAACCACCACCACTCGCGGCCATCCTATTCGCCATTGAACTTTGCGACCACTCCATTCCAAACAAAATTCGTGAAAACAAAAACCCAATTCGAATCAACTGTCGAACCCGCAGCACAAACGAACTATTTCTTTCTCCCAAATCCTAAATAAATCGGCATTGCAGATTCTAATCAATAATCGCAGTAATCAAAATTTAAGTACTTAATGAAAATCAACAAATTATTATCTGAGTCTGAAGTTTGATGGATATCGGTTGGGGATGTTTGAGCTTAACTGTTTACGTGGTGGTCGATAATCGACTATCTAGGGTTTTTGATAATCACAGATCTAGGGTTTTCGATAATCGCCAATCTAGGATCTAGGATGCTGAATAACCAAAAGAGAAATGGTAACAGTACTATATTTGGATGAATACGTAAAGGCAGAAAGCAGAAGAGATTAGAGCGCGGACCATACTCGTAAGCAATTGTTGAAAATCAGTGATAATCGCCATTAACATCAGAGGGCGGATTATTTTTTCCCTTGTAGAAGCGAGAGGGAGCAGCGCGTTGAAAAGAATGTAAAACAAAAGGGTATTTTGGTCATCTCATAAAGACACGGTTGATGCTTATTCAACAAACTATCATTATTAGTAGTAAAGATATATGTTTATTATCATCAAACAAAAATCATATAATCGCATATTCAACAATGACAATTTGATGCCTCGATCCAAGGCAGTTCCTATTCGATGCGGATGGTGGCTGCTCCGGTTCCACTACAGTTGCTTGAGTTCTTACATACTGTAACAGCCTGCTGTTTCGAACATATTCGTCAATCTCATCCTTTAAGTTCTTGTAATCCTTTGTACTATGGTCGTCCAGCTCATGGAACAAACAATATTTTTTGATTTCTATACATTTTTTGCAGCCTCTCTCCTTATTGGCCTTTGATAGAGGATATATCTCCTAGTATCCAGATATATTTTTCTAATGTCTCAGTCAATACCATGCAAGATGTGAATCTCGGTTCCCTTCGTGGTCGCTTTGATCCATCATAGCCATCCTCCGCTTTCCATTTTCCTTTATCCTTGTTTGAACCATCCCCAAACACACACCTTTAACCGCATAAATTCCACTTCCTCTCTTCCCTCTATATCAGCATTCGTATCTTCCTGTCGTAGAAACCTTTTTGTTTCATGGTAAAATTCCCCGAGGTCCACTAATGGATCCCGTTCCAATGATATCTTGAAATCTGATTTATCCACAATCCCTGACACTGCTGCCATCAAAACCATCGACGGATCCAGTCAATCCACCGAACCCACTCCCGTATTGAACCTGATTAAGAAATTCCTACGTGATTCTCCTTTCCACTACTTCATCGATGTTAAAGTCATCATACATTTAGGTCTCATGATGTGGACCCGAACTGCCTTATAAATTTATCGATCAATTCTATCCATGTGCTAATAAAGCCGCTTTCCAACTGTTTGAACCATAGTGTAGCTATATCCTTTAAGTACAAGGGGAAGCACCATGCCATGACTTCTTTCGATGCCCCCAGTACATCCATATGTCACATGAATCTCTTCAGATGAACAGCGGGATACCTTTTTCCATCAAATGTCGCAAGCGTTGGTAGTTTGAACTTTGGTGAATTCCTATCTTGCCTGATATTAGGATCGAAGGGACTTCTATTTACATCTTCCAGATCCCTATTTACCAATCTTTCTCTCATAGTTCGTCTGATCATTTTTGCCAACCTGTCGTTATCATCTAGTGGCAGTCCTCAATCATTATCTCCAAATTGGCCCACGAGTCCATGGAAGAATCCTAAAATATGATCTTTTGGATGAGCATACGCATTTCGATTGATGCTAAACTACATAGCACTGCCCAATATCCTACTTGGGATCGATCCAATGTGACTAGGGGGCATGCCTTCAAATATGGATCGATCGGCACCGATTGTTATGGAAAGATCGACCCTGATCGTTCTTAGTTGGTCAAGGGCAGCTCCCAACTATCCCACTCTATCCAACATCCTATTAGCTTCATTTCCTTGGTTCTGATATTGGTTTTCCTCAGCTTCTACTACTCCAGCTCCATGATCCATATTTACAGTGCTTCTTGCTACTCCATTTCCTTGGTTTTGTGCTCCAGCTTATCCAATCAATCAGAGTAAATTCTACATCATCTCCTCCTGTCTGTTTAGCATCATCTCTTGCATAACATCCATCATTGTTCCTATTTCATCTCTTGTGATGTAGATAGATGTCTGATTTTCTCCAGCTCCACAAGAAGGCTCCTGACTCCCTTCATGATAGCTCCTATCTGCTAATGGTCTCCTTGTTGATTACCTAGTCACTGCTTCCTAGATCCAAGTCCAAGCTTCCAAATCAAAGATCCAAGCTTCCAAATTCGAGGGTGCAAGTCCCTCTCAGTGAAAGCGTCAAACGTTAGCGCTAAAAAATGGTCACAAACACCCAGTTTTGTATGAAAGCGCCAATTTCCAAAAATATATCCACATAGAGCGATAAGCACATAGATCACAGAATAAATAATATAAAAAGTACAGGAACACATGATTTTTACAGAAGTTCGGCAATATTTGGCCTACATCCACTCCAATAATCTTTTATTTATACTATAAGAATACAAATCAAATTTTTCGCCTTAGAAAATTAGTGGAGAAGAGATAAGAGGTGATGAAGGAGAGCCCGTCGAAAAAGTCTCTTGCAATGAGCCAAGTCTGCTATATTTATAGGTGAAGACGTGCAAGGATTAGGCTGAAATTTCAGCAGAAGAACCTCTTTGCCAGTACGACCCGACCTGCAAAATTTGGGATCGAGCGGACACCAAAAAGATAATTTATTTAATTGTTTCATACTAACTCCAATGGGGCTACGATCATTTTTATAGGGTCCCCCATGCCTCTAGTCCATGCTTCCAAAATTTCGTGCCATTCTGACTTATCGTTTGTGAGATATCAATCGATCTATGCTATTTTGACTACAAAATTGGATCATAGGAGATCATTTCATGCTTCATCCCTTTAAGCTATGATTGGTAACATGGATTCCCATGATGTAGCTACTTGCGCCTTAAATTTTCTGTACTTGCAATGTACCATTTGTGATATATCGCGTTTTCCATAAAACTATGGATCGTTATGCTGATTTGTACGATCGTTCCAACAACGATCGGCCTAATTTCCAAGATTTCATCCTTCTAAGCTGCAATCAATCAATAGGGTACTTCATAATGTAGGATACTTTCTCTCTAAATTTCGGGCAATTCCGTCATACCGTTTATGAGATATTGCATTTTCGGTAAAACTATGGATCATTATGCTGATTTGTACGATCGTTCCAATAATGATCGACCTAATTTCTAAGATTCCATTTTTTGAGCTACGATCGGTCATATGGGTGCTCTATGATGTAGGATATTTTCCCTCCAAATTTCATGCAATTCCGACCTACCGTTTGTGAGATGTCGCATTTTCCGTAAGACTATGGATCGTTATGTTGATTTGTACGATCTTCCAATAACGATCGACCTAATTTCCAATATTTCATCTTTTTGAGCTGCGATTGTTTATGGGGTGATCCATGATGTAGATACTTGCTCTCCAAATTTCATGCAATTTCGACATACCGTCTGTGAGATATTGCGTTTTCGTAAAACTATGGATCATTATACTAGTTTGTACGATAGTTCTAACAATGATCTACCTAATTTTCAAGATTTCATTCTTTTGAGCTGCGATCGATCATAAAGTGCTCCATGATAAAAGATACCTAATTTCCAAATTTTGTGCAATTTCGACGTTCCTTTGTGAGATATCGCATTTTTCGTAAAACTATGGATCGTTATGCCTGATTTGTATGATCGTTACAATAACGACCAGCCTCTTTTCCTAGATTTGAGAGTTTTGTCATGTGATCATTTTTGTGGGCTCCACTCTTCAATATAGCGATGCTCTGAATGTTTTAAGTGCATTAACTTTGTATATTTTGAGATATTGATCGATATTCATCGATTTACGCTGCTTTATGGATTGTTCCCTATTAATCCATATAAATTCTTCCTTTGCCCATAACTCGAGCATACGAACTCCAATTGACTTGAAATTTGAAATATGGCCTCATGGGGACATCCTTTATCACTTATTATCTCTTCCTTTACTAATGTTTTGAGGCAAAATTAACTGTACTTGTAATCTTACAGTATAAATAAAAGATTATTGGAGTGGACATAGGCTAGAGTTTGTCAAACCACTATAAAACTTGTGTGTTCCTTTACTTTTTTTGCTATTTATTCTATGATATATGTGCTTATCTTTCTATCTGGATGTTTTTTGGAAATTGGTGCTTTCACATACACCTAATGTTAATGATCATTTTTGGCGCTGACAGTTTTTAAGGAAATCGATTGGAGAAGTTGGAATAAGATTCCATAATTGACCCCAAGTGCAAGTGGGAGATTGATAGAGTTAGGTGTATGTCCTAGGGGAAATTATGTAATTCATTGCATATATCTAACTCGATAATACATCTTGTTGGAAATAAAAGATGTTTTCTTTCTACTATATACTTGATATAATGTGTTATATTAGTTAATTAATTTAATATAAAGTATATTTAATAGAAAATCCATAAATGGTAAGATTTTTTATATTAGTTACAAAGTATTGCAACGGTGAAGAATTTATCATAATGAAAATAAATATACCATTTTAAATATTCCTAGTCAAGATGTATCGAGATTGGATATCGTTACATCTGGCAAGGCTAAATTACGCACACTGCCCAAATTTTAGGTAGCCTATTATTCATGGCTGCTAGGTGTACCATGAGATTACATACTGATAGTTATTAGATAACAATGGAATGACTCACTTGATAGTTTTCTATTAGCTAATATAACTAGGGTCAAACATAAAATATCAATGTGATTAACTTACATAGTTCTTTTGACTTGAGAATACTATCGATCTTTAATGTAAAAGCTATGCTTTGATTATTGTCTAATCATGACACAGAGTCCTTCGAATGACTATAATCAGATTGAGAGGAAGTATTAGAAGTGAAAC
Source organism: Allium cepa (assembly GCA_030765085.1). NCBI lineage: Eukaryota > Viridiplantae > Streptophyta > Magnoliopsida > Asparagales > Amaryllidaceae > Allium > Allium cepa. The sequence goes on along the minus strand of CM060945.1, from coordinate 873,243,098 downwards.
ACTATTCAAGAGAAGATTTGTCTGCTTATTTATATGGGTTAGTATTACAGTCAATTAAAGTCAACCCAACGTGAAAGTCTCTGGCCAAAGTAGTTCGGTTAATAATTATTATTATTATTGAAACAAGGACTTTGTGTTTGGACTATAAAGTTGAATATGAATAATATTGGAATTTTGACCAATACCGAATTCCATAACTCCAAAGTGATATAGTTTTAACAAAGAGAATTGGTGTAAATAGTTATCACTAATAGGTAATGTAACATCCTGTATCTAGGAGCCAAAAATAAGTGCTACAGATGCTGCAATCACCCATAATAATAACTTCTGGTGATAAAATACGGTAGTGATAATGGTATCCATAATATCAGAAGCACTTAATTATGAACAAAATCGCAGATTTCCAAAAACAACATTTCGCAGGTTGTATTTCAAAACAAAATCAAATCCGAGTTACATAACCCTATATCGTTTCCTAGGTAATGATCAATTGCAATTTGAAAAAATACGCCAAGAGAGACATATGACCATGCCTCATTGGTTGATCAAAGCAATATATTCATATCTGACTTATATATATAGCAGAATTAAAACAAAATAAACAACAAATCCTACTCAGCTATCTGTCACCATCTGCTCGTCTCCGAATGCTTTATTTGCCAAAAGACTATAACCGAAAAACCAAAGCCCTCAGCCTACTCAAATCAATTTTGAGTACCCGAGAGTTTAAGGGGAAACAAAAACTTCGAGTCATACATAAAGCCAGCTGTGAATATTTCTATTACATCTCGGTTGACTGATATTAACTGAGACCACGCCACTTAGAGGAATGGGTTTCCCCTCACTAATATCTTCTTTAAAACACATATTGTGCAAAATCTTTCTTGCAGCCAAACTAGTTAATCAGTTGATTATATCAAAATAACAATATCCTTTATGCTAATGAATGGACTATCTGTCTAGAAAATAGGTAATAAGTGAACTATTTGCCCACAACATAATAGCAAGTTCCATCATACGACAAATGGACTATTTGTCCATAACAAATGGGTTGATTGCCCACAAGCTGGACTAACTGTTCGAAATCTAGGCTGACTGGCTACAAAATGGACTAACTATCCGAATTATTTTCTTAAGGTTAAATACCCCTTAATTTTCCTTGAAAATATTTTCAAAATGATTTTGTCCTTCAAATCATATATATATAAGGAAAATATATCTTTTAGCTTTACTCTAAGCTATTTTTCCATGATATATATATATATACTTTACTCAAAATAATGTTGATGATATTTAATGAGGATTAACGCTCCTCTCAAAATAAGTTAAAGTCCTTTTTGACTTAAAATACATATGTTATTATGCCTATTAATACTTTCAAAACCTTTGTTTAGAACCTTTAAATAACCCCTTCAAAACCCTTGAAAGTAACCCTTTCGAAACAAAGTAAAACCCCTTACTTATCTAGGCCGGAAGGCCAAAACCTTCCTTTTGAAACCATTCTCAATATACTTTCGAAACCCTTGGAAATTCTTCCTTTAGAAAGCTTCAAAACCTTAGACATTCTTATTTCAAAACCTTTAAACATTGCCTTTCGAAACCCTTAGGAAAACCTTTTCCTTTCAATGCTTTTGAAACCCTAGGAACCACCTCTTTCGAAACCATTCATAAAAACCTTTCAAAACTGTTAAAACTAAATCCTTTGAAAGCACTTTATGTTCAATTTAAAACATATGGAAATGTTTTGAAACCATTCAAAAATTTACCCCTTCGAAACCTTTGAAAATTATTTTGGTCGAAACCATTAAAGTCGAAAGCTTCTGTTTTGAAGCCATCTAAAACTATCTCTCTTGAAACCAATTTTTCGAAACCAATTTTCGGCTTTACTTTACTTATAAAAAAAGGGTCTTTAAACATTTAAGTCGAAAGAAACTGCATCGAAACATTTCCTAAGTAATAAAGTAATGGTGTTGAAACCATACATTAAAAGCATTGGAGAAGTGGGCAAGTTCTTAGAAAACAAAACAACCCTCTCGAAACCATCTGGCTCGAAAGGTAAAAAGGCAGCAGTTAGGTGTTTCGACGTAGTCGAAAGCATTCATTTAAAAATAAGGCACAACCCAATTGAAACCATTGCCTTTTAAACCATTTGACATAGTCGAAACCTATCCAAGTCGAAAGCATCTTAGTCGAAAGCAAGCAGGTGCATTTTTCTTTAAAACCAAGCCAAAGCTTCAACCCTTTCGGAACCCTATGGTTTCGATTCTATATCTTTCGCCTATATCTATTTCATTACATATCAGTTTCCTGATACCATATGCATTACTTTCAACTATGTAGGAGGCGTTAGTATGGAGGTGGAATCTGGTGCCGAAGGAGACGAAACAATTAAAAGAATGTAGCAAATAGTTCTTTTCACCTAGCCTACTTTACTTGTCTAATTGTGATTGGTTGCCTCTTTCTTTACCATAAAAAGTACTGCAATTTGTCAAAAGTGCTGCCGACTTTCTAGAGTTAACGAATTTAAATTATTTTATAAAAAGCTCCTTCTCCTCTTTTAATTATACAAAATATTTAAGTCTCATACCTTAAATAATTTTATACAACCCTTAAAATACTTAGGAAAAATCCATAAAAATACCTGAAAATCTATTTTAGTATTTTTTCCAACGTATAAAAATTTAGAACCCAATCTTTTATTATTTAATCGAAAATAATTATTAACCCAAACTAGCATTTTCTTTACTAGAAAATTCATATAAATTCCACGTAATTTCAGAAAATTCTAAAAATTAACACCCATCTCTAAAATAATATTTACGATCTTCATAAAAATTAGCAAGGCGTTTGGATGTCATTATATTGGGTTTTTACTTTAAAACATATCATAAAATCAATATGAACATATATAAATCATCAACATGTATATATAATCATTCCTTCATTCAAAAACATAGCAAATCATTGCAAAATATTTGGCATTCATCTAAACACCGAAAACACAATTAAAAATGAGATGTAAACATTATTTACCTTAGCTTTAGAGATTTAAAAGGTTGAGATATGGATGGATCTGATTTGCTTAAGCTTCTTCTTAGCTTTTGTTCTTCTTGCTCTTTTTAATGGTGGCTGACCTCTTGTTTTAAAAAAAATTCAAATTTAAATGAACGTGTATTCTAATACATGGCCAAGGTTAGGAGGATATAAGAACGGCCTCTTTCCTATTCTACCCCTCCTCTATTTCAATTTAACTCTCATTTTAGTTCATTGTTTGAATGGCACAACTACCCTTAATTAAAATCAAATCTCAATCTCCTAATCAACACATTATTTTATTTAGTTTAGCTAATTAAATATTCTAAATAATGTTACCAAAAATCTCGGTGTTACAGGTAACACTTATAATAATAAAATTAGATTTTACCAATGGATATGTAAGCGATAAATTCAACTTAAACGTTACACAACTAGCTAAGGTGACATGTGAATGTTAATATTTGAATTATTCAATATTATTCATTGACGAATTTATACCTTTGAGTCATATAACCGAAATGATGAATATTCCGAATCAACCACATGGTTTAATTAATTTTTAATTATTGAAAATTAATTAAATTAATAAATATTTAAGAAATATTAATTATGAATTTTGTTTAGTTTATTGGATGTCATTATTACTTAGTAAAGTTCATATGTAAAAGTTATAAACTCCTATATTGATATACGATATCAATAGAATATTAAAATTCGATTAAACGAGTTAAATACTAAAATAGGCTTTTAATAAATTAAATTCATAATTTTTGAAAAATATTAATTATTAAAAATATTTCTTATTTGATTTGTTTGGTTTCCATTGGTATTTAATATACAAGTTATAAATGCACCCATCGGTATACGATATCGATAGAAAATTTAAATTAGATTTAAATGGAGATTATACTAATTTGATTTTGAAATTTCTTTGGACCTACAGCACAATATGATGGCTAGCTATGATTTAGAGAAAAGGAGGGATTTTTAAATTGAAATGAAGGGGAAATCTTAATTAAAGGAGAGAAAAAGACCATATATTCACTACACATTTATTTTCTCCTTTAATTATAATTCTCTCTATCATTTTCTTTCCTCTCTACAGAAACATCTAGGCCAAAATTTTCATCATGGTAAAGCTTTAAAAATTCTAAAAGTTAATTAAGCAAAATTAAATAGAAAATGGATGGTTGGCTCTTGATTGTTATGGATCTCGAGAGCGATATATCAGATCTAGGAATTATTCTATCATTCAAGGTGTTTCTCTGGGCTTCATCCTAAGGTAATTCTATATATTTACATATCTATTAAATTTTTTTGATCCCCTTAATTCTCTATCTCTTCCCTCTATTCATGTATGTGAATTTAGATTTTGATTTGAATTTCTCAAAACCCTTCTTGAAACAACTATATGCCCCTGTCATAATCAAAGAACCCTTGCTATGTTTACTGCTATTTTGTTATGAATGGTAATAATTCGATTTGTTTATGTACTACATGTTTTTTCTTGTTTGTTAAACCAAGATCTAGATCTTCTTGTCATGAATCTTTATATGTTGTTTGTTTTTGTTGTTGTTACTCGAAAAATCAAATTTTGGAATATTATTGTTAATAAGTCAACTTTCATATTAGAAGATCTAGTTTTGAATGTTTACATACAAATTGCTATGTGCATAAACCTTGAAAGAATTGCATTAATTAATCTTTATTGACAACACAATATGAGGACTTAATTGTGTTATGTTTTAGTTATTTTAATAACAAATTTTGTTACTTGAAACAAAAGGGAAAACATCAATTAATGATTAATTCTCTATTTTATAATTGTGTCAAATCAAGTAATAAATCTTTGTTTAAAGGAAACATTCTATTTCAGAAACTACATGTATATTATAATATATTTTTCAAATTTTGTTTTTCTTTGTATGTGTACTTGAGTCTATATATTTATGTAATGTCTTTTATGTATGTGTGTGTGAGTATATTTGTATCTAATCAAAAGTTTCAAATAATTTTTGGTGTAAGATGCAATAGTAAACTCTAAGACTACTTTAATTAGACATTGTATTCATTATTTATTGCATGTAATATAAATAAAGCCTATTCCAATTTAATCTGCAATGCAAAATATTTATTATGTATGTATTAATATACACACACATGTAAACGTGCATACGTACGTACATACATACATATATATATATATATATATATATATATATAACTCTCATGTTTTAGACTACAAAGGCATATATTGAGGGGAAATTTGTGCATTGCATTGCATTGTAAATTCCAGCACTTAAACAACGTTCACATTAACTATGTACAATTTTCATATGTTGCTATTCCACTATACACATGAAAGCATTTAATGCGCACATCATAATAAAGAACAATTAAAATTAAATTAATTTTTTTAAACATTTATAATAATATGAAGAAAAAATTAAAAGGAAAATTGAGAAAAATTCTAAATGAATTTAGATTATATTAGTCAAATAAAGACCCAATAGGATTTTTTTGGAATTTACCGCGTTATCCCGCATCTGACTAACATGATTTATTTTGTTAGAAACGTGGAAGAATGATTAGTGGTAGCCAATGGAGCTAATTATTTGCCCTAATCACGATTTAGGCCAATGGGTTGCATTAGTCACCCACTGTTACCCATTAGTCTGTTTAAAGTCAGTCGATACTTCAAACAGTCATAACTTCTAAAGGTAAGTCCAAATTTTTATTATGACCATTCTACAAAAAGAGAAACCAACATCTCTTTCCAATGGAAGTGGTTTTAAACCCAAATTCAGCTCCCATCAAAAGTTGTAGACCTTAGAAGACTTTCAGGGTCAAATGTCCAATGAATATTTTAAAGAAAAGAATTGCAACTTAACATTTCCCAAAATTATAGTCATATGACATTATTAAATTTAAAATTAATATTTTATGATCCTCATATACGTCAAGGGTCATTACCGATTTATATCTATTACGTATATATTGCTACTGTATGTGTATATATATCATTTTCCAAAATATTATTTTGCATATAAAATATATATACACACAGATATAACTTGAAAATATTATTTCTAAAACATAAAATATCATTTAGTGGATATCTTATAAATTCTGAATAAGTTTAAATTTCAAAATTTTAAATTTTAAATAAATGTCTGGTTTGAATATGGTAAACAAAATTTGGATTTGAAAATAATCTAAGACCCAAATTTATTGTCTTTAAATATATACACATTGAGTTAAACTATTTTAACATAAAATATAATTTAGAAAATATCTTATAATTTTAAAAAAGTTTAAACTTCAAAATTTGAATTTGTAAATAAATATCTTGTTTGAAATGGTAAACAAAATATAAATTTAAAAGGTAAATCTATGATCCATATTTATGGGTTTTTAAATATATTAATATTGAGTTTAATTGTTTTAATATTACTAATATATATACCTAGATCTAACATTTTAGCCAAAAATTATTATTATAAAGTTAAACAATATATATAATGTTTGATATATATTAAAAGTTATTGAATATTATTGTATATATATAAAGCTTTTGGTCTTAATTTTTATGCTATAAAATCTAAAAACATTTTGTTAGTACAAATATATACATTGTTGTGTTTAAATATAAAACTAGTTTTAAAATGTTATTAAATATTAAATAAGATTAAAAAAATTGCTAAAAGAAAAAAGGTAATAAATTATATATGTAATTTTATTTTATTTAAAATATGTATATTTAATGGAGTTGATATGTGATAACCTACACATCTGAACACATCACAACCAAGGCCTAGGGCGACTTTTGGTCTTACATCATGCCAAGAAGTACGAGCTATTGGTTTTTAAAGCATTACATAGACGAAGATGAAATCTAAAACCTTTTACACTTTCGGATCTCATAGCTGAAGGAATTAAAATATAAGTCCTAAAAATAGACATTTTAGAAAAACGGTCTTCAAAAACTCGATTCATATACAATGTTCCCAAAGTATAATATAAAGTCTAATAGACATTTGATACAATAAATAGCTACATGAGTAATAACGAAGAATAATGGAACTCCAGAGCTTAGCTCCTTTCTCCACGTATTATGTCTAGGTCAAATCAACTGCTACCCTGCTTTTCTATGGTGGGGGGAAAAGGAAAGGAGAGCGTTGGTCAAAAGTCTGATGAATGAGTTGCATCGTTAACATATGGCGATCGCATAAAATTGGCTTTATTTATAAACTATGTGACTTAAGGTGTCCTTCTTGTGCTTATGAATTATTAATAAAGGCGTTTTCATTAGCCTTAAGAATATAGATCTTAATTCATCTACACCCAAACAGCTTGTGAAGGTTTGAACTTAGGGTTGAAAAACTTATCAAACCTCAAAACAAAGATAGATCAGGCTGATAACCTCTGGGACTATTCCTAACACAGGATCGCCTACGGTATCAACCTTAGGACTATGTTCCCAAACTACAACTATAGCATTTCGTACTTACACATTGAGAGGAGCTCCCAATGCCTGCTCATGCCAAATACGTCTTAGGGTTCATTGCATTCGTGTCCAAGCTTAATGGTAATTCCACTTAAGGGGGGCTCTGTAACATCCCCTATCTTGAGGCCCGAAGCTAAACTCTATAGATGCTGCAGTCATACATAATATTAACTTCCAGTGATAAAATACGGTAATGTTAATGGTATCTATAATATCATAAGCACACGAATATGAAACAAAATTACGGATTTCATTAACAATTTTTCACATTACATTGCAAATCCCCGTCTCATATTCCATTACACAATCTCCAAACGATTCCTAGGTTTCGATCAAACATAATTATTACAATTTACGCCAGCAGCGACATATGAAGGTCCCCTTTTGGATGATCATAGTACTCAATAGACATATCAGTCATAATACATCATAGTAGAAATAAAACTAATTACTCCTAAATAGCTAGCTTTTGCCTCCTACTCTTCCCCAGAAGCTTAATCGTCCACCTTTTAAGCCTGTAAAACCTTAACTCCCAATCCACTCAAATTAATTTTGAGCACCCGAGAGTATAAGGGGGAAAACATAAACTTCGAGTTAGACATAAAGCTTGGTGTAATAATGTTATTACATCTCGGTTTACTGATATTAAGTGAGACCATGCTACTTAGTAGAACGTGTTTTCCTCACTAATATCCCTTTAAAATATATTTTTTAAAATCAGAATCTTACGGTCAAGCTGATTAAAAAATAGTAGCAATATCATATATGCACATAAATCAGTTAATTAATGGACTATCTGTTCGAATAATATAGTTTTGTTTGGCTAACAACTAACCATTGGCTGACTTGGGCCTACCAAGCAAAATTAATCTAACTTCTGTTAGACACACTTCTGGACAGTCTGTCCTTAACTTACTTCTCCCAGGGTCAGCTTATCCTAATGGTTTTTCGGGCTCACCAATAACATATACCTCTCTATATTTCTTTTTGTGTGTAACATCATTTTAGTCTTACCATTGACAAAGCCTTACATATTGGAATTTTGGACTTATATTAGCTGCGGGCTACTAGCTAAAGTATAGGTCGCAACCCATACCAGCCTCATTTGGTAGTCAAATATCTGAGTCATTTACTTAGGGTTAACTACCCTATCATATTTTCTTTGTAAACATTTCTTTCAAATTGACTTAACCTATTAGATCATACTTAAACAAGAAAAATATACTTTTTGCTTTACTCAAACATATTTTCCATGATGTATGCTTTACACAAAAGAATGTCGATGAAAACCTAAATCAATAGGGTCATCCATCCCTTTAAAATAAGTTAAAGTCCTTCTTTAACTTAGAAAAGATTAGGTTTTAAATCCAAGAAATCACCTTCGAAACCCTTGTTTAAAAACTTTAAACAATCCCTCTCGAATCTATTGAAAGTACCCCCTTCAAAATAAGTTACCCACTTTACCTTGAAACAATAGACCGAAAGGCCATAACATACCTTTTGAATTCTTTAAAAATAGACCTTTCAAAATCATTGAAATGTCTCTTCGAAAGCTTTATAAACCATAGATATCCTCTTTTCAAAACACTTCAAACTTGCCTTTCGAAAGCACTGGAAATCATCCAGTCAAATGCTAAAAGTAAACCTTTTGAAAACAATGGGGAATCTCCCCTTCAAGACCTTTATCATATATTTTTCGAAAGCATTAAACTCCTTTAATTAAAACAAACCTTTCAAAAGCATTAGGTTCAAGTAAAAGTTTGTGGAACATAGCTTCGAAACCATTTAAAATCATTCCATTCAAAACCTATGGGTTTAACTATCAATATATCTAAGGGTCCTAAAAGAACTAGGGTGAAAGCATTGCTTTTGAAAGCATTATTCCTAAGTAAAAGAAAGTGGATGGATTGAAACCAACCCTTTCGAAAGCATGGAGAAGCGGCTTCCAATTTTAAAAGCAAAAGCACCCTTTCAAAAGCATTGGTTCGAAAGTTTGAATGCGATAGCAGGGGTTTCGACCCCATTCAAAAGCTTATCTTAAAAACAAAAGATGGCAACCCATTCGTAAGCCCTTTCTTTAACTAAACAGATGCAAGTTGGTTGATTCGAAAGCTTCAACCCCTTCGAAAGTCTTATTTGTAACCAAAATAGTTCCAAGTTTAAAAGAGATACTTCTACCCCTTCAAAAGCATGTTTCGACTCTATACCTTCCTCCTAACTCCCATCCACTACTTACTAAAGCATTGATACCATGTGTATTGGTTTCAACTTTGTTGGAGGTGGATGTATGGGGTCGAAAGGCGGCCGTTGTAAGTGGCGAAGAATTTATCCTTTAGAAAACTGATTTTAACCTTTTAAAGTAATATCTTTCCAACTAACTTACCTTATTTGTCAACATATAATTGATTGCCAATTCTTTCACGAAACCCTTTTCTAAAAGTGTTGTTGAATTCAGTAACTAACAAATTTAAAACATTAACAAATTGCCCCTTCTTCTTTTATAAACATTTAAGCCTCATACCTTAAATAATTTTATATCTTTAATAAAAAAATACTTGGGAAAATTCTCCAAAAATTCCCATAAATCACTTTTAATATTTTTTTCTTCCATATTTAAATTTCTGACCCAAAGCTACTATATAATAGCCAAAAATAATTTAAATCCAATTTAACCATTTTCTTTACTAGATTCATAATAAATCCACAGCAACTTAGAAAATTATGAAACTTGATACCTGTCTCTAAAATAATGTTCTGACTTTATATCAAAAACGCAAGCCATTTAGATGTTATATAATATGTTTTTCAAATGATATCTTATCATAAAATCTGTGTGAAACAACATAATTCATCCACAAGCATATATATCCGTTTAAACAATCAAAACATAGCATTTTTCTTGCAAAAAAAATTCGGATCTCATCTAGAAACTGAAAGCAATAAATGAGATGTAATCAATTATTCACCTTAGCTTGTTGTTAAGGAGTTTGGAATTTTCTCTTGAATTGGTTTGATTAAGTTTCCTTCTTGAATCCTTGCTTATCTCACCCTTGTTTTCTTCTAATGGTGGCCGTCCAAGGTTACGTTTAGTGTTGTTTATAAATGCTATAAATGAAATTGGAATAAGGGTTTAGGGTATAAGGACATAACCTATTCCTATTTTACACATACCTTATTACCCCTTCGTTCTTCATTTTAATTCTCTTTGGTTCATTGATTAATTAGACATGGCCACCTTATGATTATACAAATCTCAATCCCTTAACCACTTACGCTATTTTATGTAATTTAACTAATTAAATGTCCAAAATAATATTAGTCAAAATTAGTTTCATTACAGACTCCCCTCCTTAAACAATTTCGTCCTCGAAATTACAATAAGGTACTCATAAAAATCAATCATAAAATTAAAACATATCATGAAACAAGTCAGGATAAGTATTCGCTAACCCTGCTCTCATCCCAAGTGCAGTCTCTCTCGTCGTCACTCCATCAGAATTTGACTAATCTAACTGTCTTGTTCCTTAGTACCTTCTTATCTCTCGTGACTATACGAACTGGTTTTCTAACTATAGTCAAATTTGGTTATAGTACTAAGTCACCCAACACAGTCGGTGCTATAGTAGTCTCTGGATCTTAAATACACTTCCTTAGATGAGAGATATGAAATACATTATGGACTCTAGCCAAACTACTTGGTAACTCCACTCTATACGTGTGTTTTCTTATCCCTCCTATAATAGGAAATGGTCTAACGAATCTTGACAGTAATTTTTCAAATTTCCCAAATCAAATTACATATTTCATCAGTGATATCTTGACGATAACATGATCTCCAATTGCGAACTCTAAGTCTTTCCATCTTTTATCAACATAGATCTTCTGCTTAGATTGAGCTTCCTTCATCCTGGCTCGAATGAACTCAATCTTTTCTACAGCTTCTCTAACCACATCCGGACCAAGAACTAACCCATCCCCGGCCACTAACCAACAAATGGGAGATTTGTATTGCCTTCCATACAAAGCTTCAAACTGTGCTATCCCTATACTAGCCTAATAACTGTTGTTATACGAAAACTAGGCTAAGTGTAGATGGTCTTTCCATGATCCTCCAAAGTCTAGCACACAAGCTCATAACAAATCTTCTTAGACTTTGTTAACTCTTTCTGTTTGCATATCTGTCTATGGATGGTAAGCAGTACTCATCTTGATCTTGGTACCAAAGTCTCCTGTAGATTCTTTTAGAACTCGCTTTTGAATAAGGAATCTCTATCACTTACTATACTATTGGAAATTCCATGCAGTCTAACTATACTCTTCATGAATAATTTAGCCAAAACAGGTGTCGTCCTGGTTGACTTAACTGGAATGAAATGGGAACTCTTGGTCAATCTGTCCACTATAAGTCATATGCTTTCATTTCCCTTACTCTACCTTGGTAACCCATTTATAAAATCCATTGAGATAGAATCCTATTTCCCTACTATAACATCTAAAGGCTAAGTAACCCACTTGGTTTCTTATGTTCAACTTTCACATGTTGACAGTTCAAACATTGTTTCACCCATAAGCCTACAACTCTGTCCTTGCCTTCTTAGAAGAAACTTTTTTTCATGTCCTGATACATCTTATTACCTCCTGGATGAATGGTGAACTTTGAACGATGACATTCTCCAAGAACTTCCTTCCTAATGTTTCCCACATTCGGAACACATAGTCTTCCTTTCTTCCTAAACCATCCAATCTGGTCAAGACTAAAATCTTTCAAATATTGCCCTCTATTCGATCCCTTAACTTTCTGATCCATTCAACTAATAAAGGATCCCCCGTCTGCTTAGAATCAATCTTATCGATCATTACCAGTCGAACTACTAAACATGACAACATAGCAGTTTCCTTACTGGATCTGGCTTCAGATCTCCACTGTATTCTGCATGTAGTCAATGTTTCTAAATCTTTCCACTTAGCTATCACCACCAATACTGCATTCTAATGTTTTCTACTAAGTGCATATGCAACATTGTTTACTTTTCCTGGTGTGTACTCAATACCAAAGTCATAAGCAGTAAAAACTATAACCACTCTTCCATCTCATATTCAACTTCTTCTGAAAGAATAAATACCTTAGTGACTTATGATCCGTATACAACTTGAATCTTTCTCCCAAAAGGTGATGTCTCAACACCTTCAATGCAAAATTACCGCAACTAATTCCAAATCATGTGTTGGATATCTAACCTCATGGGGTTTGAGCTATCGAGAAGCATAGGCAATCACTTTACCTCTTTGCATTAACACAGTTCCTAACCGTGTTCCACATGTGTCCGTATAAACCACTAAATCTTGATTCCCTTCTAGAACAACTAACACAGGTGCATTAGTTAAAAAGTTTTTTAATCTCTGGAATGATTCTTCACACTTATCAGTCCCAACGAACTTCACATCCTTATGCATTGCTCAAGTCATCGGTGCCGCTATCCATGAAAAATCCTTAATGAATCTCTGACAATACCCACCTAATCCAAGAAACTCTTTATCTCAGTCACTGTCTCGGGTCTCTTTCGATTATTCACTGCCTCAATCTTAGACAAACACCCTTTCTCTAAGACTACATGACTAAGAAACTTCGCGTCCTTCTTCCAAAAATGACATTTTATAAATTTTGCTTTCAATTGATTCTGCCTCAACTCTCAAGCACCACTCTAAGATGAACCTCATGCTCTCTTTCGTCTTTAGAGCATGTCAAAATATCATTTATGAAAACCAATACAAACCTATCCAACTACTCTCGGAAAACTCGATTCGTCAAATCTACAAAGAATGCTGGCACATTAGTTAGTCCGAACGACGTTACTAACCATTCGTATGATCCATATCTGCTTCTAAACGCCATCAAAGGAATACTATCGTCAGCCAGTCTAAGATGATGGAACCCTGTTGCCAAATCCAATTGGGAAAATACTTTGGCTCCACTTAACTGGTCGAACAAATTATCAATTCTAGGTAATGGATATCGATTCTTTATTGTCTTACCATTCAACTTACGATAATCAATACATAACTTTAATGATCCATCTAGTTCCTTTACAAACACTGGCAGTTCCCCAAGGCGAACTGCTTGGTCTGATAAAATTCTTACTTTTCAAATCCGATAACTGCACCATTAGCTCCCCCAACTCGGTAGTTGTCATTCTGCCTGGCGGACTACTCACTGGTTCTGCTCCTAGTATTAAATCCATTTGAAATTCAAATCTCTTTTCGGCGGAAATTCTACTACGGGTTCAAAGACATCTACGAATTCTCTAACAACAAAAACTCGATTCAATTCATCTTCTGCCTCCACAATGCCTATCAAAGCATTAACCTAAGAACTAGGGTTTTTACAGAGTATATAATCCGATCACTACAGTCATGGTGTCCGAATAATATTTTTCTTTCATGGCAAAATATCCTACCATTGTATTTATTTAACCAATCCATACCCAAAATAATTCCAAACCCTACGAAGTTAAACACATGCAAACTGCAAACAAATGTATGATCTAATAATTCAAATTCTAACCGGTCACACTTCATCCCAAGTGTCACATATCCTCCTATCGGATTCGCAGCCCTTAAGGAAGTAACTAGGTATGTGGGTTCTAGGTCAAGCTTATCTACCAAATAATGAGATATAAAAGATTGTGATGCATTGGTATCAAATAGAACCCTAACTAATACACTATGAATGAAAAGCATACCTCCCAGCACAGCTTTTCCTTTCTCATGTATCGTTGGTCTCAAGGTAGCTGGTTCTAATGCAAACATCTTGCCTTTTCCATCCTTGACTGGCTCCTTGCACTGGTTCTTATAATGTCCAATTTGATCGAAGTTAAAACATGTCACTCCTTTCTTGTCAGCAACTTTCTTCCCTTTACATGTCCAGCATTCATAGATATAGTGTCCCTTCATATCACACTTATAGCAGATAACTTTGCCTTTCCCTTCTTGGCAGCTCCACTCTTCTTAGCTCCCTTCTTATGAAAAAACTTCATCTTCTAGTTCTGCCTTCCTTGAGCTCCCTTTGCCTTGTTACCCTTAAGAAAAGTAAGCATCTCTTCCTACCTCATAGCCATCTCAACAACTAGATCACACGAATCTCTAATATGCGATGATGTGGCCTTAGCAAGCTTAGGCTTTAACTCATGAACGAACTTCTCATTCTTTTTTATAACAGTATCAACCATAGCGTATCCATATCTTGATAGCTCCAAAAATCTAGTTGCACACTCAAGGACTATCAAATCTTCCTGCTCCAACTCGGCAAACTTCCTAAGCATAGTTGACTTTGCAATCTCTGACATAAATCTTTCTTCAAACCTCCTCCTAAACTCACCCAAGTCATAGTCTCCTCATTGACTCCAACCATAACATTGTTCCACAGTACAGTGTTGATCCCTATAACTACTTAGAAGTGAGTCGCCTTTTCTACTCATCATTGAGCCCCAAATCAGCAAAAATCCTCTCGTAATGAAGTAACCATTTCTCCACTTCAATTGCGTCCTCAGTCCAGGGAAATGGTTTTCCTCCCAACCTAGCATAATCTCTACTCAATACAACATAGTTATTGACCACTAGAGCTCCTTGATTTCCTTCTTCAGCATTTCCTCCAACTAACCGCACAACAACGCCAGCCTGCTTCATGTTGATGAAGAACTAATACATTGCTCCCATATTGACTTGCAGCATTCTAGCACCCATATTAGCAGCTTGTGCCTGACCTGGAGTCCTACCAGTATTTGGTTTTGCATTCCCATTGATTGTTATTCTTCCTCCACCAATATTAACTCTTTCCCCTCTAGAATCCATATCTTATGTCCATAAAATCTACATTCGATTCTTTGTAAAATACATAAGAATGGCCTAAGAGAGATGGGAGAATAGACATAAAGCGTATAATTATATATAGAAAATACAAGTATGTTACTATAGGGTTATCCCATACCCTAATATTTTCTCTAATTCCTTAGGATTATGACTTCTAAAGTGATTTTAATTTTAAAATTTTCCTTTTAGCTTTTTTTCATAAACCTATGATTTAATACCAAGTTGTAACATTTCCTATTTTGAGGCCCGAAGCTAAGTGCTATAGATGCTGCAGTCATATATAGTATTAACTTCCAGTGACAAAATACAGTAATGTTAACGGTATCCACAATATCTGAAGAAAATGAATATGAAACAAAATTACAGATTTCAAAAACAAATTTTCACATTACATTGCAAATACCTATCTCATATTCCATTGCACAATCTCCAAACGATTCCCAGGTTTTGAACAAACATAATTATTATAATTTACCCTAAGAGTGACATATGAAGATTCCCCCTTGAATGGTCAGAGTACTCAATAGATATATCAGTCTTAATACATCACAGTGGAACATTTTGCAATTAAATTTAAATATAATAGGGATATTTGATATAGAACGCCAGTCGACACGCCTCGATAGGAATTCGAGTTTTTTGAGGTATATAGCGTTGAACATTATAATATAAACAATTCTATACCCTATATTTGAATCCCATACTCACCATACCCCCATATTTTCTTCACCATACTTCCTTTACCTAGCCCATACCGCCTTGCGTGCTTAGCTTACTCCCTTCCCTTTATAAATCATAATTTTAGATTCAATGAGTTTGTATGGACTAGATCTTTATTCTATATTAGTTTGGTGAGTTGCAGTCAAGATTTTAAGGGAGACAATAATGGTAGTAATACTAAGGTTTGTCTCCATCTTGATTAAAGGCGATATTAGCTCGTTATAGATTTGGCATTGAGTCCGTGGCATCGAACAACACATGTGGTCGTGTTTTTTCATCGTATGATTAAGCCTAGGTGAAAAGTGATGTTTGAGGGCTGCTTGGGGAGCTTCAGGTTGGATTCTTAAGAGGGATGCAGGTTTGAGCTTGTTGGGTCTAGGGCGAAGAGGATGCATAGCGGAGTTCGTCGGTGGTGGCGGATCTTCATTCCGTTAAGTATTGAGTGAGTTAGGAAGAGAGAGAAGGTTTGGAGAAGTGGGTTTGTGCATATCAGGTGCATGACTGTGCATTTGGCAATGGCGAAGAAGGATTAGTGGAGTGGTTAGTGGGTGTGATCAAGTTGAGTAAAGTAATTAACTATTTAATTCTATTATTTAAATCCAAAAACTTATAATTTGAATAGCTTTTGCATACAAGGTTAGATTCGAATGCAATCTTTTGCACTGGACTCGTAGCAATGATGGATACATAATGGAGTTGGTTTGGTTAGCTTTGGAGATAGTGGAATTTTTGGTTAAAATCGAACACTCGTTAGGTTTTAGTTCAAAATCGGCACGCTTCAACGAAAACTAGAATCAGTATGACTTTAACTCACATCAAAATTTACTATAAAGTATATAAGATGCTACAGATTAGTGTTGATTGCTTGGTTGCTAATTTAGATGGTCGTTTAGTTGAAATTCCCATTTTTGAAAATGAACAACATATTTATTCAATTTTAGTTAACCAATATGATTATGTCTATGGTTCGTACTTGCAGGGATCATTGGTAGAGAGACCCTAAGGGGTTTCTTGCCAATATGTACTTATTTCCCTATGCTATTTATATTAATGTTCAGTTGAGAAATAATTGAAACATCCTATTCAAAACTATTTAAGTGTCGTTATAGTGATTTTTCGCTACATGATCATTTATCAAATATCATCCATCCCCTAAACCCAAGTGTATGTTTTGAGCTTAAGCTTGTGTTGTCATGAAATAAAGGTTTAAGATTCATTAATCATATTATTTATGGTATTTTAAATTACTTAACCCTTTTAATTAATAGTTATTTATATTAAGTAACCGTTTCAACTAATGATGTTCAAAGTTAACTAATCATATTAACTAATGATTTTGGAATTAATTAATTACTTTAATTATTGATTGTTTTAAATTTAATTAATTTTTTTAACTAATGATAATTGAAATTTAGTTATTCGTTTTAATTAATGATGTTTTATAGTTAATTAATCATGTTAAAAAATGATGTTTGAATTTAATTAATCCAATTAATTTATGATTATTTTAACTTAATTAATTGTTTTAATTAATGGTGTTTAAAATTTATTAATCATTCTAATTACTGATGTTTAAGATTAATTATTCATTTTAATTAATGATTATTTGAATTTAATAAATCTTTTTAATTAATGATATTTAACGTAAACTAATTAATTTAATAAAAGTGAGTAAAGTAAGTAATTAATTTCATGAAAGTGTTTTAAAGTTAATAAACTGATTTAATAAAGGTTTTAAAGTTAATTTACTGATGATATAAAAACGTTTAGAAATAATTAAATATTTTATTAAAAATAACGGATTTATTTATTTAAAATACATTATAAATGGGATTAATTATCTTTCAGTATAATTAATATAGTTTTAAATTTATAAAGGTATTTAAATTGTTTTATTTTTCTTTTGGGATAATAAATATTGTTTTATATTTATAAATAGAGGTAAGTATAAATTGTGTTGGGTTTATAGCAAAAAATGTTTTCACGACATTTGTTTTTGACCTTTAATTTAATACATTTAGTATTATAAGTTTGAATTTTAAAAGAATATTTTTAAAGAGTATATCCAAAGTGTTTTTACCAATACCATAATATGGAAACTAAGCACAAGTTCGGTTTTAAAAAGTAAAATTCAATTTGGTTGTGGAAAAGTAATTCCATAAATGATATTGCTTATATGGAAAGGATTTAGTCATACTTTTAACGCTAAATGTTGAGTCTTCGACTCGTTACTACCCTAAAGGTTAATAATATCGTTAAGGTAATGCCTAGAGGTAACACTACCTCAATTTTTTTGGCTTCATTTTCAACCAAGAGATAGAACTTGTTTGGAATCGATGAGTAGTGTTAAATATATGATATTTAATTTCCATATACGATCATTTTAATTATCCTTGATGGTTGACTTACTAATTATCGGATCAAGCTTTCTTCATGGTGTACCGTTACCTTAAAAATGATTTGCTACTCTTTGAGCTTTGATATCTTTTGTCGGAAATGACTAAAACTAATGTGCGAGAAGGGGCCAAGCTATGTGGGGTTGCTCCTATTAAGGTATTTTCACATCTCATCTAAGTTTTGGTGTACCGTCGCCTTAAAATAATTATCGTTTAGATGTGAAATATTGGGATTCTCCATAAGGTTTGGCAGGGTCCAGCTTGGAGTTTTCTAAGTAGTGTCACAGAGTAAATGAACTTCTCATAAGCATATTACTAGATTTAAACTTCAAGGGAGGTGCACCTTCCTAGCCATTTGTTGAAAATTTTCCTTATTTGATTCGAACCTTTGAATCTGTTTTTCTTTAATTGCAATGGGAAGAGTCAACCATTCTTTGTGGTGTTTAATTATAGGTTTTGTCCATTCTATCACGTTTGGATTGTTATCTTGCTTTATCTATTCTGTCCAGTATGGATTTGGCTTGGATTATTTTCATTCTCCAAAATCTAGTTTTTAGTATTATTTATGCCCATTCTTATTTGGATTTTTTTCTATTTTTTATCTTAACTCTTTCCTATATGGATGATATTCTTGTGAGGAAAAAAAACATTCCTAATTAGCGGCGTGGTCTCATAGAACTTTTATATGTTTTCCATTATTTGAGTTTTCTCACACTGGTAATTCCAAACTGATCGGGGTGTAATTTTATTATAATGCTCGGGTCAAATCGAGTATTTTTCCTAGGTTGGCTTTGGTATTAAGGAGTTCTTGGAGAGGAGCTGGCGATTCACCTATTGTAATTTTTTATTTTCCGTCGTATTATGTAGTAACCGTATCAGCAATTGGAAGTTCAGGATTTTATAACTGTCTAGCCGATAAGGTTTGTCTTTAACTTTGAAATACTTTTTGTTTTTGGAATGATAGTTTTTACAGTCCTTGTTATATTATATTTTGTCGATTCCAAGATTCTGATTTTCTCTATTCTCTTTTCTTTTCTTTTTATTTACCCTAACAATGTGCTCTTTTTTCGATTGGTTCAACATTTAAATACAATGGTAGTATTTGGTGTTGAATTTTCCATGGTCAAAAAACCATCGTTACAATTTGGTATCAGAGCTGAAGGTTAAGCGAGAACCTTAGGGTGTGGCTCATTAGAGATAGGGTAAGCGACGTCCTATAATGAGTTTGAGAGTATTATATATATGAGAGCATATTTGTTATCATTGTAAAAAATGCATTGTGCTAATTGGTATATTGAGTTGTTTATGAATTCTGGTTGAGGCGTGGGATACCACAATGTCGATAGGGATTTCTAAACACTTGAACAAGGCCACCAGACATGATACTGACTTTTGAAAATTGGCAAATTAAATATTTTGGCCTACGATTATATTTTTATCTGTATAAAGGAATAATTTTCAAAAGTTTATATAGTTATAGAGTGTGTTTGTTTGCATGTAATAATTTATTATTACTATTGTTTGATCAGTCGTGCTCAATTAAATTAAGAGCGTTGATTGTCATTTGCCGATTGTTGATTATTTGTGTTTATCTTATTTATAAGCATTCGTTGTTGGAATTTATAAATGAACCCCATTGTGGATTAATTTTCATAATTTGACTATAAAGCGTTTGTAGAAAATGTCATATTAAAACTCACCTTTTAATAATGGTGAGTTGAAAATAAAATTTTAATAAAAGTTATTGAATATAATCTAAATGGCAGTATAAGACATTTTGAGAATTAATATTTAAGAAAATTCTATTATAATAAAGAAGAAGTATTATAATATGAGATGATTTTATATAAAGGAAATTTTATGAATATTTAGTTTATAAAATGGGTTTTAGAAAGGATTTGTTTTGAATCTAAGTCCTGGAATTTTTGAAAATAATTTCAATAGGGCTTTGAGAAATGAAATAGTATTATTTTTGAAAGTATTTAAAAGTAAAAATATTTTAGGGACTGAATTTTTAAATGGAATGCATTTTCTATAGGATAACTTAGAGAAAAACATCCTGATTAGTTTTGTGGTAATCTGAATAATCTTCAAAGTGACAATTGGATGTTTACTTAGGTGAACGTTGTGAAGTACTTAGTAAATTATTCTCTTCATCGTTGGGCGATCGAGATGAGTTCAAATCCGAACTATTCCAAAGTGAGTTTTAATAAATAAATCCTTTGAAGTTATTTCATATAAAAATATATATAGCATGTTTTCAAAGATGATTTTTTTGAAAATTAAAAACCAGATATTTAATTTTTGAGTTCCTGTAAAAGTGAATTATTTTCAAAAAAAAATATTTCTGATAAGAGATTGTTTTGATAAATGAGATTTTACCTTTAGATGAGGTAGGGGATAGTTTAAAATAGGTAAATTGGGTTAAATTGAATATGGAGGTCTTGATAACATTGTCTTATCAAAAATCATAGATTTTATTCGAAGCATCTAAGTAGTATAACTAATAGGTGTTATTGGGCTAGTCCATAAACATCATTCATTATAACACCTTAAGGTAAATTGGATAGGAAGGTTTTGATAAACATTTTTTATTAAAACCATATAATTGTTAAAATATCTAAGTAGTGTAAACTATTTGTTGGTTAGGTCAACCCATAAATATCATTCATTTCAACACTTTAAGTTAAAGAGGTCGAGAAGTAGATTCAGTTTTAAAAGAGATAAATTTTGATTTGATCTTCACCTAAATTGTGAAAGTAAAATAAAATTTGTATGTACTCTTAGGATATAAAAGGTTATTATACAAGTAAATAAAGTGGAATAAGTAATTATTTGATGTTTTATAAAGAAATGACTTTATAAAATATTTTTAAACTAGGTGAAAATTATGAAATAATTCATAAATAATTTTAGTATTGAATAAAATACTAAGTGGAAATATAAGTGACTTAGAAAAAATTAATATAGTTAAGAAACTAATAAATTTAGAGTATAACTTTCCATTTTTTCTGACTGAGTTTGGATAATCTTCTAAATAATAACCAAAGGCTAATGAGCAAAACTGTAGGCTTAGATAATTATCTATATTTTTGGATAGTCAAGAAAGTTTTGAACTTAGGTTAAGATTTGTTTATTAGTCATTTGACATTTTGAAACAATAATAAGTGATAGGTTTTCCCTTATGGAATATAATTGACTATTAGTGTTAGTTTATTCCTTCACGGAATTTGATTGATGTGATTTGATTGAATTTTATTGATTGATTGTGTAATTTTATATACCATCATCTATAAAGTTTAAATTTATAGACAAAGGATTTTGAATTTTTGTTATTAGGACCTAAATCCCAGTGATTTTGAAAATTTTGGGAAAGAAATAATATTATTCACTCTAGTTTATGTTTTAGAGGAATCGAAATAACACTGGATGCTCAATGTTGTTTTGATTCTAGAGTTTCGCCATACTTTATTAGGAAGAATTCCCTCCTTCCCATATTGATTTGATCTTCGATTTAAGTCCAGTCAGAGAAATTTGAAAATAAAATTTTGAATATAAAACTCGGGCGTTTAGATCTAAATTTATTATTTGAAATTATTGGATGCATGGCATTTATTATAGAATATTCTCTGTTTTTTATCACCTATGATTGTAATGTTGTTGTTAGTTGCATGTAGCTTTATTTTATACTAGAGTTGCATGTAGATTTATATCATGCTAGTTTTTGCATGTAGAGTTACATCATATTGCTTTTATCAACCTTATTCACTTTTGGATTTCGTAAGTATAGGTATGCAAGAGATTGCTATTTGATTCTTATGCACCTGCATTTGAATAGAGATAATAAATTACTTAACAAAAATACATAACAGATGCAAAAAGGTATGTAAGAAATCTAATAATTTAAATTGGTTAATGATTTTAAGCCCCAATTATGGGAAGCCACATTGCTTTTGTTTTCTTTCGTTTATTTAGAGCTAGTAGAGGTGTAGCGACCCGACTTTCTAGCACCAGAAAATTGCATCACTAATTAAGAAAGAAAGGGATAGAAGAAGAAAAGAAAGAGAAGAAAGAACAACAACACATCAGAATCTCACAGCGAAACGATTTAAATATAATATAGAACATATACATAGTATCATATACATCAGAGTACACAACTAAACATCTCAATTTAGACAGTTATAACATTTCTGTCTAATACAATACAAGACATCATACAGGATAACACACAGCGGAAACTCTAACTATATATCTACATGCTGAAGCCTCCTGCTCCAAAGCTCCTCCAGAATTCGTCAAGAGATAACCTGAATCACTTGACTACTCATATATAATATGAGTACCCAAGAGTTTAATAAAACAGAAAATAAACATTCGGGTTAGACAGGGGTCTGGTGTGAGTAAACGGTTTAAGATTGCTTAACTTTAGAAAATCCTTTGAAAAGAAAGGTATCACGTAAGACTTCCCACACATAAACATGGAAAAGTTTTTACCTTACGCTAACCAAAACATTTGATAGGAAATCCATTGATATTATAATTGCGTCTAGGGTTTTCAAATAAATATGAAATAGCCGAAATTGTTACATTCATTAAATTCCAGCTACTAGCCACAAAAGTGGGTAATACAAACAAAACCATAGGGTCTCGTAGGGAAAATGGGTTTCTATCAATGGCAGGGCTACTGGGGTACCGCCCGTCACAGTACGTGGCCTAGATCACCGTACCGAGGAGCCACCCTAACTCCCCTGCAACACAAGGCCGGGACCATTCCTTACTGAACAGTCCCGAACAAGACCACCCCCGCAGTTGGCTGCAGACCAACTGCCCACACAGCCGAAATAGAAAGGGACTTCTGGACAGGGATGTATCTTGCTCTCCAGTGGGAGCGACCCACGAAGCCTTGCTGCACCTCCCCTGTTTTAGCCATTCCCGGTTGATGAGGCTTGAGGCTGCGATTACCTTTATAGGACCAATTATCTTAGAATGCTCATCGTCCGCCTGATGATGTGCTGAAAGCATTCAATCCATACAAGTTCGTTCTGGGTTCGAACGAAACCGAAGGCATTATCTCGTTACACTCGTATTGGAATCAACCTTAGAGTTAACGACGATAACCCTTGCACTCTAAATCTCCATCTCGAATCTATAAGCACTATTCCGTCAAACTCATTACGGAATTACCCACAGAGTTATACTGACGTATAGCCCTTACACCTCGAGTCTTCACTTGCTCCACTTGGATTAACGACCTAACGTTTAATTGGAAACGATGTGGTTTTCAGATATCCAAATATGGAAACCCGATCCCGGTCTCATCGAATCCAAACGCCATTTTAATGTCCAAGTTGTACTTAAGGGATTTAAACAATAGATATTTCAGAAAATATCACTTAACATAAATGGGTGTACCATATTACACAGATAGATAAGCATCTATTATCACATGCATCTATACATATCACAAAGCAGCATATACATCACATTCAGATATAGCATATTCACATCATCACCCATCAATCAATGTCATCCAACAACAACCATTATCATTAACTCATCCAATGATATACATCATCCAATCATTAATCATTCATAAACAAGTTTGATTCAAACTTGATTAAACTAATTAATCCTTACTTAAACACTTGGATTATCTTCAATCCATCTTCTTATTCATTAATTAATTACAAATTAACTAATTAATTAACATCACTTAGTTATCCATTTCATTTAATCTTCCTTGATTAATTATCATTTAAATTGCTTTAAGTAATTATTACTTAATTACAATATTAATTAATCACCCTGATTAATTACTTCCAAATTATACTAAGTAATTACCTCTTAATTACCTTCTATTAATCAACCTTGATTAATTATTCTTTAATTATCCTGATAATTATTTCTTAATTACCTTTAATTAATTACACCTGATTAATCACTTTTAATTAATCACATTTGATTAATTACTTTTAATTAAAACTACTTGATTAATTACTTTTAATTAATCATATTTAATTAATTACTTTTAATTAATCACCTTTGATTAATTACTTTAATTATATTTAGTAATTAAAACTTAATTATAAATTAATTATCTTAAATTATTAATTAACAATTAATTAATTATTTCCATTAATTAATGATTATTTCCATAAATTAAATTTCTTTCTTAATTAATTACTTTTACAAGTAATTAATCACTTAATTAATTACTCTTAATCCTTTTATTAATTAATCAGTAATCAAATAATTTAAATCTTTAACTAATTATTAATTAATTCTTAATCACATTTACTTAATTACTTTTCATAAAGTAATTAACTCTTACTTAATAACATCTAGTACTTAACCACTTAATTACTTTAATTATTTTCCAAGTAATTATGTAAGATTAACCCATAAGTGATTATCTTAATTAATCACAAATTAATTATTTAATTAATTATTTAACTTAATCATTTAAGTTTTAAATAAATGATTCTTAACTTACTATATTATAAAAATTCTAAATTAAGAAAACATTATCTAAATTAATTCATCTATATTAACCAATAACATTTGATTTATAATAATAAGTGAATTATCTTAATTATTCACACAATTTTCTTTATCTTTAAAGAATGAAAATCCTAGTTTACATAAGTTAAATCTTATTATAATTGATTATCAAATTTCAAATCATTAAACTTATTTATAATAAATTATGTTTAAAATCAATTAGAATTAAAATAGTTTTTATCATTCAAATAAAACCCTGAACTTTCCTAAAGTTATTAAATAAAACTTCTTACAAACTTCATTATTAAAATTCTACTTATTTTATTTTAAAATTTTCATATATTTCAAAATAAAAGGACTTTGTTTAAAACTTAACATTAAACAAATTTAGTTTTATAATTAATACTTGTTTAACCTTGAGTTTTAAAACTTTAATTAATTACCAAAAATCAAGTTCCTTTGTTTTAAACTTTTAATAACATTACAGCTAAAATTTAAAACTTCATTGAACCAAACTAACATAATATTCAATGACTCGAGCAATTCTACAGCAACTCACGCGACAACCTGAGTAAACTACACAAAAACCTAGAGACTTCCCCGAGTTTTCCTCTACCTACACCCTACTTCGAGCCAGAACGACAAAAACACGGAGCATACTTCGAGATTCCTCCCTCTTCTTCCCAGAACCACCACTGAAGCACAGATCTGTGCACGTTAACGTGCACACCACCGTTGATCGACGGCGATCTTCCCTCCGGTTTCCACCAAGTCACAAACAACCCCAACCATGAAACGCGCAACCCAAAAACTCAAATTCGATCAACAATCGAAAACTTCCCTTCAACCCAAAACTGTTCGAAAGCCCCACCATTAAACTCGACCACCGCCGGCCATCCCCCTCACCAGAAACCACGCCGCCACTACCCTAGCTCCATCTCACTTCCCATCATCTCCCTAACCCCTCGCAATCGTTCACAAAAGACTCTCGAACCCGCAAAACCCATCGAAACAACAACGACACTACCAGGTTGCTAAACCCTACAACAATCAATTCTGGACGTCACGATCAATGATAAAATCCAAGAGCATTTTTCTGATGGACTACCACAACTCCTCAACCTCCATGTCCAACGACGCGGTCCAATTTTCCTCTGATCGCCGTGAATTGACCAACATTCCCAAAACTGAATAACCCAGACATCTCACAAATTACCAAATTAAAAATTGTGGTAATCACACTAAAATTCATAATTTTCAATTGCTATTTCAAACATGCAATCAAAACTCAAAATTGATTTAATTAATTTTTTGATCCACACTTTGATTTTACTATAAATTTTTAAAAAAAAAAACTAATTATTTATCTTTGAAACTTACAATTATTTTTAGATGATAGATTTCTTGTTCACAAACAACTTTTGTTTACAAATCGAAGGCCAAATCTAATTCAACAATTAGTTATTGAATTTATTATGAAAGTTTAAACTTTTATTATCATACAGTGTATATGCTTTACCACATAGATATTCAAATGAAAGCAGATAGGCATGCATCCAATTTAAATCCAAGAAAACAGGTAAATCATCATGGATTCATACACATAACTAAATGAAATCCAAAATAAACTATTTTTAAGAATTCATTTACTCACTTGATATCCAGGACAGAGAACAAAAGCTGTTCTTTGACTTCCAGGCATTTTAAATTTTTCTTTGCATTGATTACTGATGGTACTAGAAGATGAACTTGCATGTTGATGTTGAAAACAATATGCTGCTTGATTGAATTTTAATCTTGCATGCCCCCCCCCCCCGATTTTGAAAATCCAGCATCTTTTGAATCCCAGATTTATTACTTTCCAGGCTTCTTTTTTTTTAGATTTCTTCTTTCTCTTATTTTCAGGTTTACAGTTTTCATTCTTCTTTTCAGATCTTGTTTTTGTATTGTAATTTGTTGAAATGAAGAAAGAAATCTTATCTGAAAATAAAAATTTTGTTCTTTTTTTTTACAAGTTAAATTTTGAATTAAATTTGCAAGAGGATGACATTTGTCACAATGAAACTCTAATTAACTTACACCTATACATATATGATTACAAGTGTTATTATTATTTTATTAATGTTTTCTTTTAAATGTTATTTTAATGTTTAATTAATGTTTTAAATGTTATTTACCCTTTAATAATTTATTTTAAGCCTTATATACATATATTTATGTAATATTCATATGAATTATAAAATGTACATACTTATGCTTTAATAAATATTCATATGAAATCAAGTAACTTACATTTTTAATTCAATTTAATGTTTATATGTTTGAAACATCTATTCTAATTCAACTCTTAAAATTTTAAAACAAATTTATCTTGTGTTCAAATTAAAATGAAAAGATATTAAGCAAATGAAATTTAAAATTTAAACCTTATCTAACTCAAGTTAAACTATATGTTTATAATAATAAGCAATTAACTTTGTTATAAAAATTTAAACTTCAAATATCATTTCAAAAATATTAAATCAAATTAACATTTCAAATTTCAAAACTATATATATTAAAGTTTGAAAAACTCTTGTTAAATTTAAATTAATAATTTTCCTATTTCAAATATACATACAAATATATAACACATTTCAAATAGAAACATTCTAACATTAAATTTGTTAATTTCCATATTAAATTTTAAAAAAAATCTCAAATCACAATATATACATTTATATATATTACAATTTTAATATAAAGTTTTATTACATTAAAAACTTCTTCTTTACCAAAATAAATATTTCCAAATCAAATTATTATAAACTTCAAAAGAATTGATCTTGCCTATTTATATTGCAAAAAAAATATTAATAGATATTAACAAATTATTATTTTCAGCCCCTGAAATAATTTTAACTTGTCAATTTATAATATAAAATGATCAAATCAATTTAATTATTATCAAAGATTATTAAATTGATATTGCTCAAAATTCCGGGTCGTCACAAGAGGCAATTTGTAGCTGCTTCGATCGAGCCATACAAAGGAGACGCTGCCAAAAAAATTCATAAAATTTTGAGATTTAATTAATAAGTTTATGACTCACTTTAGTTAATAGTTTTAAACTTAAGGGTTTGGAAACATTTTCTTCCTTCGGAATTTCGGGGATAAAGACGAGGAGAATGTAACAACCCAAAATTTGGTCATTTGATTATAAATGTTTAATTAATCTTAAATATTAAAATAATTGGATTTTCCAATTTAATAACTTATACTTCAAATATTTTAGTAATTTAAATATTTGAATTGTGAATTAAATATTAATTAAATGGATTTAATAATTTTATTTAACTAAGTTTATTTAATAAACAATTGGGGGGAATTCAATTTGAAAATTTATTTACAAAAATAAATAGGTTGGAGAAATATAGATAATTTGATCGAATATACATAGAAATATTTAAATTTGTGAAATTTACATTTCGAGGCACTATATTAGATTTTGACAAAACCAGTGCCATTAGATTCAAAATAACAAATTATTGTACGCCGTCGAGTTTCATCATGATCAGACGTACTGTGTGGTCATGCGAGCTCGAAACGCATAGCGATCAAATTTAACTATAATCTGGTTTAAAAGGCTAACTTCCATATACTTTGGAATTAGGTCCTAAAACAAGTTCCATTAGGTTCGTAATAGGGGTATTTGATACAGAATGCCAATCAATGTGCGTCGATTGGAATTTGAGATTCTTCGGGTATATAACATAGAATATTATAATACAAACAATTATATACCCTATATTTGAATCCCATACTCACCATACCCCCATCTTTACTTCACCATACTTCCCTCGCCTAATCCATACCCACTTGTGTGCTTATCTTACTCCCTTCCCTTTATAAATACTCAGCTGGTTATGAGAATGCAAGTTTTAAAAACTTTAAAGATCAAAATAAAAGTATATACTAAAGTCATAATTTTAGATTCAATGAATTTGTGTGGACTAGATCTTCCATTCTATATTGGTTTCGTGAGTTGCAGTTGAGATTTTAAGGGAGCTGATAATGGCAGTAATACTAGGATTTGCCTTCGTCTAGATTAAAGGCAGTTTTAGCTCGTTTTAGGTGTCGCATTGAGTTCGTGGAATAGAATAGCACATGTGGTCCTCTTTTGGCGTTTTCCAATCAAACTTAGGTGAAAGTGATGTTTAGGGGCTACTTGGGAAGCTTTAGATCATATTCTTAAGGAGAGTTGCGGGTTTGAGCTTGTGGAATCTAGGGCAAAGAGGATGCGTAGTGGAGTTCGTCGTTGGTGGTGGATCTTCATTCCATTGAGTATTGAGTGAGTTAGGAGGAGAGAGAAAGTTTGAAGGGGTGGGTTTGTGTATATCAGGTGCACGGCTGTGCATTTGGCAAAGAGGGAAGAAGGATTAGTTGAGTGGTTAGTGGCAGTGATTAAGTTAAGTAATGTAATTAACTATTTAATTATATTATTTAAATCCAAAAACTTATAATTTGAACAACTTTTGCACACGAGGTTGGATTTGAACACCATCGTTTGCATTGGACTCGTAGCGACGATGGTTACGCAATGGAGTTGGTTTGGTTAGATTTGGAGTCAGTGGAATTTTTGGCTAAAATCAAACGCTTGTTCGGTTTTAGTTCCCAAAAAGCTTCGGTGGCGAGTTTAACTCACATCCAAATTTACTATAAAGTATCTATGATGCTATAGATTAATGTTGATTGCTTGGTTGTTAGTTTAGATGCTGTATGATTGGTTGTCTGGTTGAAATTCTCGATCCTGAAAATGGATGATATATTAATTCTATTTTAGTTAATCAATACGATTATGTCTATTATTCGTAACTATTATTTTATAGGGGTCATTTGTAAAGAGTCCCTAAGAGGTTTCTTACCAATATTTACTTATTTATTTCTCTATGTTGCTTATGTTGATGTTCGATTAAAAAATAATTGAAACATCCTATTCAAAATGTTTAACTATCGTTATAGCAATTTTTGCTATATCGCCATTTATTAAATATCATCCCCCAAACCCGAGTGTATGTTTTGAGGTTGAGCATGTGTTTCCCTCGAATAATAGGTTTAAGATTCATTAATCATATTAATTAATGGTATTTTAAATTAATAAACCATTTAATTAATGGTTATTTAAATTAATTAACTGTTTTAACTAATAGTTTTTAAAGTTAACTAATCATGTTAACTAATAATTTTGGAATTAATTAATTACTTTAATTAATGTTTAATTTAAATTTAATTAATTTTTTTAACTAATGATATTTGTTTAGTTAACCATTTTAATTGATGATGTTTTATTGTTAATTAATCATTTTACCAAATGATGTTTCAATTTATTAATTTAACTAATGAATTTTAAATTTAATTAATCCAATTAATTTATGATTATTTGAACCTAAATAATTTTTTTACTTATGGTGCTTAAAATTTATTGATTATTTTAATTAGTCATGTGTGATTAATTATTCATTTTAATTAATGACTATTTGAATTTAATAAATCTTTTAATTAATGATATTTAAAATAAACAAATTAGTTTAATAAAACTGATTAAAGTAATTAACTAATTTAATGAAAGTATTTTAAAGTTAATAAAATGATTTATTAAAGGTTTTAAAGTGAATTTACCGATGATATAAAAGTGTTTGGAAATAATTAACAATTTCATTAAAAATAATGGATTTGTTTATTTAAAAGAGATTATAAATGGGATTAATTATCTTTCAGGATAACTAATATTATTTTAAATTTATAAAGGTGTTTAAATTATTTTATTTTCCTTTTGGGATAATGAATATTTCTTTAAATTTATGAACAGAGCTAAGTATAAATTGTTTTGGGTTTATAGTAAGCAATGTTTTTACGGCATTTGGTTTTTACCCTTATTTTAATACACTTAGTATTTTAAGTTTTTCTTTTGCAGAATATTTATAAAGACTATTTCCAAAGTGTTTTTACCAAATTGTAATATGGAAATCATGCACAAGTTCAGTTTTAAAAAGTAAAATTCGATTCGATTATGGAATTATAATACCGTAAACGATATCGTTTATATGGAAAGGTTTTAGTCATACTTTTAACGCTAAACATTGAGACTTGGACGATGCCTAGAGGTAATACTACCTCAACTTGTCTAGCTTGATTTTCAATCGAGAGATAGCATTTATTTGGAATCGAAGGGTAGTGTTAAATATATGATATTTAATTTCCACATAGGTTCATTTTAATTATCCTCGAAAATTGATTTATTAATTATTGGATCTAGCTTTCTTCATGGTGTATCGCTGACTTAAAAATGAATTGCTACTCTTTGAGCTTGATATCCTTTGTCGAAAATGACTAAAACCAAAGCGCGAGGGGGGCCAAGCTATGTGGGGTTGCTCTCGTTAGGGTATTGTCACGTCTCATCTTGATTTTGGTGTACCATTGCCTTAAAACGGTTATGATTTAGATGTGAAATATTCGGATTCTCAGTAAGATTATGCGGGGTCTGGTCTGGTGGTTTTCGAGTAGTGTCACAGAGTAAATGAGCTTCTTAGAAGTATATTACTAAAGGTATACTTCAAGGAGGGTTTACCTTCCTAGTCATTTGTTGGAAATTTTCCTTTCCTTATTTGATTCGAACCTTTGAATATTTTTTCTTTAATTGCAACGGGAAGAGTCAAAAAATCTTCGCGGTGTTTAATTATAGTTTTTTTCCATTCTATCAAGTTTGGACTGTTATCTTGTTTTATCTATTCTATCCACTATGGATTTTTCTATGATTATTTTCATTCTCCCAAGTCTGGTTTTTAGTACTATTTATGTCCATTCTTATTTGGATTTGTTTTTTGTTGTTTATCTATACTCTTTCCTGCATAGATGTTATTCTTGTGAAGAAAAAATCTGTTTCATGTTAGCGGCGTGGTCTCATAGAAATTTTATATGTTCCCAATTATTTGAGTTTTCTCATGTTAGTAATTCCTAACTAATGTGGGTGTTATTTTTATTATAATGCTCGGGTCAGACCGAGTATTTTCCCAGGTTGGCTTTAGTGTTAAGGACTTTCTAGAGAGGAGCTGGAGGTTCACCTATCATATTGTTTTATTTTCTGCTATATTATATAGTATCCATATCAGCAATTGTAAGGAAAGGACTTTATAACTGTCCAGTTAATAAGGTTTGTTTTTAACTCTGATATACTTTGTATTTTGGAGTGGAAGTTTTTACTGTCCTTGTTATATTATATGTTGTCGATTCCGTTATGAGATTCTGATTTTCTCTGTTCTCTGTTCTTTTCTTTATATTTACCCTAACATTCTGCCCTTTTGCCGATTGGATGTTCAACATATGAACACAGTGATAGTATTCCGTGTCGACTTTTTGATAGCGGGTCGTTACAATATATATAACTAATTTGGTTTTAGTTTATGTGGTTTGTGTCTATAACATTGGTTCATCGATCAATATTGGTTGATCCCAAACTCCTTTGAATGATTTATGCAAGATCCTCATGACCAAGTATTATGTGCAGTCTCCGGACTCACTTAGCTTGTTAACTCCTTGACATAGGGTATGTAGGATTTCTCTCAAACTCTTATCATGTATAAACTCATAAACTATACATTATATGAAACTAATTTTAACCTTATGTTCTTACTCTTAAGTACATGACCTTATAGAAAGATGTTAATTAAACTTCACTTATCTTTGTTCATACTTTATCCAACAAAGTTCAATTACTCCTTATTGATACATCATTATGTATCATAGGAAAGATTGACTTTTGGGATTGATTCTTATTCATTTTTAGTACTTTTGGAACCCTTTCCCATACACTTTCCCATATGATCAAACCGAAATAAAAATTTTGCACTCTCTGTTATTTACTTTTGTTTTATATTCTACGAACTTATCATAAACATACTATATATGTATCAAATACATATTTTATATTTATGATAATTCATTGGTGAATTTAATGAAGTGGATATGTTTTTGTATCATTAGAAATATGATTGCATGCTTCTATATGCATCTATTCTAAGTTTTCACCAACTCTTATGTCGCTCAACGAAATGGGTGCTTTGCCATGAATTGTTTGAGATACAATTCACTGGTACCTATGATTCATAACCATATGATGAAAGAATTATTTAAAAATCATGGTTTCGTCTATAATTCCAAAATAATTTTAGGATTTTTGATACTTTATTTCTAATGCATTATTTTGTTAAGAAAAATACAATTTTTATAGTTTTATCTTATAACTAATATTCATAAAATTTATATTGAAATTGAACTATGGCTATTTTCAGTTAATACTCAAAATAGTTAACATTTCATAGATAATATTTGGTATGTTTAAGAAAACAATTTTTCACAACTTGATCCATCCACAAAGAAGTGTTATATTGAATGCTCCCACTATTTTTGTTATTACTATAGTAACATACGAAATTCGAAGCCCTACTTGACCATTTGTTATCAGATTTTATTTCATTGGTTATGACTAGTTTACAGTAAAGAGTCTCAAATCAAATATCTTAAACTCGAAGAAATAACTCATAGAAAATAATTTTCTATATGAAAATACATTTGAAATGTAAACCATATTTCTCATTCTATATTAAGTATCTCTTGGTATTTTATACAATTCTTGTTTACGTGTCTCTATATGAAGCATAAGTGACCATTCTCTCTCTTCATCCCAACTGTGCCTTAAGTTACATCTACTATCTAACTTTTGCTTTTCTTCCCAAACGGTCGAACCATGCAAAAGAAAACCCTTACTACAAGACCATAACAAACTCTTTACAAAAGAGCACTTGGACATCCCCAACATTTAAGGATATCAAATAAGTTGCATTTTCCATAACTGATCAAACTAACATTTCAATAATCGAATCCTTTGATTCATCTTGTAGCTCTTGATCTATTGTTATATTTAATACAACATGATCCTTCCTATAATCGGTCATATTGAATACATGATCTCACACTATGGATTACTTACTTATTTCGAATGAACTAATTTCATCGAGGTTTCGTACATTATGAATTGCAACCATTCACCATATAACACTTATACGTGACTAAATTTCGATAAATTCAAAACTCATAGAAGATAATATACAATCTTTGGCAGTTAAACACATAAGTAACCAAGTTACTGATGTATTTAGTAATTTATAATTAGGCATTTGAATGGGTCTTGAATTGACAACATACAAAAAGATTTATTGGTATGTATATTTTATATTTTTTTGTCAAACTTAATTCAGTTTATTATTTTTTGATTGATAAAATTTCATCAATTATATTAGTTGCATAAATTTATCACAGTAGATTAGTTAATATTGTATAACATATAATCTTACAATATTGGAAAGGTTAAATGTTATCATTTTATTTTTCTAATAAGGCTTCCACTAGACTTTTTTGTTTCTCAAACCTTAGGAGGAAATGTATAAATATTTCGATTTCACTAGTGAGCGTTAAGTCTCGCATGCCTTGGGATTCCGATCTTGAGGAATATCATTAAATCATAGACCTACATGCGATGGTCAAGACCTAATCATTTGTATTACATACCACTCCTAACCCGTGGTCTTTATCTTAATCTCATTTTGACCTTTAGGAATATCAATAAATCAAAAAAGATCGTTCACTCATACTTACTAATTCACAAAGGCCAAATGTAAGTGCATGTACTTATAGAAATATCAACAAAACGTACATATATCTTGCCTCGTCTATTCAATATATTATTAGTACTACGCATAACATTTTTAGCCTAAGGAATATCAATAACTAAAGAATATGCATGTGATTTATCAATATATAAATGATAGAGGACCTCTATATTAAAGATTCATAATATTTTATATGCATTTGTTTGATTGATATTGACTTACAAAATAATATATTCTTATGAAATACCCTCGTGATTCAAGTGCCAAATATAAATCATGATATTTGCACTAAATGTATGTATTTATTCCTAAAATCTAATTTAGGTTTATTACAGTTTCATGCTTTTTAATAATCATATTTAATTTTATTTTAATTTTACCAATTAAATCATACTTAATTAATCAACATTTTAATTAAGTTAATTTCATCCATTTTAAAAAATTCAAAATTGAATGTGTATACATGCTATAACATTTATAATAATATACATATACCATTATACATGTGTGTTATTTATTATTTACTAATTGACATTTAATTAATTAATTTAATTAAAATAATTTTAATTAGACGTAATTAATTTCAAAATTTTAATTATTAATTACCTCAAACATTTAAAGATAAATGAGTGTGTGTATATCATTATGTAATTTAATTTAATTAATTAATTTTAAGTGATTATTTAATTAATCCAAATAAATATAATAAAATTTTCAAAAATAATTAATTAATTTCTATAACAATTTTTTGAAATTTATTTTATAATATTTATAAAATTTCTTATATATTATAAACTTAACTTTTGAATTAAAATATTATTTAAATTTTCATAACAAACTTTTGAATTTTAATCCATGGCCCAAAATCAATTTGAGCATTTATATTGGGAATTGCCTTTGGACTTGCTTCATCTTTTGGGCAAGGCCAGTAGCCAGGTATGGCAAAGTAATTAGTTACTTAACAACCTAACCTTAGACACAACCTTTCTGGACACCCTACTAAACAGATAGGCTTTAGTAAGTTAACCGTAATACTGCTAATTTAGATTGCACGGGATATTGGGCTCTTATACCATTATTATATTATTTATGAGTACATCAATATGCACTCATATATGTACAAAACGAGCACATGCAACATAAAATAGGGTGTACAAGGTTAACTATATATGGGATTTACATCTATTATGTGTATACTTAGCATTGTATACATATATATACATATCGTTTTTCAAAATACTAGTTTGTATAAAATATATATATAATTCAAAATTATTATTTTAAAAACATAAAATATCATTTAGAGAATGTCTTATAAAATTTAAATAAGTTTAAATTTCAAAATTTGAATTTTTAAATAAATAT
This sequence comes from Allium cepa, assembly GCA_030765085.1. NCBI lineage: Eukaryota > Viridiplantae > Streptophyta > Magnoliopsida > Asparagales > Amaryllidaceae > Allium > Allium cepa. The sequence continues at coordinate 873,207,000 of CM060945.1, read as the reverse complement.
CTAGTTTGAAAATAGTAAATGAAATTTAAAAACAAATATAAGATCCAAATTTATATTTTTTAAATATATTAATATTCAATTTAATAATTATTTTTGAGAGAAATGTGCGATTCTCTAAAGTAGAGGGGAGCACACACACACACACACACACACACACACACACACACACACACACATCACCGATAATAAAGGAGCTGCCAACATGACTGACATGTGACAAATCATAACATATAATGCCAAAAATGTCTAAGATAACAAATCAACAACTCCAGGTAACTTCTTGAATGAGCTCCGACAATGCCGCTGCCTATTACACTTCAGTATCGAACTCTAGCAAGGGAAACACCCGACAGTGAGGTGTTAAAAGTACCCAATATAAGCCATGGTTCATCAAAATGCACAAATGAGATCAATAAGCAGCTCCACTAGTGAATGAACACCTCACTGCTAGCACGAACAGTCCGGATCCAAAATATGAAATCTCTCCTACCAACAATCCTACAAACAGCAACGCTACAACCCTGTAAATAGCAACCCTGAAACCCTGCAATAACAATACTGCAACATCTTTAGCCTAAACCTATGCCTATAGAGAAAACTAATATATCTTTTGGCGAAATTACAATAGTATCATTGTATTTATATATGGCTGAACCCTTTGCAACTGATAAGCATGGAACTGCATGCACATATCATGACTAATGTCGAATTGGAATTGTAAAGTAAATCTCTTAGTCTGGATAGTTTACAATGCAGTGTTAGTTAAGTGGTACAACAAAATTGACATCACAGTCGACTAAATTAGAAAGTCATGGTTTAAAATGAATATCATAAACTAGTAGACCGAAGTAGTAAAAACTACAAAAATCTTTGTGTAATACTTTATGCAAATTATTTGTACTACCAGCTATAAATTAGTTCAGGTATCATTCATGGTATTGCACTAGACTCTATTGATTGTTCTTCAAACATCCAAACAACCATTTACAGGAGTTAAATAACTAAGATATTTACAAATTAGTGCCTTGCTTCTCTATTAACATATCTATAAACAAATAAATGTGCATTTCATCAATATGAAATGATATTGTATATTCTTTCTTATTTGGTCTCGATATATTGGTAGTTCCCATAATAACTGATTAAGTACTTTGAAGAAAATTTATTGGTTGTCAAATTCTACAAAATATAGTTTTCAACGGGCATACTTTTTGAAAAGAAAATTCAACAACAAAATATAAACAACCTTTACAGTGTATAAAGCTAAAATTATAATATATTATAACATAGTCATAAAGGGACAATCGAAAGAATTTATGTGCAGATATGTTGTAGCAACGGCAATCACTATATTTGGACAATTGGTAGAAATGACTTTAATAAAATCAAAATTAGATGTAACTCAAAAGGAGGTAGTTTCAAAGGTTCAAAATTGGCCTACGAACAATATAAAAGTAAACATTAGGTTGGTAAATGATGCATATTGAATTTAATTATTTTAATATAAAATTCAAAAATATTATCCTAATGAAATAAAATATCGTTTATAAAATATCTTATCGATTTTTGAAAAAGCTCAAATATTTAGTTTGAAATTGAAAATGAATGTAAATTTAAAAGGTAAATCCGAGATCCAAATTTATAGGTCTTTAAATGTATTAATATTGACTTTAATTATGTTATTATTAATAAAATTATAAAATTTATAAGTAAATATTAGTCAAAAATTATTATTTTAATGTTAAATAGTATATGGAATGTTAAATATATACATTATAAGTTATTAAATATTATAATATATATATATATGTATATAAAATTGGCCGAATTTATTTATAAAATCTAAAAACAATTTATATATATTAATTATATACATCATTATGTTTGAATATGAAATTAGTTTTAGAATTTTATTAAATGTTAAATAATACTAATTAGACTAAAAAAGTTACTTTTTATGTCGAAAACACAAATGATGATAAATTGTACATACGTAATTTTATTTTATCTACACTATGTATATCTAAAGGAGTTGCTTAATTTATAATGTTTTAACATATACATTAAGGGCCTCTAGCTTAAATGGTTAGGGAGTGGCGCTTTAGATGAAGGTTCTAAAGGTCATGGGTTTGAGCTCTTGAAACATTAAAATGAGTGTTATATTTGAATAAAGTATCACTTATGTTGTAAAAAAACTTTAACGTATACATATACATATATATATATATATATATATATATATTCAATATAAAATTCATTTATATAAATATTATTTATGTTTTGATCGAATGTAACATGTATACAATAAACAACATATGATAACAAATCATGTAATATTAATTTATAAACGGAAGATGTACCTATGATGGGATGCCTATAATTCACGCCTTGATCTAAGCAGCCCCTTTGATCTCACAGTTCTACATCCTCCTTTGTAATAACAGTTTAACACCTTACCTCTATACTCATATTACTCAAGAGTGCTACAGAATAATACTATCAATTAACACGGAGAATGAGGCGATTTGAGTGAAGCACACATGAATATTCCTTGGACTAACACTGAATACGCCTCATAATATAAAATCACTCACCTTGACATAAACAGTCTCTGTACAAAGCAATAAACACATACGGTGCCCGAGAATAGAAAAAAATACACACTACCAATAAATCATAGAGAACAAAAAGTCATCAATGCAGCCATAAAAATGTAATTCATCACATAAATCTGAATGGGGTATAGAAAGTCAAATTCCCATTAGTTCTCAATTATATATAGGATAAATCCAATACATCTAATCCAACATCTTATGCATACACGAGTCCAAATATACATATACAATACACCATATTCTATCCTCCAACAAAGCCCAATAAGATAATCTGGTCACATCATCCCTGAACCTGAAATGTCTCAGACTGACTCGAGTATTATACAAATAATAAACGGGTCAGACTATGTCTATATTCAATGGTGAGAATATAAACGATATTTCAAAGAATAATATACTTAACTTAATAAGTATTCCAATAATCAAAGGAATAATAAAACATCCATAATACATCAAACAACATCTATCACTCATCAAACATCTGTCAAACATAAAAACATCCATCGCATATATCACACACCTCAAACATCATGCATCATATACAGCATACATTGCAAACAGCACACCATAAACATCAATTGTTCATATTTAGTTAGCAGTATTAAGTTTGTTCATTTTATTCTTCATTATTAATTTCATTGCCGTTACTTCTATATAACCGTTGTTATTATTGCTACTACCAGAAGCTGAGTCCGCACTAGAGCCTTGATGCTTCTCAGGTGCAAAGGGAGGCCCATCTCATAATATTTTTATGAGCACCCCCACCAGTCTTTAGTTGTACAATACATCGCACATCTCTTCCTTGTTTCCTCGCCTACTTACTCCTTGCTCCCATCGTTAACCTCCTCGCTCGTTCTGAATTCGTTCTATAGACCCATACAACAAACTCTGACCATGCGACCAGGGGGCCATGCTGTCGCAACCAATGGGGGGTCATCCATTGGTCGATGAAGCTAGGATGGGGCTAGTAATAATACTTATAGCAGTCACATCCTCGTTGGGATTTCATATTCCTCATTCCACTAAAAAATGGAGATAATCATATTCCCGCTTTAAATTAAAATAAGTAATATAATTACCTCACACGTCAAGACAAAAATTATAATATTAATCAATATGGGTATTTAATATAAAATAATTCACTGACATTCAAATAATACTCGGTCCTCAATGAGTTACCCAACATTATACCGATGTTGAATAAATAAATATACCACACACGGTGTTAACCTACCTCTTGGCAAGGCCATACACAAGCGGATTTAACCCAACAGATTTCACAATTATCTAGGCTGACGAGTCCAAAGCGATGATTGTATGGCCCAGAAATCAAGTACATATAGTAACATGAAGTTAGAACTGAATGGAATTGAAAGATATGTAAGGCAGAATGTTCAGAGTTTGGAATATGGTTCAACGGATAGAAGGAATCATCATGGATTTGCTCAATACAAAGGGATCAGTATACTTTATTATAAAGGGATCAACGTGACTCGGTGAAAGGCTAGGGATCGGCATAGCTTGGATCGGCAGGACTTGGAGGAAGGCAAAGCTTGGGTCGGCATAGGTAGTTAGCAAGGGATCAGCATTGCATTATGCGATAGTTATGGGTCGGCATAACATAGAGGATCGTTACATCTCCATGGAATAGAAGGGATCGGCATACCTCCATGACATGGGAGGGATCGTCATAGCATTATGGCAAACATGGGATCAGCATGGTATATTGGAGCAAGATGGATCAACATCGCATTATGGAATAAGGTAGGACCGGCGTGGTGTTATGGAAGAAGAGGGATCGGCAATGGAGAAAATTATGAAGCTCAGCAAAGGTGAGGTGAAGTATGGGTCGGCATAGTAGAATAAGAGGGATCGATATATGCAAGAAAGTAGGGTTCGGCATGATGTGACTTAGGGTACAAGCATCAACATGAAAGCAGGCGGGGCATGTCATCAAATGGAGGGTTTGATAGGAAATCTCAAAATGGAACTGAACCAAAAATCGATCAATAACTCGAGCTCCTTTGATCCAAAAGAGATGAAATTTTGGGATTAAGTATATTTTGTCATGAAGAATCCATCATAGGAGTCGCTACCTAAAATCAACAAAGGAAGGGATCGGTACTGATCCCTCTTTACTGGGCTTTAGGCTTAGCGACCCCTATGGTGGTCCATATGGATAAGATGCTCTTGTACCCGAAGTTACACCTATAAATACAGCAAGCATGGCTTCAAAAAGCGACATTCATTCTGCTTCTGTTCGTCTTTTACCTAAGCAATACTTTGTCATTTTTACTCTTGAATTTCATAAATTTGTAACTGTAATCAACAATATAATATAATAAAAGGAAAATCTTTGGGGTGGATGTTGGCCCGAGTTAGCCAAACCACTGTAAAATCTATTGTTCTTGATTTCTGTTTTGATTTAATTATTGTTTTGATATATTCCTCTATTTTAATTTAGTTTCTTCACTTACTTCTCTACACAAACCTGTTATTGGGGTTGGTGATCAATTTTGACGCCAACATTTTATTGCTTTCACTGAGAAAACGTGTAACCACTGATTTGGAAGCTTAGATACTGGGATCTAGAAAGCAATGGTTAGGCAACCAATAAGGAGAACCCTACGGACAGGACTCACCATGGAGTGAGTCAAGAGGCTTCCTCAGGAGTTGGAGCTAATCAAGCATCTATTTACATCACTAGGGATAAAATGGAAACAATGATGGATGCCTTGCAGGAGAGGATGATGAAAAGACAAGAAGAGATGATGCAGAATCTTCTCCAACAAATTGGGAAGGATGGAGTCATAGGAGTTACTGGAATGCAAAATCAAGGAGTTAAGGCTGCAAGAATTATTGGAAATCACATTCAAAAATAGATTCCACTTTTCTCTTAGAAAGTGATTTCCATAACACGATATAAATTCACATTGTAAATTTATATTTATAACTTATCAACTAATACCATTTCCCTTATTTATAAACATCGTTTATAAATTTATAAACTTCTTTGAGTTTCACTGGTTCATAAAACTAACCCCATCTATAAAATATCATTTTATATCCATTACTTAATAAATTCCATTTATATTTCAAATCTATTTTTTTAATATTGATTTCAACTCCTTTTCATATTTTCTAGAATATTATTTATAAATATATTTATATAATTTATTTTAAAAATCTCAATTTAAAACAATTTACGAATAGTTAAGTACATCCAAAATCAAGTATATTTTTTCCAACTCAATTTCCTTTAAACTAAATCCAAATCCCAATATAAATATTTTTATATCCAAAATTCCTTTTGAATCCTTTAAATTTAAAAATAATATTTATAGTATTTAAAATACCAAAATTAAGGCCAGTGCTACTATAGCCAATAATTCAAATCACAATGTAATATGTAACAGAATATCCACACACATCATATATAACTATATATGAAATTTAAATCAAAATTTTCAAGGAATCCAGTTGGATCATTCCAACCTGTTACCCTGCATCCACAGATTTTATTCAACATAAAAATACCAATCCAACTTCAAAGAGGATATCACCGTAATATAGGGTCATCCGCTATTATGCGGGGTGCATAGGATCGCATCCGCTCCAATAGGTGGAAAATATATCCAACTACTAATATATATATATACTAATATATATATATATATAAATAACAACCAACTGATAAAAGTAATTATAAATTCATCAATCGATCAATAATTAGTTTTAATTATTATCAATTAATTTCAGTAATCCAAAATGAGTGAGATTAACTCTTCTTTTTTTATTTGCCAAACATCTAATTGATTCCAAAAAACCCTAGGTTGTAGTTCATACCACTACGAATCCTATGTCTTTGCCTTTTTCAATTATGATCTCGAAATAAATAGGCAAAAATATTTATGAGCTATATAAATTTTAAATTCTTAATTAAATAACTAATTATATACTTAAATTAAATTACAAATTTATACCTCCATCATCGTTCGATTAAAATTCCCGCCACCATGACAAGCTGCCGCCTACAGGCTACATCCCCGATCCCTGATCTCCACATCTATACGCTCACTTCTCCGTGCCTCCCAACCACATGACCTCTGCCATACTCCTCCTTGCTGAACCAAACGCGATACCCCTACCTCCTCTGCGTCGCTCATCCCCATCGGCCGGCGCTTGCTCCCCATTGCCCTCTTCACTTTGCAGCAAGCGCCACCACCCCACATCATTGAACGCATCAATTGCCGTCGGTTGATGTTCAGGCCAATAATCATCTTCCCCTAAAATCGTGATACGAGGCAACCACTTGTTCGTGAGTTCGACTCGCCTCCTCGCCGCTGCTACAGGCGTTCCGCCGCCCTCCTTCTTACGTGTACGCGCGTGGCTAGGGTTCGCCCTCCACCATTAGACATCGTTCAAATATTTTTGATATTTGAGATGATTTTTGATCGAGAAACTGAAAGAGGGGAACGAGTTCGATCAATTTTTTTGTTTTCATTATCGATTTCATTGTCTTTGTTTGCTTCAAATTGAAGAAGAGGGAAATAACGTGATTTATAAATGAGGAGTATTGGTCGGCTATGTGCAGACTGCAGGGTGGCTTTGAAAGGAAAGAAGATGGCTGTAGGGTTAAGTATAAATATATTCTATTTAATTTTAAAATATCTAAATATTTATTTTGAATCCCTATCGAGGCGTGTCGTCCGGCGTTTCTAATGTTATACCGCTATCCGAACTCAATGGAACAAGTTCAGGTACCTAATTTGATCGTATATGGAAGATAACCTTTTAAACCAACCATTTAAATTAAATTAAATTAAATTATTTCTAGGCGTTTACAGATCGCGGGACCAAACGGTAAACCAAATGCTATGAAATTTGATAATAGCACACTATTACGGATCCAACGGAACTGGTTTTATCGAAATTCGAGACTGTGCCCCTGATCGCTATTTTAACGCGTCGATTAAATTGACGGTTTCAAAAATGGACGAAATCACTTTAAATTTCGGTTATAAAAACTTACTATCTAATTTCTAATTCAAATAGAATTTATATCAATGTTATAAATTGTTTTTGATTCATATTCAACTCCAATTCAATTATTTAAATGATTTTCAATTATTAATTCAACAATTAAATTTATTTAATGAATCGTTATATTTGGAACTTAAGTTTTATTTCACTTATCTGATCGATAAACTTCATATTAAAATTCAATTTACATTTCAGAATCATCGTTTAAAATAAATTAATTATTCAAAATCAAATGAATAAAAATCCGGGTCATTATAAAGGGCATGCAAATGAAATTTATAGGTGTATAGAGATAGAATTTTGAGTTAAGAATAACTCACCTTTAAACCCATTTCCACCTTCACCATAATGCGTGTTGTGTGTCTTTTTTTTCTTTTTCTCCCATCGATTTCACTTTTCAATTTATGGCTTGGGCAAATGTAAATGAAAAGGGTTTAGGGAGAGAGGTTAAGAAAGGGGAATGGGTTTGGGTTTGAATGACCTTGGTGTTTTAATTTGATTCAACCCAATTTCCATTTTTTATTTTAAATGGCTCTCTCATTAATTTGTAAATAAAACATTAATTTAATTTAAATTGATTTATATTTCATTTCACACAAGGTGTTTCGATAACCATACAATTTCATTCAATATTGTTTCACTCTGTTTAATCATCCATTGAACTAATAAAAACAAATTTATTCATCTTCGTCAGTTTATCAATTTTTAGCGAACATAGAATAGAACTTCTTTTTATATGTTTCAAACACAAAATTTTATTTGCACTTTAAGATATTTTATATTTATTAAAACATTCTGTATGAATTTTAATATATTATCTAAAAAGGTGTTTATTAGCTAATTAAATTTATTATAACGAAATCCTGTATTAACTAGATTTAATTGAATAATAATTTGATTTCGATAATAATAATTATACAAATCAAATTCAACCACTTCTATTTTAATTAAACTAGTATAATATCACCGCTTTAAAACATAGTCGTTACAAACCTCCTTCCTTATGAAAATTGCGTCCTCATAATTTCTTATTTGGAGACGTCGCATGCAATTCAAACATTAACTCTTCCGAATTCTACAATCAAGTTGAAGCTTTCTCAATTCTATATTAGTTAATATTATAATCAATTATATTGTAGGTTATAAATTTAAATAGATTAATTTCTTAACTTTTATTTCTTTGCATATGAAAAAATATTATTGAAATTTTTTCTAGGTATTATAATTTTCGAAAAATTTCGGCAGAGTCTCCTTTGTACGTAGAGTCATTTGCAATTTCATAAATATAATATATACGATGTACATCGACCACACCATTGGAAACTCAATATGTAATAATATTTCTATCATTTCTATATTTTAATACAAAAGTGTACTTTTATTTTACATTTACAGCAACTTACTTAACTTATATGCCAGCAAAAGCGAGTTGTGCATATTCCAATCCGTATAGCTTTCATGTACCTATATTTAACTCTAATCAAAATCATATGTCTCGTACATATAAAGATCAATAACATAACATTTATTTAGCTAATTAAACATATAAATAAACACTTGGTAATTCTATAAGATGTTAAAACACAAAATTATCAAATTCCTTTAAGGGTAAAGTTGTAGAATTATTTATTAGCTTTTCACCACACTTTTCGAATCATAAAAACATGGAGTATAACAAAGGTTATGAAGTTTTTCCCAGAAATATACAAATCCGGCCTTACATTTTAAGCACAGGTCCACTTAAGGAAAGTGCATTTTTAGCCTAAAAAAGTTCAAATTTTTGCAATACTCTATGAACAAAAGTTGTTTCTTATGTTCTTAGCTTTCGAAAAGTGCAAATTTGTTGAAATCAGATAAAGTATTTGAAAGTTATGGTTAAAACACTTAGGCTCTAAAATTCTAAAAATTATTGTTCTATTAAGACACAACCCTCTAACCAAAGCAAGATTATCAAAAATGAATTGTATGTTTGAAATTTATAGTTAGAATAAATCATTGTTTCACAATAGTTATTATTAGTACCCAAATACCCGAATCCAAATCATTTTATTTCTCCCACATAATATCATTCAATTATTTTTTCAAAAAAGATTTTTGGATGAAAACTTTTTGAGAATCAAATATTTTTTAACAAATTCAAAATAACAAGTATGTATGTTTCAAATAATAAACATTTCCTTGTAATATTATTTTCGATCATTCATAACTTTCGTTGAATCATGGTTTCACATTTAGAAATTTTAAACTGAAATTTTAGTCCATATATATATATATATATATATATATATATATATATATTCCTCAATCTCCTTATTTTTACCAAATTATACGCTTTCTCCATTTTGGAAAGTTTTCATTCCAATTTTCTTTTCAATGGCATTTCAGATTTGGTAAGTCTAAGCATAGATTGAATATAGGCAAAGGTAACAAACAAGTATACATCATAAATGTGATGACCCGGAATTTTTAAAAAAATGAAATCGGAATATTTAATTGATTTTAAATATTAAAAAGTAAATTTTTAACATAAACTTCAAATATCAATATTTATTGGATAATGAATTATTAAATTTAATTATCGGAATTGGGCAAATTATTGGATCGGGAGTTTTAAGCCTGTTAAAAATAATTTGAAGGCTTGGAAAATTCACATTGATAATATTGAAGATGATAGAACTTTGAAAATGGGATTTGAAAGTAATTTGTTCAGTTTTGAAAATTTTATCGTTTTAAATTGAATTTAAAAATAGCCTTCCGAGGCACATTCTCGGAATTCAACGAAACCAGTTCCATTGGGTCCGTAATATTGAATTATTATTGGATTTCAAATTTCGTATTGATCGGAGTGAGTGCGTGAGTGTACTATATATAAACGTGCTGAAAATTTAACTGATAATAATCTAATGAAATTTAATTTAATTAGTCAAGCTTCTTGTATACGCCACTTCGCTTAACTTAAAATCGTGGTTCCTCCGTTCTCTTTTAACACGGCAAGCAGATAAACTAAAACAAAAATCTTCGTTCAGAGGAAAAAAAAAGCAAAGCAAAACCCCTTTTCCTCGTTCGAACACAAGGTAATGGCCGAACCCCCTTTTCGTTTCCAAAATCAATCTCGCTCCTTAAAAAAAATGGAACGGCGATCGAATAAAGACGCGATTATCATGTGTTGCTCTGGACGATAAGCGCGAGGCTCAATAGCGAGGTGTGTTCGGCTGTTGGCTAGGGTTCGATCAGTGAAGGTGGAAGCGTAGTCGAATCGCATGGGGGAAGGCGATAGGTCGAGAGAAGCTACTCGCTGGAACACGAGCGATGATTGATGGGTGCGATCAATCTGGGTAAGTTAGGGCTTGGTGGATGGGTTCTTCGATCGCGGATATGGGAGGCGACAGGGCATCGCAAGACAAGGATGAGCGGCGTGCTGGGGAAGACTCACGAACTCGCGTGCGTGGAGGCAGGTCAGGATTTTAGCCGTGAGGTATCTATTCCTGTTTATAATTTAGTATTGACTAAAAATTTGTATATATACTGAAGAAAAGGGATAAATAAAAAGTTCTAAAAAAAGAAAAAAAAGATGGGAAGTTTTTACAGTATGAGTGTGACAGCCCGCAAATCCGTACCCCTTGAATCAACATTATTCTACCCTAATTGACTCAAGTGGAACAGAAATACGAACCATTGAGGTTAAAGAAAAAGAGATAGAAGAAGAAGAAACTAAACAATATCAGAATCTCACAGTCGCAGCGGAATAAAATATAATAGCAACTATATATCTTTACACAAAATTGAAATCTATAACTGTTTATATACCACATATCATCAGAGTACCTCATACATCAATCAATACAAATCAGTCATACCATACAACCATAGCAGTGGATATATATATAGGTACATATAATACGTCTCGGACTCCAGCTCCTCTCCTGCTCCATAGCATCCTGACCTGAACAATAATACTCGGTCTGACCCGAGCATTATAACGAAATAACACCCGAGTCAGTCTGGAATACCAGCTGATAATAATGCACACAATTGATTATTAAAGTTTCAAAAATCCTTTTGAAAACAAAAGCATCTCGTAAGACCACGCCACAAATAAACATGTCGGGTTTTTACCTTACGATAGCTAAAACACTTTTTATAGAAATCCTCTGATATTATAATAGTGTCTATTAACAAATACTTATAAAATAGCCGAAATTGTTACATCTATTAAATTCCAGCTACTAGCCACCGAAGTGGGTAATACAAACAAAACTCGTAAAAGGGCTCGTAGGGAAAATGGATTTCCAACAATGACTAGGCACTGGGGTACCACCTATCACAGTACGTGGTCTAGATCACAGTACCGAGGACTACTCCCTTCGTCCCCTGCAACACAAGACCGGAATCACCTATGGGCAATTCCGAATAAGATCACCCCGCGGTTGGGATCAGCAACCGCACCACTAAGCCGAAATAAAAAGGAACCTCTAGACAGGGATGACCTTACTCTCCAGTGGGGGCTACCCACGAAGCCTTGCTGCATATCCCTTGATTTTCAGTCATTCCCGGTTGGTGAGGCTTGAGGCTTAACGTTACCTTTAGAACGTTTCACTTAGAATGCCCATCGTCCGCTGACGATGTCACGAAGCATTCGTCCATACAAGTCCGTCCCGGGTTCGAACGGAACCGAAGGCACTATTCCTACTACATCCATTTTGGAAATATCCTCAGGATTAGTAACGACTAGCCCTTGCACTTCACTGCTCCATCTTCGACTCCGAAAAACGTTTATCGCACGAAAACGTACAAACCGGATCGAAGTGGTTTTCGAGAAATAAATCTCGATCCCGGTCTCTTCGAAACGATCAACGCATTTGTCCAATATTGATAGTCGGTGATTTAACTATCAATTTATATTCATAAACATCCATAGCATCCATCACACAATAAATAATTCCCAAATTATTTATTTACCTCAAATATCTTTAAAAGATATATTACCAAATTTCCAAATCTCATTTGAAAACATTTCTCAAAATTCCTCCTTTACAAGGTAAATCATTTACCATATATTTCCATTGGAAATATCCAAGTTCAAAACATTTGTATTTAAAAACAGTTAAAACATTTTATACCGAAATATACTTTAAAATAGATAAATTTACTACTAATTATTTACTCAAAATATAAATTTCAAAATATTTAAAACAAAACTATTATATAAGATATAACTTGATTTAAAATAAGGTTTTAGTTACACTATATTTTAAAAATAGAGTTGTAAAAAGATTAATACTTATTTCAATATACTTAGGTCAAAACTAGCTTTTAAAACAAATCCATTTATAAACATAATTATTAAGATATTTATAAAATTTTACTATTGCTAATTTATAAATAATCACTTTAAAATAATAATTTTTAAAACATTCTTTAAAATTAGTTTAGATTTTAAACTTTCTTTTTATAAAATCAATTTAAAACTCGAACTTGGATTTTTCCCTAGGAAATCTCATTTCTACTAAATCATCACAGAAATCCTTCTCACGATTTCTGTCCATTTATTAAATTAAGTTTTAGGGTTTTATAACATAAATTTATTTCCCAAAACTTCAACTAATAACATTTAAATTAATTATCATTCCAAATTTTAAAACTTCCAATTTCCATTCTAAATAGATTTCAAATTTTAATTCTTTTAAATCCATTATTTAGCAATACCTTTATTTCTCTAAATTCAATTTATCAAATATAATTAATTTTGGATTTATAATTTATCCAGTAATATTTCTATACAAATTTATTTTAGTTTTCCATCCAAATCAGGTTTCAAATATTTATATTCTTTTAATTTCTTATTTAACCCTTTCTCAATTTCTTTGAAACCCAATTTAATTTCTTTATAATTAAAACTGCAATTTTCTTTATAACTAATATTCTGGGTTTATAGTTTAAACCACAATATCACAATGCAATTAAATTCCAACTTATCAATCACAATATATAAACAGGCATAATCATCAATATAAAAATATTACTACTTTGTGAGGAATCCCGTTGGATCCCTCCAACCTGTTTTTCCCTGCATCCACAAATATTAGCACAACAGTATATATATCAATTCAATTTGATAACAACTAACATATTCAGCTAAACATCCAAACAACCAATCAATACTAACTGTCTACTTTACTAGTATCCAGATGTGAGTGAGAATAACTCACCTTGAGTTTCGGCGAGCGTTCGAAATTTAAATTAAACCGGACGGTGTCCGATTTAACCCAAATTCCTACTTGCCCGGAATGGATCCGGATCTGCACCAACGCGTAGTGCTCGACTCTGCGATTCCGGCGCTACCAAGATTGTTGATTTCTGGTTACATATGAACAAGTTATTTAAATTACAATATTTGAATTTAATTTCAAACAATTTCTTCTTTTTATCTTATTATTATTTTTTTTTTTAGAAAAACAAAAGAAAATACCAAATCAAAACTCGGCCCGCCTCTTCCTTCCTCAACATCACGCGAGCGACAACGAAGCTCGACCCTAACAGTACGCAAAACCCTACATGTCGCAACACCCAAAATCGCCCAGAATCCGATCATCTCCTACCACAACGTAGCCCGACGCGGCCTCCACCAACGACTAGAAAACAAGCAAGCCCGGTCGACGATCCTCACCAGAAATCGCGTGCGAAGCGACTACGAACGCAAGCTCTAAACTCCTCCAAACGAGAACTTCACACAAAAACAACCGTTGGATGCTTAGATCTCGAGGCTCTCTACACTTTCCCAGTTGAAAGTTTTTGAAAATAATTGGTTGATTACGAGATCAAGGAGGAAAAACGAAAATCGTTACCGGCCATTGGAAATAAAATAAGCGGCGGCCTGGTTTACTAGGGTTTAGGAGAGTAATAATATATATATAATATTGTTTATTAATATTATAATCAACAAATATCTCAATTTCACATCGTATGCAAACGAACTCCAAATCTCGCGTTCCGACAGGCTATCCTGGGGTTTTTCGGCGTTCCTGACACAATGGAATAGGTTTCGTAAGCTAATTCGATCGTATGCACGAGTTACGGAATAAAACGATCAATTTGAAATTAAACCGATTAAAACGATTTCGATGCGTTTCGAGCTGCCGGGGTCAAACGACAACTCCGATAGCTACGAAAATTGAAATCCGGTAATAACTAACTATTACGGATCCAATGAAACTAGTTTCGTTGAATTCCGAGACTGTGCCCCGGAAGGCTATATTAACTCGTCTATTTAATTAAGCGATTTTCGAAATTATCGAAATCACTCAAATTTCCATTTTTAAAATTTTATTAACTTAACAATAATTCATATAAAATTTATAAACACATTAAAAATTGTTTTGGCTCATTCCGGACCAAAATCTGATTTATTGCAATTTAATAATATTAAATTCATTTTTAAATTAATATAAAATTCCAATTAATAACTTATCAACTTTTAAATTCTTCCAAAAATCCAATAATATCAATTATGTCCAATTGAACTTAAAAACACATTTAAACATCATTTTTATATCAATTCACATCCAATTTCCTAAATTATCTCAATCCAATATTCAATTATTATTATTCAATTTTCAATTGAATTTCCACATTAAATATTATAACTTGTTATTTCAATTTAACCCAATTCTTTTAGTTCAAAATCAAACTTAAACCCGTAGTAAACATTTAAAATGAATTAAAGGTTCACAAATCCCGTACTCAAAATTCTGGGATGTTACATTCCTCCCCCCTTATAAAAATTTCGTCCCCGAAATTTGTATAAGGTAGAACATACTCTCAAACTCATCTACTTATCCCATTAGCTTAGTTAAAAGCTTATATTCACTTCACAAAATCCTTTTTGTTCAATTCCCAAACCTATTTGCTTTATTAATTCTAAAGCTTTAATTTTAACTTATAACTTCATAAGTTACTTAACTTTTCCCAAAACCCAAAAATTTTCTAACTCTCAAAATTTACGGAAAATTTTGGCAGAGTCTCCCCTGTACGGAGGAGCTTCTGCGATATCGCAGGATACACAAATATATATACATCGGCTCACAAGGCCGGAAACCAAAATATATCATAATATATATATCATTTTCCAATTTTATTTGCGTAGGCGTACCTTTTAGCAAAATTTTAATAGCAAGTAGCTAATATATAATGCATATACGCGCTTCAAACCCTCTCGAGCGCCTCGCATTCCTGCACTTACTCAACATACTCATTAGTTACAAGATCTGTGCATTTTAATCAACATTTTCCAATATAAAAGCAATCCAACATATCTATGGCATAATCCAAATCAAGCAAATTTCAAAATTTACTAATATTAACCATCCTTTACCAACAATTCAAGATTTTAAATCATCTTTCCAATTATCTATTCAAGTCCAACATTATTTACTTTCACTTGAATGATTTATACTCAAATCAACCATATACAATTCATATTTATCTCAATAGGATTAACATATGCTTCACTAATAGCAATCTATTTCAATACAATTCCTAATTGATTTACAAACCACCTTTATCTTCAGAGTAGAAGCATCTTCATTCTTATGCAAAATTACTTAATAACATTTCAATGCATTCCAATTAATTCAAAACCAAGTTCAGTGTTGAATACACTAAGACAACTTATTCATATTCACTTCAATATTATGAATAGGTGCTTTAATTCATTTATATGCAACATTATTTAAATTTGATTCACAATCAAATTCTTATTACCAATGTGAAGGTCTCACATTTCCTTTATGCTTATGTCTATTCATATGCATAATCACCAAGTTTGATTGCATTAATATACAACCCTTAGGTTATATTCCAATCCAGCTCAATATATTTTAAACCCAAATTCAATTTCATAATATCTCAATTCTTTCTTGCATACCAAATTTAGTTTCATTTTAATTTGACTTCACTTAATCAAATTCCAATTTATCCAAAACCAATTTAGTTGTTTAAACAACTTAATTCTAAATACATTTAAATATTCAAGTCATTCAAGCAAAACAATTGCCACTTAAGCTTATAACCATTTAAAATTAATTTCAACTTAGATTTATATAAATCTTACTCCATTACCAGGTTCACAACCCAAACATTTTTTTTTCCTCATTCCAATGTAATTGTTAAATTACATTTCCTTACATCTTTATTTCTTTAATCAATCCAAGTTTATTTTTATTATTTTATTATTCTCATTATTATTATTTTTTAAAATCATGCCTTGATTTTCATATTTTCAAATCCATTACTTAACTTAAGTTTACACTTATCATTCCACTTGCAATTCAATGCCTATCACCCAACAAAATTTATGCAAGACCACATTATAAAGCTTAATCTCATTTATTTAATTTACTTAAGCTTTCTTCACAATATTTTCGTTATCTTCTTATATCAACTTTATTTTATTTCCATTTGATTCTCATTTAATCAAATTTTCAATTCATATACACATTTAATGCTCTTTGTTTAGTTATCCAATCCATTTTAGATTTATTTTATTAACAAAGAGGCCATTTAAATTATTCCACTCATTTGAATTTTATCCACAACTCAAATCATCACTAACATATTTAAATTCCATTATTCATTTACACATCCAAAATTTATTACCATAATTAAATCTCAACCCAAACTGGATTTTATTTACCTTCAAATTTTGACTGATTATCAAATTCCATCCATTACAATACAAATTCCATTAATTTGTAATTTAATTCAGTCAATAACATAATCCATATTAGTTTTCAATCCACTTTCTTAATTTACTCTGAATTCATTCATAATATCACCATTTTCCAAATATTCACTTTGGCCAAATTTAAATTTTCAAACTTTCCTTTTCACTCCTTTAAATATAATCCAAATTTCTTTCAATATTATTATTTATTATACTTTACATTTCATTTATAGTCAAAGTTTGAATTTTTCCACACCATTCCACTCTTTCATTAAATAAATTTGCAACTTTACTTCCATTCAAGATTTTAAAGTGCTCACTTAAGTCCATTCTCATTTTATAATCTCCAATTTAAGTTACTTAATAACTTAAGAATGTGAATTCCTTAATGCAATTATAAGCAATTTACATTTCACCTTTTATATCCAATTCATTTAGATTGGATTCATTTTCAAATTCCCAAATTTAATTTTCCATATACAAGTTCAAAACTTGTTTACCTAGTGAAATTCATTCACTTCATTATATCTCACTTTACCTTATCTCAATCCACATTCATTTAAGATTAAATTTGGATCTTCCATACCATTCCTCTATTTCCATCTGTGATTATAATTTCATTTTATTTATATAAGTTCACCGACTTATTTACTTTAAAAGCCTATATAGCTCATTTTAATCCATCTACAACTTATAACCACAATTCTAAATTCCATATGTATATATATACATCTGAATTCTTCAGGATACAAATTCCCTTAATTTATTTCTTTGCAAACTTCAAATCCACAACCTCAAACTATAAGTATAATACTTAATAGCTTATGGGTATAATCCAATACTCAATGACCCACAATCTCAAAATCAACTTACCTTTCAATTTAATCCAAATCAATTTTATTTTAAGTCCAACTTATTTACTTATCCAAGTAAAATTCAAATTTCAATTCACTTCAACATACTTTATTTACTTCAACATATGTTATTCACTTTCAATTTCTCAGATTAAATTGTAATTCCAAGATTTAAGATTTTCATTTCTTCCTTCTTATTAATATTACTTTACATAATAAGTTTAATAGTTAATTCATTTCACTTATCCAAGTTAAATTTAAATTCCAATTCTCAATTTTATTTAACTTATCCCAAATTAAATTCAACTTTCCATTCATTTTAATAATTTCATTTACCTCCATTTACTCAAGTCAAATTTTAATTTTATGACTAAAATTTCATTTTACTATCTTACTTAAATCAACTTCACCTTACAAGTTATGGTTGATTCATTTTACCTTCACATCTTTATTTAATTAAAATTTTCCAGAATTCAATTGCCCGGTTTTTATTTCAAAATCATTTTGAAATATATCAAATATATATACCCATTTGGTATATCAAATCACATTCCCAGATTTTTCCCACAACTTGTTTATTCCAAAACAATTTCCCTATTTTAAAATCTCCAAAACAACTGTTATACCCAATAGACCCAAACAATATCATAACCAAGTATTAGGGAAGCAATCCATCACTTTAGAAACTCGAGAATGAATTCTAATGATGTGGCCAGCATCATCAGGATTATTTTCCAGCGACTGCAGTGAGTTCAATGCTTCTTACTTTCCCAAATTTATTTCAAAACAGTTGCCATTCAAAAATATTACCCAAAACAACATTCCATTATTGCCTTCAAACATATTGGAAAACATTCCCAAACTTTTATTTTCAATACATTTAAAATCTTTTCCAAAACTTCCGGGTTTTAAATTCTGGTTTAATTCAAATTTTGATTTCACTTCTTATTTGCAACATATTTAATTAATTCTATTTGGCTATAACCATTTCAATTTTACTATCCTAAATTCCTTATTTGCTTATATATATCATTTCAAATTTTAGATCATATTCAAGATTCTTACTTAATTATGGTATTAACAATCCAACAATCACCCAATATATAATAAGCTAGAAAATCATTTCTTTTATATTAAAATATAATTTTGGGTAAAATTATTTCATTTACCCACTTTAAAAACAATACTATGTCGGTTTATCTTGTTCAAGAGTTTAGAAACCCCTATCGATACGGTTGTACTTCCCGCACCGACCAGAATTCATAAACACTCAACCGATAAGTCAACACAGTATAAAAACAATTTTATAAGCACTAACAAGTACGCTCTCATAGCTATTAATACACTCAACTCATTATAGAGTACTATCGACTCTATTAAATGAGTAATTACCCCACCAAAGCCTAGGTTGTCGCCAACCTAAGCTCTGATACCAAGTGTGACAGCCCGCAAATCCGTACCCCTTGAATCAACATTATTCTACCCTAATTGACTCAAGTGGAACAGAAATACGAACCATTGAGGTTAAAGAAAAAGAGATAGAAGAAGAAGAAACTAAACAATATCAGAATCTCACAGTCGCAGCGGAATAAAATATAATAGCAACTATATATCTTTACACAAAATTGAAATCTATAACTGTTTATATACCACATATCATCAGAGTACCTCATACATCAATCAATACAAATCAGTCATACCATACAACCATAGCAGTGGATATATATATAGGTACATATAATACGTCTCGGACTCCAGCTCCTCTCCTGCTCCATAGCATCCTGACCTGAACAATAATACTCGGTCTGACCCGAGCATTATAACGAAATAACACCCGAGTCAGTCTGGAATACCAGCTGATAATAATGCACACAATTGATTATTAAAGTTTCAAAAATCCTTTTGAAAACAAAAGCATCTCGTAAGACCACGCCACAAATAAACATGTCGGGTTTTTACCTTACGATAGCTAAAACACCTTTTATAGAAATCCTCTGATATTATAATAGTGTCTATTAACAAATACTTATAAAATAGCCGAAATTGTTACATCTATTAAATTCCAGCTACTAGCCACCGAAGTGGGTAATACAAACAAAACTCGTAAAAGGGCTCGTAGGGAAAATGGATTTCCAACAATGACTAGGCACTGGGGTACCACCTATCACAGTACGTGGTCTAGATCACAGTACCGAGGACTACTCCCTTCGTCCCCTGCAACACAAGACCGGAATCACCTATGGGCAATTCCGAATAAGATCACCCCGCGGTTGGGATCAGCAACCGCACCACTAAGCCGAAATAAAAAGGAACCTCTAGACAGGGATGACCTTACTCTCCAGTGAGGGCTACCCACGAAGCCTTGCTGCATATCCCCTGATTTTCAGTCATTCCCGGTTGGTGAGGCTTGAGGCTTAACGTTACCTTTAGAACGTTTCACTTAGAATGCCCATCGTCCGCTGACGATGTCACGAAGCATTCGTCCATACAAGTCCGTCCCGGGTTCGAACGGAACCGAAGGCACTATTCCTACTACATCCATTTTGGAAATATCCTCAGGATTAGTAGCGACTAGCCCTTGCACTTCACTGCTCCATCTTCGACTCCGAAAAACGTTTATCGCACGAAAACGTACAAACCGGATCGAAGTGGTTTTCGAGAAATAAATCTCGATCCCGGTCTCTTCGAAACGATCAACGCATTTGTCCAATATTGATAGTCGGTGATTTAACTATCAATTTATATTCATAAACATCCATAGCATCCATCACACAATAAATAATTCCCAAATTATTTATTTACCTCAAATATCTTTAAAAGATATATTACCAAATTTCCAAATCTCATTTGAAAACATTTCTCAAAATTCCTCCTTTACAAGGTAAATCATTTACCATATATTTCCATTGGAAATATCCAAGTTCAAAACATTTGTATTTAAAAACAGTTAAAACATTTTATACCGAAATATACTTTAAAATAGATAAATTTACTACTAATTATTTACTCAAAATATAAATTTCAAAATATTTAAAACAAAACTATTATATAAGATATAACTTGATTTAAAATAAGGTTTTAGTTACACTATATTTTAAAAATAGAGTTGTAAAAAGATTAATACTTATTTCAATATACTTAGGTCAAAACTAGCTTTTAAAACAAATCCATTTATAAACATAATTATTAAGATATTTATAAAATTTTACTATTGCTAATTTATAAATAATCACTTTAAAATAATAATTTTTAAAACATTCTTTAAAATTAGTTTAGATTTTAAACTTTCTTTTTATAAAATCAATTTAAAACTCGAACTTGGATTTTTCCCTAGGAAATCTCATTTCTACTAAATCATCACAGAAATCCTTCTCACGATTTCTGTCCATTTATTAAATTAAGTTTTAGGGTTTTATAACATAAATTTATTTCCCAAAACTTCAACTAATAACATTTAAATTAATTATCATTCCAAATTTTAAAACTTCCAATTTCCATTCTAAATAGATTTCAAATTTTAATTCTTTTAAATCCATTATTTAGCAATACCTTTATTTCTCTAAATTCAATTTATCAAATATAATTAATTTTGGATTTATAATTTATCCAGTAATATTTCTATACAAATTTATTTCAGTTTTCCATCCAAATCAGGTTTCAAATATTTATATTCTTTTAATTTCTTATTTAACCCTTTCTCAATTTCTTTGAAACCCAATTTAATTTCTTTATAATTAAAACTGCAATTTTCTTTATAACTAATATTCTGGGTTTATAGTTTAAACCACAATATCACAATGCAATTAAATTCCAACTTATCAATCACAATATATAAACAGGCATAATCATCAATATAAAAATATTACTACTTTGTGAGGAATCCCGTTGGATCCCTCCAACCTGTTTTTCCCTGCATCCACAAATATTAGCACAACAGTATATATATCAATTCAATTTGATAACAACTAACATATTCAGCTAAACATCCAAACAACCAATCAATACTAACTGTCTACTTTACTAGTATCCAGATGTGAGTGAGAATAACTCACCTTGAGTTTCGGCGAGCGTTCGAAATTTAAATTAAACCGGACGGTGTCCGATTTAACCCAAATTCCTACTTGCCCGGAATGGATCCGGATCTGCACCAACGCGTAGTGCTCGACTCTGCGATTCCGGCGCTACCAAGATTGTTGATTTCTGGTTACATATGAACAAGTTATTTAAATTACAATATTTGAATTTAATTTCAAACAATTTCTTCTTTTTATCTTATTATTATTTTTTTTTTAGAAAAACAAAAGAAAATACCAAATCAAAACTCGGCCCGCCTCTTCCTTCCTCAACATCACGCGAGCGACAACGAAGCTCGACCCTAACAGTACGCAAAACCCTACATGTCGCAACACCCAAAATCGCCCAGAATCCGATCATCTCCTACCACAACGTAGCCCGACGCGGCCTCCACCAACGACTAGAAAACAAGCAAGCCCGGTCGACGATCCTCACCAGAAATCGCGTGCGAAGCGACTACGAACGCAAGCTCTAAACTCCTCCAAACGAGAACTTCACACAAAAACAACCGTTGGATGCTTAGATCTCGAGGCTCTCTACACTTTCCCAGTTGAAAGTTTTTGAAAATAATTGGTTGATTACGAGATCAAGGAGGAAAAACGAAAATCGTTACCGGCCATTGGAAATAAAATAAGCGGCGGCCTGGTTTACTAGGGTTTAGGAGAGTAATAATATATATATAATATTGTTTATTAATATTATAATCAACAAATATCTCAATTTCACATCGTATGCAAACGAACTCCAAATCTCGCGTTCCGACAGGCTATCCTGGGGTTTTTCGGCGTTCCTGACACAATGGAACAGGTTTCGTAAGCTAATTCGATCGTATGCACGAGTTACGGAATAAAACGATCAATTTGAAATTAAACCGATTAAAACGATTTCGATGCGTTTCGAGCTGCCGGGGTCAAACGACAACTCCGATAACTACGAAAATTGAAATCCGGTAATAACTAACTATTACGGATCCAATGAAACTAGTTTCGTTGAATTCCGAGACTGTGCCCCGGAAGGCTATATTAACTCGTCTATTTAATTAAGCGATTTTCGAAATTATCGAAATCACTCAAATTTCCATTTTTAAAATTTTATTAACTTAACAATAATTCATATAAAATTTATAAACACATTAAAAATTGTTTTGGCTCATTCCGGACCAAAATCTGATTTATTGCAATTTAATAATATTAAATTCATTTTTAAATTAATATAAAATTCCAATTAATAACTTATCAACTTTTAAATTCTTCCAAAAATCCAATAATATCAATTATGTCCAATTGAACTTAAAAACACATTTAAACATCATTTTTATATCAATTCACATCCAATTTCCTAAATTATCTCAATCCAATATTCAATTATTATTATTCAATTTTCAATTGAATTTCCACATTAAATATTATAACTTGTTATTTCAATTTAACCCAATTCTTTTAGTTCAAAATCAAACTTAAACCCGTAGTAAACATTTAAAATGAATTAAAGGTTCACAAATCCCGTACTCAAAATTCTGGGATGTTACAATGAGGAAATTATTGTTTGACATTTATAGTAAGTTATAAATTTTCTGTCTTAGTTTAAGAGTAATAAATAGGTAGATAAACAGAATATATATATATTTATAGATAAGGTTTGAAAAAAAAATTAGGAATTTGAAAATATTTGAGGGTATATGTGAAAATAGATTTTTTGAAATCTATAATTGTTTTTAGAAGTGTATATATATGTAGTTTCAAGGGAGAAATAAATATACATTTTCACATTTCGGGGCTATTAGTTATTTTTAAAAATAATGTATTACGGTGACTAATCTATTTAATAAACTTATTTAATTATTTCAGTCACTAAAATATTTTATTAAAAGCAAATTTGTTTAACATTTTATTATTAGTTTAAAACAAAATTTTTAGTTTAGATTAAATAAATAAATGCCAATTGATTGTTCGATTAGTTTGAATATTAATAAAATCACATAATATTTATTCGAGGTTTGAAATCTGTAAAGAAACTGGCTGTTCAAGGATGGATTGCAAAACAAAAATCAAAGATGAGTTAATCTCACTCAGTTAAATTTAAATTTAAATGATTAAATTTAAATAATTGTTTGGATTGTTGAATTGATTGATGTGCTATAGTATGGTATATTTTGGAATTGGTATTTATGTTGTGCTAACGACTGTGGATGCAGGGAAAACAGGTTGGAGGGAACCAACTGGATCCCTCAACATTTATTTAAGTTATTTGGCATTCTCTGTTGTGATTATTTGATATTCTATGATGAGTTATTGGAATATTGAATGTTATGGTTTGATGGATATATTTGGGTATAATGAATTACCAAAAATATATAAATTGGATTTTGGAAAGAAAATAAAAGAAGTAAATTTGTAAGTAAAATAATTTTAGAAATTTGAATAAATTTAAGGATGAATTGGAAGGAAATAAAGTGCCTTTAAAATTCTAATAAATAAAATTTGAGTATAGAAAGGGAAATTTTGAATAATCAGAAGATTAATGAATTTTAAATTCAGTATTATTATTTTAAAAGAACAAAACATTTATTTAAAATTTAAGATTTAAATTATTGAAAAGAATAAAGAAGAAACTGGGAATAACATGAAATTTGTATATTTCAGTTAAAAAGGTTTGAAATCAAACGGAAAATAATAATAATAAAGTCCATAACTAATGAATTTTGAAATGAACTGATAAGTAAAGAAATTTATCTTAAATGGAATAAATTGGAAATCAATTTGGGAAATTGATTTAAGTAATTGAGATTGGAAATTCTCCCTGAATAAACAAGTACGTTTTCAAAGTAAATTTTTAAATATAAATTAAAGGTTTTAAAGTTGTTTAAAAAGTAAGTTTTGGAAAATTTATTTTTTCTAAATATTTAAATTCTAAAGTAAGTATTTTCTTTTAATCTATTATAGCAGTAATTGTTTAAAGAGTGTCTTAGTATTTTGTTTTTAAAAGTGAAAATTAAGTTTTATATTTTATTAAGTAACCTTATTTTCAAATATTCATATAATATGTATTTTTAACAAATTATTGAAGTAGTTTTAACTTAAATGTTTTAAAGTATATTTCGAAGTAAGCGTTTTAAATTATTTTAAAAATCTAAAATTTGTGCTTGGTGATTTCAGAGGAGATAGAAAATATATGGAAAAGTTTATTCTGAAAAAGAAAGATGGTTCTGAAACTATTTTCAAGGGTTGAAAATAGAAATATATCTTGTGAAGATATTTTGAGGTCAATAAATAAATTGGGAAATTATTTATTGGTTGATGGATGTTTGTGAATATTAATTGATAGTTAAATAACCGACTATCAATATTGGCCTAATACGTGAAAGTGCGCTATGCTCCGATACCAAATGAAAGTGCGGTGTGTATACAATTATATGTGCTAATATAGTATACACGGATCGTGTAATATGGATTACAATACAAATGCAGAAATAGATGATAATAGCATTGTAAATAGAAAATAGAAAAATCACACCAGAGATTTTTATACTGGTTCGGAGCACCGTCCTACGTCCAGTCCCAGACTCCTATCTGGATTTTCACTATTAACTACCTCGCTTCACCCGGAGGAACAGGTTTACAATACCCGAACAGCCGAACGGGATTTCACGCCTCTACAACACTGAGGACTTCAACACTTGCCTCTTACAACACCGAGGACTTCAACACTTGCCTCTTACAACACGAGGACTTCAACAAAAACAAATACAATTGTTGTTGACAACTTGTGTTCTTGAAAACACGGATTTGTCACTAGTAGTACACCCTTCCTATAATCTTATCCTCAAATTGTGAATGATGTTTGTGAAGATTATGGAATTTATATTGCTTATTGAATCAAAAGATATGAAATAGTTTCAAAGATTCAATAAGCTAAATTAATTTTTAGAATGCAGGAGTGTTAGAGATTAGATTAGAGAGCATATATGATCGTGTAAAAACTTGTTGTTTTAATCAATGATATTGATGTGTATTTATAGAGAGAAAATAGTTATAACCCTTGGTGAAAAGTTGCAGTCAAAAGTTATGATCATTGATGAAGAAGAAGAGACGCAACCATTGAAGAAAGATGTGTCTTTTGGAAGAAGTTGCTCTCTGTTTAAAAACGGTCGACGGGTCAAAAACTAACCGGTAGACAGGTTTTTTAAAAATATAGTCGTTATGTGCATGTGTGCACGTTTATTGTGCACATCCAACAGGAACGGTCGACCGCCTATATTTGGACCGGTCGACCGGTCTCTGTTAAATTGCACAATAAAGTGCACAACCTATATAAATGTGTGTATATATATATTATATTTTGTGCATGATTATTTGAGGATAGATTTTGACAATTTTATTACTATTATAACATCAAATAATCAACCTCTAATATATGGAGCTCTTTGTGTTTCTTAAATGAATAACTTCTTTTTGTCGATCACGGCTTATTCCTTTGTCAGAAATCAAAACTCTATAAAAATCTTGACTCAACATTCTCCCCCTTTTTGATTGATGACAACATATATCTGAAGTTCTGAATCTCCCCCTGAATATGTGATCTCCCCCTGAGATTTTGTCTTATATATATATATTCCTGCAAATAATTGTTAGCACTTTCTCCCCCTTTGTCATCGACAAAAAGGAGTTGTTAAATGGAAGATGTAAAACAGATTATAGGCAACATAAAACCACTATCACAGATCAAAAGTAACATTCACACAAGTGCCAGATAATGTCTTTAAAGCTCCACCTAAGTATAACATCTCCACCTAAGTATAACATCTCCACCTAAGTATAACATCTCCTCCTAAGTATAATATCTCCCTCTATTTATATGCATATGAATTTCTCCCCCTTTGTCATTATCAAAAAGAATGAGGAAATATATAAAATATCTTGTATATAACGAGATGAACTCATTATTAATTATGAAGGAAAAGTAAAATAAATTTTACCACATTTACCGAAGTCCATATTTTATTGTAAGCACGTAATTCTATTAAACATATGGAACATTCTTTGAAATTCCAAAATCTATCATTTTCCTTTTGTTTCTCTGAGTACCTGCAAAAAGTAATAATAATTTTCGGTACCCACTTACTATGTTAGGGTCCGGGGGGTTAGGTCTTTGGAAACCATACCCATTGGGGTGTGGTTGAACCTTTATAAATATAATTTTCATTACAAATTACATTCTTATAATAGTTGCTAATATAAAGTTGTTTATCATGATCAATCATATTAGCTGGAATCCATATCTTAATACTATTAGTCATTAGCTTAGTACTTGAAGAATAATTTCTATCATTTCTAAACAAAGTACTATTATGACTATAACTGGTTTTAAAACTATCTTGATTACTAGTACTAGCACTAAAGTTAGTATACATGAATGCATATCTAGTACTATTTTTACTTTTAGCTTGTTTATAGCCTACACCACTTATATCATTGTGAGCTTTTGAATTCTTAACATAACCTAATCCCTTCTTATTTGAAGCAGGTTGAGAATTTTCAATAATCCTGGATAAATTTTCTCTCCCTTTATTAAAATTGGAAATATTTTTAGTAATGTCATCAAGCTTAGTTTTGAGACTAGTGTTATCTAACTCAACAATTTTAATTTTTGTTTTTAACTCATGATTTTCAGAAGCTAGAGCATTATTCTTTTCTTTTTGAGCTTCTATTTCTTGACTTAATAGAGCGAGTTGAGAATTGTCTGAATCTTGAATTTTCTCAAGTTCTTCTTCTAATATTCTCTTCTCGTCTTTAAGCATATCTCTTTCGAATTCTGCTTTCTTCTGATTTTCCAGAGCTTCCTTATATTTTCTTTTGAGACTTTTTAAAGTGTCTAGAAGTTCTGAATTTATTTCTATCATATCATCAAAAGTTAGATCACTAACCTCGTTATCTTTTGCCATGAAGCATTTGTTTGTTTGCTCCTTTGATTGTTCTTTATTGCTCTTCCTCTTCTTATTGCCTTGACTAGATCTCTTTGTAGCCATTTATTCTAGGATGTTGTTACGATCTCTAGAAAACCAGGCTCTGATACCAAATGAAAGTGCGCTATGCTCCGATACCAAATGAAAGTGCGGTGTGTATACAATTATATGTGCTAATATAGTATACACGGATCGTGTAATATGGATTACAATACAAATGCAGAAATAGATGATAATAGCATTGTAAATAGAAAATAGAAAAATCACACCAGAGATTTTTATACTGGTTCGGAGCACCGTCCTACGTCCAGTCCCAGACTCCTATCTGGATTTTCACTATTAACTACCTCGCTTCACCCGGAGGAACAGGTTTACAATACCCGAACAGCCGAACGGGATTTCACGCCTCTACAACACTGAGGACTTCAACACTTGCCTCTTACAACACCGAGGACTTCAACACTTGCCTCTTACAACACGAGGACTTCAACAAAAACAAATACAATTGTTGTTGACAACTTGTGTTCTTGAAAACACGGATTTGTCACTAGTAGTACACCCTTCCTATAATCTTATCCTCAAATTGTGAATGATGTTTGTGAAGATTATGGAATTTATATTGCTTATTGAATCAAAAGATATGAAATAGTTTCAAAGATTCAATAAGCTAAATTAATTTTTAGAATGCAGGAGTGTTAGAGATTAGATTAGAGAGCATATATGATCGTGTAAAAACTTGTTGTTTTAATCAATGATATTGATGTGTATTTATAGAGAGAAAATAGTTATAACCCTTGGTGAAAAGTTGCAGTCAAAAGTTATGATCATTGATGAAGAAGAAGAGACGCAACCATTGAAGAAAGATGTGTCTTTTGGAAGAAGTTGCTCTCTGTTTAAAAACGGTCGACGGGTCAAAAACTAACCGGTAGACAGGTTTTTTAAAAATATAGTCGTTATGTGCATGTGTGCACGTTTATTGTGCACATCCAACAGGAACGGTCGACCGCCTATATTTGGACCGGTCGACCGGTCTCTGTTAAATTGCACAATAAAGTGCACAACCTATATAAATGTGTGTATATATATATTATATTTTGTGCATGATTATTTGAGGATAGATTTTGACAATTTTATTACTATTATAACATCAAATAATCAACCTCTAATATATGGAGCTCTTTGTGTTTCTTAAATGAATAACTTCTTTTTGTCGATCACGGCTTATTCCTTTGTCAGAAATCAAAACTCTATAAAAATCTTGACTCAACATTCTCCCCCTTTTTGATTGATGACAACATATATCTGAAGTTCTGAATCTCCCCCTGAATATGTGATCTCCCCCTGAGATTTTGTCTTATATATATATATTCCTGCAAATAATTGTTAGCACTTTCTCCCCCTTTGTCATCGACAAAAAGGAGTTGTTAAATGGAAGATGTAAAACAGATTATAGGCAACATAAAACCACTATCACAGATCAAAAGTAACATTCACACAAGTGCCAGATAATGTCTTTAAAGCTCCACCTAAGTATAACATCTCCACCTAAGTATAACATCTCCACCTAAGTATAACATCTCCTCCTAAGTATAATATCTCCCTCTATTTATATGCATATGAATTTCTCCCCCTTTGTCATTATCAAAAAGAATGAGGAAATATATAAAATATCTTGTATATAACGAGATGAACTCATTATTAATTATGAAGGAAAAGTAAAATAAATTTTACCACATTTACCGAAGTCCATATTTTATTGTAAGCACGTAATTCTATTAAACATATGGAACATTCTTTGAAATTCCAAAATCTATCATTTTCCTTTTGTTTCTCTGAGTACCTGCAAAAAGTAATAATAATTTTCGGTACCCACTTACTATGTTAGGGTCCGGGGGGTTAGGTCTTTGGAAACCATACCCATTGGGGTGTGGTTGAACCTTTATAAATATAATTTTCATTACAAATTACATTCTTATAATAGTTGCTAATATAAAGTTGTTTATCATGATCAATCATATTAGCTGGAATCCATATCTTAATACTATTAGTCATTAGCTTAGTACTTGAAGAATAATTTCTATCATTTCTAAACAAAGTACTATTATGACTATAACTGGTTTTAAAACTATCTTGATTACTAGTACTAGCACTAAAGTTAGTATACATGAATGCATATCTAGTACTATTTTTACTTTTAGCTTGTTTATAGCCTACACCACTTATATCATTGTGAGCTTTTGAATTCTTAACATAACCTAATCCCTTCTTATTTGAAGCAGGTTGAGAATTTTCAATAATCCTGGATAAATTTTCTCTCCCTTTATTAAAATTGGAAATATTTTTAGTAATGTCATCAAGCTTAGTTTTGAGACTAGTGTTATCTAACTCAACAATTTTAATTTTTGTTTTTAACTCATGATTTTCAGAAGCTAGAGCATTATTCTTTTCTTTTTGAGCTTCTATTTCTTGACTTAATAGAGCGAGTTGAGAATTGTCTGAATCTTGAATTTTCTCAAGTTCTTCTTCTAATATTCTCTTCTCGTCTTTAAGCATATCTCTTTCGAATTCTGCTTTCTTCTGATTTTCCAGAGCTTCCTTATATTTTCTTTTGAGACTTTTTAAAGTGTCTAGAAGTTCTGAATTTATTTCTATCATATCATCAAAAGTTAGATCACTAACCTCGTTATCTTTTGCCATGAAGCATTTGTTTGTTTGCTCCTTTGATTGTTCTTTATTGCTCTTCCTCTTCTTATTGCCTTGACTAGATCTCTTTGTAGCCATTTATTCTAGGATGTTGTTACGATCTCTAGAAAACCAGGCTCTGATACCAAATGAAAGTGCGCTATGCTCCGATACCAAATGAAAGTGCGGTGTGTATACAATTATATGTGCTAATATAGTATACACGGATCGTGTAATATGGATTACAATACAAATGCAGAAATAGATGATAATAGCATTGTAAATAGAAAATAGAAAAATCACACCAGAGATTTTTATACTGGTTCGGAGCACCGTCCTACGTCCAGTCCCAGACTCCTATCTGGATTTTCACTATTAACTACCTCGCTTCACCCGGAGGAACAGGTTTACAATACCCGAACAGCCGAACGGGATTTCACGCCTCTACAACACTGAGGACTTCAACACTTGCCTCTTACAACACCGAGGACTTCAACACTTGCCTCTTACAACACGAGGACTTCAACAAAAACAAATACAATTGTTGTTGACAACTTGTGTTCTTGAAAACACGGATTTGTCACTAGTAGTACACCCTTCCTATAATCTTATCCTCAAATTGTGAATGATGTTTGTGAAGATTATGGAATTTATATTGCTTATTGAATCAAAAGATATGAAATAGTTTCAAAGATTCAATAAGCTAAATTAATTTTTAGAATGCAGGAGTGTTAGAGATTAGATTAGAGAGCATATATGATCGTGTAAAAACTTGTTGTTTTAATCAATGATATTGATGTGTATTTATAGAGAGAAAATAGTTATAACCCTTGGTGAAAAGTTGTAGTCAAAAGTTATGATCATTGATGAAGAAGAAGAGACGCAACCATTGAAGAAAGATGTGTCTTTTGGAAGAAGTTGCTCTCTGTTTAAAAACGGTCGACAGGTCAAAAACTAACCGGTAGACAGGTTTTTTTAAAATATAGTCGTTATGTGCATGTGTGCACGTTTATTGTGCACATCCAACAGGAACGGTCGACCGCCTATATTTGGACCGGTCGACCGGTCTCTGTTAAATTGCACAATAAAGTGCACAACCTATATAAATGTGTGTATATATATATTATATTTTGTGCATGATTATTTGAGGATAGATTTTGACAATTTTATTACTATTATAACATCAAATAATCAACCTCTAATATATGGAGCTCTTTGTGTTTCTTAAATGAATAACTTCTTTTTGTCGATCACGGCTTATTCCTTTGTCAGAAATCAAAACTCTATAAAAATCTTGACTCAACATTACGTTGATCGTTTCGAAGAGACCGGGATCAGGATTTATTTCTCGAAAACCACTTCGATCCGGTTTATACGTTTCCGTGGAAAAATGAGTTTGGATTCGAAGATGGAGCAGTGAAGTGCAAGGGCTAGTCGCTACTAATCCTGAGGATATTTCCGAAATGGATGTAGTAGGAATAGTGCCTTCGGTTCCGATCGAACCCGGGACGGACTTGTATGGATGAATGCTTTCGGAACATCGTCAGGTGGACGATGGGCATTCTAAGGGATATGTTCTAAAAAGGTAACGCTTAGCCTCAAGCCTCATCAACCGGGAATGACTGAAAATCAGGGGTTATGCAGCAAGGCTAGGTGGGTAGCACCCAAGCAGGGTGAGGTCATCCCTGTCTAGATGTCCCATTTTATTTCAGCTTAGTGGGCGGTTGCTGATCCCAACCGTGGGGTGATCTCACTCGGGATTATCCAGTAAGGGGTAGTCTCGGTCTTGTGTTGCAGGGGAGCGGGCGTGCTCCTCGGTACTGTGATCTAGGCCACGTACTGTGACAGGTGGTACCCCAGTGCCTAGTCATTAGTTGGAAATCCATTCTCCCTACGAGCCTTGTACGAGTTTTGTTTTTATTACCCACTCTGTGGCTACTAGCTGGAATTTAATCATGTAACAATTTCGGCTATTTTATAAGTATTTGTATATAGACCCTGTTATAATATCAGAGGATTTCTATAAAAAGTGTTTTTGCTATCGTAAGGTAAAAACCCGACATGTTTATTTGTGGCACGGTCTTACGAGATGCTTTTGTTTTCAAAGGATTTTTGAAACTTTAATTATTGTGTGTGATTCTCTCACGCTGGTATTCCAGACTGACTCGGGTGTTATTTAACTGTAATGCTTGGGTCGGACCGAGTATTATAGGATACAGGATATGATGTTGTGGAGCTCAGGAGACGAGCTGGATGACGATACATACTTTCGTACTTGTTTTATATATATATTCCGTTGTGTGGAGTAGTTGTGTATCCAGTTGTATGTTATTGATGTTGAGCTGTGATTGATGTGCTCTGATGAGGTAATATATAAACAGATATATATTTGTTTTGTGTAAAGATCATTTATTATCTATTATATTTTATTCCGTTGCGATGGTTAGATTCTGTTGTTGTTTTGTATTTTCTTCTTCTACCTCTTCTTCATTAACCTAAATGGTTCGTATTTCTATGCAACTTGAGTTGATTTAGGTAGAATAGTGTTGACTCAAGGGGTACGGATTTGCGGGTCGTTAAACTTGGTATCAGAGCTTAGGTTGGTGATAACCTTGGCTCTGGTGGGAATTTCTCATATAATAGAGTCCGTAGTACTCTAGAATGAGTTTGAGAGTATTAATAGATATGAGCACGTATTTGTTAGTGAATATAAAATTGTTTTTATATTGCGTTGATTTATCGATTGAGTGTTTATGGATTCTGGTCGATATATGGGACGCCATGTTATCGATAGGAATTTCTAAACTCTTAAACAAGATAAACTGACACAATATTGTTTTAACTAGGGTAAATGGTATAATTTTACCCAAAATTATTTTTGTATATAAAGGAAATGATTTCTCGTGAATTGTTATAATTATATATGGATGCTTGGATGGTAGAAAGTGATAATATTTAATTGTTTTCATTATTGTATGAGAATTGAACAAGAAATTGAAATAATAACCAAAGATTAAGGAATAAGTTAATAAATTAATGGAATTTGTAAATGTGATTCATAATTGATTAAGGAATTGAAACCATAATTAAAAACTAAGAAACTACTTTGTATACAAATGAACTTTGTAAATATAAACTAAATGTAAATTATAATGTGGTTAATAATTAAAATAAAATAAAATTCCAAAGTAATGTTTGAATATAAATTTAAAGGAGTTGGAATTTGAAAATTTGGAAATTTAAATTTCTTTGAAGTTGAAAATGATTCTCAAAAGTTGGGAAAATAATATATATTGTGAAATATTTTTGAATCGGATGTGAAATCTAGAAAGATTTGGAATTTAAAAATATTTGAAGGGTTTTAAAAGAGACAAAAGCATTGAACTCTTATGGTCGTTGGAAAATAACTTCGGTGATGACTGCAGCATCATCGGTGTTTATTTTCGAGTTTCCAAGAGAGAAACTGCTACCAAATTGTTTTGAATTGGAATTGTTTGCAAAAGATGAATTTGATTTTTAGAAATGCAAGGAATTTTGAAAATGTTGAAAGACAGTTTAAACTCTAGAATTTTAACTAAGAATGTTTATGGCATATAAAAAGTTTGAAAACTTGTAAATTTGGAATTTGTTGAAACAAAATTCAACTTTGTAGGTAGTGAAGTGAGAACTGAATACTGGAATCTAAAATTTGAATTGTGTTAAACTATATGAAATGGGAAATTTATTCAAGTTGGGCTAAATAAAACAAAGTTTTGAGATTTAAAATTTATAAGTAACTGTTTAGTTACTACGGTATGCAAATGAAATTCAATATTGGATTATGCTTGATTTAAATGTGTAAAATAAGGTGCAGAATAAGTTCAAATGGACTGAAAATAATTAATGTTTGGAAATAAAATTTATTGGTTGAAAATGAATTTGTGAATGAATTAATGGATCAACTATTGAACCTATAAAGTAAAGTTGGTATTAATAAGAAGAAATCGAAAATTTCTATCCCGGAATTAAAATTTAACTTAAGTGAATGAAAATGAAGAAAATATATCTGAATTTATAATTTTGGAATGTAAATCCCAATATGAGAATGGAAATTTAACTTAAGAAATTTAAATAGGATGAGTTGATTAAATGAATTGTATGCATTGAAATTAACGAGATGAAATCAACTTAAGAAAAAATAAGAGGAGAATTCCTGGAATAA
Source organism: Allium cepa (assembly GCA_030765085.1). Lineage (NCBI taxonomy): Eukaryota > Viridiplantae > Streptophyta > Magnoliopsida > Asparagales > Amaryllidaceae > Allium > Allium cepa. The sequence goes on along the minus strand of CM060945.1, from coordinate 873,171,848 downwards.
AAATTTGATTAGGAGTTGAATTAAAAATCGAAGGCGAACTAGTTGATAAATTAATTGGTTAATTAAATTTGGAACTTGGATTAAATAGATATTATTAAATGCAATTCAAGTTGAAATACTAACAAATCGAATGTGGATAATATAAATAGAGCTCGACACATATATTTTGAATGCTGTTAAGTGAAATAAAAACGAATTGAAACAGAAGTGACTTAAGTTGTGAATAAATTCAATTCAACTATAAATAAGTGGAATATGACTTGAAATATTATTCAAATAAGCTTGGGTTATGGAATTAGAAATGAATATGTGTATATATTATAAACTTAGATTATGAATCAATTTTGTAACGACCCAGAATTTTTAGTAATTAAAATTTGAATATTTAATTAATTCTAAATATTAATAAGTGAATTTATAAGTCGAATAAATTTTATTTTGATTTATTGGATTTAATTGGATAATTAAATCGATAATTTAATATGTTAAATTATGGAAATAATTGAAAATTGAGTTAAATATGATTGAAAATGATTTGTAAAATTTTATTTTATCATATTGGAGTTAGAATGATATTTTAGAACTTTTAAAATCGAATTAAGAGTTAATTTGTGAAAATTGAATATTTTAATATTTAAAAATCGACTAGTGAAAATAGTCAATTTTTGAACAGTCTCAGAATTGAACGAAACCAATTCCATTGGATCCGTAATAGTTAGTTATTACCGGATTTCAAATTTCGTGTCAATCGGAGTTATCGTTTGATCGTGGCAGCTCGAAACGCATCGATTTATTTTTAATTTTAATTTGGCGAGTTAAAATAGCCATTTTTCAAAAAGTCTCGGATTTCAACGAAACCAGTTTCATCGGATCCGTAATGTGATATTATTGTAAGGTTTCAAATTTCAAGTCAATTGGATTTACCGTTTGTCCGGTACAAATTAAAACGCCTAGAAAATCGCTTAAATCGGTTTAATTCAAATTGAGCGTTTATAGCCATAACTCGCACATACTTCCGAATTAGCTTCCGAAACCTGTTCCATTGTGTCTGGAACGCGGGATAAACCCTAGGTACGTCAGTTTCGACGCCTAAATCGGAGTTCGGAATTTCCGGATGTATAGTGTCGTTCGATTCTCTATAAATACACCACCACTCTTCATAATTTTATAAAAAAAAACAAACAAAACCCTAAGTGTAAACTGCAGCCGCCACCCTAGGTATGCACGGCCAGAAATGCACGAAACTTTTCCCCTTTGATCTCTCAATCCATCAAGTTTTGGCTAAAACTTTCAACATGAAAGATGTAGAGCACATCGAGATCTTGAAATTCAACGGGTATGATCGCAAATAGCTTCACGAATCAACGGGAATTCATGTTCAAAGGTAGGCCGTTCGGCCTTGAAATGCGAGCCAAGATGAAGGCTGAGCTCTGCAAAATTATGGCCGAGTGTAGCTAGTGGTATGGCCTTCGACATGGTGGTGATGTGATCGAGTATAGGCGAGTGATTGAGGCGTAAATTTGAACCCTAAATTTTTGTGTATGGGTTCTCTTGCGTGAATGGGTTACTGGAAGCAACGTGAGGGGTTTGGGAAGAAGCTAGGTGCAGCTCTGATGCAGGGAGTGTGATCTAACGGCCTGGAATGGTTTGAGTTTAAAAAATAAAATAAAAAGTTGTTGTAAATTGTGAATAAAAATTTGTATAAACTTCAAATATTCATATCTTTTTCATACGAGGTCGAAAATGCGTGAAACCAGTTGCGTTGGAATCGTATGGACGAGCACTACGCGATGGAATTGGTTTGGAGTCGTTTGGAGTTAGTGAGAATTTTGGGTAAAATTAAACGTCCGTTTAATTTTATTCGAAATAAATCGCTAAAACGGAAATTAAAACCAAGGTGAGAACTTCTCACTCAATCGAATAGGTTTCGATTTTATTTTAAATAGTTAGATTTAAAATATTTGAATGCATGTTTGAATGATGATTGTATATATTGATTGTTAAAATAGACATTATACGCCGTTAGTAAGCGGATGTTATTTAATAAAAACATATACCGCGAATATTTCATAAACAGTGAAATTGGTATTATATATAATATCAATATATATACATATATATTGGCATATGTATATATTGCAGTTGATTGATTTCCCGTATTTTTAGCGGATGAGACCCTATTGCGCCGTTATTAAGCGGATAATATTTATTAAAAACATATACCGCGATAATTTCGTACTGGAACGAAATTGGTATTGTGCTAATGTTTGTGGATGCAGGAAAACAGGTTGGAGGGATCCAACTGGATTCCTCAACAGTTTTTATTTGATTTCAGATATTTCGATATTTGACGGATTATCATATTGATATATGATATCGTTGTTGTCGTGATTGACTATTTGGTGTGTAGCATCATTGGACCAAATTTTGAAACTTTAAAATGATTTTTAAAGTGATTTTTGAAAATATACTATATTTTGGAATTGATCCATTATAAATAAATAAACGTTATAATTTTTAAAGTTATAAAAAATTATGATTTTTGAGAAATACGGTTAAAGTAGATTTTTGAGAAATATGGATTAATGATTTTATAAAAGAGTTTAAATTGGGATTCTGAACTTGTTATAAAAATTTTAAATATAGGATTTATAAAATTTGATTATTTTATAAGTCAAAATGGTGAAGTTTTTAAAGGAATTTAAAGGCGTTTTAAAGAATAATATAATTTGATTTATATTAAGAGATTTATAAATGGATATTTATAAATAGAAATATAGACATTATAAAACGAGTTTTTATAAGTGTTTGAATGAAGTGAAAATGAATTTCATAAATGAATGAAATTTATAGAATTATAAACTGTGAAGTTATAAATAAAATTTATAAATAGTAAGATTTATAAATTGGTGAAGTTAATTGAGGAATAGATTTGGGTGAATAATTGAATCTTATAAGTTATAAGATTTAAAATTATGAAGTTCAAAGGAACGATTTTTGCAAACAAATAGATTATAAGTGTTTAACTTATAATATGAACTTTTAGTTTATAATTGAGTTATAAACTGGAATAGGTTAATAAAGGAATTTATAAAAAGGAAGTTTTTATAAAATAAATAGAAATGGAATTTATGAACGTTGTTTTATAAATTCACAAACAACTTATTTTGGTAAGTGAAGTGTTGTAACTTATTTAATGGAGTTATAGGCACGTTCTAGACTGTGAATAATCCTTTAAAATAAAGTGTATAGAATTGATGAAATTTGTTAACGTAGTATATTCACATTTTTGAATAGTGAATAACGTGTTAAAGAAATTGTTTAGAATGTGATATTTTAAACAGAATTAAAACGATCTAACGATGTTTTAAAAGGTGTTGAGATTCGAAACCATAGATTTCAACATTCATTGTTGAAATAGACGTTTTCGAGAAATAAAAGGAAATGGTGGACTATAACACTGTTGTTATAGTAAATGATTTCCGAAAGGAAATGTTTTGTATAGTATTGGGATTTATATATCTATTTTAAATTCGAATCCCTATACTAGTGATTTTGGGTTGTCGTAACGATGTTTTACGCAACATTCGTTTTGGCCCAAATAAATATGTTTAAGTGAATGATTTCCTTAAAGAATGAAATATATACTTAATTCGATTTAAGTATATTAAATATTTTCCAAGGTTGAAAATAAAAGGATTTGTGAATTACTTATGAATAAATAAGTATGGAAGTGTTTTCCAATATGAAGTGATATTTAGAATTCATCTTTTTGAAGATAAATTGAAAAGGAATATTGAAATGAATAATTGGAATCGAATATTCATAGATATTTTGGATTATAAATTCACTATGGAATTTATAAAAGAAAGTGGGATTTGTTTAGAAAAATAAATATTGATTTATTTTTGAAGTGTGAAAATTATATATCTTGTAAAGATATTTTGGAAAGTAAATAATTTGGAAAATTATTTGGAATCTGGTGATGTGTGCATATCCATTGATAGTTCAATAATCGACTATCAATATTTTCCCTTTTGAATGGGTATTTGATGTGAATTGATTGAATTTGAGTGCCACACTTATTTTTGAATAAGCGCTCACTATTCGGGTTAACCGGGAAAGGACCATGGGGTCGTATAACCCATTCCGAATATGTGATACGTCGTTGTGAATTGCATTGAAGATCGGTGTTGAAGACCGAGTATTTGTGAAAGCGATAGAATGACCTATCGATTGTCTCTGCACTGGGTAGCTCCTGGTATAGAGATTCCTTAAGTGATGGGAAATTCGATCGGGATTGTGAATACCCGGATTGCAAGGGCTTCGTAAGAAGTGCCTTCGGTTTTGTTCGAGCCCGGAACAGACTTGCATGGATTGTATGCCTGACATTACAAGTTGAGATATAAAGCCGATTTCTTTCAAATATATTTCTGTTGGTGGCGGAGAATTTATTCTTTTAGCTTAACACCCTTCTCTGAGACGTACGAGCTCAGAGGTTATATAGTTGAAGTTATCAGCGATATATTCCCAATTTGGTAATGTGACATGCTGAGTGATGCTGAAATGATCATTGTGTTGATTATTTGTGATAGGATCATTTGTTTGATCGTCTATCTTGATGATCATTGTGTTGATCATTTGTTAACCCAAAGCATGGCTTTTGTATAAAGTATGTTTTTGTGGACGTGAATTCGTCGAGCCTCACAACCCGGTAATGGTCGAAACAGGAATTGTGCGGCAAAGTTTTCAGGGATAACTTCCCTAGGGTATGACCATTCCTTCTGGAAAAGGGTAGTATCATGGTATGGAGCCCAGATACTTACTCATGTTGAAACACTTATTATTATGGTGTGATGTTGGTTAGAGAGCGCTCTCGTTTAAAGGTCCCAAAGGATCGGGGGTGGCATATCTGAGGGTTTGTAATATTCCTTGGGAAAAGGAATTCCCGGCTTTGTTTGGCAGAGGACAGTGGTTCTCGGGGCGTCCAGCCAGAGGCGTTTCCATGTGGCAATGGGAAGTTCCTTGGCCTGACCATTTGTTGGAAAAATCCATTCTCCAAATACGAAACTTGTACGTTATTAGTTGTAGAACCTATCATTCACTTATGGTGTCGCAACATTGTTTGGATGATAGCTATAGTAGGCATACGATAATGGTCGTATGTTGGCTAAGATTTATATTCTACTTTCGAAATAATTTCCTACACTATGCACTAGTAATAATATCAAATGTTATTTTAAATGCGTATCAAGCATCTTTGACTATCATAAGGAGAAATCTCCTCCGATTCTGCGTTTGCATGTGTGTGTGTGCGGGAGGCCTTATGGTAGTCTCATTTTTAAAAGCATTGCGAATTGAATTTAAAAATATTCTTCTATTTTGATTTTAAAGATAAATAAACTGTTTTGAGTTCTCACACCAGTCACATGACTGACTCGGAGTTTATTGTTTTCCTTCCTAAACTCTGGGTGCCCACCAATTTTCACACGGGCAGTCAAGAGTTAGGTTTATCAGGATATTCTGGATATTCAGGAGTTGCAGGAGGCAAGCTGGATGGCATGGCGTATTACTAGTTTATATAGTATTTTTTTTTCCGCTGCACTGTTTGTTGTTGTATGATGTTGTACACTCTGATGATATGATGTAATGAAATGTAATGTAATAACTGATATAGTTCTTTGTTTAAAAGATTATTCATTTATTATTATATGTTGTTCCGCTGCAAATTGTGAGATTCTGTTGTTGTTCAGTTGTTTCCTTTCTGTCCATTCTCTATTTTAAAATTTTCTGTTTTCTTTCCTCTCCATTTTTCTATCTCCTATCTCTCTTTTTCTCTTCTCTTTTCTTAAATTCTTTTTAAAACCCATAACATTCCGTGTTTCCGGCCTTCGATTTCTCGGCAGTCGATAAAGTGAGTATCGATGTTGAATTTTCGAAAGTCGAAAATTTTCGAGGTGTTACAGTTGGTATCAGAGCTTATGGTTAAGCGACAACCATGGTTCTGTAGGGTATTTCTCATTAGAGATAGAGTCGGTAGTACTCTAGATTGAGTTTGAGTGTAATAATAGCTATGAGAGCGTATTTGTTAGTGAATATATAAAATTGTTTTATATTGTGGTGATTGGTTTATTGAGTGGCATATGAACTTTCGTCAGCGTGGTCCGCAAGACTATGCCGAAGGGGTTTCTAAACACTTGAATAGAACAATTCGACACGGTATTGTTTTAAATTGGGTAAATGAAATAATTTTACCTTGATTATATTTTATATATAAAAGAAATAATTTTTCAAAATTATTAAAGTGTATGTAAGTTGATTGTTTAGTTGTTTAAATAATCTAAATAAAAGAATAATTGTATAAGTAAAAGAATTATAAGAATTGAATTATAATTAAAGTAATTTACAATTGAGAAATAAACTTATATATATGAGAAGTGAAACTATATGAATATATTTATGAATATGAGTTGTAAATAAAAGTGAATTTAAAGTTAAATGAAAATTTACTTAGAATTGAAATGCTGAAATGAATTAGCAATTAGATTAATAAATAAAATTCAACTGTTGTAATTGAATTGAATTGAATGAATGGATGAATTGAATGTTAATCAATTAAATGTGAATTAAATTGATATGGAATAATGAATGTAAGTGATAATTCATTAAAATCTAATGTTATTGGAAGTTGAATAAATTGAATGAGAATGAATATAAGCAAAGGAATTTGGTTGAAATTAATATACATTGGCTGTTATATGCTTGTTAGTTGATTGTATATAGTTCATTAAGTGTAAATGAAAGTAAATTAGTGAAATTGGAAGCTATGAAATAGAATTCAAATTGAAAGTAAATAAATTTGAATAGAATTGAACGTGAATTGGATTTAACTAGTAAATGCAAACTAATTAAAATCGAATAAGAATGAATGTTAGTAAGAACATTCACTGTTAATGAATCAAATGTGATTAAATTGAAAACCAATTCATTGAATATGAGTGAGAATATGAATGAATATTATTGGTTATGGATGTTAGTTGGTTGATGGTTGAATATATATTGCATTTGTTGTTTAGTTGCATTTGCTATGTTAGCATATATAGTTATTATGTTACTATATGTTGTATATTGATACTATTGTCTATATACATGATTCTCATGTTGTTTGTTGAGTGATTAGTAGGTGCGGATCGCGTTTGCTTCGCATTTGGAGTTCGCTTTAGCGCTATATTAGCCGTATATGCTTGCTAATAAAATAATAAGGTACATATCTCGGATTAAATATCGCACTTTTACATTTTTTCCCTTCGGGATGCCTCATTACTTGATGAGATGTATATTTGTGATATATATACTGTCATTTTTTTTTTTCGGATCGAGCCGCGCAAAGGAGACTATGGCGAATTTTTCCGGAAATTTAAGGCGTTAGAAAAAATTTGAGAAAATTTGGAAAATTTTGAAAACTATAATTTTGATTTGGAATTGAAAGTTAAACTATAGTAGTTGTTTTTGAAAAGATAACTAAGTATGATTTCAAAACTTAGTAAAGTATTGTAAGAAGTTTAATTATAAATTTTGGAAAAATTAATAGATTCTGTAACTTTTCTTACTTGATGATTTCGAGGACGAAATTCTTTTAAGGGGGAAAGATTGTAACGACCCAGAATTTTTAGTAATTAAAATTTGAATATTTAATTAATTCTAAATATTAATAAGTGAATTTATAAGTCGAATAAATTTTATTTTGATTTATTGGATTTAATTGGATAATTAAATCGATAATTTAATATGTTAAATTATGGAAATAATTGAAAATTGAGTTAAATATGATTGAAAATGATTTGTAAAATTTTATTTTATCATATTGGAGTTAGAATGATATTTTAGAACTTTTAAAATCGAATTAAGAGTTAATTTGTGAAAATTGAATATTTTAATATTTAATAATCGACTAGTGAAAATAGTCAATTTTTGAACAGTCTCAGAATTGAACGAAACCAGTTCCATTGGATCCGTAATAGTTAGTTATTACCGGATTTCAAATTTCGTGTCAATCGGAGTTATCGTTTGATCGTGGCAGCTCGAAACGCATCGATTTATTTTTAATTTTAATTTGGCGAGTTAAAATAGCCATTTTTCAAAAAGTCTCGGATTTCGACGAAACCAGTTTCATCGGATCCGTAATGTGATATTATTGTAAGGTTTCAAATTTCAAGTCAATTGGATTTACCGTTTGTCTGGTACAAATTAAAACGCCTAGAAAATCGCTTAAATCGGTTTAATTCAAATTGAGCGTTTATAGCCATAACTCGCACATACTTCCGAATTAGCTTCCGAAACCTGTTCCATTGTGTCCGGAACGCGGGATAAACCCTAGGTACGTCAGTTTCGACGCCTAAATCGAAGTTCGGAATTTTCGGATGAATAGTGTCGTTCGATTCTCTATAAATACACCACCACTCTTCATAATTTTATAAAAAAAACAAACAAAACCCTAAGTGTAAACTGCAGCCGCCACCCTAGGTATGCACGGCCAGAAATGCACGAAACTTTTCCCTTTTGATCTCTCAATCCATCAAGTTTTGGCTAAAACTTTCAACATGAAAGATGTAGAGCACATCGAGATCCTGAAATTCAACGGGTATGATCGCAAATAGCTTCACGAATCAATGGGAATTCATGTTCAAAGGTAGGCCGTTCGGCCTTGAAATGCGAGCCAAGATGAAGGCCGAGCTCTGCAAAATTATGGCCGAGTGTAGCTAGTGGTATGGCCTTCGACATGGTGGTGATGTGATCGAGTATAGGCAAGTGATTGAGGCGTAAATTTGAACCCTAAATTTTTGTGTATGGGTTCTCTTGCGTGAATGGGTTACTGGAAGCAACGTGAGGGGTTTGGGAAGAAGCTAGGTGCAGCTCTGATGCAGGGAGTGTGATCTAACGGCCTGGAATGGTTTGAGTTTAAAAAATAAAATCAAAAGTTGTTGTAAATTGTGAATAAAAATTTGTACAAACTTCAAATATTCATATCTTTTTCATACGAGGTCGAAAATGCGCGAAACCAGTTGCGTTGGAATCGTATGGACGAGCACTACGCGATGGAGTTGGTTTGGAGTCGTTTGGAGTTAGTGAGAATTTTGGGTAAAATTAAACGTCCGTTTAATTTTATTCGAAATAAATCGCTAAAACGGAAATTAAAACCAAGGTGAGAACTTCTCACTCAATCGAATAGGTTTCGATTTTATTTTAAATAGTTAGATTTAAAATATTTGAATGCATGTTTGAATGATGATTGTATATATTGATTGTTAAAATAGACATTATACGCCGTTAGTAAGCGGATGTTATTTAATAAAAACATATACCGCGAATATTTCATAAACAGTGAAATTGGTATTATATATAATATCAATATATATATATTGGCATATGTATGTATTGCAGTTGATTGATTTCCCGTATTTTTAGCGGATGAGACCCTATTGCGCCGTTATTAAGCGGATAATATTTATTAAAAACATATACCGCGATAATTTCGTACTGGAACGAAATTGGTATTGTGCTAATGTTTGTGGATGCAGGAAAACAGGTTGGAGGGATCCAACTGGATTCCTCAACAGTTTTTATTTGATTTCAGATATTTCGATATTTGACGGATTATCATATTGATATATGATATCGTTGTTGTCGTGATTGACTATTTGGTGTGTAGCATCATTGGACCAAATTTTGAAACTTTAAAATGATTTTTAAAGTGATTTTTGAAAATATACTATATTTTGGAATTGATCCATTATAAATAAATAAACGTTATAATTTTTAAAGTTATAAAAAATTATGATTTTTGAGAAATACGGTTAAAGTAGATTTTTGAGAAATATGGATTAATGATTTTATAAAAGAGTTTAAATTGGGATTCTGAACTTGTTATAAAAAGTTTAAATATAGGATTTATAAAATTTGATTATTTTATAAATCAAAATGGTGAAGTTTTTAAAGGAATTTAAAGGCGTTTTAAAGAATAATATAATTTGATTTATATTAAGAGATTTATAAATGGATATTTATAAATAGAAATATAGACATTATAAAACGAGTTTTTATAAGTGTTTGAATGAAGTGAAAATGAATTTCATAAATGAATGAAATTTATAGAATTATAAACTGTGAAGTTATAAATAAAATTTATAAATAGTAAGATTTATAAATTGGTGAAGTTAATTGAGGAATAGATTTGGGTGAATAATTGAATCTTATAAGTTATAAGATTTAAAATTATGAAGTTCAAAGGAACGATTTTTGCAAACAAATAGATTATAAGTGTTTAACTTATAATATGAACTTTTAGTTTATAATTGAGTTATAAACTGGAATAGGTTAATAAAGGAATTTATAAAAAGGAAGTTTTTATAAAATAAATAGAAATGGAATTTATGAACGTTGTTTTATAAATTCACAAACAACTTATTTTGGTAAGTGAAGTGTTGTAACTTATTTAATGGAGTTATAGGCACGTTCTAGACTGTGAATAATCCTTTAAAATAAAGTGTATAGAATTGATGAAATTTGTTAACGTAGTATATTCACGTTTTTGAATAGTGAATAACGTGTTAAAGAAATTGTTTAGAATGTGATATTTAAACAGAATTAAAACGATCTAACGATGTTTTAAAAGGTGTTGAGATTCGAAACCATAGATTTCAACATTCATTGTTGAAATAGACGTTTTCGAGAAATAAAAGGAAATGGTGGACTATAACACTGTTGTTATAGTAAATGATTTCCGAAAGGAAATGTTTTGTATAGTATTGGGATTTATATATCTATTTTAAATTCGAATCCCTATACTAGTGATTTTGGGTTGTCGTAACGATGTTTTACGCAACATTCGTTTTGGCCCAAATAAATATGTTTAAGTGAATGATTTCCTTAAAGAATGAAATATATACTTAATTCGATTTAAGTATATTAAATATTTTCCAAGGTTGAAAATAAAAGGATTTGTGAATTACTTATGAATAAATAAGTATGGAAGTGTTTTCCAATATGAAGTGATATTTAGAATTCATCTTTTTGAAGATAAATTGAAAAGGAATATTGAAATGAATAATTGGAATCGAATATTCATAGATATTTTGGATTATAAATTCACTATGGAATTTATAAAAGAAAGTGGGATTTGTTTAGAAAAATAAATATTGATTTATTTTTGAAGTGCGAAAATTATATATCTTGTAAAGATATTTTGGAAAGTAAATAATTTGGAAAATTATTTGGAATCTGGTGATGTGTGCATATCCATTGATAGTTCAATAATCGACTATCAATATTTTCCCTTTTGAATGGGTATTTGATGTGAATTGATTGAATTTGAGTGCCACACTTATTTTTGAATAAGCGCTCACTATTCGGGTTAACCGGGAAAGGACCATGGGGTCGTATAACCCATTCCGAATATGTGATACGTCGTTGTGAATTGCATTGAAGATCGGTGTTGAAGACCGAGTATTTGTGAAAGCGATAGAATGACCTATCGATTGTCTCTGCACTGGGTAGCTCCTGGTATAGAGATTCCTTAAGTGATGGGAAATTCGATCGGGATTGTGAATACCCGGATTGCAAGGGCTTCGTAAGAAGTGCCTTCGGTTTTGTTCGAGCCCGGAACAGGCTTGTATGGATTGTATGCCTGACATTACAAGTTGAGATATAAAGCCGATTTCTTTCAAATATATTTCTGTTGGTGGCGGAGAATTTATTCTTTTAGCTTAACACCCTTCTCTGAGACGTACGAGCTCAGAGGTTATATAGTTGAAGTTATCAGCGATATATTCCCAATTTGGTAATGTGACATGCTGAGTGATGCTGAAATGATCATTGTGTTGATTATTTGTGATAGGATCATTTGTTTGATCGTCTATCTTGATGATCATTGTGTTGATCATTTGTTAACCCAAAGCATGGCTTTTGTATAAAGTATGTTTTTGTGGACGTGAATTCGTCGAGCCTCACAACCCGGTAATGGTCGAAACAGGAATTGTGCGGCAAAGTTTTCAGGGATAACTTCCCTAGGGTATGACCATTCCTTCTGGAAAAGGGTAGTATCATGGTATGGAGCCCAGATACTTACTCATGTTGAAACACTTATTATTATGGTGTGATGTTGGTTAGAGAGCGCTCTCGTTTAAAGGTCCCAAAGGATCGGGGGTGGCATATCTGAGGGTTTGTAATATTCCTTGGGAAAAGGAATTCCCGGCTTTGTTTGGCAGAGGACAGTGGTTCTCGGGGCGTCCAGCCAGAGGCGTTTCCATGTGGCAATGGGAAGTTCCTTGGCCTGACCATTTGTTGGAAAAATCCATTCTCCAAATACGAAACTTGTACGTTATTAGTTGTAGAACCTATCATTCACTTATGGTGTCGCAACATTGTTTGGATGATAGCTATAGTAGGCATACGATAATGGTCGTATGTTGGCTAAGATTTATATTCTACTTTCGAAATAATTTCCTACACTATGCACTAGTAATAATATCAAATGTTATTTTAAATGCGTATCAAGCATCTTTGACTATCATAAGGAGAAATCTCCTCCGATTCTGCGTTTGCATGTGTGTGTGTGCGGGAGGCCTTATGGTAGTCTCATTTTTAAAAGCATTGCGAATTGAATTTAAAAATATTCTTCTATTTTGATTTTAAAGATAAATAAACTGTTTTGAGTTCTCACACCAGTCACATGACTGACTCGGAGTTTATTGTTTTCCTTCCTAAACTCTGGGTGCCCACCAATTTTCACACGGGCAGTCAAGAGTTAGGTTTATCAGGATATTCTGGATATTCAGGAGTTGCAGGAGGCAAGCTGGATGGCATGGCGTATTACTAGTTTATATAGTATTTTTTTTCCGCTGCACTGTTTGTTGTTGTATGATGTTGTACACTCTGATGATATGATGTAATGAAATGTAATGTAATAACTGATATAGTTCTTTGTTTAAAAGATTATTCATTTATTATTATATGTTGTTCCGCTGCAAATTGTGAGATTCTGTTGTTGTTCAGTTGTTTCCTTTCTGTCCATTCTCTATTTTAAAATTTTCTGTTTTCTTTCCTCTCCATTTTTCTATCTCCTATCTCTCTTTTTCTCTTCTCTTTTCTTAAATTCTTTTTAAAACCCATAACATTCCGTGTTTCCGGCCTTCGATTTCTCGGCAGTCGATAAAGTGAGTATCGATGTTGAATTTTCGAAAGTCGAAAATTTTCGAGGTGTTACAGTTGGTATCAGAGCTTATGGTTAAGCGACAACCATGGTTCTGTAGGGTATTTCTCATTAGAGATAGAGTCGGTAGTACTCTAGATTGAGTTTGAGTGTAATAATAGCTATGAGAGCGTATTTGTTAGTGAATATATAAAATTGTTTTATATTGTGGTGATTGGTTTATTGAGTGGCATATGAACTTTCGTCAGCGTGGTCCGCAAGACTATGCCGAAGGGGTTTCTAAACACTTGAATAGAACAATTCGACACGGTATTGTTTTAAATTGGGTAAATGAAATAATTTTACCTTGATTATATTTTATATATAAAAGAAATAATTTTTCAAAATTATTAAAGTGTATGTAAGTTGATTGTTTAGTTGTTTAAATAATCTAAATAAAAGAATAATTGTATAAGTAAAAGAATTATAAGAATTGAATTATAATTAAAGTAATTTACAATTGAGAAATAAACTTATATATATGAGAAGTGAAACTATATGAATATATTTATGAATATGAGTTGTAAATAAAAGTGAATTTAAAGTTACATGAAAATTTACTTAGAATTGAAATGCTGAAATGAATTAGCAATTAGATTAATAAATAAAATTCAACTGTTGTAATTGAATTGAATTGAATGAATGGATGAATTGAATGTTAATCAATTAAATGTGAATTAAATTGATACGGAATAATGAATGTAAGTGATAATTCATTAAAATCTAATGTTATTGGAAGTTGAATAAATTGAACGAGAATGAATATAAGCAAAGGAATTTGGTTGAAATTAATATACATTGGCTGTTATATGCTTGTTAGTTGATTGTATATAGTTCATTAAGTGTAAATGAAAGTAAATTAGTGAAATTGGAAGCTATGAAATAGAATTCAAATTGAAAGTAAATAAATTTGAATAGAATTGAACGTGAATTGGATTTAACTAGTAAATGCAAACTAATTAAAATCGAATAAGAATGAATGTTAGTAAGAACATTCACTGTTAATGAATCAAATGTGATTAAATTGAAAACCAATTCATTGAATATGAGTGAGAATATGAATGAATATTATTGGTTATGGATGTTAGTTGGTTGATGGTTGAATATATATTGCATTTGTTGTTTAGTTGCATTTGCTATGTTAGCATATATAGTTATTATGTTACTATATGTTGTATATTGATACTATTGTCTATATACATGATTCTCATGTTGTTTGTTGAGTGATTAGTAGGTGCGGATCGCGTTTTCTTCGCATTTGGAGTTCGCTTTAGCGCTATATTAGCCGTATATGCTTGCTAATAAAATAATAAGGTACATATCTCGGATTAAATATCGCACTTTTACATTTTTTCCCTTCGGGATGCCTCATTACTTGATGAGATGTATATTTGTGATATATATACTGTCATTTTTTTTTTTCGGATCGAGCCGCGCAAAGGAGACTATGGCGAATTTTTCCGGAAATTTAAGGCGTTAGAAAAAATTTGAGAAAATTTGGAAAATTTTGAAAACTATAATTTTGATTTGGAATTGAAAGTTAAACTATAGTAGTTGTTTTTGAAAAGATAACTAAGTATGATTTCAAAACTTAGTAAAGTATTGTAAGAAGTTTAATTATAAATTTTGGAAAAATTAATAGATTCTGTAACTTTTCTTACTTAATGATTTCGAGGACGAAATTCTTTTAAGGGGGAAAGATTGTAACGACCCAGAATTTTTAGTAATTAAAATTTGAATATTTAATTAATTCTAAATATTAATAAGTGAATTTATAAGTCGAATAAATTTTATTTTGATTTATTGGATTTAATTGGATAATTAAATCGATAATTTAATATGTTAAATTATGGAAATAATTGAAAATTGAGTTAAATATGATTGAAAATGATTTTTAAAATTTTATTTTATCATATTGGAGTTAGAATGATATTTTAGAACTTTTAAAATCGAATTAAGAGTTAATTTGTGAAAATTGAATATTTTAATATTTAATAATCGACTAGTGAAAATAGTCAATTTTTGAACAGTCTCAGAATTGAACGAAACCAGTTCCATTGGATCCGTAATAGTTAGTTATTACTGGATTTCAAATTTCGTGTCAATCGGAGTTATCGTTTGATCGTGGCAGCTCGAAACGCATCGATTTATTTTTAATTTTAATTTGGCGAGTTAAAATAGCCATTTTTCAAAAAGTCTCGGATTTCGACGAAACCAGTTTCATCGGATCCGTAATGTGATATTATTGTAAGGTTTCAAATTTCAAGTCAATTGGATTTACCGTTTGTCCGGTACAAATTAAAACGCCTAGAAAATCGCTTAAATCGGTTTAATTCAAATTGAGCGTTTATAGCCATAACTCGCACATACTTCCGAATTAGCTTCCGAAACCTGTTCCATTGTGTCCGGAACGCGGGATAAACCCTAGGTACGTCAGTTTCGACGCCTAAATCGGAGTTTGGAATTTTCGGATGAATAGTGTCGTTCGATTCTCTATAAATACACCACCACTCTTCATAATTTTATAAAAAAACAAACAAAACCCTAAGTGTAAACTGCAGCCGCCACCCTAGGTATGCACGGCCAGAAATGCACGAAACTTTTCCTTTTTGATCTCTCAATCCATCAAGTTTTGGCTAAAACTTTCAACATGAAAGATGTAGAGCACATCGAGATCCTGAAATTCAACGGGTATGATCGCAAATAGCTTCACGAATCAACGGGAATTCATGTTCAAAGGTAGGTCGTTCGGCCTTGAAATGCGAGCCAAGATGAAGGCCGAGCTCTGCAAAATTATGGCCGAGTGTAGCTAGTGGTATGGCCTTCGACATGGTGGTGATGTGATCGAGTATAGGCGAGTGATTGAGGCGTAAATTTGAACCCTAAATTTTTGTGTATGGGTTCTCTTGCATGAATGGGTTACTGGAAGCAACGTGAGGGGTTTGGGAAGAAGCTAGGTGCGGCTCTGATGCAGGGAGTGTGATCTAACGGCCTGGAATGGTTTGAGTTTAAAAAATAAAATAAAAAGTTGTTGTAAATTGTGAATAAAAATTTGTATAAACTTCAAATATTCATATCTTTTTCATACGAGGTCAAAAATGCGCGAAACCAGTTGCGTTGGAATCGTATGGACGAGCACTACACGATGGAGTTGGTTTGGAGTCGTTTGGAGTTAGTGAGAATTTTGGGTAAAATTAAACGTCCGTTTAATTTTATTCGAAATAAATCGCTAAAACGGAAATTAAAACCAAGGTGAGAACTTCTCACTCAATCGAATAGGTTTCGATTTTATTTTAAATAGTTAGATTTAAAATATTTGAATGCATGTTTGAATGATGATTGTATATATTGATTGTTAAAATAGACATTATACGCCGTTAGTAAGCGGATGTTATTTAATAAAAACATATACCGCGAATATTTCATAAACAGTGAAATTGGTATTATATATAATATCAATATATATATATATTGGCATATGTATATATTGCAGTTGATTGATTTCCCGTATTTTTAGCGGATGAGACCCTATTGCGCCGTTATTAAGCGGATAATATTTATTAAAAACATATACCGCGATAATTTCGTACTGGAACGAAATTGGTATTGTGCTAATGTTTGTGGATGCAGGAAAACAGGTTGGAGGGATCCAACTGGATTCCTCAACAGTTTTTATTTGATTTCAGATATTTCGATATTTGACGGATTATCATATTGATATATGATATCGTTGTTGTCGTGATTGACTATTTGGTGTGTAGCATCATTGGACCAAATTTTGAAACTTTAAAATGATTTTTAAAGTGATTTTTGAAAATATACTATAATTTGGAATTGATCCATTATAAATAAATAAACGTTATAATTTTTAAAGTTATAAAAAATTATGATTTTTGAGAAATACGGTTAAAGTAGATTTTTGAGAAATATGGATTAATGATTTTATAAAAGAGTTTAAATTGGGATTCTGAACTTGTTATAAAAAGTTTAAATATAGGATTTATAAAATTTGATTATTTTATAAATCAAAATGGTGAAGTTTTTAAAGGAATTTAAAGGCGTTTTAAAGAATAATATAATTTGATTTATATTAAGAGATTTATAAATGGATATTTATAAATAGAAATATAGACATTATAAAACGAGTTTTTATAAGTATTTGAATGAAGTGAAAATGAATTTCATAAATGAATGAAATTTATAGAATTATAAACTGTGAAGTTATAAATAAAATTTATAAATAGTAAGATTTATAAATTGGTGAAGTTAATTGAGGAATAGATTTGGGTGAATAATTGAATCTTATAAGTTATAAGATTTAAAATTATGAAGTTCAAAGGAACGATTTTTGCAAACAAATAGATTATAAGTGTTTAACTTATAATATGAACTTTTAGTTTATAATTGAGTTATAAACTGGAATAGGTTAATAAAGGAATTTATAAAAAGGAAGTTTTTATAAAATAAATAGAAATGGAATTTATGAACGTTGTTTTATAAATTCACAAACAACTTATTTTGGTAAGTGAAGTGTTGTAACTTATTTAATGGAGTTATAGGCACGTTCTAGACTGTGAATAATCCTTTAAAATAAAGTGTATAGAATTGATGAAATTTGTTAACGTAGTATATTCACGTTTTTGAATAGTGAATAACGTGTTAAAGAAATTGTTTAGAATGTGATATTTTAAACAGAATTAAAACGATCTAACGATGTTTTAAAAGGTGTTGAGATTCGAAACCATAGATTTCAACATTCATTGTTGAAATAGACGTTTACGAGAAATAAAAGGAAATGGTGGACTATAACACTGTTGTTATAGTAAATGATTTCCGAAAGGAAATGTTTGTATAGTATTGGGATTTATATATCTATTTTAAATTCGAATCCCTATACTAGTGATTTTGGGTTGTCGTAACGATGTTTTACGCAACATTCGTTTTGGCCCAAATAAATATGTTTAAGTGAATGATTTCCTTAAAGAATGAAATATATACTTAATTCGATTTAAGTATATTAAATATTTTCCAAGGTTGAAAATAAAAAGATTTGTGAATTACTTATGAATAAATAAGTATGGAAGTGTTTTCCAATATGAAGTGATATTTAGAATTCATCTTTTTGAAGATAAATTGAAAAGGAATATTGAAATGAATAATTGGAATCGAATATTCATAGATATTTTGGATTATAAATTCACTATGGAATTTATAAAAGAAAGTGGGATTTGTTTAGAAAAATAAATATTGATTTATTTTTGAAGTGTGAAAATTATATATCTTGTAAAGATATTTTGGAAAGTAAATAATTTGGAAAATTATTTGGAATCTGGTGATGTGTGCATATCCATTGATAGTTCAATAATCGACTATCAATATTTTCCCTTTTGAATGGGTATTTGATGTGAATTGATTGAATTTGAATGCCACACTTATTTTTGAATAAGCGCTCACTATTCGGGTTAACCGGGAAAGGACCATGGGGTCGTATAACCCATTCTGAATATGTGATACGTCGTTGTGAATTGCATTGAAGATCGGTGTTGAAGACCGAGTATTTGTGAAAGCGATAGAATGACCTATCGATTGTGTCTGCACTGGGTAGCTCCTGGTATAGAGATTCCTTAAGTGATGGGAAATTCGATCGGGATTGTGAATACCCGGATTGCAAGGGCTTCGTAAGAAGTGCCTTCGGTTTTGTTCGAGCCCGGAACAGGCTTGTATGGATTGTATGCCTGACATTACAAGTTGAGATATAAAGCCGATTTCTTTCAAATATATTTCTGTTGGTGGTGGAGAATTTATTCTTTTAGCTTAACACCCTTCTCTGAGACGTACGAGCTCAGAGGTTATATAGTTGAAGTTATCAGCGATATATTCCCAATTTGGTAATGTGACATGCTGAGTGATGCTGAAATGATCATTGTGTTGATTATTTGTGATAGGATCATTTGTTTGATCGTCTATCTTGATGATCATTGTGTTGATCATTTGTTAACCCAAAGCATGGCTTTTGTATAAAGTATGTTTTTGTGGACGTGAATTCGTCGAGCCTCACAACCCGGTAATGGTCGAAACAGGAATTGTGCGGCAAAGTTTTCAGGGATAACTTCCCTAAGGTATGACCATTCCTTCTGGAAAAGGGTAGTATCATGGTATGGAGCCCAGATACTTACTCATGTTGAAACACTTATTATTATGGTGTGATGTTGGTTAGAGAGCGCTCTCGTTTAAAGGTCCCAAAGGATCGGGGGTGGCATATCTGAGGGTTTGTAATATTCCTTGGGAAAAGGAATTCCCGGCTTTGTTTGGCAGAGGACAGTGGTTCTCGGGGCGTCCAGCCAGAGGCGTTTCCATGTGGCAATGGGAAGTTCCTTGGCCTGACCATTTGTTGGAAAAATCCATTCTCCAAATACGAAACTTGTACGGTATTAGTTGTAGAACCTATCATTCACTTATGGTGTCGCAACACTGTTTGGATGATAGCTATAGTAGGCATACGATAATGGTCGTATGTTGGCTAAGATTTATATTCTACTTTCGAAATAATTTCCTACACTATGCACTAGTAATAATATCAAATGTTATTTTAAATGCGTATCAAGCATCTTTGACTATCATAAGGAGAAATCTCCTCCGATTCTGCGTTTGCATGTGTGTGTGTGCGGGAGGCCTTATGGTAGTCTCATTTTTAAAAGCATTGCGAATTGAATTTAAAAATATTCTTCTATTTTGATTTTAAAGATAAATAAACTGTTTTGAGTTCTCACACCAGTCACATGACTGACTCGGAGTTTATTGTTTTCCTTCCTAAACTCTGGGTGCCCACCAATTTCCACACGGGCAGTCAAGAGTTAGGTTTATCAGGATATTCTGGATATTCAGGAGTTGCAGGAGGCAAGCTGGATGGCATGGCGTATTACTAGTTTATATAGTTTTTTTTCCGCTGCACTGTTTGTTGTTGTATGATGTTGTACACTCTGATGATATGATGTAATGAAATGTAATGTAATAACTGATATAGTTCTTTGTTTAAAAGATTATTCATTTATTATTATATGTTGTTCCGCTGCGAATTGTGAGATTCTGTTGTTGTTCAGTTGTTTCCTTTCTGTCCATTCTCTATTTTAAAATTTTCTGTTTTCTTTCCTCTCCATTTTTCTATCTCCTATCTCTCTTTTTCTCTTCTCTTTTCTTAAATTCTTTTTAAAACCCATAACATTCCGTGTTTTCGGCCTTCGATTTCTCGGCAGTCGATAAAGTGAGTATCGATGTTGAATTTTCGAAAGTCGAAAATTTTCGGGGTGTTACAAATTTGAACTGTGAATGAAAAAAAAATGTGAATGGGATTGGTTGTAAATAAATGAAAGTATGGATATAAATAAATTTATGACTTATAGAACTTAGAAATGGAATTGTAAGTGAATTAAATATAAAGTGGAGTTGGTTGGAACTGGATTACAATAGAAATGATTTAAGTTGCAAATAAAATCCAATATGAATATAACGAGTTAATCGTGCTTGGATATTATCTTAATAAATTGAGAATGTGAATTAAAATTCAAATGGATCGAATTAATGATATACAAGCATGAAAGGTTGTTGAGCTTAATTAAAAAATTGGCGAGTATGAAATAGATGGATTTTAAAATCGATTAAATTTGATATGAGTTTGTTTCGATTGGAAATGGTTAGTGATATACAAAACATAAATTGTGTCGAGCTAAATAAAATGGGTTCGTATGGAACATATGCACTATGAAATAAAATACCGTGTAAGATAAAATAGAAATGAATTAAAAATGAATTGAGTTGGAGATCAATTTAAAATTTTCTATAAAACTTAAGAAATAAAAATTCTATGAACTGGTAAATGTAAATAAAATTGATTTTGAAATCAATTGAATTGAATATGAGCTTGTTTGAACTAGATATGAATTGAAATTGTATGGAATTGGATCAAAATAAAAATGATTTGAGATGAAAACAAATCCAATTGAAGCATGAATTGAATAACCTTCTTATTAATAAATTCAATAATGAAATGGTCATGTGAATTAAAGTTTAAAAATGTATAAAAGAATAGACTAATCTGATAAATTAATAAAATGGTTGGGATTTGACCCAAGGAAAATCAAATCAAAGATTTGAAGGGAAGTTGGTTGAATAAAATAAACTTAAGTTATTGGGTGGAATAGTTTAAAGAAAATAAATAACTTTAGTAAATTGTGAGATGGTTATTTAATATATTGGTTGTCGAGTATAATAAAATGGTTTGGAATCAAACCTTTTTGGATATGAAAGAAAATGCAGTGAAAGTTTGTGAATAAATTAAAATGGGATGGGATTGTGTAAATTGAGTTGGAATCAATTTAAATGGCTATAAGCTTAAGTAATTATTTATTCACATTAATATTGTCGAATTGCATTAGTAAATTGGTCATTTGACGTAAACGGAAGTTAACAAAATTATATGAATCAATAGCATTTTAATAAATTGATTTTTGCATCAATTGGAATGAATATGAGTTCGTTTCATTTAAAAATGAATAAAATGGAATAGTATGTGATTTGAATGCAAACAATTTAAAACTAGTGTCGAAACCTTGCATATGTACTTATGAATGTATATCGCATGCATTACTTATGAAATATATGTGTTAGTTATTTGAATATAAGTTAAATGTTAATAAATTGCATATATTTAGTACTTAAATATTTAAATTGAGTAAGTACAGGTTCAGGGAAGCCATTTGGCTGGATTGGATCGCGCTAAATGCTAAAATAAATAAGCCGCTTGCTTAAAAATGCTAAATAAGGTATACCTACGCAATAAAATAGGAAATATGAACTGTTTTTGGTTTTTCCAACCGTGTGGCCCGATGTATATATATTTATATCTTTTGTCAAATTGCAAAAGCTCCTCCGTACAAAGGAGACTCTACCA
Organism: Allium cepa; assembly: GCA_030765085.1. Taxonomy (NCBI): domain Eukaryota; kingdom Viridiplantae; phylum Streptophyta; class Magnoliopsida; order Asparagales; family Amaryllidaceae; genus Allium; species Allium cepa. The sequence goes on along the minus strand of CM060945.1, from coordinate 873,149,655 downwards.
AAAAAATTCAGAAATTTTGGGAGTTAGATAAATTTTTGAAAATTTTTGGGAAAATTTTAGTTAACAACAAACGATTTCAAACTGGAAATTGAAGCAAATTAGTGAATGAAACTACTATAAAATTATAATATGAATCAGATAAATGGAAGATAAAATTAAATATACAGAGTTGAAGATAAATTGAATTCAGATAGAAATGAAAGAACCAATTTGAATAGAAATAGAAATAAACTAAAGTGGTAAGGTGAAAATAAATAAAGAAACATACAAAATGCTTATACTAAACTTAAGAAAGGAATGTGAACTCTTAATTGGAAATTGATATTACAAATATATTCTAAGTTAATATTTGGTCGTATAGATATTGAAATTCTGCAAAAAGTCAGTAAAATGTTTTGAATGTTGTGATTGGATATTATTGCTAAATAAGATATGCAGGTATTATAAAGGAAAGGAAAATTGGTTTTGATTTCAGAAGATAAATTTGAAATGCTCGACAAAAAGGTATGTGTATAAATTTCTGTGAAATTTGATTGGATTTTTGATCGAGCCACTTAGATTTTTGTTTTCTTTTGGAATTTGGGATCCCGTAGAGGCCTTTTGTAGTTGTACCGAGCTAGCCGCGCAAAGGAGATGCTAGCGAAATTTTTCGGAAATTTAAGGAGTTAGAAAAATTGTGACAAAATTTTGGTAATTCAAAATTTGGTTTTAAATTGAAATTTGAATGATTGAGTAAATAATATTGTTTGAAAACTATGGGAGAGTTGAGAAGTTAATAAAAATGATAGTGGGTCTATAATAAAAGATATGTATGACAAGTTAATTAAACTGTTTGGTTTTGGAAAATAGTATCAGGTATTGGACCATTTTTCCTAATTAGTAACTTCGGGGACGAAATTCTTTTAAGGGGGAAGGAATGTGACGACCCAGAATTTTTAAACAAATGAAATCGGAATATTTAATTGATTTTTAATATCTAAAAGTTAATTTTTAACTTAAATTTCAAATATCAATATTTATTGGATAATTAATTATTAAATTTAATTATCGGAATTGGGTAAATTATTAGATCGGGAGTTTTAAGCCTGTTAAAAATAATTTAAAGGCTTAGAAAATTCAAATTGATAATATTGAAGATGATAGAACTTTCAAAATGGGATTTGAAAGTAATATGTTTAGTTTTGAAAATTTTATCATTTTAATTTGAATTTAAAAATAGCCTTCCGAGGCACAGTCTCGGAATTCAACGAAACTAGTTCCATTGGGTCCGTAATATTGAATTATTATCGGATTTCAAATTTCGTATTGATCGGAGTTAGTGTGTGAGTGTACTATATATAAACGCGCTGAAAATTTAATTGATAATAATCTAATGAAATTTAATTTAATTAGTCAAGCTTCTTGTATATGCCACTTCGCTTAACTTAAAATCGTGTTTCCTCCCGTTCTCTTTTAACATGGCAAGCAGATAAACTAAAACAAAAATCTTCGTTCAGAGAAAAAAAAAAGCAAAGCAAAACCCCTCTTTCCTTGTTCGAACACAAGTTAATGGCCGAATCCCCTTTTCGTTTCCAAAATCAATCTCGCTCCTTAAAAAAATGGAACTACAATCGAATAAAGACGCGATTATCATGCTTTGCTCTGGATGATAAGCGCGAGGCTCAATAGCGGGTGTGGTCGGCTGTTGGCTAGGGTTCGATCAGTGAAGGTGGAAGCGTAGTCGAATCGCATGGGGGAAGGCGATAGGTCGAGAGCAGCTACTCTCTGGAACACGAGCGATGATTGATGGGTGCGATCAATCTGGGTGAGTTAGGGCTTGGTGGATGGGTTCTTCGATCGCAGATTTGGGAGGCGGCAGAGCATCGCGAAACAAGGATGAGCGACATGCTGGGGAAGACTCGCGAACTCGCGTGCATGGAGGAAGGTCAGGGTTTTAACCGTTAGGTATCTATTCTTGTTTATAATTTAGTATGGACTAAAAATTTGTATATATACTAAAGAAAAGGGATAAATAAAAAGTTCTAAAAAAATGAAAAAAAAAGATGGGAAGTTTTTACAGTATGGGGAAATTATTGTTTGATATTTATAGTAAGTTATAAAATTTCTGTCTTAGTTTAAGAGTAATAAATAGGTAGATAAACAGAAAATATATATATTTATAGATAAGGTTTGAAAAAAAAATTAGGAATTTGAAAATATTTGAGGGTTTATGTGAAAATAGATTTTTTGAAATCTATAATTGATTATAGAAGTATATATATGTAGTTTCAAGGGAGAAATAAATATACATTTTCACATTTCAAGGCTATTAGTTATTTTTAAAATAATGTATTATGGTGACTAATCTATTTAATAAACTTATTTAATTATTTTAGTCACTAAAATATTTTATTAAAAGCAAATTTGTTTAACGTTTAATTATTAGTTTAAAACAAAAATTTTAGTTTAGGTTAAATAAATAAATGCCAATTGATTGTTCGATTAGTTTGAATATTAATAAAATCACATAATATTTATTCAAGGTTTGAAATCTGAAAAGAAACAGGCTGTTCAGGGATGGACTGCAAAACAAAAATCAAAGGTGAGTTAATCTCACTCGGTTGAATTTAAATTTAAATGATTGAATTTAAATAATTGTTTGGATTGTTGAATTAATTGATGTGCTATAGTATGGTATATTTTGGAATTGGTATTTATGTTGTGCTAACGACTGTGGATGCAGGGAAAACAGGTTGGAGGGATCCAACTGGATCCCTCAACATTTATTTAAATTATTTGGCATTCTCTGTTGTGCTTATTTGATATTCTATGATGAGTTATTGGAATATTAATGTTATGGTTTGATGGATATATTTGGGTATAATGAATTACCAAAAATACATAAATTTGATTTTGGAAAGAAAATAAAAGAAATAAATTTGTAAGTAAAATATTTATAGAAATTTGAATAAATTTAAGAATGAATTGGAAAGAAATAAAGTGCCTTTAAAATTCTAATAAATAAATCTTGAGTATAGAAAGCGAAATTTTGAATAATTAGAAGATTAATGAATTTTAAACTTCGGTATTATTATTTTAAAAGAACAAAACATTTATTTAAAATTTAAGATTTAAATTATTGAAAAGAATAAAGAAGAAATTGGGAATAACCTGAAATTTGTATATTTTGGTTAAAAAGGGTTGAAATCAAACGGAAAATAATAATAATAAAGTCCATAACTAATGAATTTTGAAATGAACTGATAAGTAAAGAAATTTATCTCAAATGCAATAAATTGGAAATCAATTTGGGAAATTGATTTAAGTAATTGAGATTGGAAATTCTCCTTGAATAACCAAGTACGTTTTCAAAGTAAATTTTTAAATATAAATTAAAGGTTTTAAAGTTGTTTTAAAAAGTAAGTTTTGGAAATTTTATTATCTCTAAATATTTAAATCCTAAAGTAAGTATTTTCTTTTAATCTATTATAGCAGTAATTATTTAAAGAGTGTCTTAGAATTTTGTTTTTAAAAGTGAAATTAAGTTTTATATTTTATTAATAACCTTATTTTCAAATATTCATATAGTATGTATTTTTAACAAATTATTGAAGTAGTATTAACTTAAATGTTTTAAAGTATATTTCAAAGTAAGCGTTTTAAATTATTTTAAAAATCTAAAATTTTGTGCTTGGTGATTTCAGAGGAGATAGAAAATATTTGGGAAAGTTTATTCTGAAAAAGAAAGATGGTTTTGAAACTGTTTTCAAGGGTTGAAAATAGAAATATACCTTGTGAAGATATTTTGAGGTCAATAAATAAATTCGGAAATTATTTATTGGTTTATGGATGTTTGTGAATATTAATTGATAATTAAATAACCGACTATCAATATTGGCCAAATATGTTGATCGTTTCGATGAGACCGGGATCGGGATTTATTTCTCGAAAACCACTTCGATTCGGTTTGTACGTTTCCGTGGAAAAACGAGTTTGGATTTGAAGATGGAGCAGTGAAGTGCAAGGGCTAATCGCTACTAATCCTGAGGATATTTCCGAAATGGATGTAGTAGGAATAGTGCCTTCGGTTCCGTTCGAACCCGGGACCGACTTGTATGGATGAATGCTTTCGGAACGTCGTCAGGTAGACGATGGGCATTCTAAGGGATATGTTCTAAAAAGGTAACGCTTAGCCTCAAGCCTCATCAACCGGGAATGACTGAAAATCAGAGGTTATGCGGCAAGGCTAGGTGGGTAGCACCCAAGCAGGATGAGGTCATCCCTGTCTAGATGTCCCTTTTTATTTCGGCTTAGTGGGCGGTTGCTGATCCCAACCGCGGGGTGATCTCATTCAGGATTATCCAGTAAGGGGTAGTCCCGGTCTTATGTTGCAGGGGAGCGGGCGTACTCCTCGGTACCGTGATCTAGGCCATGTACTGTGACAGGTGGTACCCCAGTGCCTAATCATTAGTTGGAAATCCATTCTCCCTACGAGCCTTACACGAGTTTTGTTTGTATTACCACTCTATGGCTAGTAGCTGGAATTTAATCATGTAACAATTTCGGCTATTTTATAAGTATTTGTATATAGAACCTATTATAATATCAAAGGATTTCTATAAAAAGTGTTTAGCTATCGTAAGGTAAAAACCCGACATGTTTATTTGTGGCGTGGTCTTACGAAATGCTTTTGTTTTCAAAGGATTTTTGAAACTTTAATAATCAATTGTGTGTGATTCTCTCATGCTGGTATTCCAGACTGACTCGGGTGTTATTTAACTGTAATGCTCAAGTCAGACCGAGTATTATAGGATACAGGATATGATGTTGTGGAGCTCAGGAGACAAACTGGATGACGATACGTACTTTCGTACTTGTTTTGTATATGTATTCCGCTGTGTTAAGTAGTTTTGTATCCAGTTGTATGTTATTGATGTTGAGCTGTGATTGATGTACTCTGATGATGTAATATATAAACAGATATATATATTTGTTTTGTGTAAAGATCATTTATTATCTATTATATTTTATTCCGCTGCGATGGTTAGATTCTTTTGTTGTTTTGTATTTTATTCTTCTACCTCTTCTTCTTTAACCTAAATGGTTCGTATTTCTGTGCAACTTGAGTTGATTTAGGTAGAATAGTGTTGACTCAAGGGGTACGGATTTGCGGGTCGTTACAATAGGAATATTTTAACAATAAACACAAATAAGAAGTATTTTGTCAACCAGCGTAACTATGATAATTAGCTTAAATTAATTCATGTTTCACATTTTAGGTTCTAAGTGATAGTAATCAACATAGCAATAATTTTCATGTTTTGTGGTCTACTAAACAACTTATCATATTTCAGGGTCAATCATATTACTCTTTCACTGTTTTAAGTTTCATAACAAAGTAACTAAATGCCTAAGTACAAGCAAGTGTACCTAAATGCAATAACATGAGTACGAGTAACTAATTTAGGAATTCAGACCAATATATATACTGTAGCAACTAACTTCACAATCTAATGTTAACCCTATCAACTGTATCATGAATACAGGTTACCAAATTATCTCAGTCACCAAATTTAGGTGTTCATGGTCTTAAGTTCAGAACATGTCATAGCAACCAAGTTATATGCCTTTAAACATAAGTACATGCTATTGCATAGATTAAAAACTATAATACTTACTGCTATTTACCTTTAAACATAAAACATGCCATATTGCAAAACCCAGAGACATGTTATTACTAAGTTCAGGATTTCTATTTCTTCTACTAGATAAAATAAACTAACCATATTTATCTAGTTCTATTTTGAGTAGCAGCATAGATTTTTCCATACATTGTGTTATGACCAAGCAACTCAGCATATCATTCAAAACAAGTGAACAAGCTAATAAATGTATTCCCAAAATAAATCACACGACAACTGAAATAACATGTAACCATGGTGCAACGACATAGGTGCATAGGCAATTGATATGAACATATAAGGCATCACATATATGCAGTAATACAGGGTAAAGGACCTGAATCAATTAAGATATGTAACAAGATTCTTGAATTCAAAATAAACACATGGTATGGATCAGTTTCAAGTTCATAAATGTTGCTGCCAATACAGTCCAAACAAAATGCAAAGTAAACCCGATGAAGGTTGTATTTTAAGGTCCTTATTATCTCTCCTTTTATCAAGGCCATGATACCAAAAGATTAAGTGGAAACCAAAGATAGTTCTCCTCGATTGCCAGTTATGTACAGATCGGCTATGGATGTCGGTAAATTTTGTCCGAGTCAAGATCAAGCTACGATTGACAAGAAATGACAAGCAAAGTTGAGAAAACCCACGTTCCAAATTTCAAGTCAATCCGAGGTTATATGCTCAAGATATGATCGATGCAAGCCAAGGGAATCAATTCGTTCGCCTCTATTTATTCGTATCCATCAAGCTTCATCTATTTGTATCCATCAATTGCCTCCATCTATTCGCATCCATCAAGCTTCATCTGTTCATATCAATCAATTGCCTCCATTTGTTCGCATTCATCAAGCTTCAGCTGTCCGTACCCATCAATTGCCTCTATATGTTTGCATCCATCAAGCTTCATCATTTCGTAACCATCGATTGCCTCCATCCATTCGTAGCCATATGTTCGCATCCATCAAGCTTCATCTGTTCGTAACCATCAATTATCTGTTGTTCATATCCATCACGTACACCCAATTTCATATCCATCAATTGGAATCAATTCGTATCGATCCCAAACATAAAACGATTGATACGAAATGGTCTCATATGTAAGCTATTAAACGATCGATACGAACAGTGCAACGATGATCGATACGAACAGTGCAACGACGATCGATATGGATAGTGCAACAATGATCGATACGAACAGTACAATGATGATCGATACGAACGGTGCAACGATGATCGATGCGAACTGTGCAACGATGATCGATGCGAACAAGGAAGAGGTGATCGATGCGAACAAGATACATTCCAATGAAAGAATTAGTCACTCGGCATGAAAAGTGGATCGATCCGAGGAGTTAGCGCCATGTCAACTTGCAAGCACGTGGCCAAAAAACGATACAAACAGATCGATACGAAGGGGATTGATACGAACTAAACAGCCTACATAAAACCCAAACTTACATCGATCATAACTCACAATCTACAAGTCCAAATTCCACCAAATTTTCATAGAAGCTTGCGTACAACCTAAAGAGTGTTCATGATCAATCTCGACTCGATTCGACAAGATCTTGATCGAAATGAAATTCATTCTTATCGATCATGGATCGAGTCGAAATCACCTGGGATCGATCGAGTCGGCCTATGCACATGCAAGAAGAGGTCTTCCGAGATCTGAACGTGATATTTGCAGCATACGCCTATATATAGCATCCCAAGAGCTTCGGAAAAGAGGATCTTCTAGTTCTTCAATGTTGCTACTCTGCTGGAATCGTCACTACATTTCAATTGTACCGCTGTAATCAGTTGTAACTCATTGTAACCGGCGAAAAAAAATCAATAAAGCAGCAACCTTTCAAAGTGGACGTAGGTTACAATGCTGAACCACTATAAATCATTTGTTTCTACTGCTTTTCTTTGACATTTTGAGTGTTCTTGATATTTGTGTTCTCTACATACTTGCTATCTGAGATCTATGATTATGAATGGGTGCTTTCGTCGACAATTGGGTGTTTGTGACAATTTTTGGCGAAAACAGTCCTCAATATTCAAATTACAAAGTAAATAATCGAATTTTGAAATAAACCAACACAACTAATTTATACTTGAATGTCCTTCAATATTACTAAAAATATAACACAGCAAGTGGCAAAATGACACAGCAGGAGCTTTGCCTTAGATTCATTAGTTTTCAAGCTCCGCTATGCAAGAACAAAACAACTGTCTAATTCTAAAATATCACAGCAACCATTTTCATTTCATAATCAATAATTCAAGCCAAACTTTTTATCAAATCCACTACATACATATTATTGCTCAATTTCAAAAATCATATACATATAGGATAAATTTCAACTCATAACATTTCTTAAAATATTATCTAACTTCAAAATAACTTTTTCAAACTATCTTCTTTACAAAAATATTATACACTTAAAAAAAAATTCTGAAAATATTTTATTGCTCAAAACACTATGTTTGAATATCTCGTTCTAGTGTTTAGAAATTCAAATCGATAACGTTGATTAGGCGCATTGACCGAATTCCTTAAAACACTCAATGGATAATTTAACACAAAATTATTTTCTATAAGATAATATGTATATCTTTTAATACCTTACGCCTATTCAAAATATTTTCTTGCTAATAAATAACAAACAATCAAATTTTCACCCATATATATTTCTTTTATCAAAAATATTTTAATTTAAATAGATGCTTGCTTTAATTAAAGTTTGTTTTCAATTAATTTATTCACTGTGACAACATATCACATGACAATCAAAGTTCGAATCATGCTATGCAAGTTTCAAACTTGTGACCTCTCGCATCAAAGCCGAATCACTTAACCACTGGGACAATGGTGTTTGTCTTCAATCAATCTTATTATTATCATAAAAATAATTTACTGATAACAATTCCATGGCACACACATTCATCAATATATATACCTCAAGAAAACATCAAATTTTAAATTAATTTTAAGATTTAATTAATTTTACCTATGAATCAAAACTTCATATTATACAATTTTAATTTCTCAATATTTCTTGCGGTAATTATACTACTTAAGACACTGCATGTTCTTATTGTTATCATGGAGCAGTTTTCATCTCTCAATAATGATTTCTACCCAATATTAATTTTGCACAATCATTTACAATTTTAAAATAACCAAGCATCTATCAACCATATATCATATTTTATTCATTAAATATATTTTCCAATTTCAATTTAATTAAATACATATTATTTATCATTCTATATTTTATAACTATTATTTGCTTAGACTTTTTTCTCCCAGCGATTCTGTTTTGTAGAAACCACTGGCTTTTATTAATAATTGGGTTCGTCCTGATTCAAATGGGATTATAAATCCTTTTAGTTATAATGTCTTATTCAATTTCATAATTTTAAACTAAGTATAAACAAAAACAAACATTGACGCAAACAACATACATGGCAATCAAATAAACAAACAGTCGCCTTTAGATGAAAGCTATCTTCTAGCTTTTGCTATGCAACTTTGATCACTAACATATCAGGATATAACAATATTCAATTCTATGCCATCTAAGGTCTCATTTATGTTGTCCATTAATTCCCACCCTTTATAGAAGTGAGATCCAACTTTAGAATCATTTTCATAAAAATAATTTGTAAATTGCTTCGAAAATTTCTACAAATATGTCCCAATGATTATTCCCAAAAATCATTTATATCTATACCCTAATAGGAGTATAAATACTAATTCTACCGTGCACACCCAAGGGATGAGACTCTAAGTCATCTAGGTTTATATCTCGACTCTATATCAATTTATATTATATAATGTTTAAACACAGCTCTGATACCAAGCTGTAATGATCCCACCGCTATACCCATATTATTAAAGAACATTACAAGTAATGTCGCTTAATAATATGGAGAATACGGCTGGTTAAGGGAGACCGAATGTGAATATATCGTTGGATTAACGTTGACACATCTCTATTACCTTTCTGAAGATCTAAACTAAAAATTTGATGTGTGCATTATTAATACAAAGTAATAAACACATCGATTTAAAATATTCAAAACAATATGTAATATAAACAAATCAGAATCGGAGTCACAGATCGTAGCGAAATAACATACATCATATACATAATAGAATGTAAGCTTACAAAATATCGGTATTAGATACACATGAATATATACATCGTATCCAAAATATCGTATCAGGTACAAAGTGCTCAAAAAATAGACATGACCGGTCAACCTAAGTGTCAATATATATAATAATGAAGTAAACTGAAATAGTCAAATAGTGTACTCCTATGCTAGCACGAAATTCATAAGTCAATCAGTCCCTGTACCTATAGATATTCGGCCTGACCTGACTATTATAACAATAAATGTGTCATACTATATCTAATAAAAAGGTGAGATACCGATATAATAAATGTATGCCTTAAATAATAAGCCATAATAAAAATGTGACGACCGCCCATGACTCCTGCACCAAATAAGGAAATAGTGCGCTGAAAAGTGTGCCAGGCCGCCATGGACGATCATCAAGGTAAGGTAAACACAGAATAGTCTATCGTATTACTCACAGCGCATGGATAAAATACAATAGAAAAGTATACATAGTGAAGCTCCATAGAATAGAGTCTCATCATATAAACCCATAATAGTTTGGTACAACAATCTGAAAAGCCAATACAACAAGCCTCACTACATATCACTCAGAGTAGATACAAACAGCGGAACATCCAGTACATATAGTAAGAAAACAATATGCAAAAGCCTCCAGCTCGTCTTCGTCATCAACAGCGTTGGTCACTAAGAACAGCACCTATCACCTGCTACCTAGTCTGCCCATCCCAACATGGATGAACAGCCCAAGGTAATAAGAGTTGAACATAAAACCTTGAGTCAGACAAAAGTCCTAGTGAGCAGTAAATCAACTATCAAACATACCAGAAGAGCATAAAGGGTAAAAAGGAATAGGAATCCAACCATCCCACTCCACCTCTTTCTACAGTGATAGCCCCCAGACCCACTAAGTAGAAATAAACATAGCAAAGCAGACAATTAAAGTAAAGCAATTATCACTCGAGTCAAGGTCGATGTTTTCCAAGTACAAACCCCCAAGGCCTAAACCAAGATCAGATAAGCACCCACAAAACATCGCTCTTGAGACCGAGTGATGATACAACCAAAGCATCCAAACATCCATGACTCTGGCTATCACTGTTATCATTGCCTCGATATCACCGTTAATTGAATGACCGGCTCATTATTTCATCCGTCCGTCAAGGGCTAATGGTAACCCCGGTTCTAGACATAACTCCGCATGTCATCGTGACCCGTGCCTAGGACTATCGAATCTGCCCAGAGTACTAGACCATCAACTATTCGTCTTGGGACTATCGAATCTGCCCAACGTACTCTTGCTTTGAGCATGCTGGAACCTTCAACAACGATGAGATCTCAGCCTTCTAGTCATCCTCCTCGACGACTATTTCCATACTAGCTCAAGCGCCTCTCAAGCCAACCATTATCAACAAACTCGAACCATTTCACCGAGTTATCAACATGCTTGGGGTGATCCCGTCTGGATTAAACCAAGGCTATCTCATATCATGCTTTGCTTTATCGCATCATAGCAAAGTCCCATCTCAACATCATGCTTTGCCTTATCGCATCATAGAAAAATCCTATCTCAACATCATGATTTGCCTCATCGCATCATAGCAAAGTCCCATCTCAACATCATCATCAAATCTATCCATATGAGCTTTATCATCCGCTTCATATGACACGGGCAGCTTTCCTTATTCAAGAGCCTTTCCACTTAGCTTTTGAATCATCTTCGACCAACTTGTCCAAATCAAATCATCAATCAACTAATCAATCAAATCAATCATTAATCCAAGTAATCAATCATTCAAACAAGATCTAAATAAACAATCATAACAATAATGGCAATTTCGTAAATAAAGAGTCCAAATCTAACAAGCATGAATTCTAAGTAATATCTTGATGAATGAACTAGCATAGGTCAACATGTAGTAAAATGGATACCAAAACTTTATGAACGATGGATCTACATGCAGACTTAAGAAAAATGCATGAAATCACTATCTTTAACACACAAACAAGCCACTGATCCAATATACTCCTTTGGGTTCGTGTGAGAGATAACCACCACTCACCGAATCACCTAAACACTTCAAAAGCAACTAACTCCAGATCTGGAGAGCAAAGGATCTAGCTCGATCCACCAAAACTCTGCTTCAAACGATGAAATCTCTTTTCGATGGATGGAGATCTTCAACTTTGGCTCTAGGATCTTCGATTTGATCTTCAATCTTGGATGGAAGGAAGCACTAGATTAGAGTAGAGAAAAGAAGTGAATAAGTGTTGTAGTCGAGCTCTCAAAATAGCAGCACTTCGTTGCTTCAAAATCCGATGCCAAAAAGTGAGATAAGCACTTCTATTTATAGGCCAAATCGATGAGTCGTTCGCCCCCCCCCCCCCCATAAGTCGGTCACGACTTAACAAGGCACGACCTACGACTCATCAACCCCACGGCTCAAGCCTCTACGTGACCTATCTACACACACGGCTTAGCGACCCACGACTCAACATGATACGACTCACGACCCAACGACTCAACACACATACGCGGCATAGCAATGCCCCCAACGTAAGACTTTCCACGGCTCAATGACCTAACGGCTTAACCTATAACCTTAAGTCACTCGAACGACCTAACACCCTTGAGTCGGTAACTCGTTCAACCGACCCATCTCCTATACCACTATCCTTAGGTCGTTTACTAACTTAAGCCGTTAACTCCTAAGTCGTTAGTTCCCTTAAGTCGCTCATTCCTATAGGTCGGTCCAATCCTTAAGTCGCTAACTACCATAAGCCGTTAACCCTTAAGTCAGCCAAACCCCTAAGTCGCTCACTTCCTTAGGTCGTCCTAATCCTTAAGTCGTACAACCGACTTATCTACTACCTGATCTAAGCTTCCACACGACTTAACATCCGGACGACTTAACTTCTACACGACTCATCTCTGGACGACTTAAGCTCCAAACGACTTAAATTCTAAACGACTTAACAACACTAACGACCTAATGAAAACAGTTCTACGATCTTTCGATACGTAAAAATACGGGTCGTTACAAAAAATATGTCGGAGTCCATGATCATAAAAAGGCATATAAATTATATTCACCATTTTAGAAATCCATATATAACAACCATAAAACAAGCCATCTCAAAATATGCTTAAATCCAAATAATCATAATAATAAGGCATATCAAACCAAATCACCATTTCATAAGTCCATATCAAGTTTTAAATGGACTATCATCTAAAATATGGTGGTAACAATTCAAAATTCTCCAGAGCCCAAAAGAAATATCCGTCTCAAAATCTTTGAAAAAATAATCATCGTTGTAGAAATAATACGGTAGTCAACTATCAATTTAAAAACAGCGACATGGAGTCTAACAAACCAAAATAAACGGATAATAGTCTAATAAACCAAAAAGACTCGACCACGTAGTGTAATAGTCTAATCCTACAAAATAGGGAAACATTGTATACTGTACAAAAAATAAACTGATAGGTCTACATATAACACCTTCCCAAGGGTTAAAAGGGAAGCCGTGTCATACCATAACAAACCTAATCCTTCAAAATAGGTCTGCCTACCCAAATATAAGAATATCGATTTGCAGATCGATGAAAAATGAGTCATCGTTTTTTGGGGATCTATCGACGTGAAATCCGAACATCCTAAGATAGTGCAACTCTAAGTGTTAATTACTATCACTCAATTAATCACAAGAATTTAACTAACTGTCCATACTACATAGTAAATTCAAGTATTCACTTAAAGCTAGTAAATCTTACTCAAACTCTATTTAACAAATATGTAATATTGTATTATTACAGAGTTTGGTTTCGAGTGCATAGAAGCCCCCTTAGATTTTCGGTGAAAAGGAACGTAGCCTTTCCTATTTCTTTCTTTGTCGACCTTTCTCTCTCCTTCGCCCCTCTTTCACATAAAAAACAAGGTCGCCCCGCTCCTCCATTCTTATTTTCCTCTTATTCCACTGCGCCTCCTCTCTCATTTGTTGTCTTTTCACTTTACCGCGGTTGTCCACCATTCCTGGCTTGTTCACATACCAAATTTACTTCCCTCTATCGTCGTGATTTACATTGGCTATGCCTCTGTTATCATCCTCCTCAAACCATAAAGGCAACTGACCCATTTCCCCCATTTCTTTTTAGCCACTAGAATGTTATCGCCGTGATTACCATCGGCTTTACCCCTGTTTTCATCGTCCTCAACCCTATAGGTAATTGGCCCAATTTCCCATTTTCTTTTAAACCAATAAAGCGAGGTACTTTTGCTAATTGCTCTCTTTTGTGTTTTGCCTTTCCACAGCGGGCGAATACAGGTCTTCATTTCGTTGTTAGCTTTTTCATCCATTCGCTCTTCTACGGGCTTCAGGTATCTTCTTCTAACTGGGCTATCTTCTTCTGCCTGCCAAATATGTTATCACATATACATAAACCGCTTGCGCCTAATTTGCATCTTTTTTTGGTTTACTGCTTAATTTGCAATTTACGGTATACTGTCACCGATTGGGATCCTGTATTTGTTTTTTTATTGAGTTTCTCCTTACAGTTTGCTTACTACTGAACATTCGATACCAATAATAATATATCATGGGAGTTGGATGAAAAAAGCATTATATTAAAATTATGTACGTATTGCTAGACCGTTTTATGTTATGTTAGATTTGTCCTTTAAGTTTTTACAGTTACATTTATGCTGTGAGTGAACCCCAACAATCGAAGCCTCGGTTAGATTAGTCGGCTCTTTTATTTTTCTTCGGTTTGTTTATACGTAAGGAAGTTGAATTCTCATGAAGTTTCTTTCTTTTATGGACCTTGATTAAGTCCATATTTTACACGGTTCACTCTTTTTGCACTTCGGCTACATCAGTAATTTGTGATCCTTTATTTTTGAACTCCATGTTTGAATGAGAGTGCATGTTTTACTATTCTTTTTTAAGGCATTTCTATTCTTGCTAAGTATTTGTAGCTTTATCTGACCAGAACGCTAAAAATTTGTCCAGCATACTATATGTCTGACTCCTTTTTTATTTATTTAAATTGGATATTTCTATATTTAAACATCCAACTGTTCTGTTCCTAATCATTAGGTGGTCGAGCAGTTCCTTCTGTCTCGTTATTATATGTCACAACTTTGAGGTTTTTATTCTATTTCACTGTACTACTATAGTTCAATAATTATATTTTGTGTAATGCTATTGTTAGCGTCAAAATTGGTCACTAACACCCAAATGTAAATGAAAATACCAACTAACAGTCACTGATAACAGATAAAGTGTGTGTAGAGATTAATAATATGATGAACAGTTAAAATTAAAATGAAAGCAGTAAAGAACAACAAGTTTTATAGTGGTACGACTAACTTCGGCCTACGTCCACTCTAGAAGTTTCATTTTTATTGATGTTTGAATCCATTACAGTTACAAGGTGGTAGACTGGCCTTAGTCTTAGGAAATAAAAAGTCAGAGAGCAGGAGAGAAGAAGAAGACCCCCCTTTCTGAACCCCTATAAGCTGTATTTATAGGCGAATTTTGAGTTGCTGGGCTTTCTGAACGGTAAAGGCCCATTAAGAATTTCCACAGAGCCACATTCTTCTTATGCCGAACGACTTTCCACCGAGACATCTTCACCGAGCGACCCATGCCGAGCCGCCAATGCCGAGCGAGGTGCGAGGTGCGAGGTGTCGAGGTATCGAGGTGCGAGGTGTGAGGTGTCGAGGTATCGAGGTGCGAGGTATCGAGGTGTCGAGGTGCGAGGTATCGAGGTGTCGAGGTGCGAGGTATCGAGGTTTTGAGGTGTGATGCTGAGGTATCGATGTATCAAAGTGCGAGGTATCAAGGTATCGAGGTGCGAAGTATTGAGGTATCGAGGTGCGAGGTATCGAGGTGCGAGGTATCGAGGTATCGAGGTGTCGAGGTGTCGAGGTGCGAGGTATCGAGGTGTCGAGGTGCGAGGTGTCGAGGTGCAAGGTGTCGAGGTGCGAGGTATCGAGGTGTCGAGGTGCGAGGTGTCGAGGTGCGAGGTGTCGAGGTGCGAGGTGTCGAGGTGTCGAGGTGCGAGGTGTCGAGGTGTCGAGGTGCGAGGTGTCGAGGTGCGAGGTATCGAGGTGCGAGGTATCGAGGTTTCGAGGTATCGAGGTGCGAGGTATCGAGGTGCGAGGTATCGAGGTGCGACTCCTTTATGCTGAGCGGCAACCAATGCCGAACCATTTCTAATGCCGAACGATTCTTTTATGCCGAGCGGGGAGTGTAGACCGAACGAAGTACTTGTGCCGTGCATTCCCTCCATTTCTTGACCAAGTGACATATCCAAGTAAACTTCATCCTTTGAAACCAAATCCATCATACTCCAACCGCGATAGTCGTGAAGTTAGTTAGGTTGAACCCGCCTACTTATGGCTTTGACAAAAGGCGAGTTAACACTTTGCCCCCCCAAAACATGCCTTGTTAATGGAAGGTGTGTTTTATAGCACAATAAGCTGGATGTTCGTATCCTGTTAATGACCTGTAAAGAAATTAATAGCCTTATCTGACCATGAATGACTATCGTTCGGGATCGTATGTCATTCGGGGTGGTATGTGACCGTTCGAGGCCGAGTGCCGTTCACGGCGAATTGTGACCGTTCGCGGTCGGGTGCCGTTCGAGGCGAGTTATGATCGTTTGCGATCTGGTGCCATTCGAGGCGAGTTATGACCATTCGCGGTCGAGTGCCGTTCGAGGCGAGTTGTGATCGTTCGTGGTCTGGTGCCGTTCGAGGCGAATTGTGACCGTTCGTGGTCGGGTGCCGTTCGAGGCGAGTTGTGTGTGCCCGAGGGGGACTTAGTATCATTAATGTCAGATTTCACGTTCGAGTGAGTTTTTGGACTGTTTGTCGTGGCAGTTTATCGCCATCTCAGAGCATGCCTAAGGACCATTCGCGACCCCGTACATGTGTAAGTGGCTTAGCCATCATGGAATCATAAAAAGCAGATTTTCATTAAAAATAAGTCTTTCAACGTAAATGTCAAACTAAATCAAGTCCAAACATGATAAATGGAAAATAAAAGCAAAACAGGAACGTCCAAGTGCAAACACCTACATTGATGCAATTTATAGTCGTATTAGAACATGCCTGAGGATCGTTCGCGGTCCTGTACATGTGTAAATGACTTAATCGCGTTGGTGTGGAGTTTGCCTGTGACGACCGCCCATGGCTCCCGCACGAAAACAAGGGAATGGTGCGCAGAAAGGTGTGCCAGACAGCCATGGACGATAGTCAGGGTAAGATTAAACAGCGGAATCTATCGTATTACTCACAGCGCATGGACAAAATACAATAGAAAACATACATAGTGAAGCTCTATAGAACAAAAGTCTCATCATATAAACTCATAATAGTTTTATACAATCATCTGAATAGTCAATACATCAAGCCTCACTACATAACACTCAGAGTATCAAACAAACAGCGGAACATCCAGTACATATAGTAAGAAAACAATATGCAAAAGCCTCCAGCTCGTCTTCGTCATCAACAGCGTTGGTAGCCAAGAACAGCACCTATCACCTGCTACCTAGTCTGCCCATCCCAACATGGATGAACAGCCCAAGGTAATAAGAGTTGAACATAAAACCTTGAGTCAGACAACAGTCTTAGTGAGCAGTAAATTAACTATCAAACATACCAAAAGAGCATAAAGGATAAAAGGAATAGGAACTCAACCATCCCACTCCACCTCATTCTACAGTGATAGCCCCCAAACCAACTAAGCATAAACAAGTATAGCAAAGCAGACATTTAAAAATAAAGTAATTATCACTCGAGTCAAGGTCGATGTTTTCCAAATACAAACCCCCAAGGCCTAAACCAAGATCAGATAAGCACCCAGAAAACACCGCTCTTAAGGCCGAATGATGATACAACCAAACATCCATGACTCTAGCTATCACTGTTATCATCGCTTTGAATTCACCGTTAGTTGAATGACCGCCTGTCAAGGGCTAATGGTAACCCCGGTTCTAGATAAACTCCGCACGTCATCGTGACCCGTGCCTAGGACTTACCTACTCTGCCCAGAGTACTCGACCACCTACTTGTAGTCTTTTGGGTGTCCCGACCACCTACCTGTAGTCGTTTGGGCATCCCATGTACTCTTTCTTTGAATTTACTAGAACCTTCAACAACAATGAATTCCAAGCCTCCTAGTCATCCTCCTCGACGACTATTCTCATACTAGCCCAAGCTACTTCTCGAGCAATCCATTATCAACCAACTCGAACCATCCCTCGAGTTATCAACATGCTTGGAATGATCCCGTCTGGATTATGCCAAGGCTACATCACATCATGCTTCGCCTCATCTTAACATAGCAAAGCTCCATCACAACATCGTCATCATATCCGTCCATATGAGCTTCATCATCCGCTACATATGCCACAAGCAGCTTTTCTCATCCCTTAGCCTCTCCCTTAGCTTTTGAATCCTTTTCGACCATACTTGTCTAGATCCAACCATAAATCAACTAACTCTAAACAATCAATCAAGACAATCATTAATCCAAGCAATCAAATATTCAAACAAGGTTTAATAAGCAATTATACAAGGAAATGGCAATTTGGTAATTAAAGTGTCCAAATCTAATAAGCATGAATAATAGGCAAATGTCTCTACAACTTAATGAATAAACTTGCATAAGTTAACATGTAGTAAAATAGGTGTCAAAACTTCATAGATGATAGATCTACATGCATACTTAGGGAAAATGCAAGAAATCACTATCTTTAACACATAAACAAGCCACCAATCCAATATACTCCCTTGGGTCCGTGTGAGAGATAACTACCACTCACCGACTCACCTAAACACCTCAAAAGCTACTAACTTCAGATCTGGACAGCGAAGAACCAAGCTTGATCCGACAAGATTCCGCTTCAAATGATGAAATCTCTCTCGAATGGATGAAGATCTTCGACTATGGCTCTTGGATCTTCGATTTAGATGGAAGGAATCACTAGATTAGAGTGGAGAAAAGAAGTGAAGAAGTGTTGTAGTCAAGCTCTCAAAATGGCAGCACTTCGTCGCTTCAAAATCCGGTGCCAAAAAGTGAGGCGAACCCCTTCTATTTATAGGCAGAAATCCCCCTGAGTCGGCCGCCCCCATGAGTCGCCCACGACCTAAGACTCACGACCCATGACATAAGCCACTTTACGACTCAACGGCTTAACTCAAACGCGGCTCAACACATGCGCGCGACTCAACACATGCGCGCGACTCACGACTCAACGGCTTATCCCACTGCCGACCTAACACGAGAGACAACACACGACTCAACCTTATAACCCTGAGTCGTTCTCGGCCTATCAACTAAACCCCTTAACGACCTACCCACAAGGCCGACCCAACAACCATAGCGACTCATCAGCATAGCCGACCCAACTCCTATGCGACCTAACAATACATTCGACCCAGCGACTTACCATGAGTCGTTTAAAGACCTAACGACTTAAGACTTAATCATAACTCGTCCACGACCCAACTACACTAAGTCGCTCGAACGACCCTCCCACCTTAAGTCGTTAACCCGCCTGGTCCCCTATCCTGTTTAAGCCGTTAGTTCCCTTGAGCCGTTAACCCCTAAGCCTATCTTCCTTAAGTCGCTCCACGACCTAACTATCATACGACCTAACCCCTTAAGTCGGTCAACTTCCTTGGGCCGCTAACATCTATAGGTCGTTTGCTTCTCTAAGTCGGCTACCTCCTTAACTCGGCCACACTTATGAGTCTCTCAACCACTAAGTCGTAACTTCTATAAGTCGCATCACTCGACCTAAGCACTACACGACTCAACTCCGAACGACTTAAGATTAGGTTGACTCAACTCTAAACAACTTAACAACATCCACGACCTAATGCAACTATTTTACGATTTATCGACACGTGAAATACGGGTCGTTACATTCTCTCCCCCTTAGGAATTTCGCCCCCGAAATTCCTAACAAACAAGAGCAACCAAAACTATTCTGCATGCCTACCATCCATAGCAATCAACAAACCATGCATCCAATTACTAGCCTAGCATGCAGAATTCTAAGACTAGAACAAGTTACAAATTCGTGAGATGTCACGACACCTTAGGGCCATACCTCGAAGAGTTCAGGATGAGCTGCCTTCATCCTCTCTTCCTCCTCCCATGTACAGTCGTCAACATCATCACTCCATTGTACCTTGAGCAACGTAATCTCCTTCCTCCTAAGCTGTTTCGTGTCAGTTTCAACAACACGAAGCGGCTTACGAGGTCTCGTAACAACTGGATCAACCTCTAAATCTTCACAGCTATCAGCAGAAACCACCGTATTCGAGTCATGCACATACTTCCGTAGATAAGATACATGAAAAACATTATGCACACCCGCCATCTTTTCTGGTAACTCCAATCTATAAGCGAGCTTTCCAATTCGCTCGATGATCGGGAATGGTCCAACAAATCTCGGAGTCAATTTCCCTTTCTTCCCGAATCGAATAATATTCTTCAGAGGAGAAATCTTCACAAAAACCATATCATCCACGTCGAATTCCAAATCCTTACGACGCTTATCGGCATAACTTTTATGACGATCTTGGGCTGCCTTCATTCGCCGCCGAATGATCTCTATACAATCCGTAGTCTGACGAATCATTTCTGGCCCAAGTATCAGCTTTTCTCCAGTTTCCAACCAACATGTCGGAGAGTTACACGGCCTTCCATATAATGCTTCATACGGTGCCATACCAATACTTGACTGGTAACTGTTATTATATGCAAATTCCACCAAATGAAGATGATCTTCCCATGATCCCCTGAAGTCCAAAAAACATGCTCTGAGAAGATCTTCCAAAACTCGGTTGACTCTCTCGGTCTGACCATCTGTTTGGGGGTGATAAGCTGTACTCAAACACAACTCGGTTCCCAAAACTTCTTGGAAGCTCTTTCAAAATCCACTAGTGAACAATGGGTCTCGATCACTCACTATACTCTTCGGAATACCATGGAATCGAACTATCCACTTAACATAAAGCTCAGCCAACTTCGATGCAGTCCTAGTTGATCGAACATGAATGAATCTTGCACTTTTAGTCAAACGATCTACGATGACCCAAATCCCTTCATTCCCTGCCCTGGTTCTAGGTAGACCATCAATAAAATCCATCGATATCTGCTCCCACTTCCATGTAGGAACTTCCCAATGGCTGAAGCAATCCACTGGGCTTCTTCTGCTCGGCTTTTACCAACTGGCAGTTCATACATTTGGAAATAAAATTTCCAACATCCTTCTTCATACCTTTCCAGTAGTAAGTCCTTTTCATATCCCGATACATCTTATTTCCACCTGGATGAATTGTCAACTTCGAGTGATGATTTTCCCTCAGAACTTCATCTCTCAATCCATCTATATCGGGAACAACTAATCGTCCTTGCTTCCGAAGCCAACCCTCTCGATCGACTTCAAATCCTTTATCCTTTTCTGGATTCAATCCAGATTCCAAATCGCGGATAATCTTGACAATCTTATCGTCTTGCTTTTGGCTCTCGCCAATTCTTTCCACAAGTGTAGGTCTTATTGATAAGTTTGCCAACATCTCAGGTTCCAATTCACATCTAGGCCTGAAGTCAAATCCAGCCAAATACTCAAGACTCTTCCATTCCGAAAACATGGCTCCCAATCCTGCATGTCTTTGACTTAACGCATCTGCCACTGCGTTACCTTTTCCCGGAGTATAAGCTATACCAAAATCATACGATGCTAAAAACTCTAGCCATCGTTGCTGCCGAAGATTCAAATCCTTTTGGGAGAACAAATACTTCAATGACTTATGATCCGTAAACAACTCGAATCGAACTCCCAATAGATAATGTCTCCACATCTTCAGAGCAAAAACAATCGTCGCTAACTCCAAATCATGAGTCGAGTAATTCCTTTCATGCGGCTTCAGTTGCCTACTTGCATACGCAACAACTTTATCCTTTTGCATTAGCACTGTCCAAGTCTAGTACCACATGCATCGGTGTAAACCACCATCTCATCATTCCCACTCGGAATAGTCAAAACAGGAGCACTCGTTAGTCGCTCTTTCAGGATTCCGAAAGCTTGCTCACACTTTTCATCCCATCTGAACACTTGCTTCTTTTTCGTCAATCCTGTTAATGGTGCAGCTATCTTGGAAAAGTCTTTAATAAACCGACGATAATATCCTGCTAATCCAAGAAAACTTCTCACCTCAGATGCATTCTTAGGTCTAACTCAATCCTGGATTGCTGCTACCTTAGCGGGATCAACCGCTATTCCATTTCCAGAGATAACATGGCCTAAGAATCTCACTTCACTCTTCCAGAAGTGACACTTCGAAAACTTAGCCCTCAGCTGATGTTTCTGCAAGATTTTCAAAACAATGCGCAAGTGCGTCTTGTGCTCTTCTTCAGTCCTGGAATAAATCAGAATGTCATCCACGAACACAAGTACGAACTTGTTCAACTGATCTATGAATACTCTATTCATAAGATCCACAAAATATGCTGGTGCATTGGTCAATCTAAACGGCATTACCAGCCACTCATAAAAACCAGATGGTGTCCTAAAAGCAGTCTTCGGCACACTATCCTTAGCCACTCTCAACTGGTGAAATCCCGTTGCCAAATCCATCTGAGAAAACACCTTAGCTTCGTGAAGCTGATCAAACAAGTCATCTGTTCTCGGCAATGGATACTTGTTCTTCTTAGTCACCTTATTTAGCTCACGATAATCCACACACAACCCCAACGATCCATCCGCTTTGGTTGCAAACACAACTGGTGCACCCCATTCGGACACGCTACGCCGAATGAATCCTTTCCGTAAAAGGTCATCAACTTGCACCTTCAACTCTTGCTGCTCCCTAAGCGCCATCCGCCTAAGAGGCATCACAACTGGTCTGGCTCCCTCAACTAGATCGATACGAAACTCGATCTCCCTATGCGGCGGTAACCCTTTGACTTCATCAAAGACGTCTTCAAATCCATTCACAACCGGCATTGATGACAGTCCATCCCGTGGAACAACCAGCGAATACATGAAGCTCATGAAGACGCCTTCTTCATGCTTACATCGTATCACAACCTTTCGCCCTTCCACATTCCCGACTGTCACCTCCAGCCTCTCACAATCAATCCTTGCCGCATACTTCCTAAGCCAGTCCATACCCAAAATAATTCCGAACCCCGCAAAGTTCAGAACAAAGAAATCACAAACAAAAGAGCAATCATGACTCTATACAACTAGACCAAGACATACCATACACAAACATGACGAACCCCCTACTGGATTAGTCACAACCAATGGTCTATCAACAATATCCGGTTCTAAACCCAACCGGTCTACCAGATCATTACAAACAAATGAATGCGACACTCCAGTATCAAACAACACTCTAACTGGAACACCACAAATGGAAAGAGTACCTTGAACCACCACACTCTTCCCCTTTTCTTCTGCAGTAGGAGCTTTCGAAGATGATGGAACAGCCCCCAAAGCATAATCTTGCACAATCTGCTTATCTTTCCTCGGTTCTGGACAGTCCTTCTTGATATGCCCCAGCTTATCACAGTTGTAACACTTTCCCGGTACCTTGGGATTCCTACAATCTTTGGAGAGATGGCCCTTCTGCTGGCAGTTGTAGCAGGTCACTTCGCCCTTTGGCTTCTTCTAGCCATTCTTACCCTTCTGCTGTTGCTGCTTCCTCTTCTTGTTTCCACCCTGCTGTGGTTTGGACTCTTCCTTGGTCACAGCAACAACAGACCCTTCCTTAGGAAACAAACTCTCGTGCCTGAGAGCTTTCTCCACAAGCTTCTCAAATGGATCGTCCAGATGATCCACTAACTGTCTCCCAAGATAAGTGTCCAAGCCTGTCACAAACTTCTCATTCTTCTGGTAGGGAGATTCAATATACGATCTGGCATACTTGGACAAAGCTTCAAACTCCGAAACATACTCAAGAACCGATCTTCCACCTTGCTTGAGCTCCACAAATTTCTTAAACAAAACAGATCTCTAAGCCGTAGAGATGAACTTAGCTTCAAATCTAACTTGGAATTGCTCCCAAGTGATCTCTTCCTCTGGAGTATCAATAGTGATAGAACCCCACCAATCAGCAGCTCTTCCCTGAAGCTGTCTTGATGCAAGCTTCCTCTTAGTTGCATCCTCAATTCCCAAATCACCAAAGATCCTTCTACAAGCATCAATCCATCTCTGAACTTCTATGGTTGATTCTGTCCCTAAGAAAACCTTTCCTCCAAGAGCAGTATAGTCTTTGCACAACTTAGCAAAATCCACTGGTTTTGGAGCTTGAACTTGAACGCCAACATCTACTGATGATCCTGAAGTTGGTATCCTTCTCATGATCGAAGTCATCATAGCTTCGAACATTGCAGCATAGTCAGTAGCTCCCCCAACAGCACGACTTTCCCTAGCAGCTTGTCTCTCACTTCGACTCATCCTTAATATCTACAAAAAGGAATGACTTAGAACACCTTGAGAAACAACTACATAAGGAGTTCAAATACATCTAAACTACTATATTATATATAGTAATCATCCATCAAAATATAATTACGTCTCTCATACGTAGTTACGTCAGCGAGCGTTGGCTAAAATCGATTAACCAAAGCTTTGATACCAAATGTGACGACCGCCCATGACTCCCGCACGAAAATAAGGGAATGGTGCGCTGAAAGGTGTGCCAGACAGCCATGGACGATAGTCAGGGTAAGATTAAACAGCGGAATCTATCGTATTACTCACAGCGCATGGACAAAATACAATAGAAAATATACATAGTGAAGCTCTATAGAACAAAAGTCTCATCATATAAACTCATAATAGTTTTATACAATCATCTGAATAGTCAATACATCAAGCCTCACTACATAACACTCAGAGTATCAAACAAACAGCGGAACATCCAGTACATATAGTAAGAAAACAATATGCAAAAACCTCCAGCTCGTCTTCGTCATCAACAGCGTTGGTAGCCAAGAACAGCACCTTTCACCTGCTACCTAGTCTTCCCATCCCAACATGGATGAACAGCCCAAGGTAATAAGAGTTGAACATAAAACCTTGAGTCGGACAACAGTCTTAGTGAGCAGTAAATTAACTATCAAACATACCAAAAGAGCATAAAGGATAAAAGGAATAGGAACTCAACCATCCCACTCCACCTCATTCTACAGTGATAGCCCCCAGACCAACTAAGCATAAACAAGTATAGCAAAGCAGACATTTAAAAATAAAGTAATTATCACTAGAGTCAAGGTCGATGTTTTCCAAATACAAACCCCCAAGGCCTAAACCAAGATCAGATAAGCACCCAGAAAACACCGCTCTTAAGGCCGAATGATGATACAACCAAACATCCATGACTCTGGCTATCACCGTTATCATCGCTTTGAATTCACCGTTAGTTGAATGACCGCCTGTCAAGGGCTAATGGCAACCCCGGTTCTAGATAAACTCTGCACGTCATCGTGACCCGTGCCTAGGACTTACCTACTCTGCCCAGAGTACTCGACCACCTACTTATAGTCTTTTGGGTGTCCCGACCACCTACCTGTAGTCGTTTGGGCATCCTATGTACTCTTGCTTTGAATTTACTAGAACCTTCAACAATAATGAAATCCAAGCCTCCTAGTCATCCTCCTCGACGACTATTCTCATACTAGCCCAAGCTACTTCTCGAGTAATCCATTATCAACCAACTCGAACCATCCCTCGAGTTATCAACATGCTTGGATGATCCCGTCTGGATTATGCCAAGGCTACATCACATCATGCTTCGCCTCATCTTAACATAGCAAAGCTCCATCACAACATCGTCATCATATCCGTCCATATGAGCTTCATCATCTGCTACATATGCCACAAGCAGCTTTTCTCATCCCTTAGCCTCTCCCTTAGATTTTGAATCCTTTTCGACCATACTTGCCTAGATCCAACCATAAATCAACTAACTCTAAACAATCAATCAAGACAATCATTAATCCAAGCAATCAAATATTCAAACAAGGTTTAATAAGCAATTATACAAGGAAATGGCAATTTGGTAATTAAAGTGTCCAAATCTAATAAGCATGAATAATAGGCAAATGTCTCTACAACTTAATGAATAAACTTGCATAAGTTAACATGTAGTAAAATAGGTGTCAAAACTTCATAGATGATAGATCTACATGCATACTTAGGGAAAATGCAAGAAATCACTATCTTTAACACATAAACAAGCCACCAATCCAATATACTCCCTTGGGTCCGTGTGAGAGATAACTACCACTCACCAAATCACCTAAACACCTCAAAAGCTACTAACTTCAGATCTGGACAGCGAAGAACCAAGCTTGATCCGACAAGATTCCGCTTCAAATGATGAAATCTCTCTCGAATGGATGAAGATCTTCGACTATGGCTCTTGGATCTTCGATTTAGATGGAAGGAATCACTAGATTAGAGTGGATAAAAGAAGTGAAGAAGTGTTGTAGTCGAGCTCTCAAAATGGCAGCACTTCGTCGCTTCAAAATCCAGTGCCAAAAAGTGAGGCGAACCCCTTCTATTTATAGGCAGAAATCCCCCTGAGTCGGCCGCCCCCATGAGTCGCCCACGACCTAAGACTCACGACCCACGACATAAGCCACTTTACGACTCAACGGCTTAACTCAAACGCGGCTCAACACATGCGCGCGACTCACGACTCAACGGCTTATCCCACTGCCGACCTAACACGAGAGACAACACACGACTCAACCTTATAACCCTGAGTCGTTCTCGGCCTATCGACTAAACCCCTTAACGACCTACCCACAAGGCCGACCCAACAACCATAGCGACTCATCAGCATAGCGACCCAACTCCTATGCGACCTAACAATACATTCGACCCAGCGACTTACCATGAGTCGTTTAAAGACCTAACGACTTAAGACTTAATCATAACTCGTCCACGACCCAACTACACTAAGTCGCTCGAACGACCCTCCCACCTTAAGTCGTTAACCCGCCTGGTCCCCTGTCCTGTTTAAGCCGTTAGTTCCCTTGAGCCGTTAACCCCTAAGCCTATCTTCCTTAAGTCGCTCCACGACCTAACTATCATACGACCTAACCCCTTAAGTCGGTCAACTGCCTTGGGCCGCTAACATCTATAGGTCGTTTGGTTCTCTGAGTCGGCTACCTCCTTAACTCGGCGACACTTATGAGTCTCTCAACCACTAAGTCGTAACTTCTATAAGTCGCATCACTCGACCTAAGCACTACACGACTCAACTCCGAACGACTTAAGCTTAGGTTGACTCAACTCTAAACAATTTAACAACATCAACGACCTAATGCAACTATTTTACGATTTATCGACACGTAAAATACGGGTCGTTACATTGCCACTAATTCATCATTATTTCAATCAGCTGATGACAAGATGACGCCCCGATCCCGAGCCGTTCCCAGTTGGTGTAGGTGGTGTCCGCTCTCGTTCCACCGTCGTTATTCCCCTTCTCACATATTGCGATAGCAAACCATTCCGGATGTCCCTCAACCTCATCCTTCATGTGCCTGCAGTCATTCGTGCTATGACCGTTCAGTTCGTGGAATAAAAAATACTTGTCTGACCTTTTTTCATTGCTGGTCGGATCCCTTCTCATTGGCCTTCGATGGGGAATCTGCCCCCTAGTGTCTTGGTAAATTCGTTCCAAAGTCTCGTTCAGCTCTGAATAAGAGGTGAATCTCGGTTCTTTTCGTGGTCGCGTTGGTCCATCGTCGTTATCCCTGGCCTTCCGTTTCCCTTTATCAGTTCTTGAATCTTTTTTAGGAGGATTTTCACTCATGACTGCATAAACATCTTCTCCTTCATCTCTCTCAGCATTTGCATCCTCTAATCGTAAAAATCCTTCGGCCTTATGATAAAACTCCCCTAGATCCATAGGTGGATCCCTTGTCAGTGATTTTTTGAACTCTGTTCCATTAGCTATGCCAGATACAGCTGCCATTAAGACCATGGATGGATCTGGTCGATCCACCAATGTTGCCGGTGCATTGAATCGCGTCAAAAAGCTCCTCAAAGATTCCTTGGTCCTCTGCTTTAGAGCTGCCAAACTCATCACATTCTTAGGTCTCGAAATGTGAACTCTAAACTTCCTTATAAACTTCTCAGTCAACTCAGTAAATGTTCTGATGGAACCACTCTCCAATTGTCGAAACCATAATGCTGCTATGTCTGTTTGATACAATGGGAAGCATCGGGCCATGACTTCCTCTGATGCCCTTAGCACTTTCATATGCCTCATATACTTTGAAAGATAAACCATAGGATCCGTCCTCCCATTATACATCTCCATTGATGGTAGCTTAAAATCTGGTGGGTTCCTAGCTCGCCTGATAGTAGGAGTAAAGGGACTCCTATTTACATCCTCCAAGTCTTTGTTTACCAATCCACCTCTCATAGCTCGTCTAACCATCTCCGCCAGTCTGTCGTTGTCACCAAGCTGTAATCCTTGTCCGCTGCCTTTGGTCTTCCCCCCGAGTTGGTGAGGGAATTCTGGCACATACTTCTCATCTCGTACTCCTGCACTCCTATTGGTGTCGGGTTGGACAGCGTTATCAAGTATTCCTCCATGGATTGGTTTAGCATTCCCTGGTGGTATGCCCCCGAGTCTAGATCCATCCGGATTGATAGCCGTCTGCTGATTGGGTGCTGCCCCCTGCTGAGCTATTCCCTCTGCTTGCTGGTTGAGCGCTTCTGATCCAGCTCCACGGACCTGAGCTCCTGCATTTCCTGTCTGTGCAAATTGTCTGAGAAGAGCCTGCATCATCTCCTCTTGTCTTTTCAACATTGCTTCCATCTCGTCTCTGGTGATGTAGATGGATGCTTGACCTGCTCCAGCTCTAGAGGAAGCTTCTTGACTTCCCTCCTGATTGCTCCTTTCTGTCACTTGCTTTCATGTTCATGGCCTAGCCATTGCTTCCAAGTTCCTAGCTCCAAAATCCCTGAGTGCTTGCCTTCTCAGTGAAAGCACCAAAATGCTAGCGCCAAAATTGATCACTAACACCCAAATGTAAATGAAAGCACCAACTAACAGTCACTGATAACAGATAAAGTGTGTGTAGAGAGTAATAATATGAAGAACAGTTAAAATTAAAATGAAAGCAGTAAAGAACAACAAGTTTTATAGCGGTTCGGCTAACTTCGGCCTACGTCCACTCTAGAAGTTTCCTTTTTATTGATGTTCGAATCCATTACGGTTACAAAGAGGTAGACTGGCCTTAGTCTTAGGAAATAAAAAGTCAGAGAGCAGGAGAGAAGAAGAAGACCACCCTTTCTAAACCCCTAAAAATTGTATTTATAGACGAATTTTGAGTTGCTGGGCTTTCTGAATGGTAAAGGCCCATTAAGAATTTCCACCGAGCCACATTCGTCTTATGCCGAATGACTTTCCACCGAGCCATCTTCACTGAGCGACCCATACCGAGCCGCCAATACCGAGCGAGGTGCGAGGTGCGAGGTATCGAGGTATCTAGGTGCGAGGTAGCGAGGTATCGAGGTGCG
Source organism: Allium cepa (assembly GCA_030765085.1). Taxonomy (NCBI): domain Eukaryota; kingdom Viridiplantae; phylum Streptophyta; class Magnoliopsida; order Asparagales; family Amaryllidaceae; genus Allium; species Allium cepa. Next base: position 873,120,264 of record CM060945.1, on the reverse strand, counting down.
AGGTATCGAGGTGCGAGGTATCGAGGTGTCGAGGTGCGAGGTGTCGAGGTGCGAGGTGTCGAGGTATCGAGGTGCGAGGTATCGAGGTGTCGAGGTGCGAGGTGTCGAGGTGCGAGGTGTCAAGATATCGATGTGCGAGTTATCGAGGTGTGACTCCATTATGCCGAGCGGCAACCAATGCCAAACCATTTCTAATGTCGAACGATTCTTTTATGCCGAGCGGGGAGTGTTGACCAAATGGAAGTACTTGTGCCATGCATTCCCTCCATTTCTTGACCAAATGACATATCCAAGTAAACTTCAACCTTCGAAACCAAATCCATCATACTCCAACCTCGATAGTCGTGAAGTTAGTTAGGTTGAACCCGCCTACTTATGGCTTTGACAAAAGGCGGGTTAACAGCTATTAAATTAAAACAATTTTTGTAATTAATACCATTTGCACTTCTACAACATAAAAATATTTAAAGCTCGCCTAATTTTGTCCTTTAGAAAGACAAATGGCTATTATAAAGTTTTTCATCAACTAAAAGGTTTAGTTTAGTGAAAGGTATCCAGGTTCAAAGGTTCGTAATTTTAAGCATGTTTACTTTTTCCTTTTCTTTGTCTCACCCTTTTGAGGTTTCACATTTGAATCTTCAGGTATTACTCCATCCTTAATAATATGATGTTTAATGGTTTATTTATGTCTAAGAGTGTAGAAATCGATAACATGGACGTGGAGACGATTTGGATCTACAGTGATTGTTCTTCAGATATCAGTTTTATTGTTTATAATCGGTAAAAAAATTGTCCGTTTTATCTTTTATTTTAACAAAAAGTTTATTAGTTTCATGTATGAGCTCACGAACAAGATAAAAGTGAATGAAAGTGGTATACCTTAAGCTAATGGATTTTATTTCTTTTTGAAAAAATTAAAATTGATATCTTCGGTATAGCACTTCAATTTCAGCTTCTGTTTAATTTTCCTTTCCATTTATCTATTTAATTATTCATTCTTCAAGAAAACTTAGATGATCTGAATTATAGTAATAAATGAGTCTCATGTCGCCTTCTTTGAGGTAAATTAGAATTTGTTAAATAATATTATTGTTGACAACTTGCTATATTAGCCTTGATGTCCACAATAGAGTATATACATTAAGTATTAACAATCACGTGCCATTGTTTTGGGTTGGGGAATTAACTATTGAATATAGCAGTATTTTACTAAATAGAAATGATATTTCAAAGGCTTCCATTTTTGGTTAGGTCCATTAAAATAATAGTCTAGAAATCAAGATAGAGCTAGCATAAGTAGGGAAGAGGTAGGTCAATTGGTTAGCACATGTTGTGATTTTCCTTGCTGTTGATGTTGAATAAATTATGATGCTTTATTTTCAATATAATTACCACATTATTATATCATGATATATAAAAAGTAAACATAACTTTTTTTAACTTTTAGCCGTAGACCTGTTAGTAAGAGTTTGTTCATAAAAATCTTATAAAGGCATCTCCAATCGTTGCATTACTTACTGAATTTGTGCAAAAAAAATCTCCAGTCGTTGAATTCAATCTGAATATTAAGGTTAACGTTCAGGATCCAATTCAGGATCCTGGACTGGGCTTGGGCTCCCATTTAATGGGCGCCCAAGCCCTGGCGCCCATTTTATGGGCGCCCAACCCCCCCCCTTTCATTTCACCCCTACCATCCATATTTCCCCCCTTTTCACCCCTAACGGCTACAAACGAATATATTTCAAAGTACAACGGCTATAAACGGTCATATTTCAAATTACAACGGCTATAAACGGTCATATTTCAAATTACAACGGCTATAAACGGTCATATTTATGATTTCACTACATATATCAGAATGTTATCCAGATTGTAATACACACATCTCTTCTTCTATTACAATTTTATTCTCAATTCCTTAATATTGAAAGTATGTCTCATCCGTTTCAATCATATACCGAAGCGATGAATATGGATAGCTGGGATTTAGATTCTCAACCCTTTCAAAATGGGATTCCCCAAACCGCCCCCCCTCTATCGTTCCATCCTTCTGCTCCATGGTCTAGCGATGAAGATAAGGATTTGTGTTATATTTATTGTCATTTTTCTAACGACTCGGTAAAGGGGAACGACCAAAGTGGAGAGGCGTTTTGGGCAAAAGTCATGAGTGCGTACAATAAAAAACATGTTGAAAAGACGAGATCAATGTATGCAATCACGGGTCGTTTTGGGAAGATTAATCGACAAACACAATTCTACGAGTCGCAGATCCACAAAATAAGAACAGCAAATCCAAGTGTAATGGGTGGCGAAGCTGAATTGGTAGTGTTTTGTAAAATCACATTTTTAATTTACATTCATTTCTAATCACTTTTTTAATATTTGATTTTGTTTTTCTGTTTCTGTAGAAGAGAATGGCGAACGATCAGTTCTAGAAATTATTTCCAAGAGAAAATGTTACAAAGAAACCCCACTACTATCAGTTTGCAAACTGCTATGACTTGCTTGTTAGTCAACAAAAATGGAACTCAAACACCGCAAAAGGCTTAAGAGATGTGCAGACGAAGTCAAAGGGGAAGAAAAAAGCAAGTAGATCTACTTACAATTCTAGCCCAGGCAATTCTTCTCATATGGCCTCAAATGAATGCCAAGATATCGAAGACGAAGAAGTAGTTTCCGCATTTGATGAGGACGCTAGACCAATGGGGCAACGAGCAGCTAAGAAGAAAATTGCTGTTCAATCTCAAATCGATTCTCGTTTAGCCCTAATGCATGAAAAACATGCGAGAGAAAATGCAGAACGTCAAAAGGGAAGCGTAGAAAAGCTTGTCGTGTTAAAAGAATTGACTGAGATTGAGAAGGGTCATTTTGAGCTAGAGCGGCAACGCCAAGAGATCATAGTAATGGAAAAGGATGTCACCGAAATGGATCCAATTACATTGCAATATTGGATGGAGTACAAACAGCGCATTGTTGAGAGTAGATCTGGAACAAAACATATGTAGTTGACGTATTAATTTGATATTTCTAGTTATTGCAGTTTACATTTCCATGTACCTTCAGTTCATTTAGGTAATCAAGTGTTATTTTCGGTTTAACAATATTTAATGGTATATCATTTTTTCGATGCATTGTGTATATATCAATATAGATTTACTTCATCAAACATAAATGACATTACAAACATAATAATTGAAGCATTACACACTTCGTTATAGAAATAAAAAAGGCAAACATATGTAATTAAACAAAGATCCACCATCTTCAACTACTGATTTCCATGAGAATTCCAAATATGCTCCATTAAATCCCTTTGGAGTCTATTATGAATAGCTGCATTACGATATACCTCATGATGATCGTTATGAATTGCGTACTGTTCTTCATTTCGTAACGTGGTTGTGCGAAACAATTCGGGTGGTTGTCTTGCCCCCTCATACTCGAAATCAGGATAATCCATACCGCGTTCAACTTTAATGATCATGTTATGGAGAATTATACAACAGAACATAATTATAGCCATTTTTGATCTCTTCCATAATCTACATGGATTGCTTACCATTGCAAATCTTGCTTGAAGGACCCCAAACGCCCTTTCTACGTCCTCCCTTTTTCCTTCCTGCATCGCAGCAAATTGTTTCTGTTTTGCCGTCATTGGGTTTGCAAATGTCTTCACAATCGTACTCCATTTGGGATAAATTCCATCTCCTAAATAGTATCCATGGTCATATGTGTTCTGACCAAGAGTAAATGATACGGGAGTTGACTTACCTTGCGCCAAATCATTGAACAAATGAGATCGTTCGACAACGTTTAAGTCATTAAGAGAACCTGGCATTCCAAAGAAAGCATGCCAGATCCACAAATCATGAGAGGCAACTGCTTCTAAGATGATTGTTGGTTTTTTTCCTTGCCGTTATATGCTCCGTGAAAAGCTTTTGGACAGTTCTTCCACTCCCAATGCATACAATCTAGACTTTCAAGCATTCCAGGCTAGCTCTTTCTTTCATGCATTTCACGCAAGCGAGTTACATCTGCCTCGTTTGGAGATCGAAGATATTCCGTCCCATAAATGTCCACAACTGACTGGCAGAAGTGATCTAGGTTTTCCAATGTCGTACTCTCTGCAATACGATATGCATCGTCAAGGGCATCGGCGGGTGTACCGTATGCTAACATTCTCAAAGCTGCAGTCATCTTTTGATGCCCACTCAAACCATGTTTTTTTGCGGCGTCCTGCTTAAAAACAAAATAATTATTATTCTGCTGAATACTTTCGAGAATTCTTATGAATAATGGTCGACTCATTCTGAATCGTCGTCTGAATGTCTCTGGACCGTAAGTTGGATCACAGGCAAAGTAATCTTGCAGTAGTGTTTTGTGAAATGCTTGCTGGTTACGGTTGATATATTTCCTACCCACTACGGAACCACCATGTTTTCCAGAAGTTGATCTGTATGCTTCACGATATATCTCCATCAATTCCTCCTCCTCCTGTTGATGCGCTAACGCATACGCTTCTTCTTCAGAGTCACTGTCGCATAGCAATACAGCTTTTAGTAAATTTCCAGACATTGTTTGATATTTGAGGATAGTTGTCTGATATTTGAATGTTTTGTTAGAGTAAATTGTGGTGAACAAGTATGACATCTATATGGTTATATATATATATATATATATATATATATATATATATATATGACTAAATCTTGAGTGGAGAGAGGGTGTGTCATTGTGCGGTCAAATCACGTACTGTAGCCACGTTCGTTTGCCGGTCAAGATTCTCTGCTATGTTTAGTGGATAGAGGGTGTGTCAGTGTGTGGTCTAATCACGTACTGTAGCCACGTACGTTTGCCGGTCAAGATTCTCTGCTATGTTGAGTGGAGAGAGGGTGTGTCAGTGTGCGGTCTAATCACGTACTGTAGCCACATTCGTTTGCCGGTCAAGATTCTCTGCTATGTTTAGTGGAGAGAGGGTGTGTCAGTGTGCGGTCTAATCACGTACTTAGCCACGTTCGTTTGCCGATCAAGATTCTCTGCTATGTTTAGTGGAGAGAGGGTGTGTCAGTGTGCGGTCTAATCACGTACTGTAGCCACATTCGTTTGTTGGTCAAGATTCTCTGCTCATTATCCATTATATAAATTCACAAATCGTTATACGTTTAAATCATTTACAAACCTAACATTATTCAAATTACAATGTCCAACATGACATTTATGTCTCATGAATTGAAGTTGCTTATGCCGTACTACATTCAAACCGATGAGAAGTGCGATAATCAGGAGTCAATGGCAACTAATTTTTGGGACACTTTGGCTGACCTGTACAACAACGATGTGGGCTCTCAAGTCAGACGTATGGATCAAGAGGTCAGGACTGCACACAAAAACTTTACTAGGCCATGCACGCGTTACACAAAGATTATTAACGAGGTAATATTGGAAAATGTGTTTGAGACAACACGTTCGACTTATGACGGTCGATACAATTTAAAATATGGCACGCCCTTCATTGCCCATGATGCGTACTTCATACGTCAAAACTGGCTAGAAAGATTTGGATGGCCTTAAGATAACAGTATTGATAGTTGGTTATGTAACGTTCGTTAATGTATCATGAGCTTTTTGAATTGTCTTTTCAAATGATAATGTCTGCTTTTGTTGTCAAAGCTAATGCCTATGTCTAATGTTTGTTTTTGAATATGCCCTAGTGTAATGTATGTTGTCAGATCAAAAAGTATTGGGACCAAAAGTGTAATGTTTTTTTATATATTCTCTTTATGGCTTACTTATTCATCATTCATAATCATCTTCTTCCACACTCACAACAATAAATTCTTCATCGCAATGCCTTCTTGGCCTTCTTCTATCGATTCAGATGCAGGTTACGTGCCTACGGAAAGTCCACATACTGATGAGGATTGGCTTATCGATTATCAAGAACAACACTATGAAGATGTCTGTAGTCAGTTTCCAAACCTTGAGCAGCTGAGACTTCAGGAAGTGGTCGAACCGCGATACGAACAAAATGTTGTACGTATGGCATATGAACAACATGAGAACCTGGATCAAGTAGTCCAACCTTCCACTGAGCAAGAAGTTGAATCGCAACTAGTTTGTTGTCTGTGCGGGTTTGAAGTTGAAGTTGTAGTGCGTGCGGATGGAGAAAATATTGGCCGTCGAATCCAACTATGTCAATTCTGGACGAATGGTTGCAATTACGCGGAATGGTTGGATGATCTATTATGTCCAAGGGGCATAACCTACGCAAATGAACTAGAACATGAGATAAGACGTCTTAGACTGTCTGTACAGGAGTTGCAGTTTAATCGTCACGTCTAGTTTCTTCATATGTGCAGTCTATTATTACTGTGTCGTTTCTTATAAGTGTTCTATGTTTGAATCATTCACTAGTTAAACGAACATAAAATATTCACATTGTACACCAACATATATAGTTCGTATTTAAACGGACACCTACAAATATACACCAACATGTATAAGTTACAATACTCACAGACATATAGAATTCACAGTAACCACGAGCATTATAATCCAAAATCCAAGAAAGTGACAGCATATAAATAATACACAATATACTGAAACAATGACCTAAGTACGTATACTCATACGCATAAACTAAAAAGTATACAACTAAAGGGAGGCAGCGTCGTCATCGTCAGCATCATCACCGTCATCACCATCTCCGTCACTGTCATCATCCTCATCTCCGTCACCGTCATCATCATCATCTCCATCATCATCGTCATCGTCTACATCATCATCCTCGTCATCCCCATCACCATCATCCCCCTCGTCCTTATCATCCCCATCGTCCTCATCTAAACCACCAGCACCATACCCACTGGGACCAGCATCACCTCCGCCTTGTGATCCGAAAGGCTCATATACAGCAAGTCTAGCTGACAGCTGATCAATCTGAGCCTCTAGCATCTGTGTATGCTGCATGTACATATCATGCATGGTGTGTGTATGTGCAAGAGTCATATCGCGAAACACACTAAACCCTACTCTGGCCTGGTCCAATCTAGCAGCATACTACATAAAAATGACAAAAGCCATAATAAAAAAACAAGCATAAAATAAAGGAAAAATGACAGTAAACAACAAACGTACCTCATACGGAAGATATAACCCGACTAAAGGCACACCAGGATAGTCGGGGTGATCTGGAAAGACTAAAGGCTGCTCAATCAAAGTACCTATCAAGTCATACGCTCTAAAAGTGGTATCAGGCTCCAACTGCATGGGAGCCTGGGAGAACTGTGACGGAATCGGGTCAAATGAAACATGCGGTACCTGAACTCTACCGGCTGCCATATGAGGTCCTATATGATCACAGTTGACCCCACGAACATAATCTGGTACGATGAATCTACGGGGTGCTACTCTAGCCCAATAAGCACCGTAATCCCCATCGATGAAAAAAGTACTACTATCATCCCATCCAGCCTGTCGTAGAGCATGTAAGTACTAATCACCGATCACCCTATGTCTACCAAACATGTCCTCGCAGGATAAAGGATCGTATTGTATACGATGATCACCCGTAATCTGATAAGCACATCTCTCTCCCAAATACCACATAGGCATAAATGCAGGCGTATGCAAAGCAACCCTACGTTTAGATACTGAATACGCAACCATCAAGGGATGGTCATCCACCAGAAGATCTGCATCTGCTAGATGAGTCCAATGTGAGGCCCAAGGAGTCTGAATGATGTTACCACGACTACGCATATCCAGCTGTGACGTAGCCTCCATCAAGTCATGCCGTACACCTAAGGGGACATGATGTACGTACTGCATGGTCTCCCATCGTCTCATCCTAGGGAAGTAATGCTCAGCAGCCTGACTAGTCGTGTCCTGGATGCGGGGATGCATGTTTGCCGTGTACTCGTAGTACCATAACGGCAAAATATACCAAAAAGCATACATCTGCCTGACATCGCCAAGCGCAAATGAATCTAGAGCGGTATATAGGGTGCCTAATATCGCCGTGCCCCAGTCGATAGTATGTAGCTGGTCTAATCGGGCAAGAGAAGCTAAATAGCCAAGTCTAACCGTACCTTTTTGGTTCGAAAAAAAGGTCGAACCAAACAGGTACAACAAAAATGCTCTAGTAACTGCATCCATCATATCGGCTCTAGCTATATAACTGGTGATGTAATATTGCAAGTACGTCAACTTAACAGAACCACTAGAGACGTATGTAACATCTATCAGTGGTAAAAAAACAGTATACAAATTGGGCGACTCGTATAAATCATCGAATGGAAAAGGTCGAAGACCCTGTCGTCCAATCTCAATCGCAGTGAACATGTAGAAATCAACTGGGGTGATACCAAGCTCAAAATCTGAAAAATGAAACATATGCGTGGTGGGCCACCACCTCTCAGCTAATGCCTGGATGAGAGGTCGATCAAAGGACTGAACATGCCTAATCGACAAAAATAGACCAAAAGGGCTAGCCTGTAGCCTCTCAATAATAGAACCGGAAAGATAGTCATAAAACTGGGTAATGCACTTAGCCCAACTACCCCGACAGTGAATGTAATGGTCCTATAGATAGTTAATGAAACAACAATTTTTGATAGCGTAAGCGTTATTTAATATGAGTATGTAATGTACAAATTAAAATAACAAGTTATAGTAAGGGTTGATTAATACCTGTATGGTTGTCAAAGCGGTTTCGGCTCTATGCCGATAACCATCTGGCAGCTCATGTAGAACACGTAGATCGTCTGGTGAAACTCCAGGCGGTGGCGAAATGTGTAACGGTCCAGCTTGCTCCTCTGGATGTCTCTGAACCGTTCTTCGGGCGATTTTGGTTGGACGCGGCGGCATTTTGGATAAATTTTCTATTTTTCAAAAAAATTTCAAAACGAAAAGTGAAGAGAAATGAAGGGGAGCGAGGGAGGTGTCCATTTTATGGGCGCCTTGCCTCAGGCGCCTGGCCATTGGGCAGCCCCACCCCATTACGGGCTGAATATTCAACCCACTGAATATTCAGTCCGTAATCGATTGGAAGATGCCCTAACATACTAAATATTTTTTCTTGAAGCAAGTGCTATTAATGCTCCTTCTTGGCGATAAGCATTGTGTTTGGCTAACTTTTAACATCTTATATTATATACAAAACATTTAAGATTTAGTTTTATAACCTTCTGGTACTATACATATCATTCGTTATTGTTAAATTTTCCCAGGTTTAATGTCTGCACATGATTTGGATGGCATATTAACAGGTCTAGAGTTGATTAGATAAAGTATTGAATTGGGAATTTGATGGAGAGGATATTAAGAAGATGTGTATTATATGAATATAGAAACAATACTGTCTAATTTGAATGTTACGCGCAATAAAAGCTTCCTATCGCTTGGAGATAATCAGCATAAAGCGCTTTTTTTTAGGTTTGCAAAAATTTCTTAGGATAAGTTATTTGAACGTTGAAAAACATTCCTGTATTTAACCTACTGAAGAGTGTGTCCAAATTATTCTAATTGAAGTAATTACAAAATAAATATGAAATATACACACGCTTCCTTCCCTTAAGCCTACACTGAATTTTTTTACTGCCATCGATGCCATTAACTTTTTGGCATATGATTTTGTCAAATGATGCAAGATGCTGTCGGGAAATTCCACCTTTTTGTAGATAGTTTGTCTTTTCGAAGCTTTGTTTTCAGGTCTATCATCTCATGTTGTCGTTTTGGTCTGAGCTGTCTTAAAAAATGAAGATTTGTTTCTTAGTCACTTTTACGTTTCTGAAGAAAAGCATAATTTGATGCTTAATAAAAATTTTGATTTCTAAAGTCATGGAATTTGGTGTTTTCTTTTACTATTTTTAAAGTGTTCTAAACATAAAAATTCACTATCCATGTAATTTTGTGTGTACTTTTTCCTTCCTGCAAATAGTACATAAGTTAGGAGATTGGTGAAAACTAGAATTACATGTTTTTATGGCTTTTACATCAAGTAAGTACTACTCATTTTGAAGGTTGTCACAATTTTTAAACACTCTGCTGTTGTATTCATTACTTATTTGTCATCGAAATTTTTAGCCTTCTTACATATTTGCTCACAGCCATCTAGCACTGTTAAACTGGATAAAGTGATCTTTTGTATTTAGTATTTATAAATTTTGGTGCAATGTTTATTTTTCCTTAAACGTTGAGTCTGATCTTTTTGTAGTGCAAATGACATTACTGAGGTGTAAGGTGTGATTTTCAAAGCAAACCCATTTTATATAAAGTGGAAAGATGCAAGCTTTTTATGCGCCGTTGTTTAGAAAAAAAAAGATAATTCCAATTATATAAATAACTTTTGATAAAACAAATAATGACTAGATTTATATGCCTTGCATTGAATGGTAGATTCATAGCCTTTTATATGCAACCATCTTTTTGTGCTTGTATGAATATTCAGTGCAATATGTTAGATTTGCTAAAGTTCAAAGATCAACATGAGTTTTAATGTAATTATCACTCTGTCAATTTATATTACAAACGCATGTAATTTATGATCTTTTGAATTAACACGTGTTTCACCCTATATATTATTGTTTCAAATGTAAATGTAATTAGTTAACTATTCTAATTAACAGCAACCCTTCAATGGAAAATGATATTGCATTGTTCATAGGATGCTTATAGTGAAAACATGACTACACTAATGATAAAATTGTTTGAGAAAAAAAATCAAAATCCGTTTCTCCATTGGAAACCATAATTTATTTCACATATAGATAGTGTATATTTCTTTTTGTCCAATTGTTTATCATTTCTTCAGGTTACATACTGAACACTATATATAAATAATAACCGCAGTTCGGATGTGCAAGTTTAGACATTTTGGTGACGAGAAGTCGATTAGTTCATTAAATTTCATACTGAAATGTGCACATGTAGATAAGGTAATAGTTGATCCTAAAGTAGTGTTGGAAAGTAAAATCATTAAAAAGATAACATTGGTGCCTAGGCTTAATTTAATTGAGTGTTCATTAGCTATTCTTGGACATATGCAAGTTACTTTTAACTGCTGCAATCTTACGATGCTTGATTTTAGTTATTATGTTTTAACTCTTAATATATTGACCTAGACTATAGAAGTTTCTCAATTACATATTATTTCAGTATGTAGGAGTAAACCATTGGATATATGAAAAATAGGATATAAAAGTTGTACATAATTCAAAATTTTAATCATTAGTCTATGTGTGCGCAAGGGTAGAATCAATATTAAATAAAATTTAAGTAATCTATGCACAGTTGGAAATGTATCCTAATAGAGTTCAAATAATTCGTCGCTTATACTTTAAGAAAATGCAAGGGCTTTATTTTTGTTTACAAATAACTTCCTGAGTCAAGATAAGAGGAAAAAAAACAATTATAATTTGTTGAACTACTGGCATCTGTTGTAGTTCCAGATTAGTATTCTTCTGTGTAAATGTCCTTGAAATATTGTTGGAAATTATCTCTAGAATGGAATAGTTTTCGTTGGTCATACATCCGCACATATAAACATACATTTGTATATATTTACATCTATCTTTGTGAGTATGTATTACTAATTCGCAAATAGTTCCATGCATATGGGCGTGATATATGATTTTATATATACATCCAATATTAATTTCCGCTGCAATTCTTCAACTACTTTCCAAATTTTAGTTTACATGGGTGATATTATGATGTAAAATACAACAGACTATAGTACAAATCAATGAAATTGGATGTATGTCTGCCATCACAAGGGTGGGAGGGATAAATATACATTGAAGAAGACTAAAGTATTAAATAGCTTTATCTTTAATATGGTTTTGACACATTCCCAATTTTTAACGTGACCATACACTTTTCAAGAGGACTGCAAATTTGTCACGACTGACAATGAAGAATTTAACAAATATTAGCTCATATTCTTAATCTGAACTATTGTATGTAAATTACTTTGCAATTTCAAATTAATACCCTTGCACAAACACATATGCCTTTAATGAGTTGAGTGCTCAACATTCTATCCCCAACATAAAATTATGTACAAAAATGTATGTTTCATTTCCTAATTTTCGGTCCTTGCTTTTCTTTTTCAATATGTATTTCAGAAGCACCAACGAAAGGTACCAGCAATAAAAGATCAATTTGAAAAGTTATATTCACATATAACATAAAAGATAATTTTTTAAATATCCATTTCAGCCTTTTCAAAAATACCACAATTCCCCTGCAACTGTTTTACAGTCTTCAAACATAACATATCATCCCTGCACAAGTTGATTTACTCCATACAACTTTTATAAAGGACATGCGATATTTCTTTACTGTCCCTATGTTAACATGCTGTCCCAGTCATTCAAGTGGAATACATTGCCTATCTTGGAAAACCTGTCATCCAACTTACAAATTCTATAAAAACCTGCTGCGTGACAAACTATAGCCTGAATTCAACAAATATTATATACTGTTATTCCACCTTCTTACTTAGTAAAGTTCACACCCAACATACCTATTCTATAATAGAACACCGGCCACCTTATAAATTTAGCATGTCAAAATATTAATGAATATAATTCGAAACCTTTCAAGCTTGAGAGTTTGTCATCTATGCCTAACAATGCTTTCAGCATCCATAACACTGAAATTTGGCACATACGCTGCTGAGTGGTATTTATTTTTATTAGGGACAAAATATCTAAACCGAGTAAATGTTAATTGCTAAAAGAGATAAGTACTTATCTGAGCAATGAATTTTTTGATATGAAAAAGAGAAATTGGTGCAAGACTATTTGAAATCAGACATGTGTAGCTAATGGTGCTAGAAGGGTAAGCTGATAGTTTATTTGAGGGGATTTGGTTCATTTAGGTTCGTTTAAGGACAATGGGTTGACTGAAGTGGGATTTAAAGCTGGTCGGTAGAGTTGAATGTAAGATTGGAAACGTAATCACATTTATAATATAGTTTTTGTTATTATGCTATGTTTGATCAATTATTAAGAAAAATCAAGCAAAAATTAATTGTAATTGATTATTTAGCAATTATACTTTGTGTGATTTTTTTAGTTATAATTTATTAAACAATTAATTAATCAATTATGATAAATCTTTATAGGTTCACAAAGAAAAAAACTACAAACTTACTAATACATATTTTTCAGTACAATGGAAAAGTGATCGCATAATGAAGAAGAATGCATAAAATCCGATACACATGAAGATACGTGTGAAACATCCAACGGTGCAAAAAAAAATTAGTATACAGTGACTCGGTTCTTTAAGCACTTGCTTTACTTCATTTGACTACTACCTTGTTGCTGCACTCTGCTACTTACTAAATACAATAATGCACCAGCAATTATGTCTTCGCTGTAATACTGACAACAATACATTTGTGCGCAGGAATAGCTGCAGCAATGACTTTTCAAGTGCTTCAGATAGGAACAGTTCTTGGGGCATATTCCGCACAAAGGAGAAAATTCTGCAGGGTTTAGAATAGGCTAGGAAAAAATACGTGTTGTACCAATTTGTTGACAAATATCAGCAAATATTTTTTTAATCCATTGTTGCTTTTTTCCAAACTAGATTTCAACTGCTATTAGTGTTTCGCATAAATATTCATATACCTCTGTTGATGTGCGAATGCCTGAAAAGGAATATGGATTCTATATGCCATTTATCTTACAAATCAAACTCTTCTTATTTTATATAGACATGTTCGTCTTCTTAATCTGTTCATACAACAAATCTTTGACAATCGATTATACTTTTGAATTCGTTATCTAACTGAGCAGTTTATACTTCCGCTTTTTTTCTTCTCATTTCACTCTATTTTTAAGAAACGGGAAAAAAACAAAAACAAATCAAATTAGGCTCACATTGCATATTTAATTACCAACTGTAAGTTGTACATAAAAAAGAGTCACCCAAGCTTTTAACTGCAAATTACGCCAATAGTACACTGCTCCCATGTCATATACTAGTGACGTATTAATACGTTTTCAGTTTAAATATAGCATATGCTCAGCAGGGCTCAATGAATTTATCCACCACCTCAGGATAAACATATTTACACAGCTCAACAGTGATTAAATGTGTTGCACTGTTCAATACCTATAAAAACAATAAAACTTCTCAAAATTTCATGGTTAAAAAACAACAATCCGGATAACGCATAAACATTGCATGATATGTAAAAATAAAAATTCAAAAAAATAGTGCATGCAGTGAGTTAGGTGTATCCTATTATTTTAACAAACTCGCCTTCAGTTGGTATGTATATTGTCCAATGTCTTTCTGTATGTGCTATCTTAGGCTACAAACAATATTCTCTGCAGTTCAATGCTATGAAATATACACCAAAAATCTTTGATTGCATGTAGGATAACAACGAGTGCCACCGTCCTATGCATTTATCACACCGCAACCATGAAATATAAAATGCAATTTTTTTTACTTATATTGTTCAATTCCATGTGTGAAGCACAGGTTTACACTAGTTATAATAATAATCGAAAGAATTATACGAAATGTCACATACCAATCCGACAGTTCAATCGTTTATTAAAATTCCTTGTTTCATAGAAAATCATGAAATCCTATAAAATCTCAAATCCATAATTAATAAAATAAAAGAGTTCTAAATTATTTTACATATACAAAGATTTTTTTTTTCAAAATCACTTTCAAATCCATAAACTCATTCTTAAGAAGAGTTGCTTATTTACAAAAGCTTTTGAAACTCTTTCAAAATTATTTAAATCTCTTTTATAACAAAACCACTTGAAATTAAAATTATTACTTTGATAATATCTTTTATAAGATAATACTGTATTTTATTTGTTCCCTCTAATACATTTCCATAATTATATACTTAAAATAGTAAATTTTAAAAAGGTTTCATAATTAAATATCACTTATTTTTAAAAGCGCTGAATGGAAATTTAAAAAAAATAAGAATTAAGCTAAGATTATAATATAATTTAATTATATTTTATAAATTAAATTCCAATAAGGATCAAAACGGATAAAATCTCATTTTAAGAACATTTAAACAATTCAAACAATAAATTCATCAAAATTTAATATTTAGAGCCAACAACGCTCTATAAAAATTTCATTCCAAATATGAAATTATTTGTCAATCCGAGTTGATTTTTGGCAAACTTCGATCACACGATGATATACAAGTATCGTCATACTATAAATTTTCAAATTCACAAATGGACAGAATTATGTTTGTCAATTTTGCACTATCAATCCTTGCGACAATTCAAATAATCACATCCACTTAATTATCAACCCAAACATATGGCGTACAATACAATTCATGGCATGCAACTGAAATTTCAACCGTTCAAAATGTAGATTTATTACATCAATCAGCAAGCATGCAAATAAAATCTATAGATGTATAGAGATAGAATTGTGAGTTAAGAATAACTCACCTTTAAACCCATGCTTGCTTGAATTCACTATTTTGCTTCTCAACCGTTACTTGAAAACCTAGGCTACCCGTCCACCAAAATCTCTACCTGCTCATCCCAAAACGTTGCCTGCATCACGGAAATCGGCTTGCTTTGCCATCGGCAGAACATTGCAGGCCAGACGCCTTTGATCGTGCATTTGCCTAATGCCATCACACTTTCCTGAGCTTGACCATACCTCCAAGTCTAGATCACGCGTCCTCCGTTGATGCTTACTACTAGCGGCATATCTTTGTAATGACCCGGTATTTCGTGATATTCGCATCCGCATATGCCAGACTTGAATTGCTTAAAATACCAGGTTGTTAATTTATATTTGGCAAAACTCAACATATACAGTAAATAAATCAATCACAGAATCACAGACACGGAGTAATATAATAATACATCGGAATAGATAAATAGTAGTTCATGAAGCTGCTATATAAACGTAAGAGTTAGAAATAAAATACAGCAGAATATCTCAAATACACTGAAGTCTCGAATACAAACAGATGGCATCTCTGAACAAATCAACTGGAAAAGCTGAAAGATGAATCGATAGTTAGATCTCCAAGTGAAGCTCCATACTCCAAAGGTGAGTCTCAAATGTTGTGTCACTCGGTCTGACCCGAGCGTAAAGCAAAACACAAAACACTCGAGTCAAGATTAACATTCTTATATCAATAAATCAAACTCAAGTGAAATATCGACTGAAATACAAGTAACTTAAAGGATGTTTGGGATAACATCCTCTAAGGATCCGTGGAACTATACTATGTAGAAACGTACGCTATAACAACCAAACGTCATTATAATACCGTGGTCATTTCAAAATAATTTATACTTTAAAACCAAAATATCATTTCCATTTTAAATATATCTATTTTCAAATTATAGCACCTTCAAAGTTACAACGCTTTCGAAACCCAAAACACTTTGAAATCATAATTCTTTAGAAAACCATAACTTTGAAATCATAACTTCCACCACTTAAACAGTTTAATAATAGTATATAAAATAAAATAGATTAAACTAGTTTATATTAAAATAGTATATACATATACATATACATATATATATATATATATATATATATATATTAAATAATTTATAAAGTACACCATTTATAATTTCCTTAAATTTCACAAAATGATTCAAATCAACTCGAATTCTAAATTCAAATTTAATTCAATCTACCAATTTCAAGTCAATTCAGTTTCTAAATAAACAAATACAAATTATATCGAGTTCAAATACAGATTTGAACCACAAAATAAACCATTAAATTTCAATATATTTCAAAGCTTTAAATATTCAACGTTTTCTAAACTAAATTTAACAGTTTCATATAGATCTTGATTTAACTTCATTATTATTTAGTCTTGAAATATTCACTTAATAAATTCAATATTATTTAAATAACCTTCAATTACACTTTAGCAAATATTTCCTTCAATTTTTTAAACATAAAATATTCATTAAATTACTTAAATCAAAAATCAAGTTATAAAATCATATCTTTAATTTCAAATTCAATAGTTTCAAATTGATTTAATTAAATAAAATTCTTAATTAAATACCATTTCAATTAAATTTCAGATTTATCTTCCCAACCTTAACTTATACAATCATTATAAAAATCTATTTTTAAAATAAATTTTAAATTAAAACTTATTATTGAATCTACTTTATATTAAAACTTATTTATATATAAAATATCTTCAAATCTAAATAAAACCCTATTATTTCCTTTCAAAACCATAGAAATCATTTTCAAAATATTTATATATAGACCAACGGTGTCTGTATATATTTTCATATCCTATGGTCAAGTGATACGGTTATTTATCATTTCAATCCGCAATTTAAATATAAACGGGTATATATCATTTCAACCTGCAATCCCAAATTCAATTCAATTTGAAAATCGCTTGGGTTTATCATTTCAATCCATAACGATTTTCTAATATTCTACGGATCGTTCGGGTATGTATCATTTCAACCCATAGTGAGTTCTATACTAATTGGGAACTTGCAGAGTGATAACAGATATGATAATAATAATAACAAGCATATATCATCAATAACGATATAATATAAACAATAAGATATGGTGTCGTATCCCACAGATGAAATTACACACAAATGCATAACGTATATAACAATTTATATAATTAACAGTTCAATTAGCAGTATATTTCAATTGTCGTGTGAATTGAAATCAAATTTAATAAATATAAGAATGTTAATCGTGAGTGATTGCTCACCTTTCGAGGCTAGAGAAGGGTAAGAACAAGATAAAAACGGGCACGAATAAGTACGGATAATTAATAAATCAACGAACTGATTCGGATAAGCATGGAATGACAACTGGACAGCGACAAAACAAAGTAAATCTGCCCAAATTCGATGGAAACGCGAATCAGAACGATCTTAATATAAATGGAATAAAAGTATAATTTTTTTAAAACCTATATTTAATTAACAACCCATATTAAAATAAAATATTTATATTAAAATTTAAAAATAAATATTTAATAAGATCCATATTCTATAGACTTACAATAGCCACACACACACACACACACACACACACACACACACATATATACATAAGTACATATCATAATATATACTTTTGGGGATTATCCTCAAGTATGCTGATCTGAAAAACAAATATGTAAACACATACACTTATATAAATATTGTAATTTGAAATCATTATCTAATTTAAACCCATATAACATAAAGCAAACCTTTATCTTATCTTTGAAAAATCCAACAAATACAATAAAATCTTTATAACCATTACATATTACATCTCAGATCATAGTTTCTTAAAAATACATATCAAAATCATTATATATTATATTTTAAAAATAAAAATAAAATCGCAATATCTATATAATATATACCGTATATATATATAACACAATATTCAAATCAATAAAAAAACAAAATTCATAGTTAAGGCGAAAATGCCAAAATGGGTTGTTGCATGCTTTCAAAATATGCGAACTTCCATTCATAATAAACAAATATATATACTTAAACAATGTAAAATACTTTAAAAATACACGAACATAGTGCGTAGCATCTTATATTCAAATACGAAGTAGAAAGTATATATTATATGTAATACGAAACAAGGTAGGTGGGAAGACGTGCTCCTTGTATCATATATTTAGAACTGTTAAACTGTGAATGCATAGAATATAAAACAAAGAAACCAAAATGTCTATATGTATTAAATTTTTAAAGCAATAAACAAATAGGAGTAGAAGCTACTGATAGGATCCAAGTTACCAAGAGAAGCATTATCAACAACACAAAGGCTTGCTGCTGACCGGAGTGAGGTGGTGGTCGGTTGGAGTGGTTCGGCCATGGAGCAGGGGATGGTTGGTGGAAGGCTGAGGCTTACGTTGGCCGAAGGTGGGAAGAGGCACGATCGGATATGTACACATGTAGAAGAGAGTAGTGGAACCGGGGAGGGGAAAATGACGGGACTGTTGCTCGAGTTTGGTGGCTCGGGTGGATCTCATGGAGGTTGGAGTTACGGTTATGCTGGTGGTCGGTGAATGAAGGAAAGGCCGAAGAGGTTGTCGTTACTTCGGGTCCAAGGGATTTTCACGAATGCGGTAACATTCTCTTTTTTTGAAAGAGAGAAAAATTAGAGAATGCTTCAAAAAGAAACAAATAGAAGAAGAAGAAGAAATGGGAAGCTGCAGAAGGAAGATGAATATATACAATGCTATATAAATTTTTAAAAAGCAAGAGGAACGAAGAGACCAAAACAAACGCACCCAAATAGTAAATTCTGGAAAAGCAGAAGTCATGCTGAAAATAATAAATTTTGAATGGACACCAATATCAAGAGCTCGAAAATGTATGCCGATAGGGTAAATCATTTTCATAGATTTCAACGCGTACCGGACTCCGATTGCAATTGAATATACCGCAGAGAGGAGCACGACGAGATGATAAAAACGATATACAGAAATCAGTAATAGGATCATCCGATCAAAAGTCGATAATATGTACCGATATACGTTGCTATACCGGACGAAAAAATCCAAACGGAGCTAGGAACTTTCGAATTTCAAGAAACAAATTCCGCAGCCTGATTTAAAGTGTTCTAAATAAATTTTCTCATGTTGACATATTTAGGTTTCAAAAAACTTTTAAATTCAACTGTTATTAACTGATTTAAATTTGAATAAAACTTCCCAATAAAATAAACTTCAATATTATCAGATGAAAATTTACCAGTTGCTATATTTAAACAGACGTATTCCAAATAATAAAATATTATTTTCAAACTTTATCGTTTTGAAATTTCATAAAATTTCAATAAATTACGTTATTAAAATTGTTAAAATTTATGGGTCGTTACACTCTCCCCCACTCAAAACTGTTCGTCCCCGAAAAGGGAGAAGGTGGGAGAATAGAAATAACCAGAAAGAAAAATAAACTGAAAGACAAGAATAAATAATTAATTTAAAACTATATAAATTTTACTTGAAATATTCATTTGAAAACTTCATTTGCAATCCAATTATCTTTAATACTTTAAATCTTTTCAAAACGCATTTGTAAAATTTCTTTCTTCCTTTATAAATACCATTTATATGTTTAAATAACACCTTTATAAATATATGAAAACTATTTGAAAATAATTATTTACATCATTACTTATATTTATAAAGAAGCTATTGAAAACATTAAATCCATAATTCATAGATTTTTTAATTTTATGTCAAGATACTTTTTAAATATTATTAATAAATCAATAATCATTTACTTTAAATATGTTTTATTTAATTAATAACTTTAAAATATTTATGACACTAATAATTTACTATTAAACCATGTAATATATAAATAAACAATATTTTGAACATTTTAAATTATTTAGAAAGAGAAATGATCAAAATATCCTTTATATAATACTTTATCAAAATACTTTTATAACTCGATGTCTCAACAGGTTTATCCTTGTTCTTCTAGACTTTGGCCATGCGATGATCAGGCGCAAAACTAGAATTCTCCAAGTACTTAGTTGACCGGCTTCAACAACCAGTGAAAATAGTCGAAAACCTTCAAAATCGATATGGAAAGTACAATCCAAACAAATCAACTGAATCGAATCATGGATCGCAGGTACACATTGGTTACGCCTGGGTCCCCCAGGAACATCTGTACCTTTTAAGCAATCACTGCCTTGTGAATTTTCCCATGATAATGAAAAACTGTAGGCTGCAGATACATAATGGTTACGCCTGGATCCCCCAGGAAACATCCGTACCCTTTAAGCAATCTCTGCCTTGTGGAGTACGCTACGATAACAAAAAAACTTGTAGACCGCGGATACACAATGGTTATGCCTGGACCCCCTAGGAAACATCCATACCCTTTAAGCAATCTCTGCCTTGCGGATTACACTACTAAAACGACCATAAATCGCAGATACACAAATGGTTACGCCTGGATCCCCCAAGAAACATCCTTACCTTTTAAGCAGTCACTGCCTTGCAAATTACGCTATGCAGTCGACTTCATAAGACTATGGGTAACGCCACGGAATTCGAAGGACACTCGAGTATCGTATCCGGAAAACCAAAATCAAAGAGAATAATATCGATAGAATGAATCCACAATGTGGCCACAAAGGGGATATCAAGCATAAGACACTTTCCATATCTTTACTTTGAAAATATGTATCATATAGTACCTTTTCAAATCAAATTCAAATATCATACTTATATAAAGTCAATTATATATAAGATTTCATTTTCAACTTGAATACTTTTCAAAACCCATAGTATATCAAATCACACTTATATAGACTTCGATTATATAAGATTTCACTTTTCAAATTGAGTACCTTTCCAAATCAATAGTTTTCGAATCAACTTCATACTTATACAAATAAATTTTATATAAGTTTGATAACTCCCAAATCAAGTATTTAGAACAATAAGGTTCTTAATTTCAATTCGTTTCAGTTTCAGTTTCAAAATCATATACGATTTCACCAAATTATTTCTACCAAATTTAATATCTTCAGTTTCAAAGTTTCCAAAATAATAGGTTAAAAAAATAATCCTAGTTTCCAAATCAACATAATTTAGGTCAAACAAATTCATTTCCAAAATCAACATATAAATACTGGGTTTTTAAATCCCAATCTATTTTCGAAACCAAATATTTTCCTCAAAAATCAATTATACCCAAAAAAGATTACCAAGTTTATAATCAACCCTTTAAAACCTATTTCTATTTGAAAGATCCAATTTACCTTTTGAAAATTATTCTATATATATATAGTTTTATAAAAGATGTTACTAAGTTAAAAATATTTAAAACTAAATTTTTATTCAAAACATTTCAAAACTAAATTTCATATTAGTATTTATTTACTTAACAAAACAGTTTCAAACTTATTTAAATCATATTACTTCATACTTAAACATTCAAAAATAAACCAATATACTTTATCAAATAATTTATACTTTTCGAAATTACTTAGCTCTGAAATTAAACCTCGATCTGGAAGAATTCGGAGATTCAAAATAGTTGGAGAAATCAATTTCAAATCCAAGAGTTGGAAATCAGCAATCAATCAGTAAATCAATTTCAATAGAAAGGGTTATCCAAAACTCAAGGACTGAACACTGGGCTCACTTCAAATCATTTCCAAATATATATACATATATCTTTCGAATATCAAATCATACTTCGGAATTTGAAATCAAAATTGGTTTCACAAAATCAATCACATAGCAAAGCTACTAAAGTGGCATCTCCCCTACTCTGAAACTTGTAATTCAATGCCGATGATGCATGCACTCATCACTGAAATTATTCATGAAAACTTCTTTGAAATTTATTCAAAATCATTAAAATTCATTTTGAAGTCATTTGAAACAATTCTTATTTGGAAAATACTTTCAAATCACATTATTATATATTTTCAAAATCTTAAAAATCAATTTCAAAATACCGAAATTCAATTTCTCGAGTTTCCAATTTAAAACCCTTCAGTTATAAATCATTTTTATATAAATCAATTTCTTATAAAAATTTCAAAATTTCAAATCCTTTCGAAACTTCAAATTCTCTTTTTTAAAAGGTATAGTATCCTTATCGAAAACATTTTCACTTTTATATACAGAATATAATCATACTTATCAAAATAATAATTTCGATATATAAGACAATTTATAAAATACAAACAAACACGATTTTTCAAAGGATGATTCAATATTGGATTTCAAAACAAAGATAGAGATTTCAAGTTAGAGCAACTCTAATCAAATAGAATTCTGATTCGAAGATAGGCTCGATCGAAGATGATATAATTAAACTACAAAATAAAAGATGGATATACTTATATAAATCGCGAGCAACCTTAACCAGGTCAACCGTGCCTTTAGGAATATGATCGATGCGGAATTCTAAGGCAAATTGACATTCAATCGCCAGAGATAGGATTCTACATAGCAAGAGATAGCAGCATCTAAACCGTATAGAAATCTCCCGTGAATCAATGCCAATTGTAAAGGTGTTTGACCCCTTTACAAATCATACAAAGACTGGCGGGATCGCCGATTTTTATAGATATCAATCAAAGTGGAGTTATGGGATATTCAAAAATCAAAATAATACAAATAGGCGGAGACAAGAATGGATTTCAAAACAAGTGGGAGTATTCCAAAATTCAAAGGAAACCGAATCAAAGAGGAAGAGATTCAAGCACGAACGAAAGTGATTCCATAATTAAATCTACTACATATGCTAAGTTTTGTCGAAAACCAGAACTCTGATACTAACTGTAACGACCTGGTAGACAAACATGCCAGACTTGAATTGCTTAAAATATCAGATTGTTAATTTATATTTGGCAAAACTCAGCATGTACAGTAAATAAATCAATCATAGAATCACAGACACAGAGTAATATATTAATAATGCAGCGGAATAGATAAATAGTAGCTCACGAAGCTACTATATAAACATCAGAGTTAGAAATAAAATACAGTATCTCAAATACACTGAAGTCTCGAATACAAACAGATGACATCTCTGAACAAATCAACTGGAAAAGCTGAAAGCTGAATCGATAGTTGGATCTCCAAGCGAAGCTCCAAACTACAAATGTGAGTCTCAAATGTTGTGTCACTCAGCCTGACCCGAGCGTAAAGCAAAACACAAAACGCTCGAGTCAGGATTAACATTCTTATATCAACAAATCCAACTCAAGTGAAAAATCAACTAAAATACAAGTAAATTAAAGGATGTTTGGGATAACCATCCTCTAAGGATCAGTGGAACTTTCTACAATGTACGCTATAACAACCAAACGTCATTATAACACCTTGGTCATTTCAAAATAATTTATACTTCGAAACCAAAATATCATTTCCATTTCAAATATATCTATTTCCAAAATATAGCACCTTCAAAGTTACAACACTTTCGAAACCCAAAACACTTTGAAATCATAATTCTTTGGAAAACCATAACTTTGAAATCATAGATTCCACCACTTAAAACAGTTTAATAATAGTATATAAAATAAAATAGTTTATAAATTATAATAGTTTATATTGAAATAGTGTGTGTGTGTGTGTGTATTAAACAATTTATAAAGCACACCATTTATAATTTCCTCAAATTTCACAAAACGATTCAAATCAGCTCGAATTCCAAATTCAAATTTAATTCAATATCAATTAATCAATTTCAATTCAATTCAGTTTCTAAATAAACAAATTCAAACTATATCGATTTCAAATACAGATTTGAACCACTAAATAAACCATTAAATTCAATATATTTCAAAGCTTTAAATATTCAACATTTTCTAAACTAAATTTAACAGTTTCATATAGATCTTGATTTAACTTCATTATTATTTAGTCTTGAAATATTCACTTAATAAATTCAATATTATTCAAATAACCTTCAATTACACTTTAGCAAATATTTCCTTTAATTTCTTTAAACGTGAAATATTCATTAAATTACTTAAATAAAAAATCAAGTTATAAAATCATATATTTAAGTTTCAAATTCAATAGTTTCAAATCGATTTAATTAAATAAAATTCTTAATTAAATACCATTTCAATTAAATTTCAGATTTATCTTCCCAACCTTAACTTATACAATTATAAAAATCTATTTTTAAAATAAAATTTTAAAGTAAAACTTAATATTGAATCTACTTTATATTAAAACTTGTTTATATATAAAATAACTTCAAATTTTAAAAAAACCCTATATATTTCCTTTCAAAACCATAGAAATCATTTTCAAAATATTTATATATAGACCAACAGTGTCTGTATATAATTTCCTATCCTATGGTCAAGTGATATGGATATTTATCATTTCAATCTGCAATTTAAATATATACGGGTATATATCATTTCAACTCGCAATCCCAAATTCAAAACTATTTGAAAATCGCTTTGGTTTATCATTTCAACCCATAACGATTTTCTCCTATTCTACAGATCGTTCGGGTATGTATCATTTCAACCCATAGTGAGTTCTATACTAACAGGGAACCTACAGAGTTATAACAGATATGATAATAATAATATGCATATGTCATCAATAACGATATAATATAACAACAGGATATGGTGTCTTATCCCACAGGTGAACAATTTACACATAAATGCATAACATATATAACAATTTATATAATTAACAGTTCAATTAGCAGCATATTTCAATTGTCATGTCAATCGAAATCAAATTTAATAAATATAAGAATATTAATCGTGAGTGATTTCTCACCTTTCGGGGCTAGAGAAGGGTAAGAACAAGATGAAAATAGGCACGAATAAACACGGATATTTAACAAATCAATGAACTGATGCGGATAAGCACGAAATGACAACTGGATAGTGACAAAGCAAAGTAAATATGCCCAAATTCGATGGAAACACGGATTAGAACAATCGTAATATAAATGGAATAAAAGTATAATTTTTTTAAAACCATATTTAATTAGAACCCATATTAAAATAAAATCTTTATATTAGAATTTAAAAATAAATATTTAATAAGATCCATATTCTGTAGACTTACAATAGCCACATATATTCATAAAATAGTGTGTATATATACATAAATGTACATATCATAAATATATCTTTGGGAACTATCCTTAAGTATGCCGATCTGAAAAACAAATATGTAAACACATAAACTTATATAAATATTGTAATTTGAAATCACTATCTAATTTAAACCCATATAACATAAAGTAAACCTTTATCTTATCTTTGAAAATCCAACAAATACAATAAAATCTTTATAACCATTACATATTACATATCAGATTATAGTTTCTTAAAAATACATCTCGAAATCATTATATATAATATTCTAGAAATAAAAATAAAATTGCAATATCTATCTAATATATACCGTATACATAACACAATATTCAAATCAATAAAAAGCAAAATTAATACTTAAGGAGAAAATGCCAAAATGGTCTACTACATGCTTTCAAAATATGTGAACTTCCTTTCATAATAAACAAATATATATACCACTTAATATATACTTAAAACAATGTAAAATACTTTATAAAAAAAAATACACGAACAAAGTGCATAACAGCTTATATTCAAATACGAAGTAGAAATTATATACTATATGCAATGCGAAATAAGGTGGGTGGGAAGACGTGCTCCCTATATCATATATTCAGAACTGTTAAACTGTGAATGCATAGAATATAAAACAAAGAAACCAAAATGTCTATATGTACTAAATTTTAAAGCAATAAACAAATAGGAGTAGAAGCTACTGATAGGATCCAAGTTACCAAGCGAAGCATTATCAACAGCACAAAGGCTTGCTGCTGACCGGAGTGCGGTGATGGTGGTTGCAGTGGTTCAGCCATGGAGCAGGGGATGGGTGGTGGAAGGCTGAGGCCCACTCCGGCCGAAGGTAAGAGGCAGGACCGGACATGTGCACATGTAAAAGAGAGTAGTGGAACCGGGGAAGGGAAAAGGACAGGGCTGTTGTTCAAGTTTGGTGGCTCGGGTGGATCTCGTGGAGGTTGGAGTTACGGTTGTGCTGGTGGTCGGTGAACGAAGGAAAGACCGAAGTGGGTGCCATTACTTCGGGTCCAGGAGATTTTCATGAGTGCGGTAAAATTCTCTTTTTTTGAAAGAGAGAAAAATTGGAGAAGGCTTCAAAAAGAAACAGATAGAAGAAGAAGAAATCGGAAGCTGCAGAAGGAAGATGAATATATATAACGTTATATAATTTTTAAAAAAGCAAGAGGAACAAAGAGACTAAAATAAACGCACCCAAAATAGTAAATTCTAGAAAAGCAGAAGTCACGCTGAAAATAATAAATGCTAGTTGCATTTTTAATTCAGCAGTTTGAAATTTGAATGAACGCCAATATCAAGAGCTCGAAAATGAATGCCGATACGGTAAATCGTTTTCATGAATTTCACCGTGTATCGGACTCTGAAATATACAATTTAATATACAGCAGAAATCAGCATGACGAGATGATCAAAATGGTATACAGAAATTAGTGATAGGATTATCCGATCAAAATTCGATAATAGGTACCGATATACGTTGTTATTCCGTACGGATAAATCCAAATGGAGCTAGAAACATCCAAATTTCACGAAACAAATTTCGCAATCTGATTCCGAGTGTTCTAAATAAGTTTTCTCATGTTGACATATTTAGGTTTCGGAAAACTTTTAAATTCAACTGTTATTAACTGATTTAAATTTAAATAAAACTTCATAATAAAATAAACTTCAATATTATCAGATGAAAATTTACCAGTTGTTATGTTTAAATAGACGTATTCCAAATAATAAAATTTTATTTTGAAATTTATTGTTTTAAAATTTCATAAAATTTCAATAAATTACGTTATTAAAACTTTTAAAATTTATGGGTCGTTACAACCTTTATCGTGGTCGTCTCTACCTACGACGTTCGATTTCCACCCTCACAATAGGAGATTCTATGCTCATTGTGTTTTTTTTCTCTCATCGATTTAATTTTTCGATTTAGGGCATGGGCAATCGTAAATGAAATGGGCCAAGTGAGAGAGGTTAAGAAAGAGGAGTTGGTTTGAATGAGCTTGGGCTTTTAATTTAATTCAACCCAAATTTTTTTTTTGAATAGCTCTCTCATTCATTTGTAAATTAAAACTTTAATTTAATTTAAATTGGTATATATTTCATTTAACACATAATGTTTTGATAACTACATAATTTCGTTCAATATCGCTTCACTCTGTTTAATTATCCATTGAATTGATATTAACAAACTTATTCATCTTCATCAATTTATTGATTTTAATGAATATCGAATAGATATTCTTTTATCTATTTCAAATATAAAAATTTATTTACACTTTAAATATTTTATATTTGTTATATTATTTTATTTGAATTTTAATATTTTATCTAAAAAGGTGTTTATTTGTGATAAACTGTTTTATCATGTGGAATAATTCAAAGTATGTCTCTTGACTTCAAGTAAGCTCTAAGTCCTATTATGAACTATATTACGACATTGTTATCATATAACTATATCATGAGGTTCTCAACATTTAGAATCGGCTTAGTTATAAACTTATGCACGCATATTTTTTATATGCATTGTTTTTATTGCGGTGCTATTCAAGGCGGTGTACCTAGCCTTTTTTTATTGAATCAGCCATGGTCTTTCATTTGAAACATTTTCAACTTAAAGATTTGTTATTGACATATTATACTCAATGTTACTTGCGAAAGTTTGAGTCCGAACATTCCTTCATAAGGAATTTACTGTTTCTGTAAATAATCCTCTAGTATTTCACAAGTACATGTGAACGCTTCAAACAACCATTTAGTGATATCATTTTGTATTTGATATTTGCTTCATGTATCAAATATACAAAAATGCATGATCTCATAGACAATATAACATATATGATAATCTCTATTGCTAATGTATAAGGAACTCATCGCACATGTTCCATATTAAACAATTTAATAAGGTGGCTTTGCATATCGATTTGGAACATTCCCAATATCTTTAATACTCACTATAAAGGACATCATTTACAATCCAAAATTGAGCATTAAAACAACTAAGGTTGGTTTTTAACATAAGTACATCATTTAAAATCAACAATGTGTTGTGTCATGGCCCATTTTTATGTACTCTTTAAGTTGACAATAAAGCACACATGTCCAACTCAAATTGAATGAAAATATGGAACATAAAGGGTAAAAAAAGACAGAACAAAATCTCACACGAGTGGAATAATATATAGTTTGAATAATATCTTTACAGCGGAAAACTGTTAAAATACATATATCAGAGTCCACCTAGATTTAGGTTGGACAGTTATAAACATCTGTCGTTACAAATGCTGACAAACATCAAAAACGGTAGCGGATAATAGAATTCGTCCATACGTAGGTGAATATCTCTAGCTCCTTTGAAAACTCCAATCGACTTCAACTAAACCTGAAACTACTGGATCTGACATGAGAATTGAAAATACCTGGATCAGACTTGATAAACTAGCGTGAGAAAAACTCAAATAATAAATGACAGTGTCGTATATCAGCCTTGGAAATAAAATTCTTTGGAAAAGAAAGAGTATCTCATAAGACCACGCCCACACACAAATACGGACAAGTTTTTATCTTCTGATAACTAGAACACTTTTATATCAAAACATTTGATATTATTTCTACTGACATTCTTTTGAAAATATTTGCAAATAAACTTATCAATCTTAGCCGAAATTGTTACCATTGTTAAATTATGGGCCCAATCATTTAAGGCTATACAAACAAAACCGCAAGTTCTTATTGGAGAATAGATTTGCATATAAATGACCAGGTGAAGGGACTACCTTTCGATGGATGCACCTCTAGATGGATGTCCCGAGGCACAGAACATCTTCCCTCTACCAACACAAGACTGGCTTACCTATATAATTAGATAGTACCGAATATGCCATCCTCCGGTCGTTATCGATCTTTATCCAAGCGCTCGATTTTCATACACCACATTAATTTACATCCCAAACGTCATAGCAGGAAGAAATATATCTAAAAGGGGATGACCATACCCTAATGGGAATGACCTACATAGCCTTGCTACATCTTACCATGTTTCGGTCATTTCCGATTGATGAGGCTTGAGGAAACGATTTCCTTTCCACGGCAAAATTTCCTTCCACTTTGAATTCCACATTGCCATTCCATATTCACATGACTAGTCTCTATAAATATATAACTTCCTAAGCTCGTATGTCTCGGGAAAGAGTGTTAAGCTAAGAGAAGATGTCTTCTCCGCCACCGACTGATATACATTTTATAGAGATCACTTAATGTGATTAGAACGCAAGGTCAGACACTCGTCCATACAAGTTCATTCTGGGACTGAACAAAACCGAAGGTACTTTCCTCGGCCATAACTAGGTGAGAAGTCCTTGTTTTCTGAGGTTTTTCGTAACAAAGAGACCACTGCTACAATAAGTAAATCGGGAGTTTATCCCCAGTTAATAACAAGTAGTCCTTCGTTATTATTCGTCTCAATATCTCCGTGTTCAACATAGCTTCATTCTTCGAACATGTGGATCGGTTTGAAGTGGTTTTCGAATAGGAATCACCCAAATCCAATCTCGGTTCCTTCAAAATCCAATTATCGATAAAAAGTGAATACGTGTATATAGGATTTATTAAGCCTCTTTTCTCTTTAATTATTTTGGTTACTTACAAATCCTTTTCTTAAAGTCTTAAAGTAATTCTAAATTAATTCACTTATTACTTGGGAAAACATTTCCTATTTTCTTATTTATCATCGATCTAGAATTTCTTGAATTTTAATTGGGTCAAAAGCAATGTTATTTAAGACATCGTTTACTGTACACCCTAAATCAATCTTATGAAACATTATTGAGTAAATAGGATCATAGAAAACATTCTAGTTTTAGTCAATATCAATTTCCATATTCAACAAGTGCCACGGGGCGGAATAATGGTGAGATCATCTTTTACATTTCACGAATACGACGAGTTCCTTCTTCAGAATTTCATACCAAGTATAAGATAATTATCTCTATGCAATCCAAGTTGTAATTTATTCATTTTGGAGATTTCTTTAATTTTGGATAATACTATTCATCTTTTATTTTGGAAAAATTTAATGTAATCCTTTTAGAGCATCCGGGCTTTCCTTTCGATCTATTCCACCCCTCGCCTAAGAAGAGAAAAATAGGTCAAGTGAGTTCAAGGAACTGGTTGCTCCATTTCTAGCCTTAGTTAAACACCTTATTTTATCTTTTCAGATCTCACAGGTGGGACAAATGTATTAGTTGTTTTCGCATACTCAATTGTTATTATTCAGTATTTTTCAATTATTGTTTAAGTGTTATAAACAATTCCTCTTAACTATTTTTCAAACTCTTATTGAAACTTTCAAATCATCTTTAAATTACTTAATTATTATTTTAAAATCATTCATAAAAGATTTGGAATTGTTAAGTTTAAAACTACGTTTCAAAAGTTATTTAAAATTGCTGCGAAAAGCGTTGCGGAAAGTGTTGCAAATAATATTTTAAAAGCTATATTCTTAAAAATGACTTTTATATCATTGAGAAATCCATATTTTCAACTTAAATCTCTTTTAATTCATTTTAAAAGATTTTAAGAATTTACTTTAAAACGTTTAAAATATCAATTTTAGACTTTGGTCACTTGATTGCAAAAGCGTGATTTTTTGGAAAATTGTTTTGGACATAATTTAAAATATACAAGATGAAATCTTGATTTTCTTTCTTTATTTATTAAAAAATATTTAAATGTTTATAAAACCTTTCTAACTCATTTTATACCATTTCAAAGGGTTTAAACATTCCATATATATCATTTTATTTTTCAGAAGAAAAGTGATTTCCTTTGTGCTTATCGACGTGTTTTAAATGTGACCTGTTAAAACAATTTAACAACCATATCAAACAATCAGTACTTGATGATAAAATCATATATAAGCATACATAGCAATCATAACATATCATCAAACATATATATGTATAAATATAGATATTGAATGGAGTTTTTCAACATTAACCAAAGCGATTAACTTTCTACCAACATTCAGACTAATCCACGCTTCACTAATTACTTTTTACTCCACTTAAACATTAGTAAACAGCTTTCCCTTCCTTTCAAGTGCTCGGTCAAGGCTTGAGATGAAGGTT
Organism: Allium cepa; assembly: GCA_030765085.1. Taxonomy (NCBI): domain Eukaryota; kingdom Viridiplantae; phylum Streptophyta; class Magnoliopsida; order Asparagales; family Amaryllidaceae; genus Allium; species Allium cepa. Next base: position 873,088,507 of record CM060945.1, on the reverse strand, counting down.
GACCAAAGGTATAGAGAAGAAGTGGTACAATTTTAACTTTGAATTCTCAAGATTAGACTCGAAAAATATGTCATCTTCTTTCTGTATTTTGAACCTCTTACTATCAAAATATGGAAAGGTTGTCTGCTGCAAAGTTGTTTAAATTTATTTTCTCTTGAATTTAAAAAAAATCAATTGATTATGATTAGTTTTTAGGAAGATATGGTCAAAAGAAAAGGAGGTATTTTTGGGTTCACAAAAATGAAGCCCGAAAATGTGCTTCAAAAAATTGAGTTTTAGGTATAGCAAATCTCAAAACTAGAAGAAGTACTCTGTAAGAAAGGTGTAGCCACTGAAATTTTATATAATTTAGAAAAAAATAATTTCTATATTTTGATCAGATATGACTAAGTTATGATCAAAACAAACAGAGTCATTCTCTGTCTCAAAACCTGGGCCAGAGAATGCACTGGAAAGAAATGGGTTTTGGCATAGCTATGATCAGAATGAGAAGAAGTGGTCTAAATAAAAGTTGAAACCACTGGAAAAATACATTGTTTAAAAAAATAATTTTGCATTTTGGATATGGTTTGAGGAATTTATGACCGAGAGAGGAAGAGGTAAATTATTAAAAAAAATGTGTTTGATTTTGAAAAGAATGGATATCGATTTTATTTTTTGTATTTTGCAAATAATTTGACATTATTTTTTTTCTAATTTTTTTATATGAAATGTAAGTCATTAGAGAGGAGAGGAAGAAGCTTAAGAAAAGAGGAGTAAGAAGTGTGAATGAAATGAGAGAAGGAGGTTGTCATTTATAGAAAAAGTAAGAAGTGGTAAATTTACCAAAATAACTACTTACCAAATTACCAGACTAAGCTTACTTCAACCTAAAGCAATCTTTACTTTTTTAATACTTACCATCACGTTTCACATCCTTACTTTATGTCATAATCCCTTAAGAACTAAGGTAAGTAAAATAGTAATTATGTTGGCTTTTGATGTGATATTAATTTGATGTTTACGTTTTTCTTATTTTTGTTAATTCTTACTTACTTTTGCTAATGACTTCTAGAAGTTTTATAATTACATTTAGTAAAAGTAAACGTGTTTAGTTATTAAAATTTGTAATATATATGTTAAAGCATTTTAACAAAGGTGCGACAACGTTGTGGCAACTTATTTTGAACAAAACGTTGATTTTCGACAAAACGTTTTCCGATCACATTTTGACGTTTTTGTTAAACTATTTATTCATGTAAACCAAACTTCAAAATAATTTTTTTATCATCTTTAAATAATTAAAACAAGTTTATTTGACTTATAAAATAATATAAAACAATATCCAAATCTATTTGTACAAATACGACAATGATTTATCGATATGCGACGAAATTGTCAACTTTTATAAAACAAGTTTTATATATTTATCGAACCATTATAAATTAAATTACTATTATCATCAAATGAGTTTTATATGGATTATATATATTTAAAAATAATCATATATCCTTTAAAACAAATTTCTTAAATATTTATCCTACTCTGTCGGAATCCGACTTTTGTCAATTTTACAATGGAAATCCAAAACTTTTATTCAATATTTGAAATAAGTTTACCATTCTTATTTATCATATAAAACATGAGTGTTTAATTTTTAAAATTCAAAATTTTAATATCTAAATAAATTAAATATTCCATTTTTAAAGTGGTAAAATTACGGGTCGTTACATGTTGTTTACTTATAGTTTAGAAATATCAATGTACCTTTTAACGTCTTTCTTATGAATACACGCTTCCTCTACATTTTGATTGATAATCAAACTATTTGATATTTCTATTAAAATATTTGTTCAATTTTGATGCTTATAAAATAATACTTTCTATCATTTCTTAGATCATATCCACAGACTCACAAACTCAAAATCGCTCCCACTAACTTCAAGACAATTTGGTTATTATGTGTAAACAGTTTACTCTAAATCATTATTTAGAATTTTCTATTTCAATACATACGTACCAAACATAAATTGGTATCAAGTGGTAACTTTGTGAGTAAATTCAAATTAACTTAAGCACATTAAATACCGAATCTATTACGCTAATTTCAACAATTGAAATTTTCTTTATTATTCTTATCAACATTGCTCGTTTAATTCCAAACGCATTACTCATAAAGACACAATCATGGTCGATGGATCACATCCCTTAGGTTACAACTACAAAAATCATATTTTTCTAGCATACTTGGAATTCTTTTGGATTTGTACATAATACCATATCACAGAGTCAACACTCCTAATTGTTTAAACAATCGAGGATTATATATTATCGATATTGATAAAAAATCCATAGTTTATCTTCAATGCATGCGATAATTATTAGACACTCTAATGTGTTACATTCATTTAGGTTAGTTAATTTCATTTCATCTCTTCTAATCAGTTCTATTAATGGTCGTATCTAATGCTATTTTACTGCCAATAATTCCTCAAATAAATTTCTTCACAATAAAGTTGGTTTTATTGAAACAACAATTGTTTCTCAGTGTAACAGAATAGGTATTCATAAACATTTTATGGATTTCTTTATTTATAAAACTAATTTGGTTTTATTTTACAAAACTTATATTTAAAACATAAATATGTCATCTAATGACAGTCTTACAAAAATTCTTTTGGGGAGATTCATACGAGATCCCTTACGAATAATTATTATGTACAGACTCGCACAACCCGCCAACTCTTAGCCTATGATATGTTGGGATTTTTTATAACCCTCATTTGTGTGATTTTGTAAACTGTTATTTAGACGAAATAATATTGACCTTGTATGCTACTCATAAATACATAACCTTATAGAAAGAGACTAGCTTAACTTCACTTATAGTTAATCGTACATTGTTTGACAAAGTTTTATTACTCCTTATCGATGCATCATAATATATCACATGGAGGATTGAATTTTGAGATTGAATCTTTATTTATTTTTAGATACAATCGGAACCTTTTCCAATATACTGACTCATTCGATCAAATCGAATCATTTCTATTGCATATTATGTTATTTACTTCTATTTTATACTCTATGAGTTCACCATAAACATACTACATGTGTATCAAATATACATGTCCATGCCTGTGATAACTCATCGGTGGCTCTGACGAAGTACATGTAAACGTTTTGGCATTAATAGACTTATGATTATATACATCTGCATGTATTGATCCGTAGAGTTCATCAACTCTTATGATTATCCCACCGAATGGGTGCATTGCCTTTAATTGTTTGAGATATGATCAACAAGCATCATATGATTCAAAATCATATGATAAAATTATTTTCAAAAAACTATGGCGCAATCTATAATCGAAAAATAACTGTAAATAATATTAGATAATTCTGCAGTTTCCAATGCATCACTTTTGTTATATAAAAAAATACCACATTATAGTTTTATTTCATAACGAATATTCATAATATTCATATTGAAATACAACGATGTCTATTTTTTAGTCGATAATGGAAAATAGTCATTATTTCATAAATAATATTCGTTACGTTTTACGAAAACAATTTTCATAATATGATGCAATCAATAAGTGCTATATGGCATGCTCTTGCTATTTCCGCCATTACTACAATAGCGTATTAAATTTGAAGGCTCGTCATTCACTTAATATTGTTTATTTATTTCATATACTGTAACTAGTTTACAGCGGAAAGTTCTTTGATCAATTATCCTAAAATAAAAGAAATAAATATCATAGAAAACAATTTTCTATATGAATTACATTTCAAAATAGAAATCTCATTTCTAATTCCAATGTTAAGCACCAATCACTATTACTATAATTCTCATTTCTGTTATTTCTTTATAAAGCAGACATGACTATCCACTCTCTTCATCCCACCTGTACCTTAAATCATATCTACCCTTTACATTCGTTATTCTTTCTAAATAGGCAAAGCATTCAAAGAAAAAACCCTCGCTACAATATCATAACGAACTCTTTACAAAAGCGCATTCAATTACCCTTAGCTTTTAAGGATGTTTGATATGTTCCGCTTTACATAAGCTGATCAAACTGATATTTCAGTAATCGAGTTCTTAGATTTATATTGTAGTTTTGTTCTACTGTTACATTTAACATGATACGATCCTTTTGTGATTAATCAGATTGAATACTCGATCTCGTACTAAGGTATATTTAGTTTTTGGATGAACTAATTTCATCGAAATATTGTACATTACAAACTTTGACCGTTCACCATACACCATTTATATGCAATTGTATATGGATCAAATATCCATAGTCTTGTATTGCTTTTTTATTTTGAAACTCATAGAATGCAATACATGGTCTTGACCAAATAAATGTGTAAGTGACCAAACCATTAATATTTGTAAAATCAAGCATTTGCATGGGTGTTGAAATGTTAACATGCAATAGGAATTTCATAGTGGGTATTATATTTCCATTTGTCAACTTTTAATTCAATCCATTTATATATATTAATTGATAAACATTATCAATTATATTAAATGCACCAATTTATTACTGTAGATAATTATAACATTATTTAGTATATGTTGTTAAAATATTAGAAAGGTTAAATGTTACCATTTCATTTTTCTAATAAGGCTCCCACTAGTATTTTATGTTTCTCCAAACCGTATGTTGAAATATAGAAGTTTTTCAACTTTACTAAAGGGTGTTAGGACTCATCTGTCTTGGTATTCTGACTTTGAGTTTGCTCAATAAGTCATAGCCCCACAAACAATGGATAACTCCTTATCCATTGTATCACATACAACGCTTGACCCATTTTTCCTTGTCCTAATCTCATTTCGACATTGGGTTTGCTTAACAAATTGAAAAAGATTATTCACTCGTGCTTACCATATCGTGATGACCTAAGTAAAGTATATGTATCTTGAGTTTGCTCAACAAATACATATAGTTATCTTACATCATCTGTTCAATATATTAATAATACTACTCATAACATTCCTAGCTTGAGTTTGCTCAACAACTAAGGAGCATGCAAGTAATTTATTGATATATATATATATATATATGTGTGTGGTAGAGGACAACATTATACTGAAGATTCATATCTTCAGTATATTATATTGAGTGATATCGACTTATGAAATAATGTATTTCATAAGAAATACCCTCGTGATTCAAGTGTCGGGCACATCATAAATCATAACAAACGTATAATTACGTATGTATTTATTCTTTAGGTCTATTTAGATTTCTTTAATGTTCCATATTTAGTTTATACATTCATATCATATAAGTTTTATTGTTATATAAATTTCAAATTTTATATTTCATATTACTTATACGACTTTAATTAATCAACTCTTTAATTAATTAACTCTTTAATTAATTATAAATTAGTATTTCAATACAACTTTTATATTAGAGATATCTCCTATAACCTTTATAGTAAGGCACATATATCTTATATATGCATATTTTTAGTTAATTAACTGACCTTTAATTACTCTATTAATTAAGCAATTTAATTAAATTATATTAATTTAGGAAATTTATCTTATATACATACATGTATGCTTATGTTATTTTAAACACTTTAAAATAACATAACATATATAATACATGCATATAAATATTAATTAATTAGCTTATTTAATTAATTTATATTATTAATCTTATTAATAATTTTAAATTTAATAATTAATATTTACATAGTTTCAAACATTCTGAACTTTTCATTAAAATATTTTGAAAATTTATGTTATATTATAACCTTTTATAATAAACATGTTTTTATTTTCAATTTAACTTTTAAATTTAAAATCATGTCTTAATTTTCAAAACTATTTTGAAAATTGGCCCAAGGCCTAATTCAAATTAGACCTTTTCTATTAGGGATAACCTTTTGGCTCACATCACCTTTTAGGTCAGGCTGGTAACTAGGTAGGACAAGGTACTTGATTACCCAGTTCCATCCTAGACATTACCTCTCTAGGCATCATACTTAGTGGGCAAGCTTAATTAGTTAGCCCTAACATGATTAACTTAAACCACATAGGCTATTAGGCTCTGATACCATTGTTGGAACTGGGCCAACCGGCAGCGGAAGAAATGAGTGAATTTCAAAAAATTTACCATTTTTTGATCATTAATAGGCCTACGAAGTCTAAATGTATTTAGATCTTAACTAAATTTCTTTTAAACCAAATTAGTATTTTATTTAATATCAAATTTTGCTTTATTAATTTGATTCTAAAACAATAAAGAATGGGATATAAAAATCAGGTTTGAATATATCAAATATATTCATTCCTTACTTGTATGACAAAATAGTTAAACATAAGGCCGGTATGATCAATTGATAACACGATATATATGAATAAATAAGAATAACTATAAAGGCAATCGCATAAGGGACAAAAAAAGAAAGAAATAAAAGATGACAAAGAAGAATGATTTATCTTCCCCTTTTTGATAAACTTGATTTATGCAGCGTTCAATTAGCAATCAATGAATCATTATGACATAAGATTAAGAATAATGAACAATAATTCATATGCATATACAACTATCTCGTTTAAAATTCATTGATAGCAAAAAAGCATTTAAATAATTCAATTTGAAATATGAACATCAAATTTTATGTGTGTATATGTACTGTATATATATATATATAATTATTTCTATATAAAGATTAACCCAAAACTTCTTAATTAATTCAAAATAAACCATATTACATTTAATGTAACAACCCGCATATTTGTCAATTTTATATTTAAATATTTTATTTAAATATTTTATCTTTAATCGGATTTTGGTACGAAAAGCTACTTTTTGCAAACGGTTAAATTAGGACTCGAGACCACTTCCATTGAGTTCGAAATGTCGTTTACAGATTTTTAAGTATAAACATTGATAGGTTCGGATTTAGTGGAATTTCACTAACTTTTCCCGCTTTGGACTTTGGGTTAGCTTAGCCATTATAACTCAAGCCCAACCCCCTCCTTCTCTTCACTCTTCATAAATTCCTACCAACTCAAGCTTTTGCATTAATGGTGAGTGAAAAGAGAAATTAAAACTCCAAAAGCTAAGTCTTCATTGCTAATCCAACATCAACTCCAAAACTCAAGTGAAGACATTGATTCAAGCTAGTGGTTGATCCTTGCATAGCATTTCAAGCTTCATCTTCATCCATTTTAGTGAAAAGGTGAGATTTTTATCTCACAATTCTAGTCTATAACTACATTGGACTGTTGGGAATGATTCCCCATCACTTTAGCATGTACATTTGCATTTGGTTTGGATTGGATTGGAGAAAAACTCAAATTTTTAGTGTTTTTGGTAAAATTCTGCACTTAGGTCGTTATGCCAATGCTAGGTCGTTCGCGTGGAAAAGTCTCGGCCTTCAAATAGCTCGTTTCTGGCCTTAAAACCCGTTAGCACGTGTTAGGTCGTTCACCTCGGAATTAGGTCGTTGGGTTTTAAGTCGCTAAGTCGTTCGACTTTAGGTCGTAACACTTTAGGTCGCTAAGTCGTTCGACTTTAGGTCATAACTCTTTATGCCTCTAGGTCGTATGACCTTAGGTCGTTAGGTCCTATGGCTTTTAGGTCGCTTCCACGCTAAGTCGTTCGACTCTTAGGTCGTAACACTTAGGTCGCTCGCCTCTTAAACCGATAGGTCGCATGACCTTTATACTTTTAGGTCGTCAGACCCTTGAGTCGTTAGGTCGTTTAGCCTTTTAGGTCATAGGTCGCGAGCCCTATAGGTCCTTCGGCGTTGTTCCTTCATTAGGTCGCTCGGCCTTATTAAACCGATAACTCGCAAACCTCTAAGGTCGCTCGACCTGTTCGCCCACTAGATCCCGTAAACCACTAGGTCGTTGGGCCTTATTCTTGTTAGGTCGTTGGGCTTTAACTCGTTGGACCTTTTTCCTTTACGCCGTTTCCCCACTTAAGTCGCTTGTCCCTTATAGGTCGCGTTTCCTGCTTAGGTCGCTAGGTCGCATGCCTTTAGGTCGTGTTCCTTTATTAGGTCGTGTGTCTTTGTTAGGTCGTAGACCTCCTTAACTCGCATGACCTAACCCGTAGGTCGTTGGACCTCGATTCTATTTAGGTTGCTGCTTCTTATAGGTCGCTCGGCCCCTTATTTTCTTTAGGTCGCTTGAGTGTTAGGTCGTGAACCCATTTTAGGTCGCATGACCTTTACCCTTTAGGTCGCTGGACCACTAGGTCGTGCTCCTTTAACCACTAGGTCGTACCGTTTTGGACATGGCGCCGCCCCGCACCTCGCCGGGGGCGCTGCCCGTTGGACCCCCGCGACCTGACCGGGCAGGTCGAACCCCGTAGCAGAGGCGTTGCCCCTACACCCCCACCTTGGGGGGTTGCCACCCCCCCGGACCCCTCCTCCGTAGGGGATCTTATCTGAAAAACATTCCATAGAACTTGCTTTGTTGAGATGCTGAGTTGACCATTCTTCGAGACAAACTATCTTGGGCTTCTCGGTCGATTTTATGGATTTTTGAATATCTATTTCGATGGATTCTTTATCGGTTTCTTTAGATTTTATTCACGTCTTCGTATGTGAATTTTTATGATTGATTGTTTCTACAATCACTTCTATGATTTGTCACTTTAAAATAAGAAGGTTTCAATAATAGTAGTAAATATCAAAACTCTTTCAACAAAATGATTTCAGCTCTATTTTCAATAACAAATCTCTTTTCTTAAACCATTTTCCAATCTACTAGTATATACAAACCTTTACCTCACTCGTATGAGAAATTGAATTAAACGGCTTAGTAAAACATGTGGTATGAAACGCTTGTGTTTGCTTCGTCGGTTAACTCTTGGACTTGTTCGATTGAACCTTTTTGTGACAATTTTCTTGTGAAGATCTACAGTTTGTTCGTAAATATTTGAGTTAAGCAAGTGGTTATGGGACATGAAGCTAAACTTTTATATTTATACCTTAGTGTAATTGACACTTCTCGTTGATCATGACGATCATTCTTATGATTTAGACTAGCAATTGTGCGATGTCTCTTGTTTGCTTGGTTAGACTAGACACCACTTGTGTGATTTCATTCACTCATAACTTTTACCTTTTTGGTTAGTCTAGACACCACTTGTGTGATTTCACTCACACATACGTTTTTGTTTGTAGTTAGACTAGACACCACTTGTGTGATTTCACTCACACATACCTTTTTGATTTTTGGTTAGTCTAGACCTCATCTGTGTGATTTCGACTCACACATATGGGGGAGCTCCCCATGGTCTTCGGACCATCATGTGATAGGCCTATTTCCCTTTTTCTGTGATTTCTGGATTTCTTGTGTTGATTTCTGGAATTTATGTTATTGACTTGTTATGAGTACAAGTTTAGGGTATGATGACCTCTTTGGATCTTTGAGAAGATTCTTTTGATATCGATTTATCTCTTGTTGACTGATCTTCTGTTGATCATCATTTGCATACTTATAGTAGTATGTCAGTATGGATATTTTATGTTTATGCCATATCTTTTATTTTATACCATGTCATCTGATATTTATAGCTAACTGATCCGTTTATTATTTTCTTAAATAATACTCGGGTCAGACCGAGATGTTACAGGTGCTTCAGCTTGACTTCTCCCCAGGGTTTGCTACTCTGACTTTTGGCTAACTATTTAGATTAGCAGTTTTTGTCGTATACACTTGAGATATAGACTCATAGTTGTATTCTTTTGTATAGCATATGTTGCTATTCTTTTGTATTATTGTGGATCTTTTTGACCACTTCTCTTATGTACACTTTCATGTGTTAGTTTTATATCCATATCTTCTTCCGCCTTTGTGATATGGATGTCTGTGACTGATTGTGTTATGCTTATTTCTATGTTTGTTTCCGAAGATTATTTATAGCCACTGTGTGATAGCTTTGAGTTTGTATCGGTATGTCGGACTTCCTCCTTAAATGAAATGCATGCTATACTATCTGACATAACGGTGCTCGCACAAAGAAGTTACATGGATGGTCGCTCCTCAACAGCCTTATTCTCCGTGCTAGTTGACAGCACTACATCGTAGTGTTCTTGGCTAGCGTGGGTATAGAGGTGGGGCTTCACAGCTTGGTATCGGAGCCAAACTTCGGAACAATGTAGAATAACTTAACAAGGATCCTCGTCCTAAGTCCACCTTAGGAATCGTGCTTCAGGATTTAGTTCGAGTCTTCGAACCGATTCATCCTGTTTTCTTTATGATTCCTTGTTTTAACTATCAAGATTTGCTTGATATTCATTCTGAGAATAAACTTTTCTTTCTTATTCCTTTCTTTCTTAAAAGAAGAAGAGATGGTTAGTTCTGGCGGCCCTAGCGTTAATCAATCCAGTAGTCCTTCTTTGGATGGCGTATTCATGTCTGCCCAACAACTTTCGGATCTTGCTCAGAATCAAAGGTTTATCTGTGCTTTGAGTAAGAATCCCACAAAGATCTTTCCTTTGAAACTAGAAGTTCCTTTCGACCAACTTGTAGATATCACTCTACAAGAAGAAGAGGCTGGTAAAGGAATTGATAGTGATATTGGGATGTCCAAGAAGAGGCATATTAAGTTCAAAAGCCCTTATCCCGATAAGAAGGTGAAGCAACCTGCTTTTGTAGCAAAGACTCCAATCCTTCATCATGGACGATGCTACAATTGTGGTTCTAGGGACCACTATGCGAAGGAGTGTCTGGAACCACTCTTTTGTCGTTATTGCAAAGATTCTAGTCATCATATTTCTGTCTGCCCCATACTTCTAAGCAAGAAGAGGGTGGAACTAGAAACTTCGGTAGCCAAGCCACCTACCTCTAGTCGTAAACGATGTTACAATTGTGGTTCCACGGACCATTATGTAATTAAGTGCCCGGAACCTCTCTCTTGCCGCTATTGCAAAGGCTCGGGCCATTACTTGTCTACATGTCCCATGCGACCTAACAAGAGAGAAGGAAAGCTAAAAGCTTCTAACGAAACTCCTCTGGGTCAAGGTACTTCTTATTTAATCCTTGATTTCATTTGTTTTCGATTATCCGATTCGAGTTCTTTTGATATGGGTTCGTCTCATCATTTTTATATCAAAATAACTTGTTGATTCTCTTTCTTTTTATGTTTTGGGCTTGATGACTTCTTTGAGGATTGCGAATCTGGATTGATGGATCCGCAACACTCAAATTGCTTTTTATTGATATCGAAAATTATTTCATGTGATTTTTCTTCCCGAACCAATTTGCATGTTATGCATTGCTTAGGTTTCAAAATTGATTTGCGTGAAAGGATTGGCTTATTGCAAAGCACATATCCAATTTTTCCGTAAGGACTATTCATTTTCGATATTTTCGATCTGTTAAGCAGATTCATATTTTTCCTTTGTGATTTCGATTTCAAATCGATGGCATCATTTTTCTCTTTTAGCTCACATATTGAGTAAAGAGATATCTCTCTCACTCTTATCGGTTGAGAACTTTCCGGTATTTTTGAGTTTGTCTTAGGATTATCACTTAAGCAACCTTTTTGAGTGGTGTTAAGGTCTTTCCAGTTTGACCTTGCCACCGAATTTCGATCGCTACGAGTTGCGGAGGTTAGCCTTCCACATACCGCATTCCGCACTCGTTATGATTTATATGAATGACATATTGTGTCATTCAGTTTATCCAGTCTATTTCATCCCTTTTATAAATCGAGTATTCTATGAATATCTCAATAATTCCAATCTTGTATTTATTAATTTTGGATGAGACTAGAAATTTAAAATTTTGCAAATCTTTTTGAGAAGATATTTTAAATTCCTATAAAAAGATAATTTTGTGTTGTATTGCCCATTTAGTATTTTAAGAATTCTGGTCGATGCGCTTGATCAACACTATCGACAGGGATTTCCTAAACGCTTTGATGAGACAATCAGACACAATAAATTGACTTGTAAAATATAAATTTTTCTATGAAGGTAATTGTGATTTTTAAAGTTTTAGCTTTTTGGGAAAGAAGATTAAATTCCTTCTTTTCAATATTCTTATTCTTATGATTCCCGAAGGGAACCAAGACTTTAACTTTAGTACCAATGCTTATTGTATTGGTTTGGATGTCATTCTCTTATGAAAGAGAACGTGCAATCACTTTTGCTTCTAAATCTTTAAAACCGGTCGAGACTAGGTATGCCACTTATGATCTGGTGCTCGCGGCTATTGATTTTGCTTTCAATGGCATCATCATCTTTGATGGAGAAATTTGTTCTCTACCTCGATAATAAATCATTGGGATATCTATTTTCTCATAAGGAACTTAATTTGGGTCAACTTCGTTGGCTCGAGTTCCTTACTCCTTATGATCTTGATATTCTTTATACCCCGGTAAGTGTAATCGTGTCGCCGATGCTCTTAGCCGTAAACAACAAGCAGTTGTTTCTATGATGATATCTGAATGGAACGATCTCGAGATTATATCCACTTGTGAGATTCGAGAGCGCGTATCCGATTTAGGCTCATCATTCTCTTCTAGACTGCATTCTTAAAGCTCAAAATGGGCTAAATCCCAAATTGGCTCTTCTTAGCCAAAGTTGTAGGGATGAAAAATTGATATTGAAGGTTTGAAAGACTTTGATATTGATTCTCGTAGCGGCATTTGAAAATTTGGTAAACTTATCATACCAATTATTAGTGATCTTCGTAAAAATATTTTAGAAGATTCTCATCATTCTAAAATTACCATTCATCCCAGTAGTAGTAAAATGTACGTAGATATGAAGCGACTTTATTATTGGGAGTGAATGAAATCTGTTATCGCTAACTTTGTTAAGTGTTGCATGACTTGCCAACTTGTCAAGGCCGAACACCAAAGGCCTGATGGGTTATTGCAACCTTTAGAAATTCCAATTTGGAAGTAGGACCAAATCTCCATGGATTTTATAGATGGCCTTTCCCGTTCTCATTCGGGTCATGGTAACTTATGGGTTATAGTAGATAGACTTACTAAATCAGCCCATTTTATTCTCGCTCGGTTTAACCGAATCGTTCCTCTTTTGGACAAACTCTTTATTAAAAGAGATTGTTAAATTATATGGAGTTCCTACTTCTATTGATAGCGATAGTGATCCACTGTTTACTAGTGGACTTTGGAAAAGTCTTCGAGATTTTATCACCCCTTATCACCCCAGTCCGATGGACAAATCGGGCGTGTGAATCAAACTCTTGAAGATCTCCTTCGAGCTTGTGTGCTTGATGTCGGTCGAAGTAGGGAAGATCATATTCCTCTTGTTGAATTTTCCTATAATAATAGCTTCCAATCTAGTATTGGTATGGCATCTTTCGAGACATTCTAGGGAAGGCCATGCCGATCTCCTTCTTGTTGGCTTGAGGCTGGTGAGAAGCTGGTTTTAGATCCAGAATTTATTCATGTTTCACCTATGATGGGTGTTGTACGTTTCAGTCGATCGGGAAAATTAGCGCCTCAGTATATTGGGCCATTTCCTATCACCGTACGTATGGATTCCATGGCTTATCGCCTTTTATTACCGGCTCAATTTTCTCCTATTATATGACGTGTTTTACGTTTCTCAATTATGGAGATGCTTTCGAGATTCCGATTCTATTCTTGAGCCAGGTGTTGTTGAAGAAATCGAAGTTTCACCAGATCTCTTTATGGTGAACTTCCTATTTCAAATTTCTTTTGTGTTAATATGCTTTTATGGTTGTTACTTTTTATATCCATCTTATATATTGCGAGGACGCAATTTCTTTAAGAAGGGGAGTCTGTGACAACCCGCATATTTGTCGATTTTATATTTAAATATTTTATCGTTAATCGGATTTTGGTCCGAAAAGCTACTTTTTGCAAACGGTTAAATTAGGACTCGAGACCACTTCCATTGAGTTCGAAATGTCATTTACAACTTTTTAAGTATAAACATTGATAGGTTTGGATTTAGTGGAATTTCACTAACTTTTCCCGCTTTGGACTTTGGGTTAACTTAGCCATTATAACTCAAGCCCAACCCCCTCCTTCTCTTCACTCTTCATAAATTCCTACCAACTCAAGCTTTTGCATTAACGGTGAGTGGAAAGAGAAATTAAACCTCCAAAAGCTAAGTCTTCATTGCTAGTCCAACATCAACTCCAAAATTCAAGTGAAGACATTGATTCAAGCTAGTGGTTGATCCTTGCATAGCATTTCAAGCTTCATCTTCATCCATTTTAGTGAAAAGGTGAGATTTTTATCTCACAATTCTAGTCTATAACTACATTGGACTGTTGGGAATGATTCCCCATCACTTTAGCATGTACATTTGCATTTGGTTTGGATTGGATTGGCGAAAAATTCCCATTTTTAGTGTTTTTGGTAAAATTCTGCACTTAGGTCGTTCTGCCAATGCTAGGTCGTTCGCGTGGAAAAGTCTCGGCCTTCAAATAGCTCGTTTCTGGCCTTAAAACCCATTAGCACGTGTTAGGTCGTTTGCCTCGGAATTAGGCCGTTGGGTTTTAGGTCGCTAAGTCGTTCGACTTTAGGTCGTAACTCTTTAGGTCGCTAAGTCGTTCGACTTTAGGTCGTACCTCTTTAGGCCACTAGGTCGTATGACCTTAGGTCGTTAGGTCCTATGGCTTTTAGGTCGCTTCCACGCTAAGTCGTTCGACTCTTAGATTGTAACATTTAGGTCGCTCGCCTCTTAAACCGATAGGTCGCATGACCTTTATACTTTTAGGTCATCAGACCCTTGAGTCGTTAGGTCGTTTAGCCTTTTAGGTCGTAGGTCGCGAGCCCTATAGGTCCTTCGGCCTTGTTCCTTCATTAGGTCGCTCGGCCTTATTAAACCGATAACTCGCAAACCTCTTAGGTCGCTCGACCTGTTCGCCCACTAGGTCGCGTAAACCACTAGGTCGTTGGGCCTTATTCTTGTTAGGTCGTTGGGCTTTAACTCGTTGGACCTTTTTCCTTTATGCCGTTTCCCCACTTAAGTCGCTTGTCCCTTATAGGTCGCGTTTCCTTCTTAGGTCGCTAGGTCGCGTGCCTTTAGGTCGCGTTCCTTTATTAGGTCGCGTGTCTCTGTTAGGTCGTTGACCTCCATAACTCGCATGACCTAACCCGTAGGTCGTTGGACCTCGATTCTATTTAGGTCGCTGCTTATTATAGGTCGCTCGGCCCCTTATTTTCTTTAGGTCGCTTGAGTGTTAGGTCGTGAACCCATTTTAGGTCGCATGACCTTTACCCTTTAGGTCGCTGGACCACTAGGTCGTGCCCCTTTAACCACTAGATCGTACCGTTTTGGACGGGGCGCTGCCCCGCACCTCGCCGGGGGCGCTGCCCGCTAGACCCCCACGACCTGACCGGGCAAGTCGAACCCCGTAGCAGAGGCGTTGCCCACGCACCCCCACCTTGGGGGGGGTTGCAACCCCCCCGGACCCCTCCTCCGTAGGGGATCTTATCTGAAAAACATTTAATAGAACTTGCTTTGTTGAGATGTTGAGTTGACCATTCTTCGAGACAAACTATGTTGGGCTTCTTGGTCGATTTTATGGATTTTTGAATATCTATTTCGATGGATTCTTTATCGGTTTCTTTGGATTTTATTCACGTCTTCGTATGTGAATTTTTATGATTGATTGTTTCTACAATCACTTCTATGATTTGTCACTTTAAAATATGAAGGTTTCAATACTAGTAGTAAATAACAAAACTCTTTCAACAAAATGATTTCAAATCTATTTTCAATAACCAAGCTCTTTTCTTAAATCATTTTCCAATCTACTAGATATACAAACCTTTACCTCACTCGTATGCGAAATTGAATTAAACGGCTTAGTAAAACATGTGGTATGAAACGCTTGTGTTTGCTTCGTCGGTTAACTCTTGGACTTGTTCGATTGAACCTTTTTGTGATAATTTTCTAGTGAAGATCTACAGTTTGTTCGTAAATATTTGAGTTAAGCAAGTGGTTATGAGACATGAAGCTAAACTTTTATATTTACTAGCTTAGTGTAATTGACACTTCTGGTTGATCATGACGATCATTCTTATGATTTAGACTAGCAATTGTGCGATGTCTCTTGTTTGCTTGGTTAGACTAGGCACCACTTGTGTGATTTCATTCACACATACCTTTTTACCTTCTTGGTTAGTCTAGACACCACTTGTGTGATTTCACTCACACATATGTTTTTGTTTGCGAGGTTAGACTAGACACCACTTGTGTGATTTCACTCACACATACCTTTTTGATTTTTGGTTAGTCTAGACCTCATCTGTGTGATTTCGACTCACACATATGGGGTAGCTCCCCATGGTCTTCGGACCGTCATGTGATAGGCTTCTTTCCCTTTTTCTGTGATTTCTTGATTTCTTGTGTTGATTTATGGAATTTATGTTATTGACTTGTTATAAGTACAAGTTTAGGGTATGATGCTCTCTTTGGATCTTTGAGAAGATTCTTGTGATATCGATTTATCTCTTATTGATTGATCTTCTTTGATCATCATTTGCATACTTATAGTAGTATGTCAGTATGGATATTTTATGTTTATGCCATATCTTTTATTTTATACCATGTCATCTGATATTTATAGCTAGACTGATCTGTTTATTGTTTTCTTAAATAATACTCGGGTCATACCGAGATGTTACAGGTGCTTCAGCTTGACTTCTCCCCGAGGTTTGCTACTCTGACTTTTGGCTAACTATTTAGATTAGCAGTTTTTGTCGTATACACTTGAGATATAGACTCATAGTTGTATTCTTTTGTATAGCACGTGTTGCTATTCTTTTGTATTATTGTGGATCTTTTTGACCACTTCTCTGATGTACACTTTCATGTGTTAGTTTTATATCCATATCTTCTTCCGCCTTTGTGATATGGATGTCTGTGACTGATTGTGTTATGCTTATTTCTATGTTTGTTTCCGAAGATTATTTATAGCCACCGTGTGATAGCTTTGAGTTTGTATCGGTATGTCGGACTTCCTCCTTAAATGAAATGCATGCTATACTATCTGACATAACGGTACTCGCACAAAGAAGTTACATGGATGGTCGCTCCTCAACAGCCTTATTCTCCGTGCTAGTTGATAGCACTACATCGTAGTGTTCTTGGCTAGCGTGGGTATAGTGGTGGGGAATCACATTTAAATTTTCTGATGTATTTATGAACTTATATAAACTTAAATTAGTTGGCAAAATATATATGTATACAATTAAATCAAGAGATTCAATCTATATGAAAAATGTTTTTTACAGAGGTGAAACGTACTAAACTGAACAATATATTAACAATCCTTTGAATACTTAAAAAGTATTAGTCATATCAAACAGGGTACCAAATTTATAACTTTATTGTAATCAATTTATTATTAAATCATCCTTTAATCATGTGTGGGTTTCAGTTACAATAAGATGCAGATAATAAGAACGGATAAACTTTCAAATCTAAGGAGATTCAATCTATTTGAATAATTTTTTTAAACAAAAGTTAAACACACTATAGTGTGCAATATTGTAACGACCCGTAATTTTCAATAAATTAAATTTGTTAATTTATTATGATTTTGGTAAATAAATTAAGTAGAAACAAAAAAATTGAAATTTAGTAATGAAATGAATACTAAATTGAAATGCAACCATGAAAATTAAAACTAAGTATTAACAATTGAAATGAAGTTAAAATTAATTGAAGTCAGGTAAATTGTTATACTAGGCTAAGAATTGAATATAAGAAAACTGTGACGCCCCATCTCTATACCCACGCTAGCCAAGGACACTACGGAGTAATGCTGTCGACTAGCACGGAGAATAAGACTGTTGAGGAGCGACCATCTGTATAATTGCTTTGTGCGAGTACCGATATGCCAGATAAAAATATAACTTTTCATCTCAAGAGGAAATCTGACATACCGACACAAACTCAAAGCTACTACACAGTGGCTATAAAGGTCTTCGGAAACAAATATAGAAATAAACATAACACAAATCAGTCACAGATAATTCATATCACAAAGGCGGAAAATAGATATGAATATTACACATAAAAGTGTTCATCAGAGTAGTGGTCTAATAAGGTCCACAATATCACAAAAAGGAATAGATACAAGTGTTAGACAAAAGAATATGCATACACCAAGGAGTCTATCATAAATGTATAAAACAAAAAAACTACCAAACTAGAGTAGTTAGCCAAAAGACCAGATGATGGTCCGATAAGGAGTCAAGCAGAAGGACCTGTGAAATCTCAGTCTGACCCGAGTATTATTTAAGAAGAAAAGAATAAACGGATCAGTCTAGCTATAATTATCAGTTAAAATGAGATATAAGAAGAGATATAATAATAAAACGTATGATAACCAAAAATGTCATACTTCAACACGTATTGATTAGAAAATCACGAAAGTCATACAAAATCTCAAGAATCTCATAGCATCAAAAAGAATGACATATTTTTCATTTAATTCACCAAGCCACAATAAATGACATACATATCAATGCCAACTGAGAAAGGTGGTGAAACATAAATTCCAGAAATCATCAAATAGAAATCCAGAAATCACAATAAAAGGATGGCCAATCCCATAAAAATGAGCCGAAGCTCCTCCTGACAGGGTATAGTCCCCCATTGCGGACATTGAGCCGAAGCTCCTCCTTGTGAGTCGAAACTCCTCCTGACAGGGTATAGTTCCCCATTGCGGACATTGAGCAGAAGCTCCTCCTGACAGGGTATAGTCCCCCATTGCGGACATTGAGCCGAAGCTCCTCCTGGTGAGTCGAAACTCCTCCTGACAGGGTATAGTCCCCAATTGCTGACATTGAGCCGAAGCTCCTCCTGGTGAGTCGAAACTCCTCCTGACAGGGTATAGTCCCCCATTGCGGACATTGAGTCGAAGCTCCTCCTGGTGAGCCGGAGCTCAATAAAATTGAGGTATAGTCCTCCTCATGGACAAAGAGACATCGCACATTGCTAGTCTAAACCATAAAATGATCATCATTGATCATCAAGAAGTGTCAATTACAATAAGCTAGTAAATATATGAGTTTAGCATCATGTCCCATAACCACTAGCTTAACTTAAGTATTTGCGAACAAATTGTAGATCTCCACTAGAAAATTGTCACAAGAGATTCAATCGAACAAGTCCAAGAATTAACCAATGAAGTAAACGCAAGCGTTTCATACCACTCGTTTTACTAAGTCGTTTAATTAGATTTCTCATACGAGTGAGGTAAAAGTTTGTATATACTAGTAGATTGGAAAATGGTTTTATAAACGAGTTTGGTATTGAAAATAGAGTTGAAATCGTTTTGAGGAAAGAGTTTTGATATTTACTACTAGTATAGAAAACCTTTATATTTTAAAGTGACAAATCATAGAATTGATTGTAGAAACAATCAATCATAAAAATTCACATTCGAAGACGTGAATAAAATCCAAAGAAATCGATACTGAATCCATCAAAATGGATATTCCCAAAAATCACGATGAAAATGTCATCAAAGTCCATAATAAATGATAACAACAAAAAGGGAATCAACACGAATCGATTAAAGTTGGAAATATACTCAAAAATAGCCAAAATAGGCAAATTAAACAGTTCCAAACGTCTGGTAGGTGTTCCCAGACGTCTGGCCCTAGTATCTGGAAGTATATATGTTTTCTCCCTTCTTTTTTAATTCCTGGGCCATTTTAGACGTCTGAAATTTTCAACCAGACGTCTGAATTTGATTCCAGACGTTTGGATTTTGTTTCAGACGTTTGGATTTAGTCTCTGCCTTTTCCAGACCCCTTTCCAGACGTCTGGATTTTTCAACCAGACGTCTGGATTTGGTTTCAGACGTCTGAAATTAATTTCAGCCGTCTGAAATCTTCTGCTAGGCAAAAAAAACAGCCTAGACCAAAAATGGCAAATCCAAACCGAAATACGATCGAACGAGCGATGGATGCTAAGGATTTATGCCAATCGACAACCCAGCACTATAGGCTCTTCGATGCATCACCAAAAACATGTTCAAACATCAAAGATTGGATTTTTAAAGATTTAACTACAAAACACCAAAAATTGGAATATTCACCAATTCAATCCAAATCAAAAGCAAATGAACATAAATAAGTGTTAGGAATTCATACCCAACAATTAAAGATAGTTATAGACATAGATGTGAGATAATAATCTCACCTTTGAACCCAAATGAATGAAGGAGAAGCTTTAAAAATAAGCTAAAATCAATTCCTCTTCAATAACAACTCAAGAAGCTTCAATCTAAGCTTAAAAGAGAAACATTTCCTAAATTAGGTTTAGGAATTTTCTGAAATCAAAGAGAGAATGAGTTGGAGAAGAAGAAGAGAAGGCTTACCAATGGGTTCACTTGAGTTTGGAGCTAGAAGATGGATTTGCTAATGAAGACTAAGGCTTGGAGTTTTAATTTCCTTTTCCACTCCTCCATTATTATAAAAGCTTGAGTATTAGGAAATGAGGAATGATGTAATGAAGAGGAGAGGGGGTTGGGACTGAGTTAGTAAGTGGCTAATGGGTTCAGCCCAAACCAAAGCCCTAAGTGGTAAAGTGGCAAAATTTCACTATCTCCAAACATATCGAAGTTTATACTCAAAAAGGTCGCAAACGTCATTTTGAACTCAATGGGGGTGGTCTCGAGTCCCAATTCGACTGTTTGCAAAAAGTATCTTTTCGGACCAAAATCCAACGAACTATAAAATATTTAAATAAAATATTTAAATATAAAATCGATAAATATGCGGGTTGTTACAGACTCCCCTCCTTAAAGAAATTACGTCCTTGCAATACTTAAGAAGAAAATAAAGAGTAACGACCATAAAAGCATATCAACACAAAAGAAAATTGAAATAAGAAGTTCACCATAAAGAGCACGAAAGAGTTAGCACGAACGGGATCGCTCGATGAATTCTCTATATTCCCAAGAGTAATCCCTAAGATTTGAGAACCATAGAACTCTCACAAGAAGAATATCTTTATTCCGAAGGCGCTCAACCTCCGAAGCAATGATGTGAATGTAATGTTGCTCATAAATCTAATCTGGTGAAACTTCAATTTCCACAATAACACCGGGCTCAAGAATAAAAATCGGAATCCCTAAGGTATTTCCGTACTAGAAAGACGTGAGAAAACGTCATGAATATCAGAAAATTGAGCTGGTGCAACGACGTAGTATAATAACAGTATGCCCGATAAACTAGAAACTCAAATAATTTTGGACATCAGCATAGTACAAAAACTGTACGCCCAATGAACCAAAGCCCGAATAATTTCGGAACACCGACGTGGTACAAAAACGGTACATCCAATGAACCGATAAACCGAAACAATGACGTAGTATAATAATGGTACATCCATTGATCCAGATAAGACGGAACATCGGTGTAGTATAATAACAGTACATCTGATGAACCGAACACCATAAAAGAACATCAGACGCAAGTCCATAAAAGAAATGAGATGAAACTCAATAAAACGAAGTACATCAAAACGCCCGATAAACTTGATAAAAAGATAATTCCATTCCGACATCATCAAAGAATCAACACCTTGTTGCCTACGACAAGACGTATTGGCAACAAGACTTCCCTTCGGAAACAAAAAGAATATCAAGATCATAAGATGCTAGGAACTCGAGTCAACATGAAGTTCCCTATGAGAAAATAAATATTCCAAAGATTTATGATCGAGGTAGAGAACAAATTTCCCATCCAAATATGATGATGCCAAATTCCAAAAGTAAAAACAATAGCCGCGAGCACTAGATCATGAGTGGCATATCTAGTCTCGATAAGCTATAATGATTTAAAAGCACAAGTGATAGCACGTTCTCCTTTGCAAGAGAATGGCATCCAAACCAATACGACTAGTATCCGTTCAAATAGCAAAGTCTTGGTTCCTCTTCAGGAATCACAAGAATAAGAGTATCAAAAGGAAGAGTTCTTTTAAATAATCCTCTTTCCCGAAAAGTTAAAACTTTCAAAATTACATTTTTATTTTTATGTAATAATCTTTCTACAAAAATTTACATTTTTACAAGTCAATATATCGTGTCTGACTGTCTCATCAAAGCGTTTAGGAGATTCTTATCGATAACGTTGATCAAGCGCATCGACCAGAATTCTTAAAACACTCAATGGGCAATACAATCACAAAACCATCTTTTATATGATAAACATGTTTCTAAAAACATTTAAGAATATTCTTTGTTCATTTTAAGAACAAAAATCCAGTTATACTTATAAATAAATCTTATGAAAAAGATTTGCAAAATTTTTAAATTGTTATTTTCATCCAAAATCAATAAATGCAAAAAGTGGAATCATCGAGATATTCGAAAGAATGCTCGATACCTAAAATGGATGAAATAAGCTGGACAAACTGAATGGCATAATAATTCATTCATAGGAATCATAACAAGTGCAGAATGCGGTAAGTGGAATGTTAACTTCCGCAACTTGTAGCAAATGAAAACCGGTGGCAAGGTCGAGCTGAAAAGACCTTTACACTACTCAAAAGATTGCTTAGGTGACAGTCTTAAGACAAATTCAAAAATACCGGAAAATTTCTCAAACTACATGAATGAGAGAAATAACACTTTCCTTATAAGTGGGCTTAAGGAATAAAATGATGCCATCAAGTTGGAATCAAAATCATAAAGAAAAAATAGAAATCTGCTTAACAGATTGAAAATGTCGAAGATGAATAGTCCACTCGAGAAAATAGGATATAGGCTTCATTAATGATTAAGCCAATCCTATCGCACAAATCAATTCCGGAGCCTAAGTAAAAATATCGGCTCGGAAAGAAAAATCACATAAAATAATTTTCGACATCAAATAAAAGAAAATTGAGTGTTGCGGATCTACCACCCGGATTCACAATCCTCAAAGAAATCATCAAGACCAAAATATTCAAAGAAAAAGAATCGACAAGTTCTTTTGATATAAAAATAATAAGATGAAACCCATATCAAAAAGAACTCGAATAAGAAGGTCATGAAATAAATAATGCCATCAAGGATTGAATGTAAAATACCTTGACTGAAAGAAGAGTTGCTAGGGGTTGCACCTTTCCTCCTCTCCTGCTTTGACGCTTGGGACACGAAGATATATAATGATCTGCCCTTTTGCAATAGCGGCAAGAAATAGGCCTTGGACACCTATTTATATAGTGGTCCCTATAGCCACAATTGTAGCATTCTCCACGATTAGGGATGAGAGTATTTTCTATAGAAGTCTCTTGCTTCGCCCTCTTGTTAGGATTAGGACTTTCGAACCTAATAAAGGGATGCCTCTTCTTGTTGTTGTTGGCGCTCGGTTTGGCACTCCCAACCTCGACATCACTTTCTCTATCGGCCTCTTCAAGACGAAGAGCGATATCAATAAGCTGATCAAATGAAACCTCAAGTTTCAGGAGTAATGGCTTCTTAAGATTCTTATTCAAGCCATAGATAAATCTCTGATTTTTCTTCAATGGGGTATTTATATACCCGACCCCGTACTTAGAAAGAGATTTGAAAGATGTGACATAGTCTGTCACAGAAGATTCACCTTGAACAAGGTCAATAAAACGTCGGGCCAAAGTTACTTTTTCAGCCTCTGGCACGAATTTCAATTCGAATCTTTCTCGAAATTGCTCCCAAGTGAGATCCGCTTCAACGATTTCAGAAATTAAAAGCTCATACCAATCTAATGCTCTTTCTTGGAGCATGCTAGAAGCCACTTGGACTCGATGAAGGTCAATAAGGTTCATGCGAGAAAAGATGCGATCGCATGATTTGAGGCAAGCTTGAATTTCAATAACACTCTCGGATCCCCTGAATGGTCTTCCACCCAAATCGGTGTAGTCTCTGCACAAGCGTGCAAAACCGGATCTAGGATGAGTAGGCTCTAGATTGGGTCCGGTTGCTTGAGCGTTCTTAACAAGATCTAAAAGCTGCTGGGCATACATAAATACTCCATCTTGGGGAGTAGCACTAGATTGACCGGCGCTGGGACGGTCTGGTCTAACCATTTCTCTTCTTTAAGAAAGAAAGAAAGAAGAGAAAAAAGTTATTCTCAAAATAAATTTCAATCAAACTTGATTGATAAAACAAGGAATCATAAAGAAAATAGGATGAATCGGTACGAAGACTCGAATTAAATCCTAAAGCACGACTCCTAAGATGGACTTAGGACGATGATCCTTGTTAAATTATTCTATATTGTTCCGAAGTTTGGCTCTGATACCAAGCCGTGACGCCCCACCTCTATACCCACGCTAGCCAAGGACACTACGGAGTAATGCTGTTGACTAGCACGGAGAATAAGGCTGTTGAGGAGCGACCATCTATATAATTGCTTTGTGCGAGTACCGATATGCTAGATAAAAATATAACTTTTCATCTCAAGAGGAAATCCGACATACCGACACAAACTCAAAGCTACTACACAATGGCTATAAAGGTCTTCGGAAACAAATATAGAAATAAACATAACACAAATCAGTCACAGATAATTCATATCACAAAGGCGGAAATAGATATGAATATAACACATAAAAGTGTTCATCAGAGTAGTGGTCTAATAAGGTCCACAATATCACAAAAAGGAATAGATACAAGTGCTAGAAAAAAGAATATGCATACATCAAGGAGTCTATCTTAAATGTATACAACAAAAAAACTACCAAACTAGAGTAGTTAGCCAAAAGATCAGATGATGGTCCGATAAGGAGTCAAGCAGAAGCACCTGTGAAATCTCAGTCTGACCCGAGTATTATTTAAGAAGAAAATAATAAACGGATCAGTCTAGCTATAATTATCAGTTAAAATGAGATATAAGAAGAGATATAATAATAAAACGTATGATAACCAAAAATGTCATACTTCAACAGGTATACATTAGAAAATCACGAAAGTCATACAAAATCTCAAGAATCTCATAGCATCAAAAAGAATGACATATTCTTCATTTAATTCACCAAGCCACAATAAATGACATACATATCGATGCCAACTGAGAAAAGTGGTGAAACATAAATTCCAGAAATCATCAAATAGAAATCCAGAAATCACAATAAAAGAATGGCCAATCCCATAAAAATGAGCCGGAGCTCCTCCTGACAGGGTATAGTCCCCCATTGCGGACATTGAGCCGAAGCTCCTCCTGGTGAGTCGAAACTCCTCCTGACAGGGTATAGTCCCCCATTGCGGACATTGAGCCGAAGCTCCTCCTGGTGAGTCGAAACTCCTCCTGACAGGGTATAGTCCCCAATTGCGGACATTGAGCCGAAGCTCCTCCTGGTGAGTCGAAACTCCTCCTGACAGGGTATAGTCCCCCATTGCGGACATTGAGCCGAAGCTCCTCCTAGTGAGCCGGAGCTCAATAAAATTGAGGTATAGTCCTCCTCATGGACAAAGAGACATCGCACATTGCTAGTCTAAACCATAAAATGATCATCATTGATCATCAAGAAGTGTCAATTACAATAAGCTAGTAAATATATGAGTTTAGCATCATGTCCCGTAACCACTAGCTTAACTTAAATATTTGCGAACAAATTGTAGATCTCCACTAGAAAATTGTCACAAGAGATTCAATCGAACAAGTCCAAGAATTAACCAACGAAGTAAACGCAAGCGTTTCATACCACTCGTTTTACTAAGTCGTTTAATTAGATTTCTCATACGAGTGAGGTAAAAGTTAGTATATACTAGTAGATTGGAAAACGGGTTTATAAACGAGTTTGGTATTGAAAATAGAGTTGAAATCGTTTTGAGGAAAGAGTTTTGATATTTACTACTAGTATAGAAAACCTTTATATTTTAAAGTGACAAATCATAGAATTGATTGTAGAAACAATCAATCATAAAAATTCACATTCGAAGACGTGAATAAAATCCAAAGAAATCGATACTGAATCCATCAAAATGGATATTCCCAAAAATCACGATGAAAATGTCATCAAAGTTCATAATAAATGATAACAACAAAAAGGGAATCAACACGAATCGATTAAAGTTGGAAATATACTCAAAAATAGCCAAAATAGGCAAATTAAACAGTTCCAAACGTCTGGTAGGTGTTCCCAGACGTCTGGCCCTAGTATCTAGAAGTATATGTGTTTTCTCCCTTCTATTTTTAATTCCTGGGCCATTTCAGACGTCTGAAATTTTCAACCAGACGTCTGAATTTGATTCCAGACGTTTGGATTTTGTTTCAGACGTTTGGATTTAGTCTCTGCCTTTTCCAGACCCCTTTCCAGACGTCTGGATTTTTCAACCAGACGTCTGGATTTGGTTTCAGACGTCTGAAATTAATTTCAGACATTTGAAATCTTCTGCTAGGCAAAAAAAACAGCCTAGACCAAAAATGGCAAATCCAAACCGAAATACGATCGAACGAGCGATGGATGCTAAGGATTTATGCCAATCGACAACCCAGCACTATAGGCTCTTCGATGCATCACCGAAAACATGTTCAAACATCAAAGATTGGATTTTTAAAGATTTAACTACAAAACACCAAAAATTGGAATATTCACCAATTCAATCCAAATCAAAAGCAAATGAACATAAATAAGTGTTAGGAATTCATACCCAACAATCAAAGAAAGCTATAGACATAGATGTGAGATAAAAATCTCACCTTTGAACCCAAATCAATGAAGGAGAAGCTTTAAAAATAAGCTAAGATCAATTCCTCTTCAATAAAAACTCAAGAAGCTTCAATCTAAGCTTAAAAGAGAAACATTTCCTAAATTAGGTTTAGAAATTTTCTGAAATCAAAGAGAGAATGAGTTGGAGAAGAAGAAGAGAAGGCTTACCAATGGGTTCACTTGAGTTTGGAGCTAGAAGATGGATTTGCTAATGAAGACTAGGGCTTGGAGTTTTAATTTCCCACTCCTCCATTATTATAAAAGCTTGAGTATTAGGAAATGAGGAATGATGTAATGAAGAGGAGATGGGGTTGGGACTGAGTTAGTAAGTGGCTAATGGGTTCAGCCCAAACCAAAGCCCTAAGTGAAAAAGTGGCAAAATTTCACTATCTCGAAACATATCGAAGTTTATACTCAAAAAGGTCGCAAACGTCATTTTGAACTCAATGGGGGTGGTCTCGAGTCCCAATTCGACTGTTTGAAAAAAGTAGCTTTTCGGACCAAAATCCGACGAACGATAAAATATTTAAATAAAATATTTAAATATAAAATCGATAAATATGTGAGTTGTTACAAAAACAAAGGTAAATATGGAATTAAATTATGAATTAATAATAACAAAATAGTAATTGAATTAAATCAAGGTCCTATAATTAATTGTAATATTGTTTGGGAATGAAAACTTATAAAAGTATGAATAAGAGTAAGAGTATTGAATCAACCAATGGAATAAAATATTGATTAATAGCAACTGAATGAAATTAATGTAATAAGGTTGATGCAAGTTGATAAGCAACTAATTTAGTGCAATGCCTATTAATTGAAATAATTGTAAGGTTATAATTGATTTAAATTTGTAAATTGGGAAATAAATTCAAAAGTTATATTAATTGATGAAATAATACGTAATAAATGGAAATTTGATAGAATCAATGCTATATAAGGAATTTTAATAATTGTTGGTTGATAATAAAGTGTGAATAGGATTAAATTTGGCAAACGGTGATAATTATTAATTGAATACACATTTATTTAATCTATTGAATTAGATCTAAATCCATTACAATTTAACGTAATTTAATACTAAGTTAATATGAAGTTAGTTGATGAATATAAACCATTAGAGAAATTGGATATAGTAATGTTAAATTTATCCATAAGATGATGATTGATTTAACAAGGGATAATAACTTATGAGTGTGATTCAAAGTAAATGGTAACAAATATTTATGTTACCTATTTATCTAGCCTGTTAATATAAATGTGGTAAAAATTGCAATAAATCTAAATTAAATATTTTTTAATGTGAATTTAGTAAATAGTGAGAAATAACATTTAATTTATTCATAATATGATAATTGGTTGAATAAAAGGAATGGAAATTCAATATTTATTAATTTATTGGAATTTAAATTTAATAATTGAATTAATTGCAAATAAATGAATTAAATGAAATAAAATATTACGTTATTTGAAAATTAAGATGGAATATGAGAAAATTAATGTAATAGTTTGAATCCAATGGCAAATCCATCTATTTGACAATAATGAATGGAATAGTCATTAATTTATTTAATTAAATGGGATTTTTGGAAATTAAATTTATAATTTTTAAAGTTAAAGGAATTAAGGCTAACACTGAAATTTATAAATTAATCAACTCTAAATTGACATGTAAATTTGGTTAAAGTAGTGTAAATGATTAAGAAAGTTAAAATTGATGAAAGTTGCTAATTGTAGAGTTGAAATTGAAAAGTGATTTTATTAAATTATTTTTAATTTATTTAATGTAAAAATTAGCCATTTTGGCCACTGACTCGGATTTCGACGAAACTAGTTTCATCAGGTCCGTAACGGTGAATTATTATAGGATTTCAAGTTTCATAGCAATCGGACTTGCCGTTTGATCGTACGGGCTCTTAATGCATTGAAATCAATTTAATTGAAATCAATTTGAAATAATTTGATTTTAGCATAACTTCTTCATACGATGGAATTTGGACCCAAAACCCATTCCATCACGTTTAAAATATTTAAAAACATCTATTTTGATATATGGGTTGATCCAATTTCGTTCCGGAGTCAGAACGGGCTTTTCGGGCCATTTATCGTTCAGCGTGTTTATAAATCGGGACCATCTATTCTATTTCAACTTTGCCTAAGAATTCCCTGCTATAAACCCTAATTCATTTCTTATTCCTTATTTTTGTACATTCTATTAGCGCATCTTTCCAATGGCTGTAAACTCTAATTCTCGAATACAATTCCAAATCAAATCCAAAGCCAAAATTTCAAACTCCTCAAATACTATCAAATTTTATATCGATCTGAAGCTCTCGACGAGCGCAAGTCAAATCCTTGATTTGTTTTTCGTTTTGCGTTTCGATGTGGCCGAAAATCAATGAAACATTCACGGTCTTTCATCGCGTGTCGATGAACGTTGTCGGATCGTCGAATCATTTCTGGGTATTGTAGAGAGTCTAAGGGGGATTCCATCGGGACAGGTTGCAAGTCGTATTGACGGTTGGATCTATGGAAAAAAATTCGATTTGGGTTTAAAATTTTGGGTGGCTGCTGTTCATTGCACGGTCGATGGTGGCGATTCGTGGGTGGAGGGAGGTCGGCATCGAAGTCTTGGTGGCTGCGTCGGCCAGCGGCAGCGTGCAGCGGCGGTAAATTTTCTCGATGGTCAACGGCTTCGGTTGCGTGCGTGTTTTCTGGTAGCATCCATTTTCGCGTGCGTATTGGGTTGCTAGAGATGATAGATGAGGTGATGTGGCGTTTTGAAACGACCCGCAAATCCGTACCCCTTGAGTCAATCACTATTCTAACTGAATCAACTCAAGTCGTACAGAAATACGAACCATTTGAGTTAAAGAAGAAGAGGTAGAAGAAGAAAATAGAAATCAACAACAGAATCTAACCATCGCAGCAAAATAAAATATAATAGACAATAAATAATCTTTACTCAAAAATCAAATATCTCTGTTTTTATATATACAACATCAGAGTACATCAATTACAGTTCAACATCAATAACATACAAATGGATACACAGCAACTCAACACAGCGGAATATACATAAACAAGTACGGAGATACGTATCGTCATCCAACTCGTCTCCTGAGCTTCATAGCATCGTATCCTGTATGCTATAATACTCGGTCTGACCCGAGCATTACAGTTAAATAACACCCGAGTCAGTATGGAATACCAGCGTGAGAAAATCACACTCAATTGATTATTAAAGTTTCAAAAATTCTTTGAAAACAAAAGCATCTCGTAAGACCACGCCACAAATAAACATGTCGGGTTTTTACCTTACGATAGCTAAAACATTTTTATTAAAATCCTCTGATATTATAATAGTGTCTATAGAAAGTAAAATAGAATCTAGCTGAAATGCTTGCATCTCACGTTTCAGCAATAGTTGGGCACAATCAAAACCGTGCGGGCGCGTAGGGAAAATGGATTCCAACTAATGGCTAGGCACTGGGGCACCACCTGTCACAGCACCTGGTCGAGATCAGCGTACCGAGGAGCCACCCTAACTCCCCTGCAACACAAGACCGGAACCATCCATTACTGGACAGTCCCGAGCAAGATTACCCCGCGGTTGGGATCAGCAACCGCCTACTAAGCCGAAATAAAAGGGACATCTAGACAGGGATGACCTCACCGTCTAGTGGGGGCTACCCACGAAGCCTTGCTGCATAACCCCTGATTTTCAGCCATTCCCATTTGATGAGGCTTGAGGCTAAGCGTTTCCTTTTTAGAATATATCACTTAGAATGCCCATCGTCCACCTGACGATGTTTCGCAAGCATTCATCCATACAAGTCCGTCCCGGGTCCGAACGGAACCGAAGGCACTATTCCTACTACATCCATTTTGGAAATATCCTCAGGATTAGTAGCGACTAGCCCTTGCACTTCACTGCTCCATCTTCGAATCCAAAATTGTTTTTTCACGAAAACGTACAAACCGGATCGAAGTGGTTTTCGAGAAATTAACCTCGATCCCGGTCTCTTCAAAACGATCAACGCATTTGGCCAATATTGATAGTCGGTTATTTAACTATCAATTAATATTCACAAACAACCATCAACCAATAAATAATTTCCCAAACTATTTATTTATCCCAACAATATCTTCACAAGATATATTTTCACTTTTCAAATTCCTTTGAAAACAGTTTCCAAAACTATCTGCCTTACTCAGAATAAATTCCAAGTATTTCTATTTCCACTGGAATTACCAAGCACAAGAATTTAGGTTTAAAAATAATTTAAAACACTTTATTGTAAATATAATTAACATTTAATATAGAAAAATTACTTTAGTACTTAATTTGAAATAGTACTCTAGAGATATCTAAAATAAGATTACCTTATGTCTATGCATTAGATTTCTTCTTTAAACAAAATTCCAAATCATTCTTTAAATAATTATCACGATAATAGATTAAAAAATTACTTACTTTAGACTTTACTTTCAAATATATAAATTAAAACTTCTTCAATAATTGATTAAAAATATATACTATATGAATATTTGAAAATAAGGTTACTTTATAAATATAAACTAGATTTTCACCTTTAAAACAGAATTACTAAGTCACTCTTATAAATTATTACTACGGTAATAGATTTGAATAAATATTTACTTTAGAATTTACACATTTAGAAATAATAAATTTCGAAGAACATACTGTGTAAAGCAACATTTAAACCTTTATTTTATTTTGAAAACTTACTTTGAAAATGTACTTGGCTATCCGGAGAAATATACTTCTCTCCACAACCTTTAAAAATAAATCACTATTTATTTTTAGACAATTTTCTTGTTCCTTTAATAAATTCCCACCTTGAATTTATTCTTCCAAATATTCAATTTCAAACACTTAAATCAATTTCCAAATTGATTTCCAATTTACTTCATTTATTCAAAAATATTTTAATTTCATATTTTATTCCTTAATTATGATTTAAAATACTTTTAATTGGAATATCAATTTAGACTTTCTCGATTTACTTCTTATTCCTTTAAATAGATTTAAACTTTAAATTTTAGATAATTCTTAATTCCTTTAATTGATATCATTCGAGTTTACAATTCATTTATTTCTATTTTATTCAAAATTCTTTTTTTTTCCATACTCGGAATAATGTGTTAGTATTTTAATACCACTTCCATTGCTTTTTAATTCATTTATAATTTATTTTCTATAATTATTTTACTTCAAACTCCATTCTTTATTTGTCTTTTCAAACTCCAACTTTATAAATTTTTGGTAACTCGTTATACCCAAATAAATTCAATCAATCCATAGCATGCAATATTCCAAATATCAATAATATTCATCACAGAATACCAAATATTCATAACAGCAAATATTAAACAATAAATGCTGAGGGGTCCAGTTGGATCCCTCCAACCTGTTTTCCCTGCATCCACAGACGTTAGCACAATAATAAGCCAATTCCAAAATTACCATACTACAGCACTTCAATGAATTTCAACCATTTAAACAATTATTTATATTTAATCATTTAAACTTAAATTTAAATGAACTGAGTGAGATTAACTCACCTTTGATTGTTTTGCAATCCACACCAAACAGATTTGTTTCTTTCTTCATGTTTTTTGACCTTGTAGAAACATTATGGGTTTTATTAATATTTGAAATAACCAAATTATAAATTATCATTAATTAAAATTTAAGTAACCAATTATTTATTTCAAACTAATTTTCCAAAAGTAAATAATATTTCTTTTCCTTTGAAACCCATATAGTAAAATAATTTATAGATTCCAAAAATCAAATTTTATAAATATCCAACGCTTTAAAATCTCCTTTTTCTCATATATATATTTGTTTTCTTCTTTTGAAACTTCATTTATAGATCTTATAAAAATAATCTAATCTATATAAATTCTTTTAACATTTAACATTCCTTTCCTTTCAAATCTAAACTATAAATATGTTAAAATTGTTATGCGAACCTATATACATTTATATCAATATTATACTTCTTTACTTTAAGTCAAGAATTCATCTATGATTTATATACTTATTCATTATTTTTACATTGAAACAGAAATCCTTCAAGTTACTGTAAATCTTCCCAATATTTATTTCCAGTTTGTATATATATTTAAATAAAGTAAAAATTATATCAAACACCCAAAACCGATACCTCACTGATCTCGACCCAGGCCATAGAAAACAAAGGCAAGCTCCCCTTCGCTCCCCCTCCTCCGGCATCGACTTCGGTTGCCCTTGATTCCAATGCTCATGGCCATCTGCCTCGATCGCATGCGCATCTTTGATGCCGCCAGCCATTTCCCTGAGTCACCATCAATGACGACGGCTATGCCACTGCCACACCAAATCGAGGCTTAAATTGCGAAGCTCATCTCCCAAACCCTAGTGTCGCGACTTCCATAATCTGCAACACGAAACCCTAGCCCCTATGAAAACTCAACTCGCGGCCAACGATGATGGTGACGCGATTTCCTCGCATTCTCGAGCACGCGAGTTTCCCCCCTGTTCCCCATTTTTTTTAGAGGTTCGGCTGAAACGAAATGAAGGGAAAGAAGTGATATTTTAAAACGAAGGGAAACGGCTTGCTTCAGAAGATTGTCGGCTACAGTACTTCAAATGTGAAAGGGAAAAGTTACGATGGGAAAGAATGTAGGCTGATGTTGACCAATATAAATATAAATTTAAATTTAAATTGAATTCGATAAAGATTTCAACGCGTCTACTTATCATACGCTCACACACCAACTCCAAAAATTACGAAAATTGAAATTCGATAATACTTCAATATTACGGACCCAATGGAACTGGTTTCGTCGAATTCCGAGACTGTGCCCCAGAAGGCTTTTTTTTTTTTAAATTCAATTTAAACAATAAAATTTTAAAACTGAACAAACCACTGTTAATTCCAATTTTACAACTTCTATTTTCTTCAGTATTACCAATATAAATTTTGTAAGCCTTCAAATTATTTTTAACACGCTTAAAATTCCAGATTTCACATTTTACCCAATTTCCAATAATTAAATTCAACAATTAATTATCCAATAAATATTGATATTTGAAATTCAAGTTAATAATTAAACTTTTAAATATTCCAAATCAATTAAATATTCCAATTTTAAATTGCTTAAAAATTCGGGTCGTCACATTCCTCCCCCCTTAAAAGAATTTCATCCCCAAAATTACTATTTAGGAAGAATGATCCAATACCCGTTTACTTATTCCAAAAACCAAACAACTTAACTTTCTATCAACTATCTTCTTATGAAAGAATCACTATTATTCTTATTAACTTCCCAAACTTTTCCGGTTTCCAAACAACTCTAGTTATACAACCATTCAAATTTATATTCAATCCAAATTTAAATTATCAAAATTTTCTCAAAATTTTTCTAACTCTCTAAATTTTCGAAAATTTTCGCCAGCGTCTCCTTTGCGCGGCTAGCTCAGTACAACTACAAAATGGCTCTACGGCCTCCCAAATCCTAAAAGAACACAAAACGCCAAGTGGCTAGATCCAAAAACCCAATCAAATTTCATGGCAATTTAAACACATACCTTTTTTGTCGAGCAATTTTAATTTATTATCTGAAATCAAAATCCAATTTTCTTTTCCCTTTTTCATACCTGCATATCCTGTTTAACAATAATATCCCATCACAACATTAAAAAACATTTTATTGACTTCTTTCCAAAATTTCAATTTGCTTCACATTGTTAATTAATTTCAAATATAAATACTTCTTCCCAATTTTACTTGAATTCAATTCATTTCCAAACTTGAATATTGAATTTTGATTCACCCTATCTCAATCCATATTTAATTAACCATTTCCTTTATCAGTTTCTCTTACTAATTTATTTAAAATTCCAAATAAAAGTTTATTTGCAAACTTTTTCCTTCTTTTAGTTTCTTGAAAAAAAATTCAGTTCATCTTTCTTTACTTATGCAATTTAAATTAAATTTCAATATTCCGTTATAATTCTATTTTCTTAACAAACTTTAATTCATTTGTCTTTAGTGAAGATTTTCAAAAGATTCAAAAATATTTCTAACTTTCAAAATTTTCGAAATTTTTTGGCAGAATCTCCTTTGTACGGAGGAGCTTTTGCAATTTGACAAGAGATATAAATATATATACATCGACCCACACGGTCGGAAAACAGAAAAACAGTTCATATTTCCTATTTGAATTGCGTAGGCGTACCTTATTTAGCATTTTAAAGCAAGCAGCTATTTATTTAACCAATTAGCGCAGTCAAAACCAATCAAACGGCTTCCAAAAACCTGTACTTACTCAATTTAAACATGTCAGTGTCAAATATATATAAAGTTTATTAACATTTCACTTTATTATAAATAATTAAAACATGGATTCTATGAACAGTGCATATTATATACTTCCATAAGCACATATGAAATTTTCGACACTTATTTTGAATTCTTCCAAACAATATTCAAACCATCCTGTTCAATTTAAATGATTTCACAGCTCTCTTACTTAACTTAAATTCATATTAAGTCCAAGTGTGACATCCCGGAAATTTGGGGCAATATCGATTTAATAATCTACATTAAAAATTAAATTGATTTGATAATATTTGTTAATAATATTTAAATTGATTTAATAATCTTATTTTAAAATAAATATTTAACTGATGATTTATCTTTAAAAAGCTAGTAAATTGTTTTCTAATAATATATATATATATATATATATATATATATATTTGTGTATAATCTAAAGATCAGTTTTAAAATTTAACAAATAAGAATTTGTTTTTAAATTCTAATGTTTTGGTAATTTGCAATTTGATTTAAAATATAGCTATTAAATAAATAAAAATTTGGTTTAAAGTATACTAAAGATAAAGTTAAAATTTATTTAAATGATTTTGACTTAAATATAAATTTAACAAAGGTTGTTTTGTTTTTGTTTAAATATGGTTGATAAAATAAGTAATTTATTTATGTAGTGATTTCATTTATGAATTATTTTAAATTTATAATGAGTTATTTTTAAACAATAACAATAATGAAATATCTTTACAATGGATTTTAAATAAATAGGAATTGTTATTTTAAACTTATGATTATATATATACACATATTTTGGAAAGCTATGATTTATAAATTTAAAATAAAATTTTTCAAGTATGTTAAGATAAAATAAATCTTATAAAATATTTAAACATAAGCATAAACTAAACAAAATAAACATATGCAAGAAGCTTGTAAATAAAGATTCAGACAAGTATGAACATGAAGTAATAAGAAGTCAAACTAGGCATTGCATAAATATGAGGGTAGCCTGTAAATAAGACTCAGGCAAGAAAATAAAAGAAAATAAGCAAAGTTAAGAAAACAAAGCAAAAATATCTTTGTACACATAAGATAGGATTAGTAGGAAACATATAGTACATTTGCATTTAATGCTTTCAAAACTCTAGCACATAACCAAGTCATTTCGAATTATGTTAACATCATTTTAGCCTCCCTAACAAATATAATCTTGCCTGATAAAATAAAACATAATCTCTGAAAAATATAGTAAGATTTTTACCTGCAAACTTGCTAACCCAGTTATCACCTATCTGTAAACTCCTTTATATACATGCCTTTCTTATTTAGTTCGTTCAAGTCATAGTAAACCTAAAATATACAAGTAGCAAACATTTCTATTTTTTTTTTAACTGAAGCATCATACATCAACAAAGGCAACAAGATTAAGGAAAATTAAGCAAACAATTTCTCAATTTTAAAGTTCTAGCTGTTTCAAAACAAGAATGCTCTGTCCCTTTTCAAAAGCATTGGTGAGTAACACTTTTAAATTTGCTTAAGTTTTAAAATCTGTTGCATGCTAATATTTGGATGCTTAAATATATTGTGTGAATATTTATATATTCATTTTTCTCTGGGTGTTTATGAGATGAAATTTCTGTATATTTCAAGCCCGCAAATTCAAACTGCTTTCATTGTAAACTTGCTCTGTTTTTCATTTGCTGTGAGTAACTTTAATTACTAGAACTTAAGTATTTAAACTAGTTGCAAGGTTAAAATCTAGAATAAGTGTGATTTGTATGTATGAAATCTTCTGTGCATATGGATGTTGTCTGGATACATTTGAAGTCTCTGTAACAAACCTAGTTATTCTGTTTCCAGGCTTGAGTTTGATTCAAACTATTTTTCGCACTTGATCTAATAGCTTTTAGGATTTATAATACAAACAGAAATTGTTTGTTTCAACATAATGTAGAGTTTAAGTTTTATTTTAGTTGAACTAAATTTGAATATGGTTTTGGAAATCAAAATAACAGAGGAAAATTTGAATAAGAGAAAAACCAAACACTTTAAATTATAAATCCAGGAACATATATTGAATCTCTGTAACAAATAGGAATTTTATAACTTAAATCAAGATTTTTAATACAAGAAGTTAAGAGCAGTTATGGAATGAATTGGAAATGCAAATTTGGGATTTTTGGGGTGATCGCTGTTGTCTGGGTGGTCGGGGCTCTGCTTGATGATGGAGGAGCTTACCGAGGTGATGGGGAAAAATGGGTGGTGGATGATCAGAAGCAGGTGGAGGCAGCGGTCATGAGTTTTAATTTCTAAACCTAATTTTACTGATGCTCACATATTTGATCGCCACGACTTTGTCGTAGCGTCGAGTGTGGCCGGGTTTAGATGGGTGGTGCCTGGGTCGTAGATGAGCGTGTAGGCGAAGGGGCGGTGATGCTGGGGGTCAGAGTTGCCATGCCGAGGTGCATTGTGAGTGAGTGATGGGTTCGAAAATTATCGAGCTATGCTCGATTTTGATCGACAATGTAATAGGGTTGTTCGTTGGTTCGTGGTCTCTCGATCGCCAGTTCCCGGCGCCGCCTCCGTGCATGTGCACGACGAACATTGTGGGTTTTGATGTTTCTGGGCTTGGCTGAGAGAAGTTGCTCGTGTTTTACTCGAGTTATTTAAGGATTGGCTCGTGTTTATTTTGCTTTTGACTCGAAGTGTTTTTGCTTAGGGCTTGGGTAGATTTTGTTTATAGGTTTTAAAGCCTGTAAGTTTAAAACCTGAGTTAAAAATGCGCAACAGATAATTAAACTAAGTTTAATCTAGATGAAGTCAGAATTCAAAATGGCTTTGAAATCTTAAAAGTTTTAAAATGTTTAAAAAAGGGTTTTCAGTTTTTTTTTAATATTATAACCTGACAGTTTTTTTTTAGATTTTAAATTAATTTAAAGTTTTAAAAACAGAATTTAAACTGTGATTTAAATTCAAAAGATTTAAAGTATAGTTTCAAATGACATTTGAATCTTAAGGTTTTAAAATGGATTTGGATTTGAAAATCAAGTTTTGAATTCAATTTTTTAAAAGGAAGTTTAAATCAAAGTTTTAAATCAAAGATAAATTGATGAACTCGAGTTTCTTCGAATTCAAATCTGAAAGGTTAAATCAGTTTTCAAGCATGGTTGTTTTAAAAATAAGTTCATATAAAACAGTTTTGAAATGTAAATTTGTTTCAAATAAATATTTAACTTGATTTGGAGAGCATTCTTTATAAAAGGTTTTCGAAGGGAAGTTAAATAAACTGTTTAACTTGAATTTGCAAGTAAAAAATACAATGTAATTAAAAAGCTAAATTTTTAACTAAAAGTTAAGCAGTTTAATTTAAAGGCTTTCTTATATAAGTTTCATATGCAAATAATAAATATTATTTACATTTATTTTAAAAGATTTTAAATTGAATTTAAATTTGATAAATGTTAAATAAATAATCATTCTGAATCTTAAATTCAAAATGGAATTTGAATTTAAATTTAAAAATGTAATGTTCTAATACACTTTAATATTAATGAAGTCATAAATAAGGAAATAAATTATCTTAGGAATAATTAAGATATTTAAATGATTTAATGAATAAGTTAATTAAGGAATGACTTATGTATTAAACTTATAAATTAATAATTTAGAATTAGAGATTAATTAAGAAGTAAATTAAGAAATGTTATTAGTTAATGAAGATAATTAACTAAGGATTATTACATTAATTTATTTTAATAATTAATTGGATTAATTAGATAATCTATTGTAAATTGTTAAGTATAATTACTTGATAAAAGTAATTAAGAGATTAATTACTTATTGTAATTAATTTTGATAATATTATTAAATTAGGTTAATTAATTTAGTTTAGTTAATTTAAGAAAATCATTTGATAAAGTGATAAGTGTAATTACTTAGTGTATTTAATGGAGCATAATTACTTAAGGAAGTAATTAATGTTAATTACTGAATGTAATTAGTGAAAGATGATGTGTTAATGAAGTAATTTGGTTAATTACTTTTGTAATTAATCAAAGGATTAATTAATGGAGATAATTAATTATGGGATAATTAATGTATTAATATAAGTAATTAATGATAGTTAATTACTGAAATGTTATTAATCAAGGGTGATTAATAATTGAGTTAATTAAAGGTGAACCATTTAATGTAATTAATTTAATCAAAGTAATTTAATTTAAATCTAAACTAGAGATCATTAACTAATATAATTAATGATGTAATTAAGAATTGTTTAATTAAGGAATAATTAATAATGTGGTGATTAATTTATGCAATTAATTAAGGAAAAATATAATTAATTATATTTAATTAATAAATGAAGCAATTAAATGTTAATTACTATAAATGGTTTAGAATAATTCATTTGTGAAATTAATTAAAGACCAAATTACTTATTGTAATTAGAGAATAATTAATTAATTTGATTTATAGTTAATTAATGATTGTATAAACAGGATTTATAGATAAAGAATTAATTTAATTTACTTTAAATTAATTAGAGATAGAAGTAGTTAATTTAATTCATTTTAAATTAATTATAAATGGTATGATATAAATCATTGCTTATGGATGAATGATATTGATATTTCATTTGATGATTGTGCATTCAGATATGAGATGAGTAATATCTATGTGATATGGATGCTTGGTTTAAGTATAATAATATTTATTATCTGATTGGGATGATAGTATCACTACAACAAACTGGAGTTTCCGTAGCGTTTGAAAAACGCTGTTATAGTTTACCATAGTGTTTTAGAGAACGCGATGGAACGACATGCTATAATATACCATCAACTTGTAATAACAAAAATAAAACGCTATAAAAAAGCTTATTTTCAAAGCGTTTTTAAAACACTATTCAAATTAAACGCTATAACAGACCATCGACTTGTAACAGCAAAAAAAAAGCGCTATCAATAACTATATTCCCATAGCGTTTTAAATTTTATGATAGCGATTACTTTTCTGTTGCATTTTCATTTGGATAGCGTTTTAAAAACGCTATAAAATGCGATATCATTTTAACAGCTTTTGTCAATGTTGTTAACTTTCATAAGCATCAATTAATTACATAATATATAAATATTACAAAAATTCACATATATGATATCCTTTTACACATTTTTCATTCTATACCTAAATATAATAATTTTTCAATATATTATATCAGACGAAACAAAATATATAAATTAAAGCGCATGATATTTCATACATATGGTTCAAACAACTTTTCACATATTCATACATAATATTTCATACATATTACATATTTGCAAGAATTGCCTGATAAACAACTTCCTAACAAGAAGGTTTCATGTTTGTCTCCTGATAAATGATGATGCAATAACAACTCACCTAGCAAAGTGATACACTGCAGCTTGTGATATTCCACTCCTTATCAATCCAAAACTAGTTATCAATAAGCTTCATCAATTCCTACATGCCAAAAAATATAGAGGTTGATATGTTTTAACTTGAAATTTTGCTAAATCTATGCATTTACAAACATTTACATAAATAAATATAATGAACATATTTACAGATATAAATGTAGTGAACACATTTACAAATAAACTTAATCTATGCATTTACATATACAAATAGCATTCAGGTAAACTGAACCACCATTCAACCAAATTAGAGCTATCATGCTGTCAATCATAACCAAAGCATGTTTGCCATTCTTTATAGGTATAGATTGAAATTTATAGTTGTATAATAATATATAATTAATCAAATTAGCCCACTACTATGTATAATAGAAACCTGTGCATTTGTCCCCGTGTCAGGTGCAGGAACATTAGTATGAATCCCAATATGATCATCTGAATCTTTTGCGTAAAAACTCTAACAAGAGACACTATAAGAACCTTTAATAATCCTAATAAGAAAATCATTTTTCATGGTCATCCACTCTTACAAATATTTACAATTCTGTAAACGATTTTTACCATAATCCTATAAAGCTTCTCTTTAAGCACTATTATCATTTTTGCGATTACGTTTCCTATACTGATGCAAATGGTTCACACCTGCGAATTTCATGTGCATCACAACGATATTAAATCCTAAGATAATAGAAATAGTTTAGCCATTGCCAAATAATATTATCCATGTAAATAAATTTAGTAATAAAATTCAGAAAGTGCATGTGATTATCTTATTTATATATACAAGCATAAATGAGAAAATCAAAGGATACAAACGAGAAGAATATTGCTGGTCTTAAAGTAAATAATGAGTATATAGCATGTTGAAGTGAAAAAATTTAAGTATGTGTACCATAAAGTAACGTAAACCTTATATGTATGAAGATAATTAGTCAATTTTAGTTATGTTGACACATTAGATTAAAAAACTAAACATCCATACTAAATTACATTTGCTTTAACAATTTAAAGAAGTATAGAAACCACAAGACTTCCACACAAAAAATGAAAATATTAACCAACGATTAGAGAAAAAAAATCAAGAGAACTACGATAGCCATGTAGTCATATAAGTATGATAAATCCGTGACATTGAATAAAATTACCCGAGACTCCATAAACAAGTGTTCAACAGTGCCCGCGTGTCTCCACTTAATCCCCTTGAACGTGCACTAGTAAAAAAATTTATAGCATGTGCCTGTAGATTTATAATCATTATTGTAAGTCTCTGTTATTAGGTAGGAAATTAAACTGAAAGAGCAAAAGTAAAGAGGACACAAATGAGTAAACCAACCATTAACGATATAGCTGAGTTAGCTCCATCTTTTGCCTGCAGCCAATTGTAGTAATCTTCATAATGAAACATAGTCATTCACCATTGCTTCTAAGAAAACAGTTCATGTGTCTTGTATGAAATTGTAATCCGATTTTCTTTATAAATGAACTGTGAAATCAACAAGGGTGAATTATATGTGATTTTGTCAAGTTCGAGCAGTAATATATTGGCATGTATAGTTCTATGTATCAGCGTATTTCTCCACATAAATATGATGTTTGTGGTAAGAAATGTGCATAAACACATAGTCAAATAACCAACGTTTTGTAGTAATTTGCTCCTCTATTGCTGAAGTTGGCTTGATGGTTGTGTTTTACTTTAGTATTGTTTTTCATAACCACCGAAGAATAGCAAATTACCATGCAAAGCCAGGACAGGATATAATGATGAACAATACTAAGCTATGATTTTAGCATAAATTGTACTGTGCAATATAAAAATCTTTCTTACCTTTCCAGATTATCTTCACATCTTTCCCATGGCTTATTGCAAATTCTTTCTCATCTTCCCATGGCTTTACAAATTCTTTCTCATCAACGACAAAACTACAAAGAACCACAGCAAGACACTGAAAATGTAAAATGAAGATCTATAAAATAAATAATTGATTAACTATGTTATATCCTTAGATAAAAAGAAGCTCACACCCAGATATAATATGGTTATCTCCAACAGGTTTGAATTCAAATTCTTTAATGCTGTCAATTCTTCTAGCCATTTAGATCATACAAAGTCCATTTCCAGCAGCTGTATAAAAAGTAGAAAATGGTTTTTATGACCGAAATTCTTATTTGATGATATGCAGATAGCAAAATTTTCATATTGAACCTCCGAGTGTAGCAACAGGAACCAAAGTTCTTACCTTGGGAGCTACAACACCAAATCCTACAGCAATAGCCGATACTGCTAACCAGCAAGAAGATTTATTAAATCAATCATCATCGCAACTGCATAAAATAAAGATAAATGGCTGT
Organism: Allium cepa; assembly: GCA_030765085.1. Lineage (NCBI taxonomy): Eukaryota > Viridiplantae > Streptophyta > Magnoliopsida > Asparagales > Amaryllidaceae > Allium > Allium cepa. The sequence goes on along the minus strand of CM060945.1, from coordinate 873,045,741 downwards.
AGTACATGCGCATGCATCTTAAAAAAATTCTCTTATAGAAAGAAACAGTACCATGTTGATTCAAAATCACAGATAAGTGTGCCTCTTATTAATGGCCAATATTAATGTGGAATTCCATATATTTGATGAATTTTGGACTAATGAAGAGCGAGCCAACGCTAAACGCCTGTTGCATATTTTTCGATGGATGATAAAGTTGATGAGATTAAGATAGTCATTTTTATTTAACATTCTTGAACTAGGTTTACATTTGGTAATAGATTTCTCATATCTTTATGCGCCAATTGTTCATTTGGAAATTTCCTAAACAAATAATATGATAAGATAATGAGCTACAATTGAAAAAATGGAATGTATCAAATTTCAGTTTAGCAATGCAATTGAATGGGTTTTATATTTCCCCAAACACAGAAAACAGGAAAAAAAATCATTTTAATTTTATATATTAAATCCATTTTCTAAATTGATCTCTTCTCCTTTACATTTTGAATTACATGTTGAAAATACAGAAATCAAATCAAATGGACCCTTATTTTCTGATTTTGTTTCTCCCCTCAGGAGCATCCATGTTGTATTTATTGTTTCCAAACTTGATTATATGCAAAAATGATAGCATCAAAATGCATTATTAAAAAGGTGAATCTCTTTCTCCTCTTGTTTATTTAAACCAACTTTCAAAAATAATAAAATAAACTAGTTTCAATACCAAAATATTGATAAAAGAAACTTGTACTGTCACTTTTGAACTCCGATAGAGATGAATATGGTGATGTCATTTGGCTTTTATTTCTCCATGCCAATGCTTTGGATATAAAGCAAGAGAAGAATTAATGGACACCCAAAATGATAGGAACAAGAAAATGCATGAGTTGATTAGAGACAAAAAGAGCTTTAATTACTAATATTTCCTACCATCATATACGCAGTTCCTCAAGGCAATGAAGCTGAAGATAATGAAGCTAAAGTACTATGAGAAAGTATAATGAAAAAAATATAATTCTGAAAATATCCCTCATTCCACCTATCCCTTATTATTGCTCACATTTGTTTGGATAAAAAATCAGATTATTATAATTGACTAATATTATATACATCAGAAAAAATGTGTTGTTTAATATAATTTTTCCTAGCTTTATTATTTGATCTACCCAAGATAAGCAAATGCAATATTTGTAAATGATCGCCTAAGCTTTTGCTTAAAAGGTTAGAAGAGGAGAAAGGGATAAACAAACAGGAGGAACAAAATTACTTAGAAAATGATTAAAGTCGATAACATGACGAGGAAGCTTTTACGATAACATATATACATAATTAAAGATATAATTATTGACACTGCTATGATTTTTTAAATGTCTTATACTTCTAGTGTTTAAGATTTTAACTTACGGAAAAAATTAAATTATATTTAAAATTCATGCAAACTTACAAATGAATAAGAGGCCTAGCATACCTTTACAAAAAACTTTCTCATGTCCATGCTGATTCAGTGCTTCGGTCACGCCCTTCTATTTAGCTGGCCACATTTCATGCTTGCTTTAGTCATGCGTGATTCAGTGTATCATTCCACACTTGCCCAAAAAATTCTCTCATCATGTTGTTGCTCACAATAGGACGCTAGGCTGTCTTCGTATCTTGTCATGCTTCTCTGTTGCCGGTTTTTCTCGCCCACTTCAGCAGCAGTTCCAATCTCTATGTCTACTGGCATTGCGTCTCGGCTCTCTATGTTGAACCTGCTCTACTTAGGTCTCATGCAGCAAGAGCATCTTAACGATTCCTATTGTATTCGTGCTTGCTTCATTCTTTTTCATGTCCTGATAGCTCTATTAATCTTCATGTTCTGCCCGCATGTCTTCACTGTCTGTTTCATTCAGCCATCATCTACAGGCTACAGTTCCACTACAAAGTTCTGTCACTATAAAAGTCTTCGTTAAAAGGAAAAAACCCGAGGAACAAAAGGTGGCATACTAAAAAGTCGACCAAGATCACACAAATCTGCATGAGCTCTAATTGTTAAATATGAGATCGATCACATAGTATGTGACAATATTTTCCCAATGCATAATGATCTGAAATATAACACAGACTGTCGATTTTTCAAGGGAAGTATAATATTTTCTAAAAGAACTTAAAATAAAAGGAAATAATCCCCATGTGTTTTCCACATTAGCACAATAATATATCCTATTCAAATTCCCTATTACGGTATCCATTTTTTCATCATTGACTATGGCCATTGTATTAGGATTCTTTGTATTTTCGCTTTCCTGACACGGTTACTGGGTTATATATTTTCTCAAAAGAGAACATCTCCATCTACGGAATCACATCACCCTTATATCTATGAGTCTAGATCGCTCTACATTGCTACAAAATGCAAAGAAATACTAGATTCGATACCTTTGCAGTGTCTATAAAGTCACAACCCTTCCACTTTTTATCAGACGTGCATCCTTTGCATCGAAATTACAATAGCAGTTACCACAAACTTAAGAATAATTATGGTTTCATCAGATGGTGCATGGCAAGGAGATAACCCATTCAATTATGCACTTCCTTTATTTATTATTCAGATTGTAGCAGTGATCTCGCTAAGTCGTACTCTTGCATTTCTCCTCAAGCCTTTTGGACAGCCGAAAGTTGTAGCTGAAATTTTGGTAAGCAATGAGAGTTAGATGTAATGCTAAAGTTGTGTGCATGTTCTGAAAGTAATTTAAAAGAGTTCTGAAACTTACGTAAGACTGTAAGAGGTCATTCATAATGTTACTTCTCTGCGTATGCATGAACTTTGGATCTGTTGCAGGTCCCCCATCACAGTGTGGGCGCACTTCAATCCTTAAAGTAGATAGAATGTCGAGTTAAAGATCAACCAGATGTAACATGAATACACATCAACAAATGAAATATAAAACAAACAATTTTTTGTTCCACTAGATAGAGGAAGAAAATCTTTTCTCCAACTTTCTTTATGTGTTCATCTTTTTGCATCAGATGCATTTTCATTTTCTGACCGATTCTTTCTTTTATTGTCACAAAATATTGATTATAGAAAAAGTGGATACATGATGGTCAATACCTCTAACTAGAGAGAATATTTTCTCAATACGAATGCAATGCAAGTAATTTTTTTACCTTGAAAGATGTCAAAGGCATGGCCAAAAACACAAATGAGTAATGCAAACTCGAAAACTTGCTGCAACTTAATTTCTGCTTGATAAACTTGTACAATCAATGAAATAGCTGGCAAATGCTTTTACTGCTTTATTTTATAAGTCACCTATTGCTAACATATTTTGTTGTATGCAGGGTGCAATTATACTCGGTACTGTCCTAGGGAGATGGAAAATGTACTTGGAAACTGTCTTCCCTACATGGAGCTCTCCCATCCTTGAGACAGTTTCAAGCATCGGTCTCCTCTTCTTCCTCTTCTTCCTCTTTTTAGTAGGTCTTGAGCTCGACATAAATTCCATTCGACGTAGCAGCCGCAAAGCCTTTGGAATTGCTTTAGCAGGAATTTTCCTCCCATTTCTTTTCGGTATAGGAATTGTATTCCTTCTAAGGAAAATAGTTTCCGGTTTTCAAGATGTTGGATTCTACCTATTTCTTGTATTCATTGGTGTTTCGCTCTCCATAACTGCTTTCCCAGTTCTTGCACGAATTCTCGCCAAGCTTAAGTTGTTGACCACTACTTTGGGAGAGACTGCAATGGCAGCAGCTGCATTCAATGATGTTGCTGGTTTGATGTTTTTGGCTCTTGCTGTGGCTTTGGCCAGTGAGGAGCACCGCAGCCCTTTTGTGCCTTTATGGATTTTTCTGTCAGGTAGGTGATTTGATAAAGGTATTGTGAAAATAAAATCAACATCTGTTGACAAGGTGCTATAGTGATGAATAAAATTAAGTTTAGCAATTAATATCCTAACTTGACGAAAACAAAACTTATTTTTGTGATAAGTTTTATTTGAGACCTAAAGTTGAAATACGGCTTTTTTAGAGGACCTATAAGCAAAGTTTGTCCCAAATAAAATACAAAATTGCATCCTCCTCACCACCAATTTCTAGTCACCTGAAATAAAGCAGTGGTGGATAGAATGTATTATCTTGCCTTGATAACAACTGTATTAATGCATCCACGCGAGAGTTGATGTTTGTAGCGTGAAAATAACAAAACTTGTAGAATACACCTGCAAGGATAAGAAATGTAAAATAAGCCACAAATAACAGGAGAAATTATAAAGAATTCATTCAGTACCAGATGTAATTTCTAAAAAAAACACTGAAAGAAAATTTATGCAAATTTAACGTGTGATGAAAGAATGAATATATTTTTTATATAACTTTAACGAGATAAGCAATAACACATCCGTAAATCCTACACAATCAATTCTCTGTATTAATACTAGAGTAAAGACTAGAGAAATACAAACACTAGCATCTTGAAGTAGGAAAAATTGCAAGTGCTACTTGCATGAGTCCATGCATTCAATAAACTACTCAAATTTATAGTTTTCAGCATAATAAATGTACACTTATACGGTACATGAGAAGTTCCAGCACACAAATTACCTTTTCAAAAATATGTACAATAGTAAATCAACATGTGTTTACCCAAGAATGAGAAAAAACTCACCAAGCTTCAATGATAATAGCACCTACCTTCTTCTCCACTTCAAAACTACCCAGCTTCACGTCATTGGTCTCCTTTTGGTAGTTCTTCTCTAAAAGAACAAAAAGGAAAAGGTAATTTGTTAGTACCAACAACCAAGGAGAAAATAAAAAAAGGCAAAAGTGAAATTCTAGAGTATGTGCTGGCAAAGACAAACCAATAGTACCAGGGAGTAAAGAGATTATGATAGCAAAAAACATGCTAGATTGAAACCATACCAAATATGTAAAGTAAAAAGAAAAGGGTAATTTGTTAGTACCTGCAAGTCTGCAACCGAGGAGAAAAGGGCGAGATAAATTTTTGCCCTTGTTTTTGCAAACATCGGTTGAGAAAGAGAAAGGACGCATAGAGGCCATAGGTTGTAAAAGAAGACATAAATTCATGATAGGTTTGTGATTCAATTCGTGCTTCATCGAAGAATGCTTTAATCTGGAATTTAATTTTCGAGATAAATTCATCATTTTTTTTTGAAGCTTAAGGAGAAAAATGAAGAGGCGAAGCCACGAAAGAGCGAGGGAGGGAACGAAATGAAAAATGAGATTTATTATCCCGTCTTTATTTTAACGATAACCAGCTAGCCCACCTATCTATATAATATTGCATATCGTTTGTACGTTAATTTCTTTTTACACGGTTATTTTAAATAGCATTCAAGGTACAAATGCTATATTTCAATAATTTCAAGTGCTATAAAAAATGATTTTTCTTGTAGTGTATTGATTATCTGTTTATGATGATAATGTGATCATTTACTGTGATATTGTGAATTATCCATCTATGTATATTGATTATATTGAATTGAATTGTTAAGACAAATAGACAACTTGGCCTTAAAAGACACGTTTTGAATTTCGATGAGACCGGGATCGGGTTTGCTACATTACAGCGTGATAGGGGGTTCTCGCTTTGCGTTAGGTGGCGAACGGGAGACTCTTACCCCTACATGTCCTTGGGGGTAGTATAAGGCCTTGTGGGGTTGGTTGCGCGTCGAGAGGCTAGCCTCTGATACCAACTGTGACGACCTGGCTTTCTACTACCAGAAATCTGTTTCGCCTTGAAGAAAGAAAGGGGCGAGAGAATAAAAAAGATAGAGAAGAAAGAACAACAACATCAGAATCTCACAGCGGAACGAATAAATTATATTAATCATATAAGTATTTACATAATATACAATATCTACCAGAGTTATACAGATAATACATCACATACTAAACAGTTATAAACACCTGTCTAGCTAATACAACTCGATACAACTCAAATAACACAGAGATACCAACATAACGGAACTATGTGTATATCTACAACGCTGAAACGTCCTGCTCCATTGCACTTCCAGAATTCATCAAGCTAACCTGAATCCCTTGGCTACTCGTAAAAATTTGAGTACCCGAGAGTTTAGGAAAAACAGAAATAAAATCCGGGTCAGACATGGGTCTGGTGTGAGTAACAGGTTAAAGTTGCTTAATTTTTGAAAACCTTTTGAAAACAAAAGGTATCACGTAAGACTCCCCACACATAAACATGGGTAAGTTTTTACCTTACGCTAACCAAAACATTTGATAGTGATATTATAATAGGTCTAGGGTTTTCAAGTGAATAGAAAATAGCCGAAATTGTTACATCTATTAAATTCCAGCTACTAGCCACAAAAGTGGGTAATACAATCAAAACCGTTGGCACTTATTAGATTGTGGATTCCATACAATGGCAGGGCTACTGGGGTACCGCCCGTCACAGTACGTGGCCTAGATCAACATACCGAGGATCACTCTCGACCCCCTACAACACAAGGCCGGAACCATTCCTTAGTGAACAGTCCCGAACAAGATAACCCCGGCAGTTGTTGCAATCAACTGCCCCACACAGCCGAATAAAAAGGGACATCTAGACAGGGGAATATCTTGTCCTTCTTGGGCATGACCCACCTAACCTTGCTGCACCTCCGCTGTTTTAGATGTCCCTTTTTATTTCTGGATGTAACTGTGATCTGTTGTGTGGGATCTCAGAAACCCGGGCCGTCACAGTTGGTATCAGAGCGCTAGGTTGAGTGAATACCTAGGCTCTTAAGTGATTTCTTTCTTGAGAGAGCGTATTTGTAATTTTGATATATATATATATATTTATTTCTACCTATTGTTGGGTTACCTGTTCAGGTTTTCCAATAAGCTATAAATGTAGGTAGGGCAGTGGTGTGCGTAACACGACTACCAATGGTTGGAGTTTGAATGTTTGAGGTTGAAAGTGTATTTGTCGAGACTATAGACCTAATACCGTCTCAAGTGAGCTTTGAGTGGTGTAAGGATTTCATCGATCTCTGGAAAAAATCTGTTAAGATTCAGAGTTCATTTTCTTTGAAGTGTAAGAGTTAGGATGAGCTAGAGTTTGGATATGTCGGTTGAACAGAAGCAAGTCATGATATCTTGATACATCAAGGGTGTAGTAACTGTGTGATGAGACACAGTGACTATGGATGTCTCCGAAGATGTTTCTTTGGAAAAAGTTAAGGAAGAGTGTATGCTCCGGTGTTGTAGTTGAGTTCAGTAGAATGTTTCTGTTGGTTTGAGGTCCGAGTTTCTCGAAGAGCTTTGGATTAGGACGTCTTCTGGCTTAGCAGTTTTTCTTGGGTAACTTCAGAAGCAGTAGAGTAGATCCATTTCTTCAATGGATCGGCCACATAAGCGTAAGCTATTCTGATTTGTAAAGAGAGAGCAGTATTTTTGGAATTAGGCTGGATTGATCGCAAAAGTGACTTGCGATGGTTTGGGTGTTCTTTTGTGTTTCAGAGATTTTTCTGGATATCTTCAGGAAGTCAGAGTTTTGTCAGCATTTGGATATTGAGTTTGGTATCGACGGGATTTCAGAAGTGGTACCGATGGATCAGCTTAGTAGTAGGATGATTTTTGAGTTTGGGGAAGTAGCTCAGGTTTTGGAGGAGCTTCGGAGTTTTATTTTTGGATATGTGAACTTTATTTTTGGAATGTGTTGTCCAGTCTGTGTTCAACTTCAGCATTTTTATTTGTTCAGTCAGAGTGGCACAGTGGAAGCATGGTGGCAGTTGTTTTAGTTTGGAAGCAATTGGATGTTGCAGTGTTTGGATTAGAGAGTTCTACAGGAGATTTCTCATAATCTGAGGCCAGTTTGGAGTGCACCTGTTTTACCTTTTCCGAATGAAAGAAGTGAGTTCTGTTTTCTGATTTGGAATAGAGTTTGTGTTCTGAGTTTAGTTTATATTGGAAAGATCATTTTGTTGGATTGTCTTTGGTTCAGTTTGTTTCTAAGGACATCAGCAAGAGTTGAGCTGGTCAGGAAAGACGCAAAACAACACAGGATCGTCCGAAGAGTTTGATGGATAAGAGTCGGAAGAATTTAGATTTCGAAGTCGGAGATTCGATTTTGGATAAGTGTTTGGTCTTCAGGATTGAATTGTCAGTTTGGATAACTGGAATTCGTTGTGTTTGACGTATCTCTGAGGGAGTACATATAAGATCTATCTCTAGTTGTAGAACCAGCAGTTCAGGGAGTTTTGGATGTTGAGTCAGACTTGTCTGTAGCCTGATATCCTATCTTGTTTTGTAGATCTAGATGAATGGAAGCTCTGTAGCTTAGTAGTATTGGTTGTTTGGATTCTATAGAGCGAGTAACCCGGTATTTATACTTGGGGAAAACTCGAGGAAATTCTATCCGGAATTTTGTCTGGATAGTTAGATTTGTTTGATTGGATGAAGTGATTGCTATAGTTGTTAGCATCTGATTGATATATGCTTGTGTTTAAAATTTAAATCTTTAATTGAATTATTAAATGTCCTTTGCTTTAAATTTTGGGGACGACATTCTTTTAAGGGGGGAGGAATGTGACATCCCGGAAATTTGGGGCAATATCAATTTAATAATCTACATTAAAAATTAAATTGATTTGATAATATTTGTTAATAATATTTAAATTGATTTAATAATCTTCTTTTAAAATAAATATTTAACTGATGATTTATCTTTAAAAAGCTAGTAAATTGTTTCTAATAATATATATATATATATATATATATATATATATATATTTGTGTATAATCTAAAGATCAGTTTTAAAATTTAATAAATAAGAATTTGTTTTTAAATTCTAATGTTTTGGTAATTTGCAATTTGATTTAAAATAGAGCTATTAAATAAATAATAATTTGGTTTTAAAGTATACTAAAGATAAAGTTAAAATTTGTTTAAATGATTTTGACTTAAATTTAAATTTAACAAAGGTTGTTTTGTTTTTGTTTAAATATGGTTGATAAAAAAAGTAATTTATTTATGTAGTGATTTCATTTATGAATTATTTTAAATTAATAATGAGTTATTTTTAAACAATAACAATAATGAAATATCTTTATAATGGATTTTAAATAAATAGGAATTGTTATTTTAAACTTATGATTATATATATACACACACATATTTTGGAAAGCTATGATTTATAAATTTAAAATAAAATCTTTCAAGTATGTTAAGATAAAATAAATCTTATAAAATATTTAAACATAAGCATAAACTAAACAAAATAAACATATGCAAGAAGCTTGTAAATAAAGATTCAGACAAGTATGAACATGAAGTAATAAGAAGTCAAACCAGGCATCGTATAAATATGAGGGTAACCTATAAATAAGACTCAGGCAAGAAAATAAAAGAAAATAAGCAAAGTTAAGAAAACAAAGCAAAAATATCTTTGTACACATAAGATAGGATTAGTAGGAAACATATAGTACATTTGCATTTAATGCTTTCAAAACTCTAGCACATAACCAAGTCATTTCGAATTGAGTTAACATCATTTCAGCCTCCCTAACAAATATAATCTTGCCTGATAAAACAAAACATAATCTCTGAAAAATATAATAAGATTTTTACCTGCAAACTTGCTAACCCAGTTATCACCTATCTGTAAACTCCTTTATATACATGCCTTTCTTATTTAGTTCGTTTAAGTCATAGTAAACCTAAAACATACAAGTAGCAAACATTTCTATTTTTTTAACTGAAGCATCATACATCAACAAAGGCAATAAGATTAAGGAAAATTAAGCAAACAATTTCTCAGTTTTAAAGTTCTAGCTGTTTCAAAACAAGAATGCTCGGTCCCTTTTCAAAATCATTGGTGAGTAACACTTTTAAAATTACTTAAGTTTTAAAATCTGTTGCATGCTAATATTTGGATGCTTAAATATATTGTGTGAATATTTATATATTCATTTTTCTCTGGGTGTTTATGAGATGAAATTTCTGTATATTTCAAGCCTGCAAATTCAAACTGCTTTCATTGTAAACTTGCTCTATTTTTCATTTGTTGTGAGTAACTTTAATTACTAAAACTTAAGTATTTAAACTAGTTGCAAGGTTAAAATCTGGAATAAGTGTGATTTGTATGTATGAAATCTTCTGTGCATATGGATGTTGTCTGGATACATTTGAAGTCTCTGTAACAAACCTAGTTATTCTGTTTCCAAGCTTGAGTTTGATTCAAACTATTTTTAGCACTTGATCTAATAGCTTTTAGGATTTATAATACAAACAGAAATTTTTGTTTCAACATAACTTAGAGTTTAAGTTTTATTTTAGTTGAACTAAATTTGAATATGTTTCTGGAAATCAAAATAACAGAGCAAAATTTGAATAAGAGAAAAACCAAACACTTTAAATTATAAATCCAGGAACATATATTGAATCTCTCTAACAAAATAGGAATTTTAAAACTTAAATCAAGATTTTTAATACAAGAAGTTAAGAGCAGTTCTGGAATGAACTGAAGATGCAAATTTGGGATTTTTGGGGTGATCACTGTTGTCTGGGTGGTCGGGGCCCTGCTTGATGATGGAGGAGCTTACCAAGGTGATGGGAAAAATGGGTGGTGGATGATCAGAAGCAGGTGGAGGCAGCGGTCATGAGTTTTAATTTCTAAACCTAATTTTATTGATGCTCACATATTTGATCGCCATGACTTCGTCGTAGCATCGAGTGTGGCCGGGTTTAGAGGGGTGGTGCCTAGGTCGTAGATGAGCGTGTAGGCGAAGGGGCGGTGATGCTGGGGGTCGGAGTTGCCATGCCGAGGCGCATTGTGAGTAGGTGATGGGTTCGAAAATTATCGAGCTATGCTTGATTTTGATCGACAATGTAATAGGGTTGTTCGTTGACTCGTGGTCAACGTTGGAGCGATTTGCGACTTGAAGGGGGTGGTCTCGATCGCCAAAGCCCGGCGCCGCCTCCGTGCATGTGCACGGCGAACATTGTGGGTTTTGATGTTTCTGGGCTTGGCTGAGAGAAGTTGCTCGAGTTTTACTCGAGTTATTTAAGGATTGGCTCGTGTTTATTTTGCTTTTGACTCGAAGTGTTTTTGCTTAGGGCTCGGGTAGATTTTGTTTACAGGTTTTAAAGCCTGTAAGTTTAAAAGTTTAAAACCTGAGTTAAAAATGCGCAACAGATAATTAAATTAAGTTTAATCTAGATGAAGTCAGAATTCAAAATGGCTTTGAAATCTTAAAAGTTTTAAAATGTTTAAAAAGAGGGTTTTCAGTTTTATTTAATATTATAACCTAGCAGTTTTTTTTTCTTCAGATTTTAAATTAATTTAAAGTTTGAAAACAGAATTTAAACTGTGATTTAAATTCAAAAGATTTAAAGTATAGTTTCAAATGAACATTTGAATCTTAAGGTTTTAAAATGGATTTGGATTTGAAAATCAAGTTTTAAATTCAAGTTTTTAAAAGGAAGTTTAAATCAAAGTTTTAAATCAAAGATAAATTGATGAATTCGAGTTTCTTCGAATTCAAATCTGAAAGGTTAAATCAGTTTTCAAGCATGGTTGTTTTAAAAATAAGTTCATATAAAACAGTTTTGAAATGTAAATTTGTTTCAAATAAATATTTAACTTGATTTGGAGAGCATTCTTTATAAAAGGTTTTCGAAGGGAAGTTAAATAAACTGTTTAACTTGAATTTGCAAGTAAAAAATACAATGTAATTAAAAAGCTAAATTTTTAACTAAAAGTTAAGCAGTTTAATTTAAAGGCTTTCTTATATAAGTTTCATATGCAAATAATAAATATTATTTACATTTATTTTAAAAGATTTTAAATTGAATTTAAATTTGATAAATGTTAAATAAATAATCATTCTGAATCTTAAATTCAAAATGGAATTTGAATTTAAATTTAAAAATGTAATGTTCTAATACACTTTAATATTAATGAAGTCATAAATGAAGAAATAAATTATCTTAGGAATAATTAAGATATCTAAATGATTTAATGAATAAGTTAATTAAGGAATGACTTATGTATTAAACTTATAAATTAATAATTTAGAATTAAAGATTAATTAAGAAGTAACTTAAGAAATGTTATCAGTTAATGAAGATAATTAACTAAGGATTATTACTTAATTAATTTATTTTAATAATTAATTGGATTAATTAGATAATCTATTGTAAATTGTTAAGTATAATTACTTGATAAAAGTAATTAAGAGATTAATTACTTATTGTAATTAATTTTGATAATATTATTAAATTAGGTTAATTAATTTAGTTTAGTTAATTTAAGAAAATCATTTGATAAATTGATAAGTGTAATTACTTAGTGTATTTAATGGAGCGTAATTACTTAAGGAAGTAATTAATGTTAATTACTGAATGTAACTAGTGAAAGATGATGTGTTAATGAAGTAATTTGGATAATTACTTTTGTAATTGATCAAAGGATTAATTAATGGAGATAATTAATTATGGGATAATTAATGTATTAATATAAGTAATTAATGATACTTAATCACTGAAATGTTATTAATCAAGGGTGATTAATAATTGAGTTAATTAAAGGTGAACCATTTAATGTAATTAATTTGATCAAAGTAATTTAATTTAAATCTAAACTAGAGATCATTAACTAATATAATTAATGATGTAATTAAGAATTGTTTAATTAAGGAATAATTAATAATGTGGTGATTAATTTATGCAATTAATTAAGGATAAATGTAATTAATTTTATTTAATTAATAAATGAAGTAATTAAATGTTAATTACAATAAATGGTTTAGAATAATTCATTTGTGAAATTAATTAAAGACCAAATTACTTATTGTAATTAGAGAATAATTAATTAATTTGATTTATAGTTAATTAATGATTGTATAAGCAGGATTTATAGATAAAGAATTAATTTAATTTACTTTAAATTAATTAGAGATAGAAGTAGTTAATTTAATTCATTTTAAATTAATTATAAATGGTATGATATAGATCATTGCTTATGGATGAATGATATTGATATTTCATTTAATGATTGTGCATTTAGATATGAGATGAGTAATATCTATGTGATATGGATGCTTGGTTTAAGTATAATAATATTTATTATCTGATTGGGATGATAGTATTGATTATCTGTTTATGATGATAATTTGATCATTTACTGTGATATTGTGAATTATCCATCTGTGTATATTGATTATATTGAATTGAATTGTTAAGACTAAATAGACAACTTGGCCTTAAAAGACACGTTTTGGATTTCGATGAGACCGGGATATTTGGACATCCGAAAACCACATCGATCCAATTTAACGATAGGTCGTGAATCTGAAGTGAAGATGGAAATTCAGAGTGCAAGGGTTATTGTAGTTAACTCTGAGGGTGATTCCAAAATGAGTGTAACGAGATAATGCCTTCGGTTTCGTTCGAACCCGGAACGAACTTGTATGGATTGAATGCTTTCAGAACATCGTCAGGTGGGCGATGAGCATTCTAAGAAATGTATTCTCTAAAGGTAATCGCAGCCTCAAGCCTCATTAACCGGGAATGGCTAAAACAGGGGAGGTGCAGCAAGGTTAGGTGGGTCATGCCCAAGCAGGACAAGATATTCCCCTGTCTAGATGTCTCTTATTTTTCGGCTGTGTGGGCGGTTGATTGCAACAACTTCCGGGGTTATCTTGTTCGGGACTGTTCAGTAAGGAATGGTTCCGGCCTTGTGCTGCAGGGGGTCGGGAGTGATCCTCGGTACGTTGATCTAGGCCATGTACTGTGACCGGCGGTACCCCAGTAGCCCTGCCATTGTATGGAATCCACATTCCAATAAGTGCTAACGGTTTTGATTGTATTACCCACTTTATGGCTAGTAGCTGGAATTTAATAGATGTAACAATTTCGGCTATTTTATATTTATTTGAAAACCCTAGACCTATTATAATATCACAGAATTTTCTATCAAATGTTTTGGATAGCGTAAGGTAAAAACTTACCCATGTTTATTTGGCGGGAGCCTTACGTGATACCTTATGTTTCAAAGGTTTTCAAAATTAAGCAAGTTTTACCTGTTACTCACACCAGACCCATGCCTGACCCGGAGTTTATTTCTGTTTTTCCTAAACTGTAACGTCCCGCCTTTTCGCATGCTTCAAATCGACACGCATGCCAATTCAAACCATACGGAAGGGCGGATTGTTATGGGGTAAATAAGAAAATAAGAAGAAGAAAAAACAAACAGAATCTCACAGCGAAAGGATAAAATATAATAATCAAATATACAGTTCATGAAGCTGTTTTACAAAAACATTTGATTATATTTACATAAATATCAGAGTTCACATACCAATCGTAATCAATGCAGCGGAATTAAATAGTGTAGTGCAATAGAATAAATAATAATAATACGAATCTTCGTCTTCGTCCTCCAAAGCTAAATCTTCAAATCCTGAAACGCTCGGACTGACCCGAGCGAATTTGAAAAGAAAAAAACACTCGAGTCAGAACTAAAAGATCTTATGTGAGTTAAATTAACAGAAATAAATATGAGTACAGTAACTCAAGAGATGCTCGGTATTTACATCTCCTAAGGATCCGTTAAACTATTTACTATGTAGTATATTGCGCTATTATAATAGTGTCTAATTGTAAAATAAACTTACTTTTTAATAGCGTTAAGGGGTTACCCATATAGCCCTTAACAAAAATAATGCCAATAGTCTATACAGTACCGTAATACCTCCTGATCGGGAAGCTACCAGAGGATACTTCATAGGTATGACACAAATAGAAACTCGTAGAAGGCGCGCTAGGGTAGGTGACACGGCACAACTAGGCAATGCCAGGGTAGATATACCAATTACGCTTCCGGGTCGGTGGTAACGCGTAGCGCGCAGCTACCGCCCACCTCGAGCCACACCCCCAAATAAAAATCAAAAGTGGCCACCGAATCAATCCAAAGTCAAAGTATAATATCGAAGGGATGTGTCCGATCAAAGGTGCTACCTTATTAACCCGTCGATCGCTCCTGTTTTAGCCACCTTATGCCAACTCACGGGAGTTGGGTCCACGTATTTACCTCGGAGGAAACGCCGCCACCATCCTACTTCATTCTGGAATCTCCACCGCGTACATGGTTGTTAAAGTGGTTTTCGGAGTTGGCAGAGAGTATGACAACTTCTGATCCCGGTCGCTTCAACAACCAAACGTTATTATAACATCGCGGTCATTTAAAAATAATTATACTTTCAAAACCAGAATATAATTATCCATTTCAAACCCATAAATATGATATCATTTCCTTTTAAAACCCAAATAAATATGATATCATGTTATTTCAAATATATATCTTTTCCAAAATCATGCCACCTTTAAAATTTATAATACCTCGAAACCAAATATTTGATTTTTTTTCTTTCAACTTAATACTTCGAAATCCATAGTTTTAAAACCGTAACTTTCAACTTAAATGGTTTGGATATTCAAAAGTATATAAAGTAAAACAGTTGAATTTAAAATTCCTATAAAAGTAAATAATTTCCACACCTTTACCTTTTTTTATTCACTTTAAATTCAATCTAAACCCATAACTTTTAGATTCAGTTTAAATAAACACTTCGATTTCAATATTCAAAACTTCGAGAATTTAATGAATTTCAAAACTAAGGTTGGAAATTTCAAAACAATAATTCATTTTCCTATTATTTAGTTTGAATGGTTTATATGATAAATCCATAACCATTTAAAATAAACTAAATTTATTAACACTAAAATTTCCTTCCATTTATTTACTAGAATTATTCATTAAATCCAGTTATAAATATCATACCTTTAATATTTCTAATTTTAATAAGTTAACATCAACTTATAGAGTTCAATTTTCAAATAAGCTCAATTCCAATTGAATTTTCCAATTTATCTTTCAATCTTAATTTATTTGAATCATTTTAAACTCTATATTTATATCATATAATATAGATTATCAATTTCCAATTTCAACTTATTCATTTTTATTTAACAGATTTATTCATAGCTTAAACTCAAAATTTAACTATATATGTATATATAGAATATATTTATATCATATCCCCAAATTTAATATTTATTTAACCGTATCATATCCAAACCATAAAATAATTTCAAAAATAATTTTATATATATACCGCGGCGCCTGTATATAATTTTATATCCTATAGTCAAGTGATACGGATATTTATCATTTCAATCCGCAATTTAAAAATAAAAATGCGGTTGTATATCATTTCAAACCACAATCCCGAATGGAATGAAAATGCATGATAACTTGCAGTTTTTATAAGATAGAACACATCATCCATTCACCCAATATCAATCATCAACCAATTTATTTCAATCACCATTAATTTATTTATAAAACGTCAATTTAAACAAACATCAATATATAACATATGCAATATAACAGGAAATAAATGACAGTTATTAACTAACAGTTTATATTCAATAATAAATTTATTAATTGTTTAACTATCAGTTTATATGCAAATAAATAAATTCTAACTGTCAATTTATATGCAATAATAAAATTAATTAATAGTTAAATTAAATAAATGCGATTTAACAGAGATGATGAATAAAACATGCCAAACAGTCATAAATAAATTTCTACTCGTATCTAAAGTCAATTTAACAGACATAGGAAATTTTAGAAATTGTAAGTGGGTTAAAAACTTACCATTTGAATTTAAATCGAATTTAAATCCGATTTAAACCCAAAAATTCGACGGTCTCCAAATCTGTCCAAACCAGCGTCAAAATATCAGGAATTTAATTACGATCCTAACAAAAAAATTGCGTGCGAAACGGATAACGTATGAGAAAGTTATGTTGAAAATTCGATTGAAAACAAAAATTAAAATAAATGAAAAATGGAACACAAAACAACTCACCTGTCTCTCCACTCAAGCCACGTCACGCACTACCTCTTCCATCCAACAGAGAACGCACCTTCTCCCATATGTCTAGGAACCACACACTGGACAGAACACGCACCCAAAAAAAAAACGCTGCCCCATCGCGTTCGTACGCCGCTGCTTCGCCTCCCACGCCCTCTCCTCCCCAGCCGCGCCCTCTCGGTCGTCGTCCCCCTAAAACACGCCGAACGATGCTCTAAACGAGCAGCCTCCGCCACCAAGGGGAAACCCTAATCGAATTTACAGTGGCAATCCAACCGTCATCTCGCCGCGCAAATCACCTGGATGCACTCCCCTCGGTCCCCTCTACAGAACAGTACCTTCGATTCGTCGATCAGACAAAGTTGATCTCAACGCGACGAATGGCCGAGATTGTTTCAACCAATTTAGACCAAACCACAACTCAAAACGAAAAACAAATTATGGATCTGTGATGCGTACATCGAGAACTACAACATATATTTCTTTTGGAATTTTCTGAGAAATTTGAATTTTGACTTTGGATTTGACTTTTGAAATTGAACATGGATCTAGGGTTTCTAGCCATTGGAAGAAGAGAAGGAACTGATGAAATGAACGTAAAGCAATTGAGAATAGGTGGAGGTAGGGTTTATAACTGGGTTTATATAGGTAGGTTAGAAATTCGAATAGATGGATCCGATAAACAAACGTGCTGAACGATAATTGGCCAATAAAGCCCGTTCTGACACCGGAACGAAATTGGGTAAACCCATATATCGAAATAGGTGTTTCAAAATATTCTGAACGCGATAGAAAAGGTTTCACGTCGAAATTTGATCGTATGAAGAAGTCATGCTGAAAACGGTATTTTCAAATTGATTTCAATTAAATCGATTTCAAGGCGTTTCGCGTTCGTACGATCAAACGACAAATCTGATTGCTATGAAACTTGAAATCCTACAATAATTCACTGATACGGATCCGATGAAACTAGTTTCGTCGAAATCTGAGTCCGTGACCAAAATGGCTATTTTATATTAATTAAATAAATTTAAAATTTATTATTAAATCACTTTCAAATTTTAAAAAGTTAAAACTTACAAATATTATTACCATATATATTCTCACTTATTTACAATGGCTTAAACAAATCTTTATGTAAATTTAGAGTTGATAAATCCATCAATTGCAGTGCCAAAACTTCTATTTCATTATATTCAAAATTATAAATTAAGTTTCCCCAAAATTTCTATTAAGTTAAATAATCAATGATTATTCCATCTATAACTTTCAAGTAGATGGATTCAAATGTTGGGTTCAGAAACTATTATTTTAATATTCTAGAATTTATGTTAAATTTCTATAAACGTAATACTTTAAACGTTAAATTTCATTTATTTTGCAATACTTCAATTAGATTAATAAATATTGCCTTCTATACTTAAATCTATATTAACCAAACGTTAGATTTGGATTGATAGAAACGATTTACCAAAGTTTACGTACACATTACGTAAATAAACAACTATATAAATTTTCCATCTATTAGCTCTTAATTTTATTCTTAAGTTTGTTATCTATCAGTTTCGATTGTACTTCCATCTATAATGCAAATCCAATCTCCTCTAACTGCATAAATTAGGGCAATTTATTGCAATTGATTTCCCATTAAACTTCATAAATTATCAAATTAAAACCTAAATAAAACGTTTATTTATTTAAAAAATCTTGTTGTTTAATTGAATTGACCCTTCACGGCTATAATTTACATTGATTTCCCAATTATTACTTAAATACATCACAAAACGTTGAAACTATGTTCATTACAATTTGTTACCAAAATTTATTTAACGAAATCAATTACGCCCTTTAACAATTTTTATTCATTCATTAATTGCTAATTGTTATTCAATTAAACCCATTCATTTATTTCTATATTATGCATCAATTATAAACCCATCATCTTAAAGGTGATGTCAACATTTTTTTCTATAAATTTACCCTTTTATATTCCAATATAAATAAATGCCCACATACAAATTTAGATTCTAAATGAAACAAATTATTTCATCCAGATTCCATTCCTTTTTTACATCAACCATCACTCTATGGGTAAATTAGCATTTCCTATTCATTTTGCTACATTCACTTATATTCACTTTCTGAGTGAATTGGTATTCCATTTAATCCATTAATTTATTAACTTTAATTATTGCAATTCATTGTCTAACATAACGTTGAATCTATTTCCAAATTTTCACATTCCAATTAATTAACACCTTGCAATAGTTTACAAATAAAAAGGGGATTGTACTAAATAAATTATTTATTGTCCTGCATTACTCTATTACCTCCATTTATATTCAATCTTCATAAATTAATAATTTATTTCATTGATGAATTCAATACTTGCCTTTATTTACTTATTTTAACTTTATCCAAATGCACAAATTTTCACTATTTCAATTAATTGAAATATAAATATAAATTTGTAAATTTTAATTACCCTTGATACATCAAATTTCAATATTTGCTTTCATATAAATTAATAAGATTTTTTTTATTTCTTTCTATATTTAAATTAAAAATCTTATTAATTTAATTCATTTTAAACATCGAAATTATACGTGTCGTTACAATCTCCCCCACTCAAAACTTTTCGTCCCCGAAATGGAAAAGAAGGGAAAAGAAGAATTAAATAACACTACATCTTTTTCAAAATATTTAACTTATAACCAATAATTTACTAAATTTATTTCCTTAAATAAAATATACCCGTTTTATAATCATTATATTCTTTTACACTTAAATTACTAAAGTTTGGTAAACATTTCAAAATATTCTAAGTCCAAATTTTACAGAAAATTTTTGGCAGAGTCTCCTATGTACGGGGAGGCTCGGGAGAAAATATAATATCAAAATATAACAATATACACAAATATTTTCCAAAATAATATATATCCCTACACGGGAAAATATATAAAATAGCGCTATAAACCGTAATCCGAAAACGTACCTATTTGTCGGGCAATTTACGCTAAATTTATGGAACCAAAAGCAGTAGCAATTTGCTTCCATAACCTGCATTTCACTTATAAAATATAAAGGATTACAATTTATATAAAGTGAAATATATTAAGTGGTTTCAATCACCAACAACCAATTAATACAACAACCATCAATTTGACAAATAGCATACACAACAAATTCAAAGCAACCATTCAACCAAACAAACAAATAGTTGTTCGGGTTCAAACTTTTAAAATTATATGGAATGAAGAATAAACTACTGTGCATCATTTACTCAGCAGCCTTAGATAAAACTAAATAGGTTATTCTTTCATCCCATCCCAATTTTAAAGTATCTTACCCAAACAACCATAATTTAAACAACAACAATTCAAACAAACAAATCAAATTAACATATTATCAATTTATTTCATACTTTAGTTGTTTGATTTCCTTTCTTTCATTTATTCAGTGATTATTTAAAATTTTCATTTATTACTTACAATTATTCACCTTATTTCTACCAAAATTTCCACTCATTCATATCATGAATTTTCCTTTTATTATTTTACATTCATTTATTCACTGCTTAACTTATTTATTTACAGTATCCATCGTTCTGTTTATTAAAATAATTTACTTTAACATTTACTAAAGTTTATTGTCATATATTTATGATACTTATCTTTAATTATATTTATTTAGTAAAATTCAACTATAACTTAAGTTCATAACATTAAATTCTCATATAATAGCCAACTCATTTGATACTTCATTACCTACTTCCACTTGTACAAATTCCATTACATTTCTTATTAAATATTTCAACTTTTTATATTTGGTAAGTTATATATATGTTTTTAAAGAATGTAACTGAAAGTTATACAAGTTTTCTTATTTCTTTTAATTAATTCCTTGTTCAATAAATTTTTACTCCTTTTTCTTATAAGTTACAATTTCAACTTCCTTCTATTTCCTTTATAACTTGGCATTAAACTTCTTACCTAAATTTAAATGTTTCCATTATTAATTACTTACCTTTCGTTTCACTGCAATAATTGAAAGAACTAATTAACGGAAATTTAAGAAATTTAATACCAGGTTAAATTTTCAATTTATTTTAAAACAATAGATAAATATATTCTTACAACTTATATATCTCTAATTATATTTAAAACAATTCAAAATTTATATATATCAAAAATGAATCTGCAGTAGAACTACTACAGTGGCCTTTTCCCTTCGAAACTCGAAAATGAAAGTCGATGATGCGGCCGCCATCACCGAAATTATTTTCCAGCGATAGAGAGGAAAGTACAAAACTTATTTTCTCAAAAATCTTCTTTAAAAAAATTCTTCATACTAAATATTTATATCAGAAAATACTTATAAACAAAATTATTATATTCCAAAATTTATTCGAAATTTTTTTTCAAAACCCCGGAACTTAAGCCCTAAATTTCTAGATTATATTAATTTTACTTTCAACTTAGTTTCAACTATTATTTATATTTTCATTACCTAACATCCAATCTAAAGCAACCAAATATATGTATCATTTGAAGAAAAATTATTTTATATAGAAAATATGATAGGCAAAATTATTTCAATTACCTATATTGAAAACAAATATCATGTCGGTCTGTCCTATTAAATGTTTAGAAATCCCTATTGATGTCATAGCGTCCCATGCACCAACCAGAATTTATAAATACAAAACGGAACAGATTAACACAAAATTTAAAATCTTTTTATAACACTAACAAATACGCTCTCTCATATATATACACTCAGCAACTCCCATAGGGTATTACTACCATATTAATAAAGAGTCAAACCCCACAAAGCTAAGGTTTATCGCTAAACCAAAGCTCTGATACCAGATGTAAAGTCCCGCCTTTTCGCACGCTTCAAATCGACACACGTGCCAATTCAAACCATACGGAAGGGCGGATTGTTATGGGGTAAATAAGAAAATAAGAAGAAAAAACAAACAGAATCTCACAGCGGAAGGATAAAATATAATAATCAAATATACAGTTCATGAAGCTGTTTTACAAAAATATTTGATTATATTTACATAAATATCAGAGTTCACATACCAATCATAATCAATGCAGCGGATTAAATAGTGTAGTGCAATAGAATAAATAATAATAATACGAATCTTCGTCTTCATCCTCCAAAGCTAAATCTTCAAATCCTGAAACGCTCGGACTGACCCGAGCGAATTTGAAAAGACAAAAACACTCGAGTCGGAACTAAAAGATTTTTTGTGAGTTAAATTAACAGAAATAAATATGAGTACAGTAACTCAAGAGATGCTCGGGATTTACATCTCCTAGGGATCCATTAAACTATTTACTATGTAGTATATTGCGCTATTATAATAGTATCTAATTGTAAAATAAACTTACTTTTTAATAGCGTTATGGGGTTACCCATATAGCCCTTAACACAAATAATGCCAATAGTCTATACAGTACCGTAATACCTCCTGATCGGGAAGCTACCAGAGGATACTCCATAGGTATGACACAAATAGAAACTCGTTGAAGGCGCGCTAGGGTATGTGACACGGCACAACTAGTCAATGCCAGGGTAGATATACCAATTATGCTTCCGGGTCGGTGGTAACGCGTAGCGCGCAGCTACCGCCCACCTCGAGCCACACCCCCAAATAAAAATCAAAAGTGGCCACCGAATCAATCCAAAGTCAAAGTATAATATCGAAGGGATGTGTCCGATCAAAGGTGTGCTACCTTATTAACCCGTCGATCGCTCCTGTTTTAGCCACCTTATGCCAACTCACGGGAGTTGGGTCCACGTATTTACCTCAGAGGAAACGCCGCCACCATCCTACTTCATTCTGGAATCTCCACCGCGTACACGGTTGTTAAAGTGGTTTTCGGAGTTGGCAGAGAGTATGACAACTTCCGATCCCGGTCTCTTCAACAACCAAACGTTATTACAACACCGCGGTCATTTAAAAATAATTATACTTTCAAAACCAGAATATAATTATCCATTTCAAAACCCATAAATACGATATCATTTCCTTTTAAAACCCAAATAAATATGATATCAATTTATTTCAAATATATTTCTTTTCCAAAATCATGCCACCTTTAAAATTTATAATACCTCGGAACCAAATATTTGATTTTTTTTCTTTCAACGTAATACTTCGAAATTCATAGTTTTAAAACCATAACTTTCAACTTAAATGGTTTGGATATTCAACAGTATATAAAGTAAAACAGTTGAATTTAAAATTCCTATAAAAGTAAATAATTTCCATACCTTTACCCTTTTTTTATTCACTTTAAATTCAATCTAAACCCATAACTTTTAGATTCAATTTAAATAAACACTTCGATTTCAATATTTAAAACTTTGAGAATTTAATGAATTTCAAAACTAAGGTTGGAAATTTCAAAACAACAATTCATTTTCCTATTATTTAGTTTGAAAGGTTTATATGATAAATCCATAACCATTTAAAATAAACTAAATTTATTAACACTAAAATTTCCTTCCATTTATTTACTAGAATTATTCATTAAATCTAGTTATAAATATCATACCTTTAATATTTCCAATTTTAATAAGTTAACATCAACTTATAGAGTTAAATTTTCAAATAAGCTCAATTCCAATTGAATTTTCCAATTTATCTTTCAATCTTAATTTATTTGAATCATTTTAAACTCTATATATATACAAGATCTTAACGTGTACTTAAAACATATAATATAGATTATCAATTTCCAGTTTCAACTTATTCATTTTTATTTAACAGATTTATTCATAGCTTAAATTCAAAATTTAACTATATATGTATATATAGAATATATTTATATCATATCCCCAAATTTAATATTTATTTAACCGTATCATATCCAAACCATAAAATAATTTCAAAAATAATTTTATATATATACCGCGGTGCCTGTATATAATTTTCTATCCTATGGTCAAGTGATACAGATATTTATCATTTCAATCCGCAATTTAAAAATAAAAATGCGGCTGTATATCATTTTTCAAACCGCAATCCCGAATGAAATGAAAATGCATGATAACTTGCAGTTTTTATAAGATAGAACACATCATCCATTCACCCAATATCAATCATCAACCAATTTATTTCAATCATCATTAATTTATTTCGATCACCGTCAATCTAAACAAACATCAATATATAGCATATGCAATATAACAGGAAATAAATGACAGTTATTAACTAATAGTTTATATTCAATGATAAATTTATTAACTGTTTAACTATCAATTTATATGCAAATAAATAAATTCTAACTGGTAATTTATATGCAATAACAA
Organism: Allium cepa; assembly: GCA_030765085.1. Lineage (NCBI taxonomy): Eukaryota > Viridiplantae > Streptophyta > Magnoliopsida > Asparagales > Amaryllidaceae > Allium > Allium cepa. The sequence continues at coordinate 873,021,540 of CM060945.1, read as the reverse complement.
AATTAATTAATAGTTAAATTAAATAAATGCGATTTAACAGAGATGATGAATAAAACATGCCAAATAGTCATAAATAAATTTCTACTCATATCTAAAGTCAATTTAACAGACATAGGAAATTTTAGAAATTGTGAGTGGGTTAAAACACTCACCTTTTGAATTTAAATCGAATTTAAATCCGATTTAAACCCAAAAATTCGATGGTCTCCAAATCTGTCCAAACAAGCGTCAAAAGATCTGGAATTTAATTACAATCCTAACAAAAAAATTGCGCGCGAAACGGATAACGAATGAGAAAGTTATGTTGAAAATTCGATTGAAAACAAAAATTAAAATAAATGAAAAATGGAACACAAAACAACTCACCTATCTCTCCACTCAAGCCACGTCACGCACTACCTCTTCCATCCAACAGAGAACGCACCTTCTCCCATATGCCCAGGAACAATGCACTGGACAGAACACGCACCCAAAAAAAACGCTTCCCCATCGCGTTCGTACGCCGCTGCTTCGCCTCCCACACCCTTTCCTCCCCAGCCGCCCCCTCTCGGTCGCCGTCCCCCTAAAACACGCCGAACGATGCTCTAAACGAGCAGCCGCCGCCACCAAGGGGAAACCCTAATCGAATTTCCAGTGGCAATCCAACCGTCATCTCGCCGCGCAAATCACCTGGATGCACTGCCATTGGTCCCCTCTACAGAACAGTACCTTCGATTCGTCGATCAGACGAAGTTGATCTCGACGCGACAGATGGCCGAGATTGTTTCAACCAATTTAGACCAAACCACAACTCAAAACGAAAACGAATTACGGATCTGTGATGCGTACATCGAGAACTACAACATATATTTTTTTTGGAATTTTCTGAGAAATTTGAATTTTGACTTTGGATTTGACTTTTGAAATTGAACATGGATCTAGGGTTTCTAGCCATTGGAAGAAGAGAAGGAACTGATGAAATGAATGTAAAGCAATTGAGAATAGATGGAGGTAGGGTTTATAACTGGGTTTATATAGGTAGGTTAGAAATTCGAATAGATGGATCCGATAAACAAACGTGCTGAACGATAATTGGCCCAAAAAGCCCGTTCTGAACCCGGAACGTAATTGGGTAAACCCATATATCGAAATAGATGTTTCAAAATATTCTGAACGCGATAGAAAAAGTTTCACGTCCAATTTTGATCGTATGAAGAAGTTATGCTGAAAACAATATTTTCAAATTGATTTCAATTAAATCGATTTCAAGGCGTTTCGCGTTCGTACGATCAAACGACAAGTCCGATTGCTATGAAACTTGAAACCCTACAATAATTCACTGATACGGATCCGATAAAACTAGTTTCGTCGAAATCCGAGTCCGTGACCAAAATGGCTATTTTATATTAATTAAATAAATTTAAAATTTATTATTAAATCACTTTCAAATTTTAAAATTTTAAAACTTACAAATTCTATTACCATATATATTCTCACTTATTTACAATGACTTAAACAAATCTTTATGTAAATTTAGAGTTGATAAATCCATCAATTGCAGTGCCAAAACTTCTATTACATTATATTCAAAATTATAAATTAAGTTTCCCCAAAATTTCTATTAAGTTAAATAATCAATGATTATTCCATCTATAAGTTTCAAGTAGATGGATTCAAATGTTAGGTTCAGAAACTATTATTTTAATATTCTTGAATTTCAGTTAAATCTCTATAAACGTAATACTTTAAACGTTAAATTTCATTTATTTTGCAATACTTCAATTAGATTAATAAATATTGCTTTCTATACTTAAATCTATATTAACCAAACGTTAGATTTGGATTGATAGAAATCGATTTACCAAAGTTTACGTACACATTACGTAAATAAACAACTATATAAATTTGCCACCTATTAGCTCTTAATTTTATTCTTAAGTTTGTTATCTATCAATTCCGATTATACTTCCATCTATAATGCAAATCCAATCTCCTCTAACTGCATAAATTAGGGCAATTCATTGCAATTGATTTCCCATTAAACTTCATAAATTATCAAATTAAAACCTAAATAAAACGTTTATTTATTTAAAAAATCTTGTTGTTTAATTGAATTGACCCTTCACGGGTATAATTTACATTGATTTCCCAATTATTACTTAAATACATCACAAAACATTAAAACTATGTTCATTACAATTTGTTACCAAAATTTATTTAACGAAATCAATTACGCCCTTTAACAATTTTTATTCATTCATTAATTGCTAATTGTTATTCAATTAAACCCATTCATTTGATTTCCCTATCATGCATCAATTATAAACCCATCATCTTAAAGGTGATGTCAACATTTTTTTTCTATAAATTTACCCTTTTATATTCCAATATAAATAAATGCCTACATACAAATTTAGATTCTAAATGAAACAAATTATTTCATCCAGATTCCATTCCTTTTTTACATCAACCATCACTCTATGGGTAAATTAGCATTTCCTATTCATTTTGCTACATTCACTTATATTCACTTTCTGAGTGAATTGGTATTCCATTTAATCCATTAATTTATTAACTTTAATTATTGCAATTCATTGTCTAACATAACGTTGAATCTATTTCCAAATTTTCACATTCCAATTAATTAACACCTTGCAATAGTTTACAAATAAAAAGGGGATTGTACTAAATAAATTATTTATTGTCCTGCATTACTCTATTACCTCCATTTATATTCAATCTTCATAAATTAATAATTTATTTCATTGATGAATTCAATACTTGCCTTTATTTACTTATTTTAACTATATCCAAATGCACAAATTTTCACTATTTCAATTAATTTAAATATAAATTCAAATTTGTAAATTTTAATTACCCTTGATACATCAAATTTCAATATTTGCTTTCATATAAATTAATAAGATTTTTTTATTTCTTTCTAAATTTAAATTAAAAATCTTATTAATCTAATTCATTTTAAACATCGAATTTATACGGGTCGTTACATAAACTCTCGGGTACTCAAATTTTTACGAGTAGCCAAGGGTTCAGGTTAGCTTTGACGAATTCTGGAGGAGCAATGGAGCAGGAGGCTTCAGCATTGTAGATATATATATAGTTCCGCTGTGTTGGTATCTCTGAGTCGTATTGTTTAAGTTGTATTGTGTTGTGTTGTGTTGTATTAACTAGACAGGTGTCTATAACTGTCTATTATGTGATGTATTATCCGTATAACTCTGATTGATGTTGTATGTTATGTAAATACTTATGTGATTATTATAATTTATTCGTTCCACTGTGAGATTCTGATGTTGTTGTTCTTTCTTCTCTATCTTTTCTATTTTCTCACCCCTTTCTTTCTTCAAGACGAAACAGATTTTTGGGGGTCAGAAACCTGGGCCGTCACACCAAGCAAACTTATTTAAATTGAATTGATTTCCAAAAGCAATCTAACTCCCATTTTATTCGAAGTAAAGTTCTCATTAATATAACTGAAGTTAATTAACTCAATTACTAATTTCATTTACCAAACAAGCTTTATTTAAAATCATTTCATAAAAATCGACACAACCATATCCCAAATTACTTAAGTCAAGCTTTTATTCAAATATTACTTAAGTTATTTTATTTTATTTATTTTTTTCGTCAAGTTATTTCAACTTTAAAACTCAAGTTATATATATTTTATAAGCACTCTCCAATTTAAATCCTTAATTGATTTTAATTACCAATCAATTTTGATGTCATTTCATTCAATCCCAATGGTTTACAATTCAATTTTTTTTTCATCCAAACAAACCCATATTTATTACAATTGAATCAAAAACCAACTTCATTGGCTTCTGTTAACCCATAGAATTTGCATAATCTCGTTTACGTCAAACGACAATTATTTTTATGCAAATTCAGTGATATTTACTTAAAAGAATATTCATTCCAGTTTATAACTATTTTAAATTAATATCAATTCAATCTATACTTTATTGATTTCATTTCAACTGATTCCGTTCAATTTATTTTGCATTCTATATTCATTTCCAATCATTTCAATTTTATTTTTATTCACTTGAATATTATTTACCACTCAAACTATCACTATTTCAACTCTATTTTGTTTAATTTGAGTTCATTGCCAGCTCCATTCGTTTAAAAATAATTAGCATATTTCATTGAATCCATATGAATTCTAATTCACATTCAATAATTTATTTCCGAATTCCTCTCATTTTATAACGAGGCCATTTCCAATTTATCTCTTCTTAGGTTTTTATTTGCAATATAAGTCATTTTTATGTTAATTCAATTCCATTCAACTTCATCTCAAATTCAATTCACTTACAATTTCAAGTTGAATTTCTATTAATAACTCAAACTTCACTTTCAAATTCTATCATTTATTCACAACTCAAATTTTTATTAACCGATTTGAGTTCCATTTCCATATTCCATTAATCAATCAAGTAGTCTATTTAAAATTTTACCCAATATTTGATTTTTATTTGGATTATATTCATTATCATTACAAACAATCTTATTTGGCCTATTTATTTTACTTCCAACTTTATAAGTCACAATTCATTTATATCATATTTCATTTATTTACAATCAATCTCATTCTCATTTTACTTTTTAATTCGGAATTATACCTTTTATTTAGCCAATATATTTTTATTATTCCATAAATATTTTAAATAAGATTCCAGAGTTTAAACATTTTTCCAAAATTTCAAAATCACCTTTGGCAAATTCAATTACTCCTTTGAATTCCAAAACCAAACCCCGTTCACAAATAGTTCCAATTTAAAACAACTTGGAAGCAATTTCTCTTCGAGAAACTCGAAAATGAACTTCGATAATGCTGCAGTCATCACCGAAATTATTTTCCAATGATCGAAAGAGAACTAAATGCTTTTATCTCTTTAAAATCCCTTTCATATATTTTTAAATTCCAAATCTCTCCATATTCAATTCCAATTCAAAAATATTCTCGAAATAACACCACCATTATTTCCCAAACCTTTGAAAACCACTTTCAAATCCAAGGAATTTAAGTTTTTCCCAAAAATTCCAAATTGCAATTCCTTTAAATCTATATTCAAACATTCTCTGGAATTTCATCTCATTTTTGATTTCACATGTTTCTCTGGAATTCTATTTTCAAAATTATAATCACCTTTACAGTTTGCATTTACAAGTCTCATTTGTATATGAAGTTTATTTCAATTTATAAATTTCATTTATAATCTATATTTCACATTCCATTTTATTATATAAATTTATTCTTCAACTTTGGTTATAAGTTTCAATTTCTTATTCAATTCTACACAATAGTGTTAACAATTTAATATTATCATCCCTTAACAATCAAGCATCCAAATACAAATACTTTACAAAATTTATATCTTTAATATACAAAAATAATTTGGGTAAAATTATTCCATTTACCCCACTTTAAAACAATACTGTGTCGAATTGTTCTATTCAAGTGTTTAGAGATCCCTATCAATAACGTTAATTACTCGTATTGACCAGAATCCATAAACTACTCAATAAACCAATCAATACAATATAAAATCATTTTATATTCACTAACAAATACGCGCTCATATTTATTAATACGCTCAAACTCATTCTAGAGTGCCATAGACTCTATTTTAAATGAGTAATTTCCCTCCAGAGCCAAGGTGACCATCAACCTAAGCTCTGATACCAAGTGAAACGACCCGCAAATCCGTACCCCTTGAGTCAATCACTATTCTAACTAAATCAACTCAAGTCATACAGAAATACGAACCATTTGAGTTGAAGAAGAAGAGGTAGAAGAAGAAAATAGAAATCAACAACAGAATCTAACCATCGCAACGAAATAAAATATAATAGACAATAAATAATCTTTACTCAAAAATCAAATATCTCTGTTTTTATATATACAACATCAGAGTACATCAATTACAGTTCAACATCAATAACATACAAATGGATACACAACAACTCAACACAGCGGAATATACATAAACAAGTACGGAGATACGTATCGTCACCAACTCGTCTCCTGAGCTCCACAGCATCGTATCCTGTATGTTATAATACTCGTTCTGACCCGAGCATTACAGTTAAATAACACCCGAGTCAGTCTGGAATAACAGCGTGAGAAAATCACACTCAATTGATCATTAAAGTTTCAAAAATCCTTTAAAAACAAAAGCATCTCGTAAGACCACGCCATAAATAAACATGTCGGGTTTTTACCTTACGATAGCTAAAACAATTTTATTAAAATCCTCTGATATCATAAAAGTGTCTATAGAAAGTAAAATAGAATCTAGCTAAAATGCTTGCATCTCACGTTTCAGCAATAATTGGGCACAATCAAAACCGTACGGGCGCGTAGGGAAAATGGATTCCAACTAATAGCTAGGCACTGGGGTACCACCTATCGCAGCACCTGGTCTAGATCAGCGTACCGAACTCCCCGCAACACAAGACCGGAACCATCCCTTACTGGACAGTCCCGAGCAAGATCACCCCGCGGATGGGATCAGCAACCGCCCACTAAGCCGAAATAAAAGGGACATCTGGACAGGGATGACCTCACCCTCCAATGGGGGCTACCCATGAAGCCTTGCTGCATAACCTCTGATTTTCAGCCATTCCCATTTGATGAGGCTTGAGGCTAAGCGTTACCTTTTTAGAATATATCACTTAGAATGCCCATCATCCACCTGACAATGTTTCACAAGCATTCATCCATACAAGTCCGTCCTGGTCCGAACGGAACCGAAGGCACTATTCCTACTACATCCATTTTGGAAATATCCTCAGGTTTAGTAGCGACTAGCCCTTGCACTTCACTGCTCCATCTTCGAATCCAAAATCATTTTTTCACGAAAACGTACAAACCGAATCGAAGTGGTTTTCGAGAAATTAATCTCGATCCCGGTATCTTCGAAATGATCAACACATTTGGCCAATATTGATAGTCGGTTATTTAACTATCAATTAATATTCACAAACAACCATCACCAATAAATAATTTACCAAATTATTTATTTATCCCAAAAATATCTACACATGATATATTTTCACTTTTCAAATTCCTTTGAAAACAGTTTCCAAAACTATCTGCCTTCCTCAGAATAAATTCCAAATATTTCTATTCCACTGGAATTACCAAGCACAAGACTTTAGGTTTAAAAATAATTTAAAACACTTTATTGTAAAATATAATTAACATTTAATATAGAAAAATTACTCTAGTACTTAATTTGAAATAGTACTCTAGAGATATCTAAAATAAGATTACCCTATGTCTATACATTAGATTTCTTCTTTAAACAAAATTCCAAATCATTCTTTAAATAATTATCACGATAATAGATTAACAAATTACTTACTTTAGACTTTACTTTCAAATATATAAATTAAAACTTCTTCAATAATTGATAAAAAATATATACTATATGAATATTTGAAAATAAGGTTACTTTATAAATATAAACTAGATTTTCACCTTTAAAACAGAATTACTAAGTCACTCTTATAAGTTATTACTACGGTAATAGATTTGAATAAATATTTACTTTAGAATTTACACATTTAGAAATAATAAATTTCCAAGAACATACCGTGTAAAGCAACATTTAAACCTTTATTTTATTTTGAAAACTTACTTTGAAAATGTACTTGGCTATCCGGAGAAATATTTATTTTTAAACAATTTTCTCGTTTCTTTAATAAATTCCCACCTTGAATTTATTCTTCCAAATATTCAATTTCAAACACTTAAATCAATTTCCAAATTGATTTCCAATTTACTTCATTTATTCAAAAATCTTTTTTCATATTTTATTCCTTAATTATGATTTAAAATACTTTTAATTGGAATATCAATTTAGACTTTCTCGATTTACTTCTTATTCCTTTAAATAGATTTAAACTTTAAATTTTAGATAATTCTTAATTCCTTTAATTGATATCATTCGAGTTTACAATTCATTTATTTCTATTTTATTCAAAATTCTTTTTTTTCCGTACTCGGAATAATGTATTAGTATTTTAATACCACTTCCATTCCTTTTTAATTCATTTATAATTTATTTGCTATAATTATTTTACTTCAAACTCCATTCTTTATTTGTCTTTTCAAACTCCAAATTTATAAATTTTTGGTAACTCGTTATACCCAAATAAATTCAATCAATCCATAGCATGCAATATTCCAAATATCAATAATATCCATCACAGAATACCAAATATTCATAACAGCAAATATTAAACAATAAATGTTGAGGGGTCCAGTTGGATCCCTCCAACCTGTTTTCCCTGCATCCACAGACGTTAGCACAATAATAAGCTAATTCCAAAATTACCATACTACAGCACTTCAATGAATTTCAACCATTTAAATAATTATTTATATTTAATCATTTAAACTTAAATTTAAATGAACTGTGTGAGATTAACTCACCTTTGATTGTTTTGCAATCCACACTAAACAGGCTTGTTTTTTTCTTCTTGTTTTCTGACCTTGTAGAAAAATTATGGGTTTTATTAATATTTGAAATAACCAAATTATAAATTATCATTAATTAAAATTTAAGTTACCAATTATTTATTTCAAACTAATTTTCCAAAAGTAAATAATATTTCTTTTCCTTTGAAACCCATATACTAAAATAATTTATAGATTCCAAAAATCAAATTTTATAAATATCGAACGCTTTAAAATCTCCTTTTTCTCATATATATATTTGTTTTCTTCTTTTGAAAATTCATTTATAGATCTTATAAAAATAATCTAATCTATATGAATTCTTTCAACATTTAACATTCCTTTCCTTTCAACCCTAAACTATAAATATATTAAAATTGTTATGCGAACCTATATACATTTATATCAATATTATACTTCTTTACTATAAGTCAAGAATTCATCTATCATTTATATACTTATTCATTATTTTTACATTGAAACAAAAATCCTTCAAGTTAGTGTAAATCTTCCCAATATATATTTCCAGTTTGTATATATATTTAAATAAAGTAAAAATTATATTAAATACCCAAAACCGATACCTTACTGATCTCGACCCAGACCATAGAAAACAAAGGCAAGCTCCCCTTCGCTCCCCCTCCTCCGGCATCGACTTCGGTTACCCTTGATTCCAACGCTCGTGGCCATCTCCCTCGATCGCATGCACATCTTTGATGCCGCCAGCCATTTCCCTGAGTCACCATCAACGACGACGGCTATGCCACTGCCACACCAAATCGAGGCTTAAATCGCGAAGCTCATCTCCCAAACCCTAGTGTCGCGACTTCCATAATCTGCAACACGAAACCCTAGCCCCTATGAAAACTCAACTCGCGGCCAACGATGATGGTGACGCGATTTCCTCACGTTCTCGAGCACGCGAGTTTCCCCCCTGTTCCCCGTATTTTTTTAGAGGTTCGGCTGAAACGAAATGAAGGGAAAGAAGTGATATTTTAAAATGAGGGGAAACGACTTGCTTCAGAAGATTGTCGGGTACAGTACTTCGAATGTGAAAGGGAAAAGTTATGATGGGAAAGAATGTAGGCTGATGTTAACCAATATAAATATAAATTTAAATTGAATTCGATAAAGATTTCAACGCGTCTACTTTTCATATGCTCACACACCAACTCCAAAAATTACAAAAATTGAAATCCGAAAATAATTCAATATTACGGACCCAATGAAACTGGTTTCGTCGAATTCCAAGACTGTGCCCCGGAAGGCTATTTTTTTTAAATTCAATTTAAACAATAAAATTTTAAAACTGAACAAACCACTGTTAATTCCAATTTTACAACTTCTATTGTCTTCAGTATTACCAATATAAATTTTGCAAGCCTTCAAATTATTTTTAACAGGCTTAAAATTCCATATTTCACATTTTACCCAATTTCCAATAATTAAATTCAACAATTAATTATCCAATAAATATTGATATTTGAAATTCAAGTTAATAATTAAACTTTTAAATATTCCAAATCAATTAAATATTCCAATTTTAAATTGCTTAAAAATTCGGGTCGTCACACGTTTTTCTTTGGTTTGCTTTGTTTTATTTATTTTATTTTAATTTGACTTTCAAATGTTCTAACACGTATTTCTTTCTCATATGATGTTTGATTTACGCGTGGTTTCTTTTGTTAGGATCGTATTTAAATTCCGGACATTTTAATAGTTTGGGCGAATTCCGGAACTGTTCAAATTTTGGGTTTAAATTGGATTTAAATTCAAAAGGTAAGTGTTTTAACCCACTCACAATTTCTTAAATTTCTTATGTGTGTTAAATTAATTTATGATGTGATTAGAAATTTATGTATTGCTGTTTGGTATATTTTAATCATCATTCCAGTTAAATTGAATTTATCGAATTAAATTGTTATTCAATTTATTATTGCATACAAACTGCCAATTAAATTAATTTATTATTGAATATAAACTGCCAGTGATTACTTGTTATTTATTATCTGTTCTATATTGATGTTATTGTTTGAATTGGATGATGATTGTGATAAATGGTTGATGATTGATTATTGGGTGAATGGATGTTGTATTTTTTTATTGTTAAAGATTGCAAGTTGTTATGCATTTTATTTCATTCAGGATTGCGGTTTGAAATGATATATAACCATATTTTTATTGTGGGTTGAAATGATAAATATCCGTATCACTTGGCCGTAGGATAGAAAATTTTATACAGACACCGCCGTCTATATATAAAAATATTTTGAAATGATTTATATGGCTTTGTAAAGAAATATATGATTTTATGAGATATTGATTGGATATTTTATAAATGTTATTTTATATATAGTTAAATTTTGGTTTTAAGCTATGAGTAAAATTGTTTAAAGTATAAATAAGTTTAATAATAAAGTTTGATTTTATTAAAATATAATATGGATAAGTATTTACTTAAATTATATTTTAATATAGAGTTTATATTGATTTTTATAAATCAAGGTTGAGAAGATAGTTTTGAAATTGATTTGATATTTTATTTAATTAAGAATTATATTTAATAAGAATCCATTTGGAACTTATTGGAATTGAGATTTTAAAAGAATATGGTTTATAACTTAATTCGGGTTTAAGGTGATTTAAGTGAATATATCAAGTTTAAATAAATTGAGGAATATTCAGTTATTGAAATTTGAAGTTTTATTTAAACGATATTGGATTTATTAAGCAAATATTTCAAAACTAAATAATAGTTAAGTAAATTTGGTGTATATACATATATATGAATTATATAATTCAATTTTGAAATATTGAATGTTCAAGCTTGGAATATATTGAATTTGAAATGATTTATTTTATGGATCAAATCTATTTTGAAATCAATAAAATTTGGAATGGTCTATTCAAAAACCGGATTGGATTAAAATTTATGATTTGGGAATTTGGTTAAGTTTAAAATTTAGCAATTCAGGTTGTTTTGGAATTGATTTGTGAAATTTAGGAAGCTAGTTTGTTTTATAAAATATTTTAATATTTAAACCATGTTAGGGTGGAAGTTATGTTTCAAAGTTATAAATTTCAAAGTATTACGTTTTGGAAGTGTTATGGTTTTAACTCTTTGATTTCAAAATTTTATAACTTTGAAATACAATGATTTTAAAATGATATCATATTGATTTGGTTTTAAAACGAAAATGATATCGTATTTATATGGTTTTGAAATGAATATTACATCCTGGTTTTGAAATATAATTATTTTGAAATGACCGCGGTGTTATAATAACGTTTGGTTGTTGAAGAGACCGGGATCGGAAGTTGTCATACTCTCTACCAACTCCGAAAACCACTTTAACAACCGTGTACGCGGTGGAGATTCTAGAATGAAGTAGGATGGCGACGGCGTTTCCTTTGAGGTAAATACGTGCACCCGACTCCCATGAGTTGGCATAAGGTAGCTGAAACAGGAGCGATTGACGGGCTAAGAAGGTAGCATCTTTTATCGGACACATCCCTTCGACATTATACTCTGACTTTTGGATTGATTCGGTGGACACTTTTGATTTTTGATTTGGAGGTGTGGCTCGAGATGGGCGGTAGTAGCTTCTACGCGTTACCATCGGCCCGGAAGCGTAATTGGTATATCTACCCTGGCATGGCCTAGTTGTGCCATGTCACCTACCCTACCGCGCCTTGTACGAGTTTAGTTTTTTCCCGCAGCCCGTGTGGTATCCTCTGGTGGCTTCCCGATCAGAAGGGACAATGATAATGGATGGACTACTGGGACTATTACGTGTCAAGGGCTATATAGGTAACCCTTTAATTCTATTAAAAAGTAAGTTTATTTTACTATTAGACATTATTATAATAGCGAAATATTACTACTTGGTAAATAGTTTAACGGATCCTTAGGAGATGTAAATCCCGACCATCTCTTGAGTTACTGCACTCACGTTAGACACTGGATAGGAGATGTCAAATCCCATAACATCTCTGACGCCGTTCCAGTCATATTTATTTCTGTTGATTTAACTTACATAAGATCTTTTAGTTCCGACTCGAGTGTTTTGTCTTTTCAATTCGCTCTGGTCAATCCGAGCATTACAGGATTTGGAGACTTTATTTGGAGGACGAAGACGAAGATATCATTACCATTATCTACTATATCTACACCATTGTATTCCGCTGCATTAATTTTATTTTTCTCTGGTATGTGTAACTCTGATACATATTATATAAGTATAATCAAATGTTTTGTTAACAACTTCATGAACTATATATTTGATTATTATATTTTATCGTTCCGCTGCAAGATTCTGTTTTGTTCTTTTTCTTTCTCTGCTTTTTCTTGTCTACCCCATAACATCCGCCCTTCTGTGTGGTTTAAGTCTGACGTGTGTGGTTTGTCGTCGATTTAAAACATACGAAAAGGCGGGACGTAACATCTGGTGTAACGACCTATAAAATTCGATGATTAAAATGAGTTAAATTAATAAGATTTTAGTTAAATTTAGAAGGAAATAAAAATTTTATAATTATATTGGAACGAATGTTAGAAATTAGATGCAGCAATTGAAATTAAAATTAACAATGTAAAATTTATATTGCAATTAATTGGAAATAATGTAGATTGAATAGAAGCGTAAGTTTATTTATAGGGCAGTAATTGATGAAATAGAAGTTGGAAACAAAGTAAATAAATTATTGAGGACATATAATAGTAATTAATTTATAAATATTTGGCAATTAAATCAAATCAATTTATAGAAATCAATTTTAAATTAATTGGAAGGAAATCTATAATAAATGAATTTATTTGTAAGTGAATGAAATTTATTTCTATGCTAATTGGAAATCGGAATAAGATGGTAATTGTTAATGTAATAAGAGTAAGCCTATAATAATTCTTCCCATAAATTGATAAGTGATTCAGCAATGTAATACTATCCATAATAGGGCAATTTGATTGAATAATAGAATGGAAAGTCTGTTAAATGGGATTATTGAAAATAAAATTTGTAATTTCTGAATTTTTGAAATTGGAAGTAAGGATAGTAATTGTTGTAATAATTAAAATGGGAGTCAATTAGAATTTAATGAACCTTAATGTATATTAATGAGAATTTAAGGCAATAGTCACCAGATATGAAGGAAATAGGATGAATTGAAATGTAGTTTATTTGTAAAACAATAAGTGATGTAATATAGGAATGAAATCAAAATAGATAAGTTTAATTGAGACTTTAATCTCAAATAACGTGGGAAATGACCAAAATTTAGTAAATAGAAATATGATAGTCAATAAATAAAGGACGGAATAAAGCATTAATGTAGTGAATGTAAAACAGATATTAACTATGATTATAGAAAGGTTTAATAGAGAATGAAGGATTGAAATCGGGTTTAATGCAATGCATTGTAAGTAAGTATAAATAACTGGATTCATTAAATTGAAAATGAATGAATTTAAACATCTAAATATTATGTTAATAGAGATTTAAATGAAATCTAAGAATATTAAAAAATTAGATTTTGAATCCAATATTAAATCCATCTATTTGAAATGTATGGATGGAATAATCATTGATTTATTTAATTCAATAGAATTTTTGGAAATTTAATTTATAATTTTGAATATAATGAAATTGAAGATTTGATACTGCAATTGATAGATTTATCAACTTTAAATTGACATCTAAACTTGTTTAAAATTTTGTATAAATGATTAAGAATTATAAAGTGATAAAGATTGTCAATTTCAGAATTTAAATGGAAAATTTGATTTAATTTATTTAATTAATATAAAAATAGCCATTTTAGCCACTGACTCGGATTTCGACGAAACAAGTTTTATCAGATCCGTAACAGTGAATTATTATAGGATTTCAAGTTTCGTATCGATCGGACTGGTCGTTTGATTGTACGGACTCAAAACGACTTGAAATCGATAAATTGAAATCAATTAAAATCAATTTGAAAAATATTGATTTTAGCATAATTTCTTCACACGATGCAATTTGAACCTGAAACCTTTTCCATTGCGTTTAGAATATTTTAAAACATTTATTTTGATATATGGGTTGACCCGTTCCGGAGTTAGAACGGGCTTTTTGGGCCACTTTGGCGTTAGCGCGTATATCCAACCTTATCCATCCATTCTAATTTCTAACCGACCTATATAAACCCGGTTATAAACCCTAGCCTACCTCTATTCTCATTTGTCTGTACGTACATCTCAACTCTCTCTTCCTCAATGGCAGACAAACAAATTTTAGATCCAATTCCAAATCAAATCCAAAGCTAAAATTTCAACTCTTCAGAAAAATTTAAAAAAAATATGTTGAAGCTCTCGACTAGCATAATTCACTGGTGGTGTTCGTTTTTCGATTCAGATTTTCGTTTGTCCAGAAATCAATGGATTTGTTTCGGCCGTTCTTATGAAGTTGCCGTTTTCAACGGCGGATCTGCGACGAGGCGACGATCAGGGAGCACCGGTGTGTAGAGGGGGCTCGGAGAAGCCGATCCATTGGTATGCATCATCACCTAGGTGCGCATATTCACCACAATCAGCTATTTTTTGGGTACGGTACGAAGGCGTTCGAAGCTTGCTGGAGGGGTCGCGGCTCAGGCTAGGGGGTCGGCACGGTGAAGGCAGGTGAGGGTTGGTGTCAGATCGTCTCGAAACATCCGTGGGGTGGTTGCAAAAGGAAGTGGTGATTTGGCGGCTGTCACTATGCAGGCGCGATGCGTGCGCGAGGGTTAGGGTTGAGAGACCGATCAGGTGACGTATGCGAATTATTTTATTCTTTTGTGTTTTGTTTTTTTATTTAAAATCAAACCATCGTTTAACTGAATAACTTGCTCATACGATGTCCGATTTGAACGTGGTTTTTTTGTTAGGATCGTAATAAAATTTCAGACACCTTGACGCTAGTTTGGACAGATTTGGAGACTGCGAAAATTTGGGCTTAAATTGGATTTAAATTCAATTTAAATTCAAAAGTGAGTGTTTTAACCCACTCACAACTTCTAAAATTTCTTATGTTTGTTAAATTGATATATGATGTGATTAAAAATTTATTTATGGTTGTTTGGCATATTTTTAATCATCATCTCAGTTAATTTCATTTATTTAAATTAATTTGCTATTTAATTTATTCATTGCATTTAAACTGCCAGTTATACTGTTAATTAATTATTAATTGCATTTAAACTGCCAGTTAAATAGTTATTTAATTTATTATTGAATATAAACTGCCATTTAATACCTGTTGTTTATTATCCGTTCTATATTGATGTTATTGTTTGCATTCGATAATGCTTGTGGTAAATGGTTAATGTTGATATTGGATGAATGGATGCTGTATTTTTTTATTGTTATAAACTACAAGTTATTATGTATTTTCATTTCATTCGGGATTGTGGTTTGAAATGATATATAGCCGTAATTTTTATTTTAAATTACGGGTTGAAATGATAAATATCTGTATCACTTGATCATAGGATAGAAATTTTTATACAGACACCGCAGTCTATATATAAAATATTTTGAAATGATTTTCTATGGTTTTGTAAAGAAAAATATACATGGTTTTATGAGATATTGATTTTGGAAATTTGATGAAGGTTATTTTATATATAGTTAAATTCTTGGTTTTAAGCTATGTATAAAATTGTTTAAAGTATGAAGTAAGTTTAATAATAAAGTTTGATATTATTAAAATATACTATGGATAAGTGTTTACTTAAATTATATTCTAATATAGAGCTTATATCGATTTTTATAAATCAAAGTTTAGAAGATTTGATTTGAGATTTTATTTAATTAAGATCTTATTGAAATTTAGATTTAAAAAGAATATGGTGTTATAATTAAATTCGAGTTTAAGATGATTTAAGTGAATATATCTAGACTAAATAAATTAAGGAATATTCAATTATTGAATTTGAAAGTTTTATTCAAAGGATACTGGATTTATTAAGTAAGTATTTCAAAATTAAATAATAGTAAAGTGAATTTGGAATATATATATATATATATATATATATATAAATGAATTAAAAATTTAGTTTTGAAATGGTGGAATATTTAAAACTTTGAAATATATGGAAATTTAAATGGTTTATTTGGGATTTCAAATCTGTATATGGAATTGATTTGAGAAATTAAAAAGCTAATTTACTTTATAAAGTAATTTATTATTGAAATATTTAAGTATTGAAAATTTTGTTTTGAAGCTATGGGTTTAAGGTATATATATTTGAAAGTACTATGATTTTTGAAAAAGATATATTTAAAATAAAAATGATATCATATTGATTTGGGTTTTAAAATAGAAATGATATCAAATTTACATGGTTTTGAAATGGATATTTTATTCTGGTTTTAAAGTATAAACTCTTTTGAAAAGACGGCGATGTTATAATAACGTTTGGTTGTTAAAGGGACCGGGATCAGAAGTTGTCATACTCTCTGCCAACTCCGAAAACCACTTCAACAACTGTGTACGCGGTGGAGATTCCAGAATGAAGTAGGATGGCGGCGGCGTTTCCTTTGAGGTAAATACGTGGACCCAACTCCCGTAAGTTGGCATAAGGTGGCTAAAACAAGAGCGATTGACGGGTTAAGAAGGTAGCCCCTTTTATCGGACACATCCCTTCGATATTCTACTCTGACTTTGGATTTATTCGGTGGCCACTTTTGATTTCTTTGATTCGGGGGTGTGGCTCGAGGTGGGCGGTAGCTGCGGCTATGCGTTACCACCGACCCGGAAGCATAATTGGTATATCTACCCTGGCATTGCCTGGTTGTGCCGTGCCACCTACCCGAGTGCACCTTATACGATTTTGGTTTTGTAGCATACCTATGGAGTGCGCTCTGACAACGCCCAGTACGGAGGATATTACGGTACTGTATAAACTATGGGAACATATTATGTGTTAAGGGAAATATTAGGTCACTCCTTAACGCTATTTTAAAGTAAATTTATTTTACTGATAGACACTATTATAATAGCAAAATATTATTACATAGTAAATAGTTTAACAGATCCTTAAGAGATGTAAATCCCGAACATCTCTTGAGTTACTGCACTCATATTTATTTCTATTGATTTAACTTACATAAGATCTTTTAGTTCTGACTCGAGTATTTTGTCTTTTCAATTCGCTCGGGTCAGTCCAAGCATTTCAGGATCGAAGACTTTATTTCTGGAGGATGAAGACGAAGATTTCATTATTATTATTATCATTATTATATTATATTATTCCACTACACACTCTATTCCACTGCATCGATTTTATTCGTTGGTGTGTCCAACTCTAATATATATTGTATAAGTAAAATTTAATATTTTGTAAACAGCTTCATGAACTGTATATTTGATTATTATATTTTATCCTTCCGCTGTGAGATTCTGTTTTGTTTTATTTCTTTCTCGTTTTTCTTATTTACCTCATAACAATCCGCCCTGTGACGCCCCACCTCTATACCCACGCTAGCCAAGGACACTACAAAGTAATGCCGTCAACTAACACGGAGAATAAGGCTGGTTGGGAGCGATCATCTATAGCCTTGCTCTAATTATCTATTGAATACATCGACAAAATACATACCAAACAGATCGACATACCCAATGAATACTTAAAACAAAACCATAGGTGGTTGGATCTATCAGAACAGAATATAATAACTCAAATGTAATATACATCACAGAACAGTAAATCATCATATACACATATACTGATACATAACAGAGTATACTAAATAATGCAAGTCAAGTGGTATAGCAAACCACAATATACAGACGAGTTCCAGATGAATACATATATCAGAGTTACTACAAAATGGGACTACACAAAAAGCTATGACAAAAAGAAGCTAGCGGAGTAGTCCATGCGGAAGCAAAATAGGCTAAGTCCAAAAGCACCTAACCTGAAACATCTCGGTCTGACCCGAGTATAAGATACACGGGTCAGTCTAGCTAAACAAATCAGTTAGATAAACTGAACAACAATAAACCTGCAAGGTTACAAAGCATAATAGATATCTCTAAAAGAGATAACACAATCATCTAACGAAAGATGAATCATATGATAACAAGCCTCATATCATTGGCAACATATAGAAAAGGATGCAAATATCCCAAAACAAGTCAAAAAGGCAATAACAAATACCAATAAGGTATACAAGTTCCACAAGGTAAACGCTACTCATCATGCGGCTCATAATGACCAACACCGAAGGGCGATACCAAGGGAATATACATATGAATGAAACATCATAAAATTGCTCGGGCTCAATACTGTACAAACAAGGATCCACGAGCCCGAAGACTCCAAACCCAATATCACCCATGCGGCTCATAACGACCAACATCGGAAGCGATACTAAAGGGCAACCCAATATCACCCATGCGGCTCATAACGACCAACATCGGAAGCGATACTAAAGGGCAACAAACCCGAAGGCACAAACCCGAAGGCACATACCCGAAGGCAACAAACCGTAGTGGTGAAGGTCAGAGACCCAGTACTGGACACCACTAACTGGCGGAATGTGTCACAACTCTCGAAGAGGAATCCGAAAAGTGTTAATGTATGTCCCATAACCACTCGTTCGCACTAAACGGTTTACTATCCGTTAGCCACTTTCACACTCAAAGCAGTACAAAGTTCACCTCATATCATCGATAAACCAAACCCGAAGGTCAAAACAATTAATCGAATAGGTCGGGAATTAATCGGAAGGATAAACGCACAGATTCATAGTCCGTTTTTTGCCCAACCATTTAATCACCCTTCCACTTCGCTCGAAGTGCGAAAGTGTGTGTTTTTAAATAGAATTTATAAATTGGAGAAACGAGCTTTTAAATATAATTCGAGTGATTATTTTATAAAAACCCGTGGATGAAGTTAAGAATAAGTTATCAAAGTCAAAGATGCAATAACAACTACTAAAAAGCAACTTGAATCGATAAAATTTGGATAACCAATCAAAATATGCAAAAATAGGCAAAACAGGCAAAACATGAGCAAGTCGGTCGACCGGTTGCAGAGCTCGGTCGGCTGGCCAGATGCAGAAAAAAAACTCAATACGAGCAGGTCGGTCGACCGGTTGCAGGGCTCGGTCGGCCGAACTGCATATTTCTGCAGTTTCCAAAACAAAGGCGGGGGAGTGCTGAATAGCAGGTCGATCGACCGGGCTTCTGGTTCGGTCGGCCGAACCTGATGGTTTGCACTTCCTGCCCTATTTTCATTGAAATGCAAATTCTTTCCAATCCAAAACAATGGCACATGCAAACTTGTTAGGAACTCATGCCCAACATCAATGAAATCAAGAGAAGTAGATGTGAGTTCAAAACTCACCTTTTTACACAAAAACAAAGGAGAAGAAGCACAATTGCAAGGAGAAGATCAACCAATCTCCACTTCAACTCAACAAGCTTCAATCTAAGATCAAAACAAGTATTTCATAAATTTAGGTTTAGGAATTTCTGAGATTGAAGAGAGAAAGAGATAGAGAAGATGAAGAGGAGGCTTACCAATGGCTTCTACTTGATTTTGGAGCAAGGATTCAAGCTTTGCAAAGGAAACTAGGGCTTGGAATTTCCTAATTCTTTTTCACTTCCCCCATTTCAGTTTTAACTTAAGAAATGAAATGAAATGAGAGTGAATGGAGAGGAGAGGGCTGAAGTAGAGGGGTTAAGTGGGTTTAGTTAGCTAGTGGGCTGAACCCAAACCCAAAACCCAACTAGAAAAAGTAGCCAATTATGACTTACTCCAAACATATCGAAGCTTATACTTAAAAAGATTGCAAACGACATTTTGAACTCAATGGAAGTGGTCTTGAGCTCCAATTCGACAGTTTGCAAAAAGTGACATTTCGGACCCCAAAATCCGAATAACGACGCCATATTTAAATCAAACATTTAAATATGTAATCGTTAAATAGGCGGGTTGTTACAGATCTCCCCTCCTTAAAGAAATTGCGTCCTCGCAATACTTAAGGAGAAAATAAATAGTATCAACCAAAAGGCATATCAGCACAAAAGAATATCCGAAGAAGAAGCTTACAACAAAGAGCACGAAAAGATAAGCCCAAACTTGCTTGCTTAGAGAATTCTCTAGATTCCTAAGCTCAAATATTCGGAACACCGACGTAATGCAAACAATACGTCAATGAACCGAAGCACAATAAAACGTCCGATGAACTTGGTAAAAAGATCATTCCATTCGGACATCAACAAAGAAACAATCACTTGTTGCTTACAACAAAGTGCATTGGCAACACGATCCCCCTTCCGGGAGTATACAAAGAATATCAAGGTCATAAGATACGAGGAACTCAAGCCATCATTAAGCTCCTTATGAGAAAATAAATGTTCCAAAGATTTATGATCGAGGTGGAGAACAAATTTCTCCGCCATAAATAAACGATGATGCCAAACTCTAAAAGCGAAAACGATAGCCGCGAGCACTAAATCATGAGTGGCATGTCTAGTCTCGATAGGCTATAACTATTTAGAAGAATAAATGATAGCACGTTCTCTTTTGCAAGTGAACGGCATCCAAACCAATACGACTAGCATTGGTACAAAAGATAAAGCATTGGTTCCCTACGGGAATAACAAGAATAGGGATATCGAAAAGAAAGAGTTCTTTTAAATTAATTTTCTTTCCCAAAAAGCTAAGACTTTCAAAATTACAATTATCTTTCTGTAATAATCTTTCAAGAAAAATTTTCTTATTCCAAATCAATTTACTGTGCCTGATTGTCTCATCAAAGCGTTTAGGAAATTCCCATCGATAACGTTGATCAAGCGCATCGACCAGAATTCTTAAAGCACTCAATGGGCAATACAATCACAAAATCATCTTCTATATGATAAACATGTTTCTAAAAACTTTTAAAAATATTCTTTGTTCGTTTAAAGAACAAAAATCCAAATCTTATGAAAAAGATTTGCAAAATTCTTTAAATTGCTATTTTCCATCCAAAATCAATAAATACCAAAATGGAATCATCGAGATATTCACAGAATACTCGATTCATAAAATGGATGAAATGAGCTAGACAAACTGAATGACATAACAAATCATTTATAAGAATTACAACGAGTGCGGAATGCGGTAAGTGGAGTGTTAAATTCCGCAACTCATAGCCAAATGAAAACCAGTGGTAAGGTGGAGCTAAAGAGACCTTAACACTACTCAAAAGATTGCTTAGGTGATAACCCTAAGACAAGACCAAAATGTCAGAAAATTCTCAAACTACAAGAATGAGAGAAACAACACTTTCCTCGTCATGAGGGATTAAAGAATAAAATGATACCATCAAATTGGAATCGAAATTACAAAGAAAATAGAGACCTACCAAAATAGATGGAGACATACCTTATGCTCGAGAAGAACCTCCAGGAGCATCTGCTATACTTGGCTTGCCTGGTTGAGAATTATTCGGAGCAATGGGACAAGTGGAACTACGATGGCCTTCCTTCTTGCAATAGCGGCAGAAGAGAGGCTTAGGACAAGCTCGAATCATATGATCAGGAGAACCACAAATGAAACACTTCCGAATGGAAGGTGTTCCAGCAGACTGAGACTGAGAATCAGATTCAACGGGCTTTTTCTTCTTGGAAGGGAAAAATTCATGTTCATCCAATGGAGACTACTTTTTGTTGGGGTTCTTGCAAACCTCAACATCATCACTACTATCACACTCCCCCTCGATGGCTTTGAGATGAAGTGCAGAATCAACTAAATCCTCAAAGGAAAGCTTAAGCTCAAGCAACAAAGACTTCCTCAGATATTTCCTAAGACCAGATACAAACTTCAGATTCTTCCTATAAGAAGTGCTAATGAATTCAAGACCATACATAGATAAGGCCTCGAAAGATGCAACATATTCAGAAATGGAAGACTCCCCTTGCTTCAACTCAAGAAAGCACCGGGACAACAAAGCTTTCTCAGATTCAGGGACGAACTTGAGTTCGAATCGTTCCCGAAACTGAGTCCAAGAAAGAGCAGACTCATCAATTTCGGCTACAAGAAGCTCGTACCAATCAAGGGCACACTCTCGCAATAAGCTAGAAGTTACAAGAACTCTATCATGATTAGAAATATCCATTCTAGAGAAGATACGTTCGCACGTGCGAAACCAAGCTTGGGTCTCAAGAACAGACTCGGAGCCTTTAAACGGCTTTCCTCCAAGATGAGTAAAATCACTGCACAAGCGTGCAAAGGTACACTTGCGAGGTGGAGACACTCGAGCAGGAACTGGAGGATGAGTGCTCCTAAACAACTCCATAAACTGATCGGCAGACATATAAACGCCGTCCGTACGCGAGCCACTAGATTGCCCAGCACCCGAGCGCCGTCCTCTGCCTCTTCAAGCCATAAGCTGAAAGTTGAAGAAGATAAAGATTAACTACAAGGTAGATATTTCAATACGGAATACTACAGAATAAAATATATTCCTAGACGTATTCCCCAAATCCTATCTACCCCAAAAACACGGAGGGAATAAAAGCACGATGATTCAAAGATCTGTAACACTTGTTACACCTTGATGTACCGTAATATGTGCTTATGTTCTGTGTTTATCATATTTTTTCTAAACGCAGCTCTGATACCACGCTGTGACGCCCCACCTCTATACCCACGCTAGCCAAGGACACTACAAAGTAATGCCGTCAACTAACACGGAGAATAAGGATGGTTGGGAGCGACCATCTATAGCCTTGCTCTAATTATCTATTGAATACATCGACAAAATACATACCAAACAGATCGACATACCCAATGAATACTTAAAACAAAACCATAGGTGGTTGGATCTATCAGAACAGAATATAATAACTCAAATGTAATATACATCACAGAACAGTAAATCATCATATACACATATACTGATACATAACAGAGTATACTAAATAATGCAAGTCAAGTGGTATAGCAAACCACAATATACAGACGAGTTCCAGATGAATACATATATCAGAGTTACTACAAAATGGGACTACACAAAAAGCTATGACAAAAAGAAGCTAGAGGAGTAGTCCAAGCAGAAGCAAAATAGGCTAAGTCCAAAAGCACCTAACCTGAAACATCTCGGTCTGACCCGAGTATAAGATACACGGGTCAGTCTAGCTAAACAAATCAGTTAGATAAACTGAACAACAATAAACCTGCAAGGTTACAAAGCATAATAGATATCTCTAAAAGAGATAACACAATCATCTAACGAAAGATGAATCATATGATAACAAGCCTCATATCATTGGCAAAATATAGAAACAAAGGATGCAAATATCCCAAAACAAGCCAAAAAGGCAATAACAAATACCAATAAGGTATACAAGTTCCACAAGGTAAACGCTACTCATCATGCGGCTCATAATGACCAACACCGAAGGGCGATACCAAGGGAATATACATATGAATGAAACATCATAAAATTGCTCGAGCTCAGTACTGTACAAACAAGGATCCATGAGCCCGAAGACTCCAAACCCAATATCATCCATGCGGCTCATAATGACCAACATCGGAAGCGATACTAAAGGGCAACCCAATATCACCCATGCGGCTCATAACGACCAACATCGGAAGCGATACTAAAGGGCAACAAACCCGAAGGCACATACCCGAAGGCAAAAAACCATAGTGGTGAAGGTCTGAGACCCAGTACTGGACACCACTAACTGGCGGAATGTGTCACAACTCTCGAAGAGGAATCCGAAAAGTGTTAACGTATGTCCCATAACCACTCGTTCGCACTAAATGGTTTACTATCCGTTAGCCACTTTCACACTCAAAGCAGTACAAAGTTCACCTCATATCATCGATAAACCAAGCCCGAAGGTCAAAACAATCAATCGAATAGGTCGTGAATTAATCGAAAGGATAAACGCACAGATTCATAGTCCGTGTTTTGCCCAACCATTTAATCACCCTTCCACTTCGCTCGAAGTGCGAAAGTGTGTGTTTTTAAATAGAATTTATAAATTGGAGAAACGAGCTTTTAAATATGATTCGAGTGATTATTTTATAAAAACCCGTGGATGAAGTCAAGAATAAGTTATCAAAGTCAAAGATGCAATAACAACTACTAAAAAGCAACTTGAATCGATAAAATTTGGATAACCAATCAAAATATGCAAAAATAGGCAAAACAGGCAAAACATGAGCAGGTCGGTCGACCGGTTGCAGAGCTCGGTCGGCTGGCCAGATGCAGAAAAAAAACTCAACACGAGCAGGTCGGTCGACCGGTTGCAGGGCTCGGTCGACCGAACTGCATATTTCTGCAGTTTCCAAAACAAAGGCAGGGGAGTGCTGAATAGCAGGTCGGTCGACCGGGCTTCTGGTTCGGTCGGCCGAACCTGATGGTTTGCACTTCCTGCCCTATTTTCATTGAAATGCAAATTCTTTCCAATCCAAAACAATGGCACATGCAAACTTGTTAGGAACTCATGACCAACATCAATGAAATCAAGAGAAGTAGATGTGAGTTCAAAACTCACCTTTTTACACAAAAACAAAGGAGAAGAAGCACAATTGCAAGGAGAAGATCAACCAATCTCCACTTCAACTCAACAAGCTTCAATCTAAGATCAAAACAAGTATTTTCTAAATTTAGGTTTAGGAATTTCTGAGATTGAAGAGAGAAAGAGATAGAGAAGATGAAGAGGAGGCTTACCAATGGCTTCTACTTGATTTTGGAGCAAGGATTCAAGCTTTGCAAAGGAAACTAGGGCTTGGAATTTCCTAATTCTTTTTCTCTTCCCCCATTTCAGTTTTAACTTAAGAAATGAAATGAAATGAGAGTGAATGGAGAGGAGAGGGCTGAAGTAGAGGGGTTAAGTAGGTTTAGTTAGCTAGTGGGCTAAACCCAAACCCAAAACCCAACTAGAAAAAGTTGCCAATTACGACTTACTCCAAACATATCGAAGCTTATACTTAAAAAGATTGCAAACGACATTTTGAACTCAATGGAAGTGGTCTTGAGCTCCAATTCGACCGTTTGCAAAAAGTGACATTTCGGACCCCAAAATCCGAATAACGACGCCATATTTAAATCAAACATTTAAATATGTAATCGTTAAATAGGCGGGTTGTTACACGCCCTTCCGTATGGTTTGGATTGGCACGTATGTCGATTTAAAGCGTGCGTAAAAGGTGGAATGCTACATTTGGTATCAGAGTTTTGGTTTAGTGAAAACCTTAGCTTTATGGTGTCCGACTCTTTATTAATAGGGTAGTAATACCGTATGGTGAGTCACTGAGCGTATATATATGAGAGAGCGCACTTGTTAGTGTTATAAAAAGGTTTTAATATTGTGTTAATCTGTTCTGTTTTGTATTTATAAATTCTGGTTGGTGCATGGGACGCTATGACATCAATAGGGATTTTTAAACACTTAATAGGATAGACCGACATAATATTTGTTTTTGAATATAGGTGAATGAAATATTTTTGCCTATTATATTTTGTATATATAAAATAAAAAATTTATAAAGGTTATATTTTATTGCTATATATTGGTTGTTAGGTAGGGTAATTTATAAATATAAATAATAGTTGAAATGAGAATTAAAATAAATGAAAATTGGTAATTTAGAACTTAAGTCTGGGATTTTGAAAATTTCTTTTAAATGATTTTGAAATATTATTTAGAAGTATTTTCTGATATAAATATTTCAATATGATTTGAAAGAATTGTTTTGAAAAAAAACTTTTGAAAGTGATAAGCTCTGTACTTCCCTCTCTGTCGCTGGAAAATAATTTCGGTGATGGCGGCCGCATCATCGACATTCATTTTCGAGTTTCGAAGTGGGAAGGCCATTGTAGTAGTTTTACTGCAGATTTATTTTGATAAACGAATATAAAATTTAAATTGTTTTAAATATAATTGGATATATAAGTTGTAGGTATATGTTTATCTATTATTTTAAATGATTTAAAATTAAACCTGATATTTGGTTATTAAGTTCCAGTTAATTAATAGTTCAATTTAGTGTAGTAAAATGAAATATAACCAATTTATAATTTGGAACCTATAAGAAAAAGGATATTATTATTAAGCATTAAGTTAATTAAGAGAAACAAAATAAATTGCTTTTATTTATAAGAATTGATGTTGCAATAAACTTAGGTTATAAGGGAAATCTTGCTATAATAAAATACGATAGAAGGATAATGTTGTAAATAAGTAATTATAGACTTAAGTAAAGGATTGAGCTATTTATTATGGAAATAAGCAGAAAGATGAATACTGCAATAAATGAAAGTGTAAGAAATTTAATGCTAAGTTATGAATGAAATTAAAAGGAATCTGAAATGTGTAACCTATAATACAAAGGATATAATTATTGAACATTGAATAAATTTTAAAAGAAATAAGATAAACTTGTATGATTTTCAATTGCATTCTTAATAATCATATATATAATTTACCAAATAATAAAAGTTACAATATTTAATAAGAAACTGTAATAGAATATTATACAAGTAAAAATTTAAAATAATGAAAGTGTTCAATGAATCACCTTAATAAATAAGAATATGATGTGTACTGTTATAAACTTGAGTGTAATTGAAAAGACTGCTAATTGAAATAGAAAGGTAAGCATTATAAATGGAATTTAGTAATAAATGTAAGTAAATAAATGAAATGAAGTAGTATAAATGAATGATAATGAACTTAAGTAAACAGTTGAAGATATTTATAAATAAAATAAGTAGGAAAATGAATACTGTAATAAGTGAAATTAAGTAATAAATCAATGAATGTAATGAAAATAAAAGAAATTTGCATTGTATATGGATAAATGAAAACTGTAAGAAATAAAACGCAAAATAAAAAGATAAACCATTATATGAATGAAAAAGAAATCAAACAACAAAAGTATGAATGGAATTAATAAGAATAAACTTAATCTACTGTTTGAGATTGTTGTTTGTTTGGTTTATGGTTGTTTGGGTGATGATACTTTAAAATTGTTTGGATGTATGAATAATCTATTTAGCTTCCCCAGAGACTGTTGAGTAAATAGTGTGATTGGTAGTTTATTTTCAATTCTGTGCAATTTAAAGTTGAACCCGAACAACTTTCTGTTTTGTGTGATATGAATGAATGATTGATTATGTTGATTCTGTATGATGGTTGTATGTTGTGATTGCAAGTGATTGTTGTGTTTGACATTGCTTTGTTTGTTAGTGGATGAAACAAAAGTAATATTTCATTTTATATAATTGTTAACCTTTTTGGATTATATAAGTGAAATGCAAGTTATGGAAGCAATTGCTACTGCTTTTGGTTCCATAAAATAAGCGTTAATTGCCCGATAAATAGGTACGTTTTCGGATTACGGTTTATAGCGTTATTATATAGGTTTCCCGTGTTGGGATATAGATATTATTTTGGAAAATATATGTTGTATATTATTATAATTGACATTATATTTTCTCCCGAGCCTCCCCGTACAAAGGAGACTCTGCCGAAATTTTCCATAAATTTTGGACTTAGAAAATTATTGAAAATATTTTCCAAACTTTATTGATTTAAGTACAAAAAGATATAATGATTGTAAATTTGAATATTTTATTTAAAGTAACTAATTTTGTAAATTTAATTGTTTATAAAATTAATATTTTAAATAAGATATATTGATTTCTTAATTCTTCTTTTCCCTTCTTTTTCCTTTTCGGGGACGAAAATTTTTGAGTGGGGGAGAGTGTAACAACCCATAAAATTTGATGATTAAAATGAGTTAAATTAATAAGATTTTAGTTAAATTTAGAAGGAAATAAAATTTTTATAATTTATATTGGAAGGAATGTTAGAAATTAGATGTAGTAATTGAAATTAAAAGTAACAATTTAAAATTTATATGCAATTAATTGGAAATAATGTAGATTGAATAGAAGCGTAAGTTTATTTATAGGGCAGTAATTGATGAAATAAAAGTTGGAAACAAAGTAAATAAATTATTGAGGACATTTAATAGTAATTAATGTATAAATGTTTGGCAGTTAAATCAAATCAATTTATAGAAATCAATTTTAAATTAATTGGAAGGAGATCTATAATAAATGAATTTATTTGTAAGTGAATGAAATTTATTTCCATATTAATTGGAAATTGGAATAAGATGGTAATTGTTAATGTAATAAGAGTAAGCCTATAATAAGTCTTCCCATAAATTGATAACTGATTAAATAATGTAATACTATCCATAATAGGGCAATTTGATTGAATAATAGAATGGAAAGTCTATTAAATGGGATTATTGAAAATAAAATTGGTAATTTCTAAATTTTTGAAATTGGAAGTAAGGATAGTAATTATTGTAATAGTTAAAATGGGAGCCAACTAGAATTTAATGAACCTTAATGTATATTAATGAGAATTTAAGGCAATAGTCACCAGATATGAAGGAAATAGGATGAATTGAAATGTAGTTTATTTGTAAAACAATAAGTGATGTAATATAGGAATGAAATCAAAATAGATAAGTTTAATTGAGACTTTAATTTCAAATAACGTGGGAAATTGACCAAAATTTAGTAAATGGAAATATGATAGTCAATAAATAAAGGATGGAATAAAGCATTAATGTAATCAATGTAAAACAAATATTAACTATGATTATAGAAAGGTTTAATAGAGAATGGAAGGATTGAAATCAGGTTTAAAGCAATGTATTGTAAGTAATTACAAATAATTGGATTCATTAAATTGAAAATAAATGAATTTAAACATCTAAATATTACGTTAATAGAGTTAAATGAAATCTACGATTATTAAAAAATTAGATTTTGAATCCAATGTTAAATCCATCTATTTGAAATTTATGGATGGAATAATCATTGATTTATTTAATTTAATAGAAATTTTGGAAATTTAATTTATAATTTTGAATATAATGAAATTGAAGATTTGACACTGCAATTGATAGATTTATCAACTTTAAATTGACATCTAAACTTGTTTAAAATTTTGCATAAATGAATAAGAATTATAAAGTGATAAAGATTGTCAATTTCAAAATTTCAATGGGAAATTTGATTTAATTAATTTATTTTAAATTTATTTAATTAATATAAAAATAGTCATTTTGGCCACTGACTCGGATTTCGACGAAACAAGTTTCATCAGATCCATAATAGTGAGTTGTTGTAGGATTTCAAGTTTCGTATTGATCGGGCTGGTCGTTTGATCGTACGGACTCGAAACGACTTGAAATCGATAAATTGAAATCAATTGAAATCAATTTAAAAAATATTGATTTTAGCATAATTTCTTCATACGATGCAATTTTAATCTGAAACCTTTTCCATTGCATTTAAAATATTTTAAAACATCTATTTTGATATACGGGTTGACCCAATTTCGTTCCGGTATCAGAACGGGCTTTTTGGGCCACTTTGGCGTTAGCGCGTATATCCAACCTTATCCATCCATTCTAATTTCTGACCTACCTATATAAACCTGGTTATAAACCCTAGCCTACCTCTATTCTCATTTGTCTGTACGTACATCTCAACTCTCTCCTCCTCAATGGCAGACAAGCAAATTTTAGATCCAATTCCAAATCAAATCCAAAGCTAAAATTTCAACTCTTCAGGAAAATTTGAAAAAAAAAATAAGTTGAAGCTCTCGACTAGCGTAATTCACTGGTGGTGTTCGTTTTTCGATTCATATTTTCGTTTGTCCAGAAATCAATGGAATTATTTCGGTTGTTCTTACAAAGTTGTCGTTTTCAATGGCGGATCTGCGACGAGGCGATGATCAGGGAGCACCGCTGTGTAGAAGGGGCTCTGAGAAGCCGATCCATTGGTATGCATCATCACCTAGGCGCGCGTATTCACCACAATCGGCTATTTTTTAGGTATGGCATTGAGGCGTTCGAAGCTTGCTGGAGGGGTCGCGGCTCAGGCTAGGGGGTCGACACGGTGAAGGCAGGTGAGGGTTGGTGTCAGATCGTCTCAAAATTCCGTGGGGTGAGGCAGTGGTGATTTGGCGGCTGTCACCGTGCAGGCGCAATGCATGCACGAGGGATTAGGGTTGAGAGACCGATCAGGTGATGTGTGCGAATTATTTTATTCTTTTTTTGTTTTGTTTTTTTATTTAAAATCAAACCATCGTTTAACTGAATAACTTGCTCATACGATGTCCGATTTGAACGTGATTTTTTTTGTTAGGATCATAATAAAATTTCAGACACCTTCACGCTAGTTTGGACAGATTTGGAAGCTGCGAAATTTTGGGTTTAAATTGGATTTAAGTTCAATTTAAATTCAAAAGGTGAGTGTTTTAACGCACTCACAACTTCTAGAATTTCTTATGTTTGTTAAATTGATATATGATGTGATTAAAAATTTATTTATAGTTGTTTGACATATTTTTAATCATCATCTCAGTTAATTTCATTTATTTAAATTAATTTGCTATTTAATTTATTCATTGCATTTAAACTGCCAGTTATATTGTTAATTAATTATTCATTGCATTTAAACTGCCAGTTAAATAGTTATTTAATTTATTATTGAATATAAACTACTATTTAATACCTGTTGTTTATTATCCGTTCTATATTGATGCTATTGTTTGCATTTGATGATGATTGTGGTAAATGGTTGATGGTTGATAATGGATGAATGGATGCTGTATTTTTTTATTGTTATAAACTGCAAGTTATTAAGTATTTTCATTTCATTCAGGATTGCGGTTTGAAATGATATATAACCGTAATTTTTATTTTAAATTATGGGTTGAAATGATAAATATTCTTATCACTTGACCATAGGATAGAAAATTTTATACGGACACCGCGGTCTATATATAAAATATTTTGAAATGATTTTCTATGGTTTTGTAAAGAAACATATATATGGTTTTATGAGATATTGATTTAGGATATTTGATAAATGTTATTTTATATATAGTTAAATTCTTGGTTTTATGCTGTGTATAAATTGTTTAAAGTATGAAGTAAGTTTAACAATAAAGTTTGATTTTATTAAAATATATTATGGATAAGTATTCACTTAAATTATATTCTAATATAGAGTTTATATTGATTTTGATAAATCAAAGTTGAGAAGATAGTTTTGAAATTGATTTGAGATTTTATTTAATTAAGATCTTATTGAAATTTAGATTTAAAAAGAATATGGTGTTATAATTAAATTCGGGTTTAAGATGATTTAAGTGAATATGTCTAGACTAAATAAATTAAGGAATATTCAATTATTGGATTTGAAAGTTCTATTTAAAGGATACTAAATTTATTAAGTAAGTATTTCAAAACCAAATAATTGTAAAGTGAATTTGAAATATACATATATATATATACATATATATATGAATTAAAAATTTAGTTTTGACATGGTGGAATATTTAAATCTTTGAAACATATGGAAATTTAAATGCTTTATTTGGGAATCCAAATCTGTATTTGGAATTGATTTGAGAAATTAAAAAGCTAATTTACTTTATAAAGTAATTTATTATTAAACCATTAAGTATTGAAAATTTTGTTTCGAAGCTATGGGTTTAAGGTATATATATATTTGAAAGTACTATGATTTTTGAAAAAGATATATTTAAAATAAAAATGCTATCATATTGATTTGGGTTTTAAAATAGAAATGATATCATATTTACATGGTTTTGAAATGGATATTTTATTCTGGTTTAAAGTATAAACTATTTTGAAAAGACCGCGGTGTTATAATAACGTTTGGTTGTTGAAGAGACTAAGATCGGAAGTTGTCATACTCTCTACCAACTCCGAAAACCACTTCAACAACCGTGTACGCAGTGGAGATTCCAGAATGAAGTAGGATGGTGGCGGCATTTCCTTTGAGGTAAATACGTGGACCCAACTCTCGTGAGTTGGCATAAGGTGTCTAAAACAGGAGCGATTGATGGGTTAAGAAGGTAGCCCCTTTTATCGGACACATCCCTTCGATATTCTACTCTGACTTTGGATTTATTCGATGGCCACTTTTGATTTCTTTGATTTGGGGGTGTGGCTCGAGGTGGGCGGTAGCTGCGGCTATGCGTTATCACCGACCCGGAAGCATAATTGGTATATCTACCCTGGCATTTCCTAGTTGTGCCGTGTCACCTACCCGAGCGTGCCTTATACGATTTTGGTTTTGTACCATACCTATGGAGTGCCCTCTGACGATGCCCAGTACGGGGGAGATTACGGTACTGTATAGACTACGGGAATATATTATGTGTTAAGGGGAATATTAGGTCACTCCTTAACGCTATTTTAAAGTAAGTTTATTTTAATGATAGACACTATTATAATAGAGAAATATTATTACATAGTAAATAGTTTAACGGATCCTTAAGAGATGTAAATCCCGAGCATCTCTTGAGTTACTGCACTCATATTTATTTTTGTTGATTTAACTTACATAAGATCTTTTAGTTCTGACTCGAGTGTTTTGTCTTTTCAATTCGCTCGGGTCATTCCGAGCATTTCAAGATCGAAGACTTTATTTCTGGAGGATGAAGACAAAGATTCCATTATTATTATTATTATATTATATTGTTCCACTACACACCGTATTCCGCTGCATCGATTTTATTCGTTGGTATGTGCAACTCTGATATATATTGTATAAGTAAAATTTAATATTTTGTAAACAACTTCATGAACTGTATATTTGATTATTATATTTTATCCTTCCGCTGTGAGATTCTGTTTTGTTTTATTTCTTTCTCGTTTTTCTTATTTACCCCATAACAATCCGCCCTTCCGTATGGTTTGAATTGGCACGTGTGTCGATTTAAAGCGTGCGGAAAGGTGGGATGTTACATCTGGTATCAGAGCTTTGTTTAGCAATAAACCTTAACATTGTGGGGTCTGACTCTTTATTAATAGGGTAGTAATACCCTATGATGATGAGTCGCTGAGTGTGTGTGTGTATGAGAGAGCGTATTTGTTAGTGTTATAAAAAGGTTTTAATATTGTGGTAATTTGTTCCGTTTTGTATTTATAAATTCTGGTTGGTGCATGGGACGCTATGACATCAATAGGGATTTCTAAACACTTAATATGACAGACCGACACAATATTGTTTTGAATATAGGTGAATGAAATAATTTTGCCAATTATATTTTCTATATATAAAATAATTTTTTGTAAATGATATATATTTGGTTGCTATACATTGGTTGTTAGATAGTGAAATTTATAAATATTGATCGGAAAGAAGATTTGAAGAAAACAAAATAAGTGAAAAATAGAAATTTTAGAATTTTGGTTCCGGGTTTTTGAAATTTCTTTCTAATGATTTTGGAATATAATAATAATATTAATTGGAAGTCTTTTTTGATATAGATATTTCAATATAAATTGAAAGAATTGTTTCAAAGAAATTTTTGAAAAAAAAAAAATAAGTTCCGTACTCTCCTCTCTGTCGCTGGGAAATAATTCCGGTGATGAGTGCACGCATCATCGACATTCATTTTCGAGTTTCAAAGTGGAAAGGCCACTGTAGTAGTTTTACTGTAGATTTGTTTTGATAAAAAATGTAAATTTTAAATTGTTTTAAATATAATTTGATATCTAAATTGTAAGTATATATTTATCTGTTATTTTAAAATGATTTGATATTTAACCTGGTATTTAGTTCTTAAGTTTCCGTTAATTGATAGTTTCAATTAGTGTAGTGAAATGGAGGTTAACTAATAATTGGATCTTTTAATAAAATAAGAGATTAAATGCTAGGCTATGAATGAAATTAAAAAAAAAATTGGAATTCGTAACCTATAAAGCAAAGGATATGATCATTGAACGGTAAATCAATATAAAGAAATGAAAAAGACTTGTATAACCTTCAATTGCATTCCTAAAAGCATATATATAACTTACCAAAATATTTAAAAGGTTGAAATGTTAATAAGAAAATGTAGTAGAATATTATACAAGTAATACTTAAATAATGAAAGTGTTCAATAAAAATTTACTTTATAAATAAGACACTTGACATGGAGATAGTTATAAACTTGAGTCAAAATTTTAACACTACTAAATTAAATGAAATAGGAGTTGAGTAATGTAAGTAAAGATTTTGAACTTAAGTTAATGTTAGAACTATTTATTTTTAAAGTGAATAAATGAATGTAATATAATAAAAAGAAAATTTACATGATATGAATAAATGAAAATAAACGAAATAAACATTGAAACCAATGAATAGAAGAAAAAAGTTGTAAGAAGTAAATGTAAAATAAAAAGATAAATCAGTATGTGGATAAAAAGGAAATCAAACAAAAAATGTATGAAATGAAATTAATAAGAATGAAATTGATCTATTGTTTGAAATTGTCATTTGTTTGGTTTATGGTTTTTTGGCAAAGATACTTTAAATTTGTTTGGGTGAATGAATAATCTATTTAGTTTCATCTAAGACTATTTAGTAAATGGTGCACCTAATAGTTTATTTTTCATTCTGTACAATTTGAAGTTTTTGAACCCGAACAACTATTTGTTTGGTTTGATATGAATGAATGATTGATTTGTGTTGATTCTACGTAATGGTTGTATGCCTTGTTTGCAAGTGATTGATGTTTATATTGATTTGTTTGTTTATGGTTGAGACAACTTTAAACATTTCATTTTATATAATTATTAACTCTTTTGGATTATATAAGTGAAATACAGGTTATGGAAGCAATTGCTACTTCTTTTGGTTTCATAATTAAGCGTTAATTGCCCGACAAATAGGTACGTTCTCGGATTACGGTTTTACAGCGTAATTATATTATTTTTCCCATGTTGGGATATATATTATTTTGGAAAATATAAGTTATATATTGTTATATTTGATATTATATTTTCTCCCGAGCCTCCCCGTACAAAAGAGACTCTGCCAAAATTTTCTGTAAATTTTTAACTTAGAAAATATTATTCAAACCATATTAATTTGAATATAAAAGATTTAATTGTTTATAAATCTATATATTTGATTTAAATTATCTTATTCTGTAAATTTGTTGTTATGAATATAATGTTTTGAATAATATATATTGATTTATAAGTTCCTCTTTCCCTTCATTTCCTTTCGAGGACGAAAAGTTTTGAGTGGAGGAGAGTGTAACGACCCATAGTTTTCGATAAATTAAATTTGTTAAATTATTATGATTTTGGTAAATAAATTAAGTAGAAATAAAAACTTTGAAATTTAGTAATGAAATGAATGCTAAATTGAAATGCAACCATGAAAATTAAAACTAAGTATTAACAATTGAAATGAAGTTAAAATTAATCGAAGTAAGGTAAATTGTTGTACTAGGCTAAGAATTGAATATAAGAAAACAAAGGTAAATAGTGAATTAATTTATGAATTAATAATAATAAATGGTAGCTGAATTAAATCAAGGTCCTGCAAGTGATTGTAATATTGTTTTGGAATGAAAACTTATAAAAGTATTAATAAGAGTAAGAGTATTGAATCAACCGGTGGAATAAAATATTGATTAATAGTGACTGAATGAAATTAATGTAATAAGGTTGATGCAAGTTGACGAGCAACTAATTTAGTGCAATGCCTATTAATTGAAACAACTATAAGGTTATAATTGATTGAAATTATTGAATTGGTGAATAAATTCAAAAGTTATATTAATTGATGAAATAGTACGTAATAAATGGCAATTTGATAAAATCAATGCTATATAAGGAATTTTAATAATTGTTGGCTGATAATAAAGTGTGAATAGGATTAAATTTGGCAAATAGTGATAATTATTAATTGACTACCCATTTATTTAATCTATTGAATTAGATCTAAATCCATTGCAATTTAACGTAATTTAATACTAAGTTAATATCAAGTTAGTTGATGACTACAAAGCATTAGGGAAATTGGATATAGTAATGTTAAGTTTATCCATAAGATCATGATTGATTTAACAAAGGGGATAATAACTTATGAGTGTGATTCAAAGTAAATGGTAACAAATATTTATGTTACCTATTTATCTAGCCTGTTAATTTAAATGTGGTAAAAATTACGATAAATCTAAATTAAACATTTTGTTAATGTGAATTTAGTAAATAATGAGAAATAACATTTAACTTATTCATAATATGACAATTGGTTGAATAAAAGGAATGGAAATTCAAGATTAAATAATTTATTGGAATTTAAATTTAATAATTTAATTAATTGCAAATAAGTGGATTAAATGAAATAAAATATTACGTTATTTGAAAATTAAGATGGAATGTGAGAACGTTAATGTAATAGTTTGAATCCAATGGCAAATTCATCTATTTGACAGTAATGAATGGAATAATCATTAATTTATTTAATTAAATGGAATTTTTGGAAATTAAATTTATAATTTCTGAAGTTAAAGGAATTAAGGCTAACACTGAAATTTATAAATTAATCTACTCTAAATTGACATGTAAGTTTGGTTAAAGTAGTGTAAGTGATTAAGAAAGTTAAAATTGATGAAAGTTGATAATTATAGAGTTGAATTTGAAAAGTGATTTAATTGAATTATTTTTAATTTATTTAATTAATGTAAAAATAACCATTTTGACCACTGACTCAGATTTTGACGAAACCAGTTTCATCGGGTCCGTAAACGGTGAATTGTTGTATCATTTCAAGTTTCGTAGCAATCGGACTTGTCATTTGATCGTACGGGCTTGAAATGCATTGAAATCAATTGAAATCAATTTGAAATAATGTGATTTTAGCATAACTTCTTCATACGATGGAATTTGGACCTGAAACCTATTCCATCGCGTTTAAAATATTTAAAAACATCTATTTTGATATATGGGTTGACCCAATTTCGCCCCGGAGTCAGAACGGGCTTTTCTGGCCATTTATCGTTCAGCGCGTTTATAAATCGGGTCCATCTATTCTATTTCAACTTTGCCTATGAATACCCTGTTATAAACTCTAATTCATTTCTTATTCCTCATTTTTGTACGTTCTATTAGCTCCTCTTTCCAATGGCTGCAGACCCTAATTCCCAAATACAATTCCAAATCAAATCCAAAGCCAAAATTTCAAACTCCTCAAATACTATCAAATTTTACATCGGTGTGAAGCTCTCGAGGAGTGCAAGTCAAATTCATGATTCTTTTTTCATTTTGAGTTTCGATGTGGGCAGAAATCAATGAAACATTCACGGCTGTTCATCGCGCGTCGATGAACGTTGTCGGATCGTCCAATCATTTCTGGGTATTGTAGAGAGTCTAAGAGGGATTCCATAGGGACAGGTTGCAAGTCATATTGACGGTTGGATCTAAGGAAAAAAAATCGATTAGGGTTTAAAATTTGGGTCGGCTGCTATTCATTACACGGTCGATGGTGGTGATTCGTGGGTGGAGGGAGGTCGGCATCGAAGTCTTAGTGGCTACATCGGCCAGCGGCAGCGTACGGCGGTGGCAAATTTTCTCGATGGTAAACGGCTTCGGTTGCGTGCGTGTTTTCTGGTAGCGGCCGTTTTCGCATGCGTATTGGGTTACTGGAGATGATGGTTGAGGTGATATGGCATTTTTCTTTGGCTTGCTTTGTTTTATTTATTTTATTTTAATTTGATTTTCAAATGTTCTAACATGTGTAACTTTCTCATACAATGTCTGATTTACACGCAGTTTCTTTTTTTAGGATCGTATTTAAATACCGAACATCTTGGCCCCGGTTTGGACGAAAGACTATTCAAATTTTGGGTTTAAATTGGATTTAAATTCAATTTAAATTCAAAAGGTGAGTTTTTTAACCCACTCACAAATTCTAAAATTTCTTATGTGCGTTAAATTAATTTATGATGTGACTAGAAATTTATTTATTGTTGTTTGGTATAATTTTATCATCATTTCAGTTCAATTGAATTTATTGAATTAAATTGTTATTCAATTTATTATTGCATATAAACTGCCAATTAAATTGATTTATTATTGAATATAAACTGCCAGTGATTACTTGTTATTTATTATCTATTATATATTGATGTTATTATTTGAATTGGATGATGAATGTGATAAATGGTTAATGATTGATTATTGGGCGAATGGATGTTGTATTTTTTTTATTGTTATAGGTTGCAAGTTTTTGTGCATTTTACTTCATTCGGGATTGCGGTTTGAAATGATATATAACCGTGTTTTTATTGCGGGTTGAAATGATAAATATCCGTATCACTTGGCCATATGATAGAAAATTTTATACATACACCACGGCCTATATATTAAAATATTTTGAAATGATTTCTGTGGCTTTGTAAAGAAATATATGATTTTATGAGATATTGATTGGATATTTTATAAATGTTATTTTATATATAGTTAAATTTTGGTTTTAAGCTATGAATAAAATTGTTTAAAGTATAGATAAGTTAAATAATAAAGTTTGGTTTTATTAAAATATAATATGGATAAGTATTTACTTAAATTATATTTTAATATAGAGTTTATATTGATTTTTATAAATCAAGGTTGAGAAGATTGTTTTGAAATTGAATTGAGATTTTATTTAATTAAGAATTATATTTAGTAAGAATCCATTTGGAACTTATTGGAATTGAGATTTTAAAATAATATGGTTTATAACTTAATTCGGGTTTAAGGTGATTTAAGTGAATATATCAAGTTTAAATAAATTGAGGAATATTCAGTTATTGAAATTTGAAGTTTTATTTAAACGATATTAGATTTATTAAGCAAATATTTCAAAACTAAATAATAGTTAAGTAAATTTGGTGTGTGTGTGTATATATGAATTATATAATTTAATTTTGAAATACGGAATGTTCAAGCTTGAAATATATTGAATTTGAAATGGTTTATTTTGTGGATCAAATTTGTTTTGAAATCAATAAAATTTGGAATGGTCTATTTGAAAACCGGAATGAATTGAAATTTATGATTTGGGAATTTGGTTAAATTTAAATTTTAGCAATTCGGGTTATTTTGGAATTGATTTGTGAAATTTAGGGCTAGTTTATTTTATAAAATATTTTAATATTTAAACCATGTAAGGGTGGAAGTTATGTTTCAAAGTTATAAATTTCAAAGTGTTACGCTTTGGAAGTGTTATGATTTAGGTCTTTGATTTCGAAATTTTATAACTTTGAAATACTATGATTTTAAAATGTATCAAATTGATTTGGTTTTAAAACGAAAATGATATCGTATTTATATGGTTTTGAAATGAATATTATATCCTGGTTTTGAAGTATAATTATGTTGAAATGACCGCGGTGTTATAATAATGTTTGGTTGTTGAAGAGACCAAGATCCGAAGTTGTCATACTCGCTGCCAATTCCGAAAACCACTTTAACAACCGTGTACACGGTGGAAGTTCCAGAATGAAGTAGGATGGTGGCGGTGTTTCCTTTGAGATAAATACGTGGACTCGACTCTCATGAGTTGGCATAAGGTGGCTAAAATAGGAGCGATTAACGGGCTAAGAAGGTAGCACCTTTTATCGGACACATCCCTTCGATATTATAATCTGACTTTTGGATTGATTCGGTGGCCACTTGTGACGACCCGGAACTTTTGAATGTTCGAAAGTGGGATATTTGATTGATTTTACAAGTTTAAAGGTTAATTTTTAACTTGAATTCAAATATCACCATTTATTTGGTAATTTAATTATTAAATAAATAATTTGAAGTTGGGTAAAATGTTGAATCTAGAGTCTTAAGCCTGTTAAAAATAATTTGAAGGCTTGTAAAATTTATATTCATAGTACTGAGGATAATAGAAGTTTCAAAATTGAATTTAACAGTGATTTATTCAGTTTGAAATTATATTGTTTAAATTGAATTTAAAAATAGCCTTCCGAGGCACGGTCTTGGAATCCGACGAAACCAGTTCCGTTGGATCTGTAATATAGTAATATTGTCGGATTTCAATTTTCGTTGCATTCGGAGTTGTCGTGTGATCATACGACAGATAAACGCACTGAAATTTAAATTCTAAATTAAGTATATATATTTTTATATATTAGTCAGCTTTCAGCCGTATTTTTCTTCACATCACTGTTTCTTTTCCATCATCTTTTTTTTTAAATCACGGTAGACAACTTTATGCACGCCAACTTCACATCGTGTTCCCTCCTCATCTTTTGTTAACAGCCAAGCTTTCTTTTTCAAAATCAAGAGATCGTTCTCAAATCAAAATAATGGCTACCCTCTTCTTGTTTAAATCCAATAAATCGCGATAGCCTCCTCTAAATAATAATAATAATAATAATAATAATAATAAAAAGAAGAGAAAGCCGAGGGGGATAAAGGATTTCGATTATAATTTCAAGCAGCCGAAATCATCAGGAACGAAATAAATCTCACCTTCCTTTTCATTAAATTCAAGCGAACTAAATAGAAAAAAAAGGAAATATTTCATCTCGTTTAATCGAAGGGTGGCCAGATAACGATCTTCGTTCGCGAGTAACAGTCTCGATTTGGGCCTGGTAATGGCATCGAGGGATTGAAGGGGATCGCGACCTTGTCGCGAGGTTTTCTCGAGCATACGACTTCGAATGGAGGCTCTAGGAGTTTTCGAGGTAGGGCTTTGGTGACCGTGTTGATGGTCGTTCTCGATGGAGAGGCAGGTACCTTCGTGCGTAATTATGGTGGCGCTAGGGTGTTCGTGAGGTCGCGACGGCTAAGGGGGGCTTGGCAGCACATCTATCAGTGGAAGGGGGAGGTCGCGAACTAGAATGGGGGCTGGCGCACACGCGAGTAAGTTCGTGAAGGCAGCGTTGCCTCTGGCAGTTTAAGGTATAGGCTAACTTAATTTTATTTTTATTTTTATAAATCTAGTTTGGTTAATTACAGGAAATAAATTTATAGAGATAAATATATCCAAAGAATATATATATATGCTGTTGAAAAAAAGTGTAACTCAAGGTTTGATTTTTTTACATTAAGACAAATAAAGAAATTTTATTTTTATAAAAATACATATATATATACACACACATATATATTTGCATTGGAAGACAAGAATTTATATAGGAAAGATTTTGGAAATATATATGTATAAATGGGAATTTAAAATGTTGAAAGTTTGTATATAAAATTAGATAGATTGTTTTTATAAGTGAAGCTTCAGAGAAAAATAAATATACAAATTTACGTATTTTCATTCACTAAGTTTAATTTTAAATAATGGAGATTAATTTGTTTATTTAATTATCTTAGTTACTAAACGATCTTTAAAAACAAAAATGTCAGTTTGAAAGTAAAATATTAGTTCAAATTAAATAAATAAATTGTTCAATTTATGCAAATATTAATAAACTATATAAATGTTTATTCATGGTCAAAATTGTAAAGAAGCAAACCGACATGGAGGTGGATTGCAAACAAAATCAAAGATGAGTTAGTCTCGCTCTTCTGGATTTCTATTTAAATTTAAATGATTAAATTTAAATAATTGATTGAATGATTGAATTGATTTGATGTGCTATATTATATATAGTAGTATATAGTATATATTGGAGTGATTGATTTCCCGCATTATATAGTGGATGAGACCCTATGCGCCGCATAATAGCAGATGATATTATATTAATCCCATATACCGCGATATTCCACCTCGAAGTGGAATTGGTATTTTTGTATTGTGCTAGCGTCTTTGGATGCAGGGAAACAGGTTGGAGGGATCCAATTGGATTCCTTAAAATTTTTAGATTTGCTAAATATTCTGTGATATAATTGTTTGTTATCCTGTGACGAATTATATTGATAATTGGAAATATTGGATACTATGGTTGATTTAAAATATTTTGGTGAACTGAGTTATCAAAATCTATAGAAATGGGATTTCCGAAAAGAAAATAAAAGAGTGAATTTTTAAGTAAAATAATTGTAGAGAATTTGAATGAATTTAAGAATGAACTGGAAAATAATGAAAGTGATTTTAAAATTTTAATAAATAATTCCGAGTATGGAAAAGGGGATTTTGAATAAACAGAAATTAATGAATTGCAAACTTAAGTGATATTAAAGGAACAAAGAATTTACTTTAAAATTTAAGGTTCAAATTTGTTTAAAAGGATAAAGAAGGAATTTGGAAAATCTAAAGTTGGTATTTTCAATTAAATATTTTAAATCATAATGAAGAAATAAAATCTGAAGTTAATGGATTTGGAATAAATGAAGCAAGTAAGGAAATTTATTTAAAAGTGAAGTAAATTGGGAATTAATTGGGAATTGATTTAAGTGTGTAAAACCGGGATTTTTAAAAGGGAAACGAGACTTGAAATTTATAAACCGGGTTTATAAAAGCGAAGTGATATATCAATGGATATGTGGAAAAATAAATTCACGGTGGGAATTTATTAAAGGAATGGGAAAATTTGTTTAAAAATAAATAGTGATTTACTTTTAAAGGATGTGAAGAGAAGTATATTTCCCTGGATAGCCAAGTACGTTTTCAAAGTAAATTTTGAAATATAAGTTAAAAGCTTTAATGTTGTTTTAAAAAGCATGTTTTAGAAAATTTATTATTTCTAAATGTTTAAATTCTAAAGTAAGTATTTTCTTTTAACCTATTATAGCAGTAATTATTTAAAGGTGGCTTGGTATTACGTTTTAATAGTTAGAAATTCAGTTTTATATTGTATAAAGTAGTTTTATTTTAAATATTCTTAAAATATACATTTTGAATAAGTATTAAAGTAACTTTTAATTTAATTTTTTTAAAGGATATTTTAAAATAAAGTGTTTTAAAAATTATTTTAAAAATCTAAAGTTTTTGTGCTTGGTGTTTTCAATGGAAATAAATATTTGGAAATTTATTTCATGAGAAAAGTGTGGTTTGAAAACTATTTTCAAAAGGGTTGAAAATGGAAATATATCTTGCGAAGATATTTTGAGGTTAATAAATAATTTGGTGAAATTATTTATGGTTGATGGTTGTTTGTGAATGTTATTTGATAGTTAAATAACCGACTATCAATATTGGCCAATGCGCTGATCGTTTCAAAGATACCGGGATCGGGATTTATTTCCTGAAAACCATTTCGATCCGGTTTGTACGTTTTCATGAGGAAGACGAGTTTGGATTCAAAGATGGAGCAATGAAGTGTAAGGGCTAGTCGCTACTAATCCTAAGGGTTTTCAAAATGGATGTAGTAGGAGTAGTGCATTCGATTCCATTCGAACCCGGGACAAACTTCTATGGATTGAATGCTTTCAGAACATCGTCAGGTGGACAATGAGCATTCTAAGAGATGAGTTCTCTAAAGGTAACGCTTAGCCTCAAGCCTCATCAACCAGGAATGACTGAAAAT
Organism: Allium cepa; assembly: GCA_030765085.1. NCBI lineage: Eukaryota > Viridiplantae > Streptophyta > Magnoliopsida > Asparagales > Amaryllidaceae > Allium > Allium cepa. The sequence continues at coordinate 872,977,764 of CM060945.1, read as the reverse complement.
CAGGGGTTATGCAGCAAGGCTAGGTGGGTAGCGCCCATTAGGGTGAGGTCATCCCTGTCTAGATGTCCCTTTTTATTCGGCTTAGCGGTGCGGTTGCCGATCCCAACCGTAGGGTGATCTTACTCGGGATTATCCAGTAAGGGGTAGTACCGGTCTTGTGTTGCAAGGAATTGGGAGTAATCCTCGGTACGCTGATTTAGACCAGGTACTGTGACAGGTGGTACCCCAGTGCCTAGTCATTAGTTGGAAATCCATTCTCCCTACGCACCTGTACGGTTTTTGATTGTGCCCAACTATTGCTGAAACGTGAGATGCAAGAATTTCAGCTAGATTATATTTTACTTTCTATAGACACTATTATAATTTCATAGAATTTTGATGAAAAGTAATTTGGCTATCGTAAGGTAAAAACCCGACATGTTTATTTGTGGCGTGGTCTTACGAGATGCTTTTGTTTTCAAAGAATTTTGAAACTTTAATAATCAATTTGAGTGTGATTTTCTCACGCTGGTATTCCAGACTGACTTGGGTGTTATTTAGTTACAATGCTCGGGTCAGACCGAGTATTATAGAGTACAGATTCCGGATGGACTGCTGTGGAGCTCAGGAGACGAGCTGGACGACGATACGTGCTCCCGTACTTGTTTTAAATATTCCGCTGTGTTGATTAACTGTGTATTCAGTTTTGTGAGGACATGTTATGATTACTATTCAGTTGGGTGTGATGTGTACTCTGATGATGTAATGTATAAACAGATTTTCTTTTGTGTAAAGACCAGTTATTATCTATTATATTTTATTCCGCTGCGATGGTTAGATTCTGATGTTTTTTTTGTTTTCTCTTCTTCTAACTCTTCTTCTTTAAGCCAAATGGTTAGTATTTCCGTTCATCTTGAGTTGATTGATGGAGAATAGCGTTGACTCAAGGGGTACGGATTTGCGGGTCGTTACACTTGGTATCAGAGCTGAAGGTTAAGCGAGAACCTTGGCTCTGGTGGGATTACTCATTTAAATAGAGTCCGTAGTACTCTAGAATGAGTTTGAGTGTATTAATAGACATGAGCGCGTATTTGTTAGTGAATATAAAAGTTGTTTTTATATTGTGTTGACTTAACGGTTGAGTGTTTATGGATTCTGGTCGACATGTGGGGCGTTATGTCATCGATAGGAATTTCTAAACTCTTAAACAAGATAAACCAACACAGTATTGCTTTAGATAGGGTAAATGAAATAATTTTACCCAATTTATTTTTGTATATAAAAGAAAATGTTTTTGTAAACTATTTTAGCTAATATATGGTCGCTTGGATGTTAGGAATGATAAGATTAACTTATTATCATTGTTGTGTAGAAATTTGACTAGAAATTGGAAATATAACCAGAGGTTAAGGAAATAAATTCATTTATAAAATGAAATTATAAATGTGATCTATAATTAAAGATGAAATAAATTCCAGAGAAATCTTTGAATATAGATTGGAAAGTTTTGAAGTTTGGAAATATGGAAATTTAATTCCTTTTGAGTTTGGAAATGACTTTCAAAGATTTTAGGGGGATAATAAGGACATTATTCAGAAATATTTTTGAATTGGATTTGAAATCTGGTGAGATTTGGGATTTGAAAACATTTGAAGGGATTTTAAAGAGATAAAAGCATTGAACTATTTTTGGTCGCTGGAAAATAATTCCAATGGTGATCGCGACATCATCGGTGTTCATTTTCAAGTTTCCAAGAGAGAAATTGCTACCAAATTGTTTTAAATTAGAATTGTTTGCAATACTGGGTTTGATTTTGAAATACAAAGAGGTGATTGGATTTACCAAAGGATTTTGGATATAAATAATTTCAAAAAGGATTTTGAAATACTTATGTGATTATTGAAACTCTGGAGTCGGTTTAAAATATTTTGGAATGTTTAAGCAATTGCTTAAAACTCTGGAAGTAAATTGGAAATGCTTAAAGAATAAATTTGGAAACCTATATAAGTTTGAAATTTGTTTAGAACAGAAATTTAACTTAAGAAGAGTCAGATTAAAATAAGTGGGAAAGCTTATAAAAGTTAAAAATTTGAATAAAAATATATACTTGGCTAAATTAAATTTATAATCCCGAGTTAAAAAGTAAAATGTGAACGGGATTGATGGTAAATGGATGAAAGTATGGATATAAATAAGTTGCGACTTATAAAACTTATAAGTGGAGTAAATAAGTGAAAATAAAATTGTTTGTATTTTTAGAAATGAATAAAAAAAAGTCCAGAAACTTGAATTATCAAATAGGTGGAACTCAAGAAATTAAATAAAGTGATTTTTGGAAGGTAAAAATCAAATTAAATAGAAGTGAACTTAAGTTATGAAGTTGAAAAAGTTTGAAGAAAGCAAATTAGCTTAAGTTTAAAAATAATAGAAGCTTGGCTTCGAGTAAGGGTGAAAGCCCATTAAATAAAAGTTTGGGTTAAATTAATTTAGGAAATGGTTATTAATATTAGCATGGAATATTGTCAAGCTTAATGGAATGGGTTTAAATGAAACCAACGCGGGAATGAATGAAATGCAAGTGAATGTTTTGTAAATAAGTTAGAATGGAATAAAATTTAATATAAATTGTATTAGAATCAATTTAAAATGGTTATAAGCTTAAGTAATTGTTTATTCACATAAATATCGCCGAATTTGCATAGAAATGATTGTCGATTGACGAAAATGAGATTAAATAAAATTCTATGAATTAATAGAAGTAAATAAAATCGATTTTTGAATCAATTGAAATGAATATAAGTTTTTTTGGTTTAAAAATGAATCGTATGCAAGCAAGTGAGTTGTAAATCACTTAAATTGAATAGTATGGGTTGAGAGTTGATTGAAAGCAATTGAAATAAGTGTTGAAACCTTACATATGTGCTTATGAAAGTATATAACATGCATTGTTATAGAATCCAAGTTTTAGCTATTTAAACATAAGTGAAATGCTATAAACTTCTTATATTTAGTGTTTATATGTTTAAATTGAGTAAGTATAGGTACCTGAAGGCCGTTTGGCAGGATTTGATCCTGCTAATTGCTAAATAATAAGCCACTTGCTTAAAAATGCTAAATAGAGGTATGCCTACGCAATAAAAATAGGAAATATGAACTGTTTTTTTTGACCGTGTGGGTCGATGTATATATATTTATATCTCTTGTCAAATTGCAAAAGCTCCTCCATACAAAGGAGACTCTGTCAAAATTTTCCGAAAATTTTGGGAGTTAGAAAAATTTTTGGGAAAATTTTTGTTAGCGACAAAACGATTTCAAATTGGAAATTGAAATAAATTAGTCGATGAAACTAATTTAAAATAATGATATGAATCAGTTATAAATGTAAGATAAAACTCAATATTCAGAGTTGAAGATAAATTGAATTCATATGAAAATGGGAGAACCGATTTGAATAGAAGTAGATATAAACTAAAGTGGTGAAGTGAAATAAATATAAGGAGCATATAAAATACTTATATTGAACTTAAGAAGAAATGGTAGAATTCTTAAGTAATATGGGACTCGGGAAAATATATTGAATAAGCATTTAAGTGAAGATTTAATAAAAATATGTGAAATGATAAGCGTTGATAAGTGAATAGAAATCAAAATGAATGTGAATAAAAGAGAATGGATATAAATATGTAAGATGTACGTATATTATTTTATTCGCATAGTAATTTGATCCAGATTCGAGCACAGAATTTCGAGATGGTTATATCGATCTGAGTTAGGAGTTTTCACTCGATTTTCGACGGCGAACCCTGGATATGGATTTTGATTGATTTTGGAAATTCTCTATCATAGTTTTGACTATGCAAGGAGACTGATCAAGAAACCAGATCTGAGTCCGCACTAGAAAGTTGGTTGGACGATACTAGTTCGGAAGTGAAATTGTGTGATCGAGTGAGCGATCAGATTTGATATTGCGTACGAATGATATAGGTACATCGTACGGGCTTGGATGAATAAATATTAAAATTTTGTAAAGAAGTGTATAAAATGATTTTGGAATCTGTAGTTGGATATGGTTAAATTGGATATACAGGTATTAAAAAGCAAGTAGGAACAATTGAGATTTTTGATTTCAGAAGATAAATTTGAATTGCTCGACAAAAAGGTATGTGTTTAAATTTCTGTATGAAATTTGATTGGGTTTTGATCTAGCCACTTGGCCTTTTGTTTTTCTTTTGGAATTTGGGAGCCCGTGGAGGCATTTTGTAGTTGTACCGAGCTAGCCGCGCAAAGGAGACGCTGGCGAAATTTTTCGGAAATTTAGAGAGTTGGAAATTTTTTGAGAAAGTTTTGATAATTTAAATTTAAATTTGAATAAGTGGAGTAAATAATGTTGTTGGAAACTATGGAAGGTTTTGGAAAGTTGGTTGAAGTAATAGTGGGTCTTTAATAAAAGATATGGTAAGTTGATAAAACTGTTTGGTTTTGGAAAATAATAATGGGTATTGGACCATTCTTCTTAACTAGCAATTTCGAGGATGAAATTCTTTTAAGGGGGAGGAATGTGACGACCTGGAATTTTTGGATGTTTGAAAACAAGATATTTAATTGATTTTAAATGTTTAAAGGTTAATTTTTAACTTGAATTCAAATATATTTGCAAATTTAATTATTAAATTAAATAATTTGAAGTTGGGTAAAATGTTGAATCTGGAGTCTTAAGCCTGTTAAAAATAATTTGAAAGCTTGTAAAATTTATATTGATAGTGTTGAGGATAATAGAAGTTTTAAAATTGAATTTAACAGTGATTTATTCAGTTTGAAATTATATCGTTTAAATTGAATTTAAAAATAGCCTTCTAAGGCACAATCCCAGAATTCGACGAAACCAGTTCCATTGGATCTGTAATATAGTATTGTTATCGGATTTCAATTTTTGTAGCATTCAGAGTTGCCGTGTGATTATACGTTAGATAAACGCAGTGAAATTTAAATTCTAAATTAAGTATATATATTTTTATATATTAGTCACATCACTGTTTCTTTTCCATCATCTTTTTTTTAAATCACGGTAGACAATTTTATGCACGCCAACTTCACATCGTGTCCCCACCTCATCTTTTATTAACAGCCAAGCTTTCTTTTTCAAAATCAAGAGATCGTTCTCAAATCAAAATAATGGCTAACCTCTTCCTATTTAAATCCAATAAATCGCGATAGCCTCCTCTAAAAAAAAGAAGAAGAGAAAGCCGAGGGGGGGATAAGGGGTTTCGAGTATAATTTCAAGCAGCCGAAATCATCAGGAACGAAATAAATCATATCTTCCCTTTTCGTTAAATTCAAGCAAAACAAATCGAAAAAAAGAGAAATATTTCATCTCGTTTAATCGAAGGGCGGCCAGATAACGATCTTTGTTCACGAGTAACAGTCTCAATTTAGGCTTGGTAATGGCATCGAGGGGTTGAAGGGGATCACGGCCTTGTCGTGAAGTTTTCTCGAGCATACGACTTCGAATGGAGGCTTGAGGAGTTTTCGAGGTAGGGCTTTGGTGACCGTATTGATGGTCGTTCTCGATGGAGAGGCAGGTACCTTCGCATGTAATTATGGTGGCGCTAGGGTGTTCGTGAGGTTGCGACGGCTAAGGGGGGCTCGGCAGCACATCTATCAGTGGAAGGGGGAGGTCGCGAATTGGAATGGGGGATGGCGCGCACGTGAGAAAGTTCGTGAAGGCAGCGTTGTCTCTGGCATTTAAAGTATATGCTAATTTAATTTAATTTTTATAAATCTGGATTGGTTAATTACAGGAAATAAATTCATAGAGATAAATATATCCAGAGAACATATATATATTTATATGCTGTTGAAAAAAAAATAAGTGTAGCTCAAGGTTTGATTTTTTTACAGTAAGACATATAAAGAAATTTTGTTTTAATAAAAATACATACATATATATATATACATATATATGTGCATTGGAAGACAAGAATTATATAGGAAAATTTTTGGAAATATATATGTATAAATGGGAATTTAAAATGTTGAAAGTTTGTATATAAAATTTGATAGATTGTTTTTGTAAGTGAAGCTTGAGAGAAAAATAAATATACAAAAATACGTATTTTTGTTCACTAAATTTAATTTTAAATAATGGAGATTAATTTGTTTATTTAATTATCTTAGTTACTAAATGATCTTTAAAAAGGAAAATTTCAGTGAAAGTAAACTTTTAGTTTAAAATTAAGTAAATAAATTGTTCGATTTATGCAAATATTAATAAACTGTATAAATGTTTATTCAAGGTCAAAATTATAAAGAAGCAAACTGAAATGGAGGTGGATTGCAAACAAAATCAAAGATGAGTTAATCTCACTCTTCTGGATTTCTATTTAAATTTAAATGATTAAATTTAAATAATTGATTGAATGATTGAATTGATTTGATGTGCTATATTATATATAGTAGTATATAGTATATATTGGAGTGATTGATTTCCCGCATTATATAGTGGATGAGACCCTATGCGCCGCATAATAGCAGATGATATTATATTAATCCCATATACCGTGATTTTCCACCTCGAAGTGGAATTGGTATTTTTGTATTGTGCTAGCGTCTGTGGATGCAGGGAAATAGGTTGGAGGGATCCAATTGGATTCCTTAAAATATTTAGATTTGCTAAATATTCTGTGATATAATTGTTTGTTATCCTGTGACGAATTATATTGATAATTGGAAATGTTGGATACTATGGTTGATTTAAAATATTTCGGTGAACTGAGTTATCAAAATCTATAGAAATGGGATTTTCGAAAAGAAAATAAAAGAGTGAATTTTTAAGTAAAATAATTGTAGAGAATTTGAATGAATTTAAGAATGAACTGGAAAATAATGAAAGTGATTTTAAAATTTTAATAAATAATTCCGAGTATGGAAAAGGGGATTTTGAATAAACAGAAATTAATGAATTGCAAACTTAAGTGATATTAAAGGAATAAAGAATTTACTTTAAAATTTAAGGTTCAAATTTGTTTAAAAGGATAAAGAAGAAATTTGGAAAATCTAAAGTTGGTATTTTCAATTAAATATTTTAAATCATAATGAAGAAATAAAATCTGAAGTTAATGGATTTGGAATAAATGGAGCAAGTAAGGAAATTTATTTAAAAGTGAAGTAAATTGGGAATTAATTGGGAATTGATTTAAGTGTGTAAAAACGGGATTTTTAAAAGGGAAACGAGACTTGAAATTTATAAACCGGGTTTATAAAAGCGAAGTGATATATCAATGGATATTTGGAAAAATAAATTCACGGTGGGAATTTATTAAAGGAATGGGAAAATTTGTTTAAAAATAAATAGTGATTTACTTTTAAAGGATGTGAAGAGAAGTATATTTCCCTGGATAGCCAAGTACGTTTTCAAAGTAAATTTTGAAATATAAGTTAAAAGCTTTAATGTTGTTTTAAAAAGCATGTTTTAGAAAATTTATTATTTCTAAATGTTTAAATTCTAAAGTAAGTATTTTCTTTTAACCTATTATAGCAGTAATTATTTAAAGGTGGCTTGGTATTACGTTTTAAAAGTTAGAAATTCAGTTTTATATTGTACAAAGTAGTTTTATTTTAAATATTCTTAAAATATACATTTTGAATAAGTATTAAAGTAACTTTTAATTTAATTTTTTTTAAAGGATATTTTAAAATAAAGTGTTTTAAAAATTATTTTAAAAATCTAAAGTTTTTGTGCTTGGTGTTTTCAGTGGAAATAAATATTTGGAAATTTATTTCATGAGAAAAGTGTGGTTTGAAAACTGTTTTCAAAAGGGTTGAAAATGGAAATATATCTTGCGAAGATATTTTGAGGTTAATAAATAATTTGGTGAAATTATTTATGGTTGATGGTTGTTTGTGAATGTTATTTGATAGTTAAATAACCGACTATCAATATTGGCCAATGCGCTGATTGTTTCAAAGATACCGGGATCGGGATTTATTTCCTGAAAACCACTTCGACCTGGTTTGTACGTTTTCGTGAGGAAGACGAGTTTGGATTCAAAGATGGAGCAATGAAGTGTAAGGGCTAGTCGCTACTAATCCTAAGGGTTTTCAAAATGGATGTAGTAGGAGTAGTGCCTTCGATTCCGTTCGAACCCGAGACAGACTTCTATGGATTGAATGCTTTCAGAACATCGTCAGGTGGACGATGAGCATTCTAAGAGATGAGTTCTCTAAAGGTAACGCTTAGCCTCAAGCCTCTTCAACCGGGAATGACTGAAAATCAGGGGTTATGCAGCAAGGCTAGGTGGGTAGCGCCCATTAGGGTGAGGTCATCCCTGTCTAGATGTCCCTTTTTATTCGGCTTAGCGGTGCGGTTGCCGATCCCAATCGTAGGGTGATCTTACTCGGGATTATCCAGTAATGGGTAGTCCCGGTCTTGTGTTGCAAGGAATTGGGAGTAATCCTCGGTTCGCTGATCTAGACCAAGTACTGTGACAGGTGGTACCCCAGTGCCTAGTCATTAGTTGGAAATCCATTCTCCCTACACGCCTGTATGGTTTTTGATTGTGCCCAACTATTGCTGAAACGTGAGATGCAAGAATTTCAGCTAGATTATATTTTACTTTCTATAGACACTATTATAATTTCATAGAATTTTGATGAAAAGTGATTTGGCTATCGTAAGGTAAAAACCCGACATGTTTATTTGTGGCGTGGTCTTACGAGATGCTTTTGTTTTCAAAGAATTTTGAAACTTTAATAATCAATTTGAGTGTGATTTTCTCACGCTGGTATTCCAGACTGACTTGGGTGTTATTTAGTTACAATGCTCGGGTCAGACCGAGTATTATAGAGTACAGATTCCGGATGGACTGCTGTGGAGCTCTGGAGACGAGCTGGACAACGATACGTGCTCCCGTACTTGTTTTAAATATTCCGCTGTGTTGATTAACTGTGTATTCAGTTTTGTGAGGACATGTTATGATTACTATTCAGTTGGGTGTGATGTGTACTCTGATGATGTAATGTATAAACAGATTTGATTTTGTGTAAAGATCAGCTATTATCAATTATATTTTATTCCGCTACGATTGTTAGATTCTGATGTTGTTTTATTTTCTCTTCTTCTACCTCTTCTTCTTTAACCCAAATGGTTCGTATTTCTGTTCATCTTGAGTTGATTAATGGAGAATAGCGTTGACTCAAGGGGTACGGATTTGTGAGTCGTTACACCGCTTTTGATTTTTGATTTGGAGGTGTCGCTCGAGGTGGGCGGTAGTAGCTGCTACGCGTTACCACCAGCCCAGAAGCGTGGTTGATATATCTAGCCTGGCATTGCCTAGTTGTGCCGTATCACCTACCCTATCGCGCCTTGTATGAGTTTGGTTTTCTCCCGTAACCCGTGTGGTACCCTCTGGTGGCTTCCCGATCAGGAGGGACCATGATATTAGATGGACTACTGGTGAAGGAGGGGATATATGGTAGGATCGTGTAATATGGAATAACGGAATGGTCTAGGTAAATAAAGTAAGTAAAAGCAAGGTAGAAACTAGGATTTTATACTGGTTCAGACCTCTAGTCCTATGTCCAGTCCCTAAGCTTCACTTAAGAATTCTACTAACTAAAACCCTCTCTTAACCCGGAGAAATAGGTTTACAACTTACCCGAACAAACGAACGGGATTTCTTGCCTCAGCTACCTAAGAGGACTTCAACTCAATTACTAAAACAATATTCGACTTGTTGTGTTCTTGTCAACACTAATGAGTCTAATGTAGTACAATATTCCTATAATCTTATCCTCGAAAGTATGCAATGTGTTTGTGAAGATTTAGGAAATGTGAATTGCTATGAATCAAAAGAATGTTATAAACAAAACAGAGATTCAAGCAATAGATTGGTGATTGCTTTGAAAACTTTTAGAGAATATAAAATATGTTCAAGAAAGTAGTGAGATTAAAGAATAAGAAAATTCGTAAATTGAAGATGTTAGAACCATGTATATATAGGTGTAGAAGAGATGCATTTGTTGGCTAGACATGCAGACAAGAGATGCTTCCATTTCCATTGGAGAATGGTTGCAACTCTTGGGAGGAAGAAGGTGTCCATTCAGAGAAAATTCGCAGGTTTAAATTCAGTCGACTGAGCAGGGATTTCAGTCGACTGGAAATGTAAAGAAATTTTTTTCAGGAATAGATTCAGTCGACTGAGCAGGTTGTTTCAGTCGACTGGAACTGTGCATGTTTGTATATGTGTAACAGGTTCAGTCGACTGGGCATACTTGTTCAGTCGACTGAACTATTGGTTTTTGCACAGTGAATGTTTATCTAGAAAATGAAGTTTGTGAAACGTGTTTTAGTGTTTGTGCAAGCCTCTTGAGGATAGATTTTAATAATAAATCTAAACTAAGACCTATATTTAAATCATACTCATGCTATCCTCGGTCTTCATCGTTCTTCCTTTAGCTTTGCACATATCTCTTCCTTTTTGTTGAAGCACATTGTCATTGATTAAAATATAGCGTATCAACGTTCTCCCCCTTTTTAATTGATGACAATACTGATGTGTGTAGAGATGTAATTATTTCCTCCTCCTGAATATATGCATTGTCTTTCCTACAAAACAAGGTTAGTAACATAGATTTCTCCCCATTTGTCATCGACAAAAAGGAATTAATAATTGCAGAAGTATATTATCAAAACAATCACTGATATGCATAACTATAGTTTCAAAAACTTAGAATGTAGCATAAATAAATGAAACATAGAAGGCTATTTATACAAGCCTTTTGAATAGTGTTTTTTTGAAATAAAAAATCAAACCATAAGAGAGTTATTAATCTTTATCCCAATCATATGAGCCTTCTCTCCCTCCCTCCGGTTCACGAATAACGGGTCCACCGGTGGGTGGTCTGTAAGCTCTTCCACCTTGACCACCGCTATTCCCACTTGTGTTGCTGCTTGGATTTTCTTTGGGTGACGTCCATGTGAAAGTTGGTGTCGGACGCTTGCCACGAGAGGTTGAAGCAGTAGTGGAGCTCGTGCATGAGATGGCATCCCATAATTTGTTGACGAACCCTTTAATTCTATCAAGTTTATGATCTACCTTCTTGAGGCGATTATCAAGAATTTGTTGATTTCTTGATAGAATTCCTAATGATTGATTGGTAGTAAAACTTGGTTCAATGATACGAATTTCATCATCTTGATCAAAAGGTTCTTCATGTTGGGCTTGAGGAGGTGGTTGCGGTTCTTGATGTCTAGCTTCCCATTCGGCAAGAGATATGATGCGAGAAGGCCTAGCCGGATGTTGCATAAGGCTTATAGTCCGTTGGTTAATTTGATGAACCATTGTGTTTTCGGACTCTGGTAATGGCATATCAACGTTGAGGAGTAGTCGCATGATATACTCGCCAAAATATATTGTTCGCATTTTGCCATTATTGAAAGTAAGAAATTCATCAAGAATTAGTTTGATCCAATTAACTTGAATATTGCCCCAAATAGCATATAGTGCTCTATAATTGTTTGGGTATACAATTTCATATGAGCCCGTTCGAGGAGTGATGGTTCACATAAGAGCTTTGTGGAGAAGTCTTGCTCTTGGTCGTAAGGAAGTTGATTTAATATCCCGGATGTTGATGTTATCATCCAAAAATTGATGATTTATGTTGTCTCGAATATGTGGATTAAATTCGATTTCTTCAAGCTTCCTTCCCATGCTAGGAGATCCTAAAATGTGTGCAATTCAGTCTAGGGAAAACCGTACCTTTTTGCCGCACACCATACTCCAAACACTATCGTTTGGATTTCTTGGAGTTTGGTGTCCAAGGTTAAGGTTTTCATAGAACAATTTGACCATAATATGATTGATTGCATGATCATTTCGTTTTATGTCTAAGAGAGATGTTAAAGCTGCTTGATCCGTCAAAGCTTGTATGTTGTACGTTTGGAGACTCTGAAAATCAACGAAGGAGTGTTCAAAGATCCGAGAATTCGTCATTTTGTTCCACCTTGTGACCGCCACTGCATCATAGAGCCATTGAGCAATTTGAGCATCAATTGGCTCGGAGGAGGTTGAAGTAGAAGCCCTTGATCTTTTTAGAGCCATTGTTGTGAGAGTTTTGAGAGAAAGGAAAAAAAATGAAGATTGGGGGCTAGGGTTTTGAAGAATAATGGTGAAGAAGGAGCTTTTGGAATGATAAAAGTGAAGAGTAAAGGTAGAAATTGGTGGTAAAAAGGGAAAAAGTAGCTTGGGAAACGACGTCCAGTCGACTGAATAGTCTGTTCAGTCGGCTGAATTGATTGCCGAAAATTTTTTGTGTTAAATTCAGTCGGCTGAACAGTGTTTTTAGTTGACTGAACTATTGTCTGAAAGTTTCTATGGCAAATTTAGTCGACTGTGCAGAGCAATTAGTCGACTGAGCTATTGGATAATTGTTTTCTGCCTTATGTTCAGTCGACTGAGCAGTAAGGTTCAGTCGACTGAACCTTGTGTTTTTGGTGTTCTAAATTTTTAAAGCAAAATTTTTTATTGAATGAAACGATTGCAATTGTATAGACATATTACAATATAACAATATGATTTGACCAAAAAAAATCATTTCTTTGGAGATGGACTATTTTTTCTTTTGCATTTTATTTTCTTCATTCGCCATATAGTTTTTGTCCCATGAATTTGGACTATATTGAGGAGTTTTTGGCGACATTGTGACAGCCCGCAAAACCGTACCCCTTGAGTCAACACTATTCTACATCAATTAACTCAAGTGGAACCGAAATACGAACCATTAGGGTTAAATAAGAGAGATAGAAGAAGAAGAAACTAAACAATATCAGAATCTCACAGTCGCAGCGGAATAAAATATAATAGTAGATATAGAACCTTACACAAAATGAAATCTATAACTGTTTTATACATCATATCATCAGAGTATCTCATACATCAACAATTACAAATCAGGCATACCATACAATCATAGTAGCGGATATATATATAGGTACATATAATACGTCTCGAACTCCAGCTCCTCTCCTGCTCCATAGCATCATGTCCTGAACATATAATACTCGGCCTGACCCGAGCATTACAGTTAAATAACACCCGAGTCAGTCTGGAATACCAGCTGATAATAATGCATCCAAATTGATTATTAAAGTTTCAAAAATCCTTTTGAAAACAAAAGCATCTCGTAAGACCACGCCACAAATAAACATGTCGGGTTTTTACCTTACGATAGCTAAAACACTTTTTATAGAAATCCTCTGATATTATAATAGTGTCTATTTACAAATACTTATAAAATAGCCGAAATTGTTACATCTATTAAATTTCAGCTACTAGCCACAAAAGTGGGTAATACAAACAAAACTCGTACAAGTCTCGTAGGGAGAATGGATTTCCAACAATGACTAGGCACTGGGGTAACACCTATCACAGTACGGGGCCTAGATCACCGTACCGAGGACCACTCCCGATCCCCTGCAACACAAGGCCGGACCCATCCCTTACTGGACAGTTTCGAATAAGATCAACCCACGGTTGGGATCAGCAACCGCACCACTAAGCCGAAATAAAAGGGACATCTAGACATGGATGACCTTACTCTCCAGTGGGTGCTACCCACGAAGCCTTGCTGCATATCCCCTGATTTTCAGTCATTCCCGGTTGATGAGGCTTGAGGCTTAGCGTTACCTTTAGAATGTTTCACTTAGAATGCCCATCGCCCACCTGACGATGTCTCGAAAGCATTCGTCCATACAAGTCTGTCCCGGGTTCGAACAGAACCGAAGGCACTACTCCTACTACATCCATTTTGGAAATATCCTCAGGATTAGTAGCGACTAGCCCTTGCACTTCACTGCTCCATCTTCGATTCCGAACATGTTTTTCGCACGAAAACGTACAAACCGGATCAAAGTGGTTTTCGAGAAATAAATCTCGATCCCGGTCTTTTCGAAACGATCAACGCATTTGGCCAATATTGATAGTCGGTGATTTAACTATCAATTTATATTCATAAACATCCATAAGCATCCATCACACAATAAATAATATTCCACATTATTTATTTGCCCCAAATATCTTTAAAAGATATATTTTCAAATTTCCAAAACCCATCTGAAAACAATTCCCAAAATTCTTCCTTTACAAGGTAAATCCTTTACCCTATATTACCATTGGAAATAACCAAGTTCAAAACATTTAGATTTAAAACAGTTAAAACCTTTCATATTGAAATATACATTAAAATATGTAAATTTACTTCTAGTTACTTACTCAAAAATATAAATTCTAAAATAAGTGAAGTAAAACTATTTATTAAGATCTAAACTTGGTTTACATAAAAGTTTAGTTAAACTAAATTTAAAAGTAGAGTTTTAAAAGGATTAATAATAAATTTCAAATAACTTTATTCCAATCTAGCCTTTAAATAAAACCATTGGTAACAATAATTACTAAGGTATTCATAAAAATTTACTATTGCTAATTTATTAATAGTTACTTTAAAATAATAATTTCCAAAACACTCTTTTAACAAGTTTGAAGTTTTTAAAACTTTCTTTTTATAAAATCTGTTTAAACTCGAACTTGGTTTTTCCCAGAGAATCTCATTCCCACTTAAGCATCCAAGAAGATCCTTCTTATAAATTCTGTCAATTTATTCAATTCAGGTTTATGTTTTAATAACATAAATTTAATTTCACACTTATCAACTGATAACGTTTCTCCTCGTTTATCATTCCAAATTTACCAATTTTCAATTTTCATCCCAAAACAGATTTCAAATTTTAGTTCTTTTAAATTCCTTATTTAACAATATCTTTTATTTCTCTAAAAACTCAATTTATCCATTTATAACTAAATTATGATTTATAATTTATCCAACAATATTCCAATACAATTTTATTTCAGTTTTATCAATCACAACATATAAACATATCACAACACAATTATAAAGATAATTACTATAATGTGAGGAATCTAGTTGGATCCCTCCAACCTGTTTTCCCTGCATCCACAAATATTAGCACATCACATATATAAATATCAATCCAGACTGATAACCACAGTTATATGCAACCAATCACACAGATATTTAATATTAACTATTTAAATTGTCTAGCATCCAGATGTGAGTGAGAATAACTCACCTTGAGTTTCGGCGAGCGTTCGAAATTTAAATTAAACCGAACGACGTTCGATTTAACTCAAATTTTCTACTTGCCTGGAATGAATCCGGATCTGCACCATCGCGTAGTACGTATCTCTGCGATTCCGGCGTCGCAAACTTCGCTGAAATCTGACAACGAATGACAGAGTTATGCTAATTTAAAGATTTGAATTTTAAATTTTAAACAATCCCTTATTTTTTATATTTTTATTTTTTTACCAAACACAACAGGCTGCACGGAAAAAACAAAAGAATCCCATCCTCTTCCTCACGCGACATTAGGTTACTCGAACCCACCAATCGCCTTGAAACCCTAAGCCACTCTCCATCTACAACCATCGATATGACGATCAGACTCCACTACATCGAAGGGTACGTCGCCATGCACCCATAGCCAAGATAAGGCGAAGCTCGGTCCTCCGGTTGCTCCAGAAACACGCTCGAACGTCCGGGTCGTCACGGCCAAATCGCGGCCACCACGTAGCTCCGATGATGATCTCCCCCGTTGGATGAGTAGATCTCCTTGAGCTCTTCCACCTTGCCGTTGAAGATTTCGCCAAACAGTTGATGGATGGGACGATATCGTGAGGGAAAAATCGAGAGCTTTTCAGCCATGGAATATAGCAAGCGACGGCTACTGAGTAGTGATTAGGGTTTGGTAAAGATAACGTGTATATATATTACATTATTTTATATTATTTTATTAATAAAATTTCCAATTTAACACCATATGTAAACAAACTCCAAACTACGCGTTCCGACAGGCGTTCCTAGGGGTTTTCCGCGTTCCGAACACAATGGAACAAGTTTCGTAAGCTAATTCGATCGTATGTGCGAGTTACGGAATTAAACGATCAATTTTAATTTAAACCGATTAAAACGATTTCGATGCGTTTCAAGCTGCCACGGTCAAACGACAACTTCGATTGCTACGAAAATTGAAATCCGATAATAACTAACTATTACGGATCCAATGGAACTGGTTTCGTCGAATTCCGAGACTGTACCCCGGAAGGCTATTGTAACTCGTCTATTAAATCGAGCAAATTTCCGAAATTGTCGAAATCAATTGAAACTTCGCTTTTAAAATTTTATTAACTTAATAATAAATCATATGAAATTTATAAGCACATTAAAAATCATTCTGGCTCATTTCGGACTAAAATCGGATTAATTGTAATATTTTATAATATTAAATTCTCTTATTAAATTAATATAAAATTCCAAATTTAACCTATCGACTTCTAATTTTATTTCAACTATCCCACATTATAATTCCAATCTAATTAGACCTAAAATAAATTTTAGAATCTAATTTTATCCCTATTAACACTCAAAATTACTAATTACCCTAATTCTAATATTAAATTAGTATTATTCAGTTTCCAATTAAATTCACGTATTTGAAATTTGACTAATTTTACTAACTCAACCAAAGTCTTTTATTTTTAAGATTCAAATTATAATCCATATTCAACATTTAAATGAATTAAATGTTCAAATTTGGCGACCCAAAATTTCGGGTCGTTACATTCCTCCCCCCTATAAAAATTTCGTCCCCGAAATTTGCTAAGGTAGAAGAATGCTCCTACATTCTTCACTTAACCCAAACTTCTTTAGTTACAACTTAAATACACTCTCCAAAACTCTTTAGCTCAAATCCAAACTCACTTTCTTTATTTATATTCTAAAGCTTTTGTTTCAACGTTATTTCAAAATAACTTCTCAAGTTACTTAACTTTTCCCAAAACCCCAAAAAAAAATTCTAACTCCCAAAATTTTCGAAAAATTTTGGCAGAATCTCCCCTGTACGGAGGAGCTTTCGCGATATCGCGATACAAATAAATATATATACATCGACCCACACGGTCGGAAACCAAAATATATCGCAATATATATATATATATCATTTCCCAATTATATTTGCGTAGGCGTAACTTTTTAGCAAAATTTTAATAGCAAGCAGCTAATATTATCGCATATACGCGCTCCAACTCTCTCGAACGCCTCCCGCACCTGTACTTACTCAAACAAACTCATTAGCTTTCAATAATATGAACATTTCATTAGCATTACCAATATAAATGTAAGCCATACACAACCATTTCATAAATCTTAACCAACATACCATTTTCATAGCCTAACTAAGCAAACTTCATCACCATTTAATAATGTTAACCATGTTTTATCAACAATTTAAAATTTTCAATCACCTTTTAATTTCTCGACAAATCCAAACTTCACTTTTATTTCACTTGAATGATTTAAATTCAAGTTTACTATATACCATGCATATTTATTACAACCATTCATTTCTATTTCAATATAATTAACATATGCTTTACTTACATTTCTTTATTTTAACTTACATTCCCAATTTGATTTACAATCAAATTTTATTTTAAACTTGAAACATTTGCAATTCTTTTATGATTCATTTCCATTCATATGCAAACATCAGTTATCAAAATGTCAATTCATTCCAATTGATTCAAAATCAATTCCATTTGCTATTTTAAATCAATTCACTTGCATTCGTTTACAAACTCTTTGAATTAGATTCCAATCCATATCAATTTATTCCAAAATCAATTTCAATTGCTTGTTAAACAACTCAATTCCGAATACATGTAATTTGCATGCCATTCAAGAAATTAATCATCACTTCAGCTTACACCCATTTAAAATTAATTCCAGTCTAGATTTATATTAATTTTATTCAATTCTGCATGGTTCATAATCCAAGCATGCTTATTCCATTTCAATTATTAAACCAATCCTTATTCTCACTTTTCAAATTTATTATTCATCTTAAGTTTATTTTTATTATATTATTATTATTATTATCTTATATTTCTTTTTTTTTCTTCCTCACAATAACAATCTTAAAAGTCATTTGCTTGCATCCAAATTTTATTTTGCAAACAAAATTTATTTAAAGCTATTTCATAAGCTTAAAAGTAACCATCTCATCATTCTCTTAAAGGATTACAGTTCCATAATATCTTAATTTATTTCCATTTTAATTGATTCTTACCAAATCAACCCATTTACAAATTTTAATCCAACTAGCTTATACATTCAGCTTAAGTTTAAATTAATAACATCTCATTCTATATTATTTACAACTCTCACACATCTTTAATTCATACTTTCATATTCCATTACAATAATCAATTAAAACCATTTCACTTGCAAGTCCATTTCAGTATCTAAACAAATTTACCCAAGACCACATTATAAAGCTTAATTACAATTATTTATTTTGCTTAAGCATTCTTCACAATATTTTCATTTAATTTTCATTCAATCAAGTTCCAATTCCATTAATCTTGATTCATATATTCATCCAATCCCAATTTTTTTCATTCAAACTTCATTATTTGTTATCACAAATCTAAATCCCATGCCACAGTTGGATTTTATTTACTTTCCAAATTTTGACCAATTATCACAATTCTATTCATTACCATACACATTCCATTTAATTGTAATTCAATTTAGTTCCTAACTAATCCATATTAGGTTTTGATTCACCTCTTCAATTCACTATAAATTCATTTATAATATCACCCTTTTTCCGATTATTTCATTTAGCAAATTTAAATTTTTTTCAATATTATTTATTACCCAACTGAAATTTAATTTCAATTCTATTATCAAAACAAAATTCAGTTTTCTCATTCATAAGTTCAAGATTTATTTGCTAATTTAAGAACATCCACCTTTATATTCTCACCTTGCTTCGTTACACTTCGCATTTCATTTATGGTTAAGTTTTGAATTTGCCACATCATTCAACTCTTTCCATTAATGAATTGCAATTTCACTTCCATTCAAGAGTTTAGATTGCTTATTTAAGTCCATTTCCATTTTATAATCAAAGTTCAAATGATAATACTTAATAACTCAAGAATATGAATTTCTTTATGCAATTATAAGCAATTTACATTCCCCCTTTATATCCGATTCAATTTAATTCCAATTCATTTAGATTTAATTCAATTTCAAATTCTCCATTTTAATCCTCCGTATACAAATCCAAAACTTACTTACTAACTTAAGTTCATTCGCTTCTTTTATATTCCACTTTACATTATCTCAATTCACATTCAATTTGAGACTAGGTTTGAATTTACCATACCATTCAACTACTTCCATTTGTGATTATAATCTCACTTTCAATTTATAAGTTCTCCAACTTATTTATTTTAAAGCTCATATAGCTCATTTTAATCCATCTACATCTTATAATCACAATCTCAGATTTTACTTATATATGTATTACTGAATTCTTAGGGATACAAATCTCCTTTCACCTTAATCCTTTGCACATTTTAAACGCACAATTCCAGATTATAAGTATAATACTTAATAGCTTGTGGGTTTAATCCATTACACAATGACCCACAATTTCAAAGCCAACTTACATTTCAATTTAATCCAAATCCATTTAATTCTAAGTCCAATTTAATTCTAAGTCCAAATTTATTTGACTTATCCAAGTTCAATTCAAATTTCCATTCACTTCAATATATTTTATTCACTTCCATTTACTTAGGTTAAATTTAATTGCAAGATTAAAATTTTCATTTCCTCTATTCTTATTAGTATTAACTTCACTTAATAAGTTCAATAGTTAGTTCATTTTAATTTTACACATTATTTAAATAGAATTTTTTTTCCCAAAATTCAGTTTACCTGGTTTTATCTCAAAACCATTTTGAAATATATCAAATATATACCTATGTGGTATATCAAATCAAAATTCAAGATTTTCCAAAACAACTTGTTTATACCAAAAACAAATTCCTCATTTTGACATCTCCAAAACAACTGTTATACCCAACAAGTCTGAACAATATCATAACCAAGTACTAGGGAAGCAATCCATCACTTAAGAAACTTGAAAATGAATTCTAATGATGTGGCCAGCATCATCAGGATTATTTTCCAGCGACTGAAGTGAGTTCAATGCTTCTTACTTTCCCAAATTTATTTCAAAACAGCTGCCATTCAAAAATACTTCCCAAATCAACATTTCATTATTGCCTTCAACCACATGGGAAAAATATTACCAAACATTTCCAAGATTTTAAATTTCCCACCCTTATTCTTAATGCATTTAAAACCTTTCCAAAACTCCCGGGTTTAAATTCTGGTTTAATTTAAATTTAGTTATTCTCTTTTGTATAATTTATACTTACATAATTTATTTGGTTATAACCATTTCAAATTTAAGATTAACTTTAGATTCTTATTTGATTTTTAATATTAGCAACCAAACATCCAAATATATATATAATGTCAGAAAATTATTCCTTTTATATCAAAATATAATTTTGGGTAAAATTATTTCATTTACCCACTTTAAAAACAATACTATGTCAGTTTATCTTGTTCAAGAGTTTAGAAACCCCTATCGATACGGTTGTACTTCCCGTACTGACCAGAATTCATAAACACTCAACCGATAAGTCAACACAGTATAGAAACAATTTTATATGCACTAACAAGTACGCTCTCATAGCTATTAGTACGCTCAACTCTTATAGAGTACTATTGACTCTATTTAATGAGTAATTTCCCCACCAAAGCTTAGGTTGTCGCCAACCTAAGCTCTGATACCAAGTGTGACAGCCCGCAAATCCGTACCCCTTGAGTCAACACTATTCTACATCAATTAACTCACGTGGAACAGAAATACGAACCAATAGGGTTAAATAAGAGAGATAGAAGAAAAAGAAACTAAACAATATCAGAATCTCACAGTCGCAGCGGAATAAAATATAATAGTAGATATAGAACCTTACACAAAATGAAATCTATAACTGTTTTATACATCATATCATCAGAGTATCTCATACATCAACAATTACAAATCAGGCATACCATACAATCATAGTAGCGGATATATATATAGGTACATATAATACGTCTCGAACTCCAGCTCCTCTCCTGCTCCATAGCATCATGTCCTGAACATATAATACTCGGTCTGACCCGAGCATTACAGTTAGATAACACCCGAGTCAGTCTGGAATACCAGCTGATAATAATGCATCCAAATTGATTATTAAAGTTTCAAAAATCCTTTTGAAAACAAAAGCATCTCGTAAGACCACGCCACAAATAAACATGTCGGGTTTTTACCTTACGATAGCTAAAACACTTTTTATAGAAATCCTCTGATATTATAATAGTGTCTATTTACAAATACTTATAAAATAGCCGAAATTGTTACGTCTATTAAATTCCAGCTACTAGTCACAAAAGTGGGTAATTCAAACAAAACTCGTACAAGTCTCGTAGGGAGAATGGATTTCCAACAATGACTAGGCACTAGGGTACCACCTATCACAGTACGGGGCCTAGATCACCGTACCGAGGACCACTCCCGATCCCCTGCAACACAAGGCCGGACCCATCCCTTACTGGACAGTTTCGAATAAGATCAACCCACGGTTGGGATCAGCAACCGCACCACTAAGCCGAAATAAAAGGGACATCTAGACAGGGATGACCTTACTCTCCATTGGGTGCTACCCACGAAGCCTTCTTGCATATCCCCTTATTTTCAGTCATTCTCGGTTGATGAGGCTTGAGGCTTCGCGTTACCTTTAGAACATTTCACTTAGAATGCCCATCGCCGACCTGACGATGTCTCGAAAGCATTCGTCCATACAAGTCCGTCCCGGGTTCGAACGGAACCGAAGGCACTACTCCTACTACACCCATTTTGGAAATATCCTCAGGATTAGTAGCAACTAGCCCTTGCACTTCACTGCTCCATCTTCGATTCCGAACATGTTTTTCGCACGAAAACATACAAACCGGATCGAAATGGTTTCCGAGAAATAAATCTCGATCCCGGTCTCTTCGAAACGATCAACGCATTTGGCCAATATTGATAGTCGGTGATTTAACTATCAATTTATATTCATAAACATCCATAAGCATCCATCACACAATAAATAATATTCCACATTATTTATTTGCCCCAAATATCTTTAAAAGATATATTTTCAAATTTCCAAAACCCATTTGAAAATAATTCCCAAAATTCTTCCTTTACAAGGTAAATCCTTTAGCCTATATTCCCATGGGAAATAACCAAGTTCAAAACATTTAGATTTAAAAACAGTTAAAACCTTTCATATTGAAATATACATGAAAATATGTAAATTTACTTCTAGTTACTTACTCAAAAATATAAATTTTAAAATAAGTGAAGTAAAACTATTTATTAAGATCTAAACTTGGTTTACATAAAAGTTTAGTTAAACTAAATTTAAAAGTAGAGTTTTAAAAGGATTAATAATAAATTTCAAATAACTTTATTCCAAACTAGCCTTTAAATAAAACCATTGGTAACAATATTACTAAGGTATTCATAAAAATTTACTATTGCTAATTTATTAATAATTACTTTAAAATAATAATTTCCAAAACACTCTTTTAACAAGTTTGAAGTTTTTAAAACTTTCTTTTTATAAAATCTGTTTAAACTCGAACTTGATTTTTCCCAGAGAATCTCATTCCCACTTAAGCATCCAAGAAGACCCTTCTTATAAATTCTGTCAATTTATTCAATTCAGGTTTATGTTTTAATAACATAAATTTAATTTCACATTTATCAACTGATAACGTTTCTCCTCGTTTATCATTCCAAATTTACCAATTTTCATCCCAAAACAGATTTCAAATTTTAGTTCTTTTAAATTCCTTATTTAACAATATCCTTTATTTCTCTAAAAACTCAATTTATCCATTTATAACTAAATTATGATTTATAATTTAACCAACAATATTCCAATACAATTTTATTCAGTTTTATCAATCACAACATATAAACAGATCACAACACAATTATAAAGATAATTACTATAATGTGAGGAATCCAGTTGGATCCCTCCAACCTGTTTTCCCTGCATCCACAAATATTAGCACATCACATATATAAATATCAATCCAGACTGATAACCACAGTTATATGCAACCAATCACACAGATATTTAATATTAACTATTTAAATTGTCTAGCATCCAGATGTGAGTGAGAATAACTCACCTTGAGTTTCGGCGAGCGTTCGAAATTTAAATTAAACCGAACGACGTTCGATTTAACTCAAATTTTCTACTTGCCCGGAATGAATCCGGATCTGCACCATCGCGTAGTACGTATCTCTGCGATTCCGGCGTCGCAAACTTCGTTGAAATCTGACAACGAATGACAGAGTTATGCTAATTTAAAGATTTGAATTTTAAATTTTAAACAATCCCTTATTTTTTATATTTTTATTTTTTTTACCAAACACAACAGGCCGCACGGAAAAAACAAAAGAAGGCCATCCTCTTCCTCACGCGACATCAGGTTACTCGAACCCACCAATCGCCTTGAAACCCTAAGCCATGCTCCATCTACGACCATCGATATGACGATCAGACTCCACTACGTCGAAGGGTACGTCGCCACGCACCCATAGCCAAGATAAGGCGAAGCTCGGTCCTTCAGTTGCTCCAGAAACACGCTCGAACGTCTGGGTCGTCACGGCCAAATCGCGGCCACCACGTAGCTCCGATGATGATCTCCTCCGTTGGATGAGTAGATCTCCTTGAGCTCTTCCACCTTGCCGTTGAAGATTTCGCCAAACAGTTGATGGATGGGACGATATCGTGAGGGAAAAATCGAGAGCTTTTCAGCCATGGAATATAGCAAGCGACGGCTACTGAGTACTGATTAGGGTTTGGTAAAGATAACGTGTATATATATTACATTATTTTATATTATTTTATTAATAAAATTTCCAATTTAACACCATATGCAAACAAACTCCAAACTACGCGTTCCGACAGGTGTTCCTAGGGTTTTTCCGCGTTTTGAACACAATGGAGCAGGTTTCGTAAGCTAATTCGATCGTATGTGCGAGTTACGGAATTAAACGATCAATTTTAATTTAAACCGATTAAAACGATTTCGATGCGTTTCAAGCTGCCACGGTCAAACGACAACTTCGATTGCTACGAAAATTGAAATCCGATAATAACTAACTATTACGGATCCAATGGAACTGGTTTCGTCGAATTCGAGACTGTACCCCGGAAGGCTATTGTAACTCGTCTATTAAATCGAGCAAATTTCCGAAATTGTCGAAATCAATTGAAACTTCACTTTTAAAATTTTATTAACTTAATAATAAATCATATGAAATTTATAGGCACATTAAAAATCATTCTGGCTCATTTCGGACTAAAATCGGATTAATTACAATATTTTATAATATTAAATTTTCTTATTAAATTAATATAAAATTCCAAATTTAACCTATCGACTTCTAGTTTCATTTCAACTATCCCACATTATAATTCCAATCCAATTAGACCTAAAATAAATTTTAGAATCTAATTTTATCCATATTAACACTCAAAATTACTAATTACCCCAATTCTAATATTAAATTAGTATTATTCAGTTTCTAATTAAATTCACGTATTTGAAATTTGACTAATTTTACTAACTCAACCAAAGTCTTTTATTTTCAAGATTCAAATTATAATCCATATTCAACATTTAAAATGAATTAAATGTTCAAATTTGGCGACCCAAAATTACGGGTCATTACAGACATCCAAGGATTCAATGGATCGGTTGGTGTACGGTATGACGAAGATGGATCATACGAACTAACTGGTCGAGGTAGTGGCTAGTCACATTGTTTTTATTCGAGCTACAAAAACGTAAACCGATTTGCTTAAGAAAGCTTAATCGTATAGCCGTTACTTTTTGTTCAAAATATAATTCACGTTGAAGGTCAATTTTTTGCTATTGAAAATGATAAATTTCATCAATCTTTCTTTTCGTATCAGGAGAGATAAAAAGTCCACGTTTTGCCTTCTTCGAATCTGGTGTGTAGCCAGTTCGATAGTTTTCCCATTTATAAACTGGCTATGCTTTGGTGTAGGCATAGGAAGTTGTGGTGATGTAGGTGAGTTATCGACCGAGGAGGTAATGTTGATTGGAGAGTATGAATTGTTGGAAGACATTTTTATATTGGATTTTCAAACTTTGTAATTTTTTGAAAATAACATATGTATAGATGTATATATATAGTATGAAAGTTCCAAAAAGAATGTGGTGTTAAATCAATAAAGCTTTAGGACCAAACATTGTGTTATTGGATACTACAAATTTGGTTAGAGATGGGTGGTTTTAGAGGCATGCTTTAATTTATGATGCATTATGTAGCAGAATTTGAAAATATAGATTGAATGAGTTTGTTTTCTTATTCAGCCGACTGAGCAGATATGTTTAGTCGACTGAATATTATATTTTTTTAATTTATTTATAATATTCACTATAAAATATCTTTAAAAGAAATTATTCCTAATTCTCGTCGTAATTTTATAAATGAGTTTCTAATGAAGGTTTAGAAAATATATCGGCAATCTGATTTTTGGTAGAAATATGTTCTAAATTTATGATTCCTTTTTCGATATTGTCACATAGAAAATTGTGACGAATATCAATATTTTTTGTACGAGAATGATTTACCGGATTTTTAGATAAATTTATTGTACTTGTATTATCACAATATATTGTAGAATTCGTTAAATTTATATTAAAATTTTTAAGTGTTCGTTGCATATAGATGACTTGAGTACAAGCTAAAGCGGCTGATATATATTCCGCTTCGCACGTGGAAAGCGAAACACAATTTTGTTTCTTACTAAACCATGATACAAGTGATTTTCCAATGAAATGTCATGTACCACTTGTACTTTTTCTATCTGTTCGAGATCCACAAAAATCAGCATCACTAAATGATACTAACTCGAATGGACACTCTTTTGGATAGAAAAGACCAAAATCTTTAGTATAGTTAAGACATCGCATAATTCGTTTTACAGCTCTTAAATGTGATTCTTTAGGGTTAGATTGAAAACATGCACATAAACATACACTCATCATTATGTCTAGTCTACTAGCGTTTAAGTAAAGTAAGGAGCCTATCATACTTCTAAACAAATTTTGGTCTACACTTTTGCCATTTTCATCTCGATCGAGACGAGTAGTGGTACTCGTATGAGTAGGTTTAGCAGAAGTGTTTTTCATTCCAAAATGTTTAATTAGATTAGCACACTATTTTTCTTGGTTTTTGAACCATTTGTTAATTGTTTAATTTGAAGTCCAAGAAAATAGGATAACTCTCCCATATGAGACATTTCAAACTCCTTAGTCATTATATTTGAAAATTCTTTACATAAGTTTTCATTTGTCGAACCGAATATAATATCATCTACATATATTTGAATTATTAGAATATCTTTAGTAGTATTTTTAATGAAAAGAGTTTGATCTACTTTTCCGATTTGAAATCCCGAATTTAGTAAATAACTTTTAAGTCTTTCATACCAAGCACGAGGTGCTTGTTTAAGACCATATAGTGCTTTCTTTAATTTATATACATGATCCGGATATTTTTCATATATAAATAAAAGAGGTTGTTCTACGTATATATTTTCTTTTATAAAACCATTTAAAAATGCACTTTTAACATCCATTTGATAAAGTTTAAAATTGTGAAAACATGCGAAGGCTAATAGAATACGTATTGCTTCAAGTCTTGCAACGGGAGCAAAAGTTTCTTCAAAATCAATACCTTCTTCTTGATTATATCCTTGTGCTACTAGCCCAGCTTTATTCCTAGTTATATTACCTTGTTCGTCTACTTTATTTTTGTAAACCCATTTGGTTCCTATAACTGATTGATTATTAGGACTGGGAACTAACTCCCAAACATCGTTACGTTCAAACTAAATTAATTCTTCTTGCATAGCAACAATCCAGTAATCGTATGTTGACGCTTCTTTAGGATTTTTAGGTTCTATTGTTGAAATGTAAGCAACATGTCCCATTTGATTTAGTTGACTTCTTGTCTTAACTTGAGAATTTATTTCACCTATTATATTTTATGCTGGGTGATCTCGTAATATTCTTGGTGGAGATCTTAGTTCATTATTACAATTTTCAAGGTTTGTATTTTCTATATTTATAAATTCTTCATCATCTTTTATACTCAAAATTTTATTAAAATTTTCATCAAAAGATATATGTAAAGTTTCTTCAATTATGTTTGTTCGTTTATTAAATATTCGATATGCCCTACTTCGTTCTGAGTATCCTACAAAAATTCCTTCGTCGGCTTTTGGATCAAAATTTCCAAGTTGATCTTTTGTATTCAAAATAAAAAATTTTGATCCAAATATTTTAAAATAAGATATATTTGGCTTTTTGTTATTAAATAGTTCATATGAAGTATTTTTAGTTAATGGTCTAATTGATATACGATTTAATACATAACATGCAGTAGCTACGGCTTCTGCTCAAAAATGTTTTGGTAGAAAACTTCCATTTAATAATGTTCTTGCACATTCTTGTAATGTTCTATTCTTTCTTTCTACAACTCCATTTTGTTGAGGAGTTCTAGGAAATGAAAAATTATGATTTATTCCTTTCTTTTTACAAAAAGATTCAAAAGCTTCATTTTCGAATTCACCTCCATGATCGCTTCGTATATTTTAATCTTCAAATCTGTAGTGTTTTGAATTCTTTTGACAAATGTTTTAAAATGCTCAAAAGTATCACTTTAATTTTTCATAAAATTAGTCCATGTATATCTTGAGAAATCATCAACTATTACAAATACATATCGATTATGATTAATGGATTGAACCTGTGTTGGTCCGAATAGATCCATATGAAGTAATTCTAGTGGTTGTAAAGTAGAAATATTTTTCTTAGATTTGAAAGACGACTTTGTTAATTTTCCTTTTTGACAATCATTACAAAGATTTTTTATTTTAAAGTTTATCTTGGGTAAACCTCTTACTAAATCATTTTTAGAAAGTTTTCTAATAGTTTTAAAATTAATATGACAAAATCTTTTGTGCCATAACCATGGATCATTATCTTTGGCTAGTAAACACATATTTGTATTATGATTAATTTTCATATTTAGAACATGAATATTCCTATCTCTATTTCCCTCAAAAACAAGATTTTGGTTTTGATCAAAAATACTACATTTATTTTCCGAAAAAGTTATTTTAAAACCCTTGTCATAAAGTTGACTTATGTTTAATAGATTATGTTTTAGATTTTCAACAAATGAAACATTTGTTATAAAAGGTAAATTCGATGTAACGTAATTGCTCACATCTCCTTTGCCAATGATATAACCTATTGAATTGTCTCCGAAGGTAACCGAGCCACCATCAAAGTATGTGATGTTTGTAAGCATATCTTTGTCGGCGGTCATGTGTTTTGAGTAACCACAGTCTAGTATCCATTTCTTCTTTTTGAGTGGGACCTGAAAATAAATATGAAATTATTGGTACCCACTTATTAATAGGGTCCTAAAAGTTAGAGCTTAGGAAACCAAACCCAATTCGGTTCAGTATCCTTTTTATAAATATAGTTTTTATTATTATGAACACTATCCATAAATGTTTTAATATATTTATTCCTAATTAAAATATTGTTAGTCTTTGGAACCCAAATTTTTACTATCTTGGTTTCTACTTTTGTTTTAATAGGTTCTCTTAATAACATTTGTTGTTTTGAATCAATATTCCTCTTAAAATTTGTATTTTTCTTTTTAGGAATTTTTGACTCCTTTTTATATCCTAATCCATGTTTATTTGAAGAGGATTGAGAATTTTTTAAAATCTTAGATAAATTTTCTCTTCCTTTGTTAAAGTTAGAAACATTTTTAGTGATGTTATCTAATCTAGCTTGAAGACTATTATTTTCTAACTCAACTTGTCTAATCTTAGTTTTTAACTCATGATTTTCAGAAATAATTATATCATTCTTTGTCTTTTGAGTTTTAATTTCTTGACTTAGAAGTGATAATTGAGTTTCCGAATTTGAATGAGATTCTTGAACTTTTTCAAGTTCTTATTCTAGAATTTTTTTTTCATCTTTTAATATATCCCTTTCAAATTCAGCTTTGTTTTGATTTTCACGAGTTTCCTTGAGTTTCTTTTTAAGAGTTTTTATTGTGCTCAAAAGTTCAGTGTTTACTTCAATTAAATCATCGAAAGTTAAATTACTAACCTCAGATTCTTGAGCCATAAAGCATACATTCGCATGTTCATTGTCACTATCATTTTCACTTTCAGATAAAGAAGAATCTGAATCGTCCCATGTTACAGAGAATGCCTTCTTTTTGAATTTCTCTCTCTTGTTATTATTATTGAGAGCATTCTGATTCTCCTTCTTTTGCTCTGGACAATCCTCGTGCATGTGACCTTTCTTGTGACAGTTGAAATATTCTATATTCGAGGATGTAGATTTGTTCAAGAAATTCTTATTGAATCCATTTTTATTTCCTTTTCTATATCTTAAGAATTTCTTGAAATTTTTGGCTATAAATGCTAAATCCCCATCTTCAGACTCTGATTCTTCCTTTTCCGCATGAAAAGCTACATTCTTTCTTTCTTGAGCTTGATCTTTCTTAACTTGCATATTTACTTCATACGACATAAGATTTCCAATTAATTCCTCTGGTTTCATTGTAGATAGATCATTTGCTTCCTCGATTGCTAGTACTTTTCTCTCCCATTCATTAGTGAGTGAATTTAGAACTTTAGACACAATGTCAAAATCCGTGTATTTTTCTCCTAGTCCTATTAAGGCATGATGAATGTCTTGAAATCTCGAGTATATGTCATTTATGGATTCATTTTGTCGCATTCTAAAGTTTTGGAATTGGTTTTTCAGCATGGATATCTTTGTTTGTTTGACCTTATTTGTGCCTTCATGTATGACTCTAAGTGTTTCCCATATCTGATATGCAGTAGTACATATGCTAACACGGTTGAATTCATTTCTATCCAGGGCGCAAAATAGCATATTCATAGCTTTGGCATTTGCACTAGCTTCATTCTTCTGAGTTTGTGTCCATGTAGGATAATTGGTCGTGGGTACAACGAACTCTACTTGAGTAGCATTCCATGCTTTGAAACTTGTTGCTTGCATATAAATCCTCATCCTTGTAGCCCAATAGTTATAGTTTAGTCCATTGAATAGGGGGGTCTTTGGGTAGATTGTCCTTCCGCAAATGTAGAACTATAGGCAGATGTTGTGCTTGTACTTGCATTATTTTCCATATTATCAATATGTCTAATAACGGTGTTATGGTTATAGGACGACCTTGCTATGATACCAACTGAAGGAGGGGATATATGGTAGGATCGTGTAATATGGAATAACCGAATGGTCTAGGTAAATAAAGTAAGTAAAAGCAAGGTAGACACCAGGATTTTATACTGGTTCAGACCTCTAGTCCTACGTCCAGTCCCTAAGTTTCACATAGGAATTCTACTAACTAAAACCCTCTCTTAACCCGGAGGAATAGGTTTACAACTTACCCGAACAACCGAACGGGATTTCTTGCCTCAACTACCTAAGAGGACTTCAACTCAATTACTAAAAACAATATTCGACTTGTTGTGTTCTTGTCAACACTAATGAGTCTAATGTAGTACAATATTCCTATAATCTTATCCTCGAGAGTATGCAATGTGTTTGTGAAGATTTAGGAAATGTGAATTGCTATGAATCAAAATAATGTTATAAACAAAATAGAGATTCGCAATAGATTGGTGATTTCTTTGAAAACTTTTACAGAATATAAAATATATTCAAGAAAGTAGTGAGATTAAAGCATAAGAAAATTGATAAATTGAAGATGTTAGAACCATGTATATATAGGTGTAGAAGAGATGCATTTGTTAGCTAGAGATGCAGACAAGAGATGCTTCCATTTCCATTGGAGAATGGTTGCAACTCTTGGGAGGAAGAAGGTGTCCATTCAGAGAAAATTCGTAGGTTTAAATTCAGTCGACTGAGCAGGGATTTCAGTCGACTGGAAATGTAAAGAATTTTTTTTCAGAAATAGATTCAGTCGACTGAGCAGGTTGTTTCAGTCGACTGGAACTGTGCATGTTTGTATATGTGTAACAGGTTCAGTCGACTGGGCATACTTGTTCAGTCGACTGAACTATTGGTTTTTGCACAGTGAATATTTATCTAGAAAATGAAGTTTATGAAATGTGTTCTAATGTTTGTGCAAGCCTCTTGAGGATAGATTTTAATAATAAATCTAAACTAAGACCTATATTTAAATCATACTCATGCTATCCCCGGTCTTCATCGTTCTTCCTTTAGCTTTGCACATATCTCTTCCTTTTTGTTGAAGCACATTGTCATTGATCAAAATATAGCGTATCAACAACTGGGACTATTACGTGTTAAGGGCTATATGGGTAACCCCTTAATGCTATTAAAAAGTAAGTTTATTTTACTATTAGACATTATTATAATAGCGAAATATTACTACTTAGTAAATAGTCTAATGGATCCTTAGGAGATGTAAATCCCGAGTATCTCTTGAGTTACTGCACTCACGGCAGACACTGGATAGGAGATGTCAAATCCCGTAACATCTCTGACGCCGTTCCACTCATATTTATTTCTGTTGATTTAACTTACATAAGATCTTTTAGTTCTGACTCGAGTGTTTTGTCTTTTCAATTCGCTCGGCTCAGTCCGAGCATTACAGGATTTGGAGACTTTATTTAGAGGACGAAGACGAAGATATTATTACTATTATCTACTATATCATTCCACTACACCATTGTATTCCGCTGCATTAATTTTATTTTTCTGTGTTATGTGTAACTCTAATATGTATTGTATAAGTAAAATAAAATGTTTTGTAAACTGCTTCATGAACTGTATATTTGATTATTATATTTTATCGTTCCACTGCAAGATTCTGTTTTGTTCTTTTGCTTTCTCTGCTTTTTCTTATCTACTCCATAACAATTCGCCCTTCTGTATGGTTTAAGTCTGACATGTGTGGTTTATCGTCGATTTAAAGCGTACGAAAAGGCGGGACGTTACAAATATAATAACAATCATTTGAATACTTGAAAAAAGATATTAGTCATGTCAAATAGGGTAACAATTTATTAATTTATTGTAATCAATTTATTATCCAAACATCCTTAATCATGTGTGAGATTCAATTACAATAAGATGCAGATAATAAGAAGAAATAAAATTTCAAATCTAAGGAGATTTAACCTATGTACTAAATAATTATAAAACAAAAGGTGATACATACTGAACCAAGCAATATGTTAAATTTTTTGAATATTTAAAGAAGAATAACTGTGATATCAAATAGGGTAACAAAATTAGAAATTAACTGTAATCAATTTATTATCAAAACATCATTTAATCATATGTAAGTTTCTATACAGAAATAATGCAAAAAATAAAAACATATAAACATTCAATTCAAAATAACTACACTTTGATTTGAATGTTTAAACATAGATCTAAAATTAAAATATTGTCTAATTATGTACAATTTTAGTTTTTATTTATCTAAATAAAAAACCAATCAATTCATATAATAAACAATTTGAAACACATAAACCATTTTCAAATCAAATGAGACAATATTATACACATATAAATTAAGATATTTAATTTTATTCATTAAAACATTATATCAAAATTATCAGAATAAATATATCATACCTTAATCCTAAAACCTTGAAGAACACCTTGAAACATTGAATTTTTCCTTTAGATTTAGCCAATGAATTATACCTTGAACGATGAATCAAATCTTCTATTTCAGAAATTTGCCTCTAGATATTGCAAGGATCAAGAGGAATAAATCACTTTTCATAATTGATTTTGTATTTGATTTTAGGAATAATTGAAGTCATGGAAGATCTTATTTTTTGCCACTGGGGAAGGAGAGAACCAGAAAAGTTACAGAAAAAAGAATGAAAAATAAGAAACTCAATTGTATGTTTGAATGAATTAGAAAATATGTTTTATGTGAAAGAAGGAAATCTTTCCCGTTCTTTAATTAAAACTTCTCTAGTTAATTCTCTTGATTAACTTTCACTTTTCGCTCCACTTTTTTGCTGGCTGAAAATTACTTGCCATCAATGACATAAGGTTCCATAGATTAACGCATGTAATTGTCTTTTATTTAATTATAATGATATCATATATCAATGCGTGCAAATATAGCTTTTATAAATGCATTTAAATAATTATAAAAACTCCCAGACATCAAATAAAATAAATAACAACTAATATTTCTCAAATACTAATTTATTTAATTAATTTACAACTTTTATAAATTAATTAAATCATATGGTTTTTTGGAGAATTCATCATTACGATTATGCGACTCAAAGGTGTAAATTGAGTCAGCGGTTAATATTGAACAATTCAAATATTAATGTTCACACGTCACTTAGCAAGGGTGTGACATTTTGGCTGAATTCATCGCTTACACATCTTTTGGTAAAATCTAATTTTACTTAATATAAGCGGTACCTAATAGTGACAATTATTTACACCAATTCTTTTTATCAAAACTGTATTACTTTGGGTTTATGGAATCAAGTAATGGTCAAAATTCTAATATCATCCACATTCAACTTTATAGTCCAAACACAAAGTTTTTGATTCAATAATAACAATTATTATTAACCGAAATGCTCTGCCCAGAGACTTTGACTTTAAGTTGACTT
The DNA here is from genome assembly GCA_030765085.1 of Allium cepa. NCBI lineage: Eukaryota > Viridiplantae > Streptophyta > Magnoliopsida > Asparagales > Amaryllidaceae > Allium > Allium cepa. Next base: position 872,943,991 of record CM060945.1, on the reverse strand, counting down.
TAGTTGACCGTGATACCAACCTCATATAACTGAAGAAACGAATACTCTCTTGAATAGTGTTTCACTTCCAATGCTTCCACTCGACCAAATTATAGTCGTTCGATGGACGTCGTGCCAAACTGTAATCAAAGCGGAACTTCTACATTAAAGATCAACAATATTCTTAAGTCGAGAGAACTATATAATTAGTCATATTGATATTCTCTGCCTGACCTTAGTTATATTAACCAACAGAAAACTATATAGTGAGTCATTCCATAGTTATCCAATAACTATTAGTACGTAACCTCTTGGTGCCCCAAATAGTCATGAGTAATACGCTGCACAATATTTGGAGAGCATTACGTACTGTAGTCTCAACGGATACATCAATATCCAGTCTCGATGCATCTTGACTAGAAATATTTAAAATGGTATATTTGTTTTATTATGATAAATTATTCACGGTTACAACACTTTGGAACTACTATCATAAAATATATAATTTGTGAATTTTCTATTAAATATACTTTTAATTGAATTGATTAATTAATACAATCATATTAGATCAAGTATATAATAAAAAGAAAATATCTTTACTTCGAACAAGATTGGTCAACGAGTTAGATATATGTACGAAATTACACAATTGTTCCTATGGCATACCCCTAACTCTATCAATCTTCTCCCCGCTAAATTGAAAAGTATAGAGTAAACCTAAATTTTGTCAACATCTTCTAACTCTTCGTTCTCGGTAATTGCAACCTTTTACCATATTAACCATCTTAGATTCATGGTAAACGTGTGATTCATATCTGGCATCACTTTAAATCATATAGCTCCACAATCATTGTTTTTCCTTTGGATCCACCGAGAAAGCGTGGTATCGATTAAGATTGATTTTCCATTTGCCTTTGCCAATGTCTGATCGCCTCCCCTTCCAAATCGACTTGAATCCACTATTTGTCTCTATCATATTGTCTATTACCATCCTATGTGTTTTTCTTTTCCTCCTAAGTACCTCTATTTATCCTCCTCCTTCTCATCATCAGCAGTCAGTTTAGTGAAGAATTTTCCCCTTGATTACAATTGTGGATTAGGGTTTTTTGAGATATGAAATGGCAACCATTTTGTTTATGTTCCATCGTGTTTATCTTACTTATTGCCATAAATACTGCACTATAAATCGAATGTTGACGATTTTTTAATATTTTAGGTATTAATATATTATTGTTCAGAGTGACTCTGAAAGTTCATGCAATAATCTTGATGGTTTTAGAAGACGATGATTTAATGTCTACATTTTAAGTAGACATGATCATATAGTTGGTAATTAATGAGTCAAACTTGAGTTATGGAATTAAAAACATAGTATCTTTTAAGAAGTTTAGTTTTATATCGAAAATCGAGATGTCAATATATTAAAACTGTTATTAAAGTTGGGAATAATGACGATGATAATTATAATACTAATGATATGAATGGGCAAACATATATTCATTTCTATAAGCACGTTTTTGATTCATTTAAAAAATGTATAATCTCTCTTTAGTAAATACAAGTTGGTTACAATATTAACCTGCGACTATACGAAAAATTTGAATTTTGAGATCCAAACCACAGGGTCATTGAATGTACACTTAGAAATTAGAATGCATAATCAAACTAAGTGTACTACCAAAACGAGAGCTTGTGTATTTAAGTTAGTTATCTAACTTACAATAATTTTTCCATAATTCAACCAAGTCCCAACCTATGAATCAGACAAATCCGAGCAAATATAAAGAAAACTCAAATAAGGCAATTTTATTTGAAATTTAATCTTAATAATTCTTGAAATAATTAATCGAACTCTATGATGCAAACAATAAAAAAAAAAAAGGTGTGCTTGAATTTGTGTTCAATCTTATTTATTTTATTATTTTTATGAAGTTTACAGATTGTGAAAGGCAGTATGAGAAGTGTTAATAGCCCATGCTATAATCTAAAATCTAAAATCTAAAATATAAAATCAGGATAAGAAAATTACGCTTTCATTTTAAGACTGCAAAAAATAAAATAAACCTCTAAAATTACACATCGTCACTGTTTATCCACAATCATCGGGCGAATTTGATGCAGCTAACATTGCATAACCGCTTTGTTACAATTAACAACGGGCGGATTTCATGTAATTAACATTGATCCTTCAATGGATTGAATAAACGATTTTTTTATTCATCCAAGTAACAAAACCCACATAACCATAGAATTCAAAAAAAAATCAGCAAAAATCCAAAAAACACTGGAAAAGGAAAAATTCCAAAAACATCCCAATCTTAAAATCCAGGATCTCGATTTTTCGAAAATTTTAGTTTCTGATTTATAAACATCGATGGAATCAAAGAAAAGGAAGCTTTCTGGAACCGGTATCGATGCCGTTCAGCCCCACATTACCTCAGGCGATGAAGTGGCTGCTCGCATGGAAGTGGAAAATGAGCTCTACGCTTTGCGCGAAGACCTAGCTAGGCAGCAGAAGACGATCCAAGAATTAGTCTTGGAGCTCGATGAGGAGCGGAACGCCGCCTCATCCGCCGCAAGCGAGGCCATGTCTATGATTTTGAGGTTGCAGAAAGAGAAGGCTGAGGTTGAGATGGAGTTCAGGCAGTTTAAGAGATACGCCGACGAGAAAATGGCACATGATACGCAGGAGCTGATTGACATGGATGAGCTCTTGTTGAACAAGGAGCACCTTGTTCAAAGTTTGAGTTCTGAGGTTGAGAGTTATAGGAAGAAGGATATGAGTTTTGGAGATAATGAATCTGATGATATTGGGTATCCATGTTTGAGATGTACCATTCCATCTAAGAATGACGAGAATTTTGAGGATGATTCTGAAAGTTTGGTTCTTGACAAGTACACAACCACCACTAGTATGAATCAGTTTCAGGATTCTCAAGATAGGATACATGAAATGGAGGCTGAGAAAGAATTTGTGATCCATGATTGTAATAGTGAAAACGCTGATGATAATTATTGCAATGCTGACAATGATAATGATGACGATGGTAATGATGAAAATGTTGATAATTGTGATGATAATGAGAGTGAAAATGCTCTATATGCTGTTGATGCAGTTCATGCAGTTGTGCCTGACGAGGGGGATGGAGACGTGTGTAATGTGATGGATGGGGGAGATATAAAGAAGTTGTATATGAGGTTGCAAGCGCTTGAGGCAGATAGGGAGTCAATGAGACAAGCAATCTTATTGATGAGGAGTGAAAAAACACAAGTAGAACTTCTGAAGGAGATTGCGAGACAGCTGTGCATGGAAGTGGCACCTCAGAAGAATATTACGAATGTCGTTAAGAAGATCCCTTTGATTCAGTGGTGCCTTTCATTCATGGCTTTGATTAAGGTATGTTTGTGCATGTTTTACTTCTTTCATCGACTTAAGCAGTTTAGTCAATTGTCAAATTTGTTTGACTACCGTGGTTAATGAATCATGGCTTTCACTGATACAGTAGAACGTACCTTAACCAATTCAAAACCTATATTTGTGTTTCAAATTGCTAAGTGTTAGGAGTATGCTAAAGTTGTTGTTAGGAGTATGGATTAATAAAAGGTAATAGGCAATGATGTGCGACATTAAATGAAGAAGAAAAATATTAGGTTAACTATTTCAAACATCAATGCGGACATTGTTTTGTTCCTTGCGGCTATCGTGGTTTAGTTGGATACATTATTCAATGTCTAAAATTAAAGTGTAGTGCATTACCAATCATGTCAAAGCTTATGTATTTTGAAATTATGCTTAGGGCATCTCCAGTCCATTCAGGACTGAATATTCAGAGTCTTGGATATTCAGCCCTGAATCGGACTGTGAGCTTCAGTGGTCCATTTAATGGGCGTCTGATGCCAGGCTCTCATAAAATGCCCCCACAAATGAGGGCTTGGGCGTCCATTAAATGAGCGTTCAAATCCAGTTTACAATGCTGAATCGAATCCTGAATATTCAGCTTAATATTTGCCTTGAATCTAACGACTGAATATTATTTTGGTGAAAATTCAGTATGTAATTTCACCACTGGAGTTGCCCTTATAACTCTGCAATGGACTAGTACACACTGAATGACCAGTTCGCAACATGCTACTAAGGATTACAAAATCATCTATATTCTATTGGGTACGGTAATAAAATTAGTAAGTCATGTGTCTAGGGGTAATGATGTGGCGATGATATGGCATCATCCCTCTATTAGGTATGAATTGAACGATATTAGATTAGTAAGTCATGCGTCCAAGTGGTAATATTGCCGTATCATCCCTCACACTTATCTTTTACACATTATTGATAATTTGTAAACAAGAATTGAAGAAGCAGATGAAAGATTATTTAGTTTCAATCTTTTTTCAATAAACGTCTTTAGAGAAAAATAGTATTTTCCCTCGCCATGAAATCAGATGGTGTGTTCTTGGCAAGTGGGAGAAGAGCACGAGAGAGGCGCTTTTGACTGGAGCCGGAAAAGAGGACGTGAGCGGAAGTGATGTGGATGGAGAATTGTGTGTGTAATAAAATAATCAATGCAAGTGGAATTAAGTAGTGATTATTTTAAATTTTGTTAAATTGTTGACTAATGATTAATTAGTTGTGGATTCATTATTTAATGTATGTATGTTATTCGGGTAATATATTGTTCTTTTATTTTACACATAAATAATAATACAGTTACCTTTTTTGTTTGATGATGTTCAAATTTGAATTCATTCATCAACAGCTATAAATATTAACGATTCTTAATGCACAACTGTTTGATACGATTTTGGAGCGATACTTTTTACCATTAATCAACACAAAATACTAAAGAGAAAATTTAGATTTACCATTTTTACATGTCATTTTTACAAAGAATTACAAATTACAATTTCTTTTTTTAAAAATTCAAGATTTTTAAATTTAGCAAAACTAAAATAATTAATTAATAATTAGTTAAGATTTTTCTAGATATTAAAATTGACGTTTGATGCATATGGGTATTTTACTTGCATCCATCGCCAATGTTACAGTTTGCCCTGCTTCATGGAACGGAGCAAATCTCAAATCCTGCTTCAATTATGTACAATGTTGTAACTTGACAAAAATCTGGGAGTGAATTGATCCAAATTAGTGTTGTAAAATTTTTAAAATATAGGTTTGGGGCTTCGGGTTTTGATTTGGAAGAGAAAAAGTAAAGAGAGAAGAAGAAATCAATTAATCCCACATGTTAGAAAATTATACAATATATTTGTATAAATATAGATTTCTCATGTGGATGTTGGGGCCTTAGGGTTCGCACATGTTTACTTTGTTGTGAGGAGAGAAGTCATGCAACACCACGCGCGCCGCTGCCGTCCGATCGGGCCGGGTTTCGGGTTCGAATCTGAAAATATTTTTGGATCATATGTGAACAGTAACGAGTCAGATTTCAGCCTGTTAAGGACCCAAAATCCAAATTTTTGAATTTGAATAAATAGCAGGAAATTTGTAACGTTTTCTAAACGTTACAAGAAATGAATAGACGCGACGTTTAAATATTGAATGGATAAAGCTGTTTGTAACAATTGTGAACCGTTGCAAACGGCTGTGGCGCTTAGCGAATAGACACCTCTCTACCACTATAAATAGCGACGCCCAGAAAACGTTAGAAAGTATTTCTAAATTTTCTTCTTCTTCACAGAGTAGTTTTGCGACACCAGAAAGCGTTACAAAATCCTGCATCATCATTACTCTACCACTATAAATAGTGACGCCCAGAAAACGTTAGAAAGTATTTCTAAATTTTCTTCTTCTTCACAGAGTAGTTTTGCGACACCAGAAAGCGTTACAAAATCCTGCATCATCATTACTCTATTTTGTGATGCCTCCAAGGTGTTGCAAACTCAGAAAACGTCGCAGAATTGCTCTCTTCTTCCTCTTCGTTCTATTCTATACAAATTGCATCATCAGAAACCGTCACAAAAGTGTTCTTGGTCGGATCAAAGGCGTACAAACTATGAATCTGATTACGCCGTTATAGGGTTTTATTGAATTCTGAAAGTTGATAGTTTGATAACTCGTTTGTACCTGGTTGGTTGAACTATTGTCTGAAAGAATCTATTCCATAGATCATTAAAGTCAGAAGTACAACATTATCTTCATCGCAATTGCCATCAAATTCGCCTCGAACCGCAAAATCCTCAACAAATTTCAGACAATGGTTTACAACCATGGAAGGTTTGAGCACTCTGCAAGTTATTAATTAACGTTTTGATGGCGACAATTTCACTCGTTGGCAAGAGACGATGAAATTTTTCCGGGTCATCGTCAAGTTGTTCTACATTTTGGAACATGACTTGGAAGAAATCCCGAAGGAAACTGATAATGATAATGCTGCTCTAAAGGCTAAACTTGTAAGCGTAAAGATGACGATTTTCTATGCAGAGGCCATATTCTGAATGCGCTATCTACCCCAGTCTACAATGCTTATAAGACCTTGGAAACAGCGAAGGCACTTTGGACTGCATTGGAGAATAAGTACCGCATATGTGACGCCCCACCTCTATACCCACGTTAGCAAAGAGTATTGTATAGATAATACCGTCTGCTAACACGGAGAATAAGGCTGGATAGGAGCGACCATGTGTAATCTTACCTTAACTATTCACTAAATACGTCGAAAAGTAGAATCACATTAAAATTCGACCTATTCAATAAATATTTAAAGCAAAACTACAATGGCTATAAGATCTATCAGAAGAAAATATAACAACTCAAATGTAATTCACATCACAGAACAGTCGATCATAATATACACATAAACAGATACACAACAGAGTATACAAAATAATACATGTCAAGTGGTACAGGAGACCACAATATACAGACGAGACGAAAAAAGTATAAATATCAGAGTTACAACAGATAAGGACCACAAAAGACGCTATAACAAAATGAAGCTAGCGAATAGTCCATGCGGAAGCAAAATAGGCTAAGTCCCAAAAGCACCTAACCTGAAACATCTCGGTCTGACCCGAGTATAAAATACACGGGTCAGTCTAGATAACAATTCAGTTAGATAAACTGAACAACAATAAACCTGCAAGGTTACAAAACATAATAGATATCTCTAAAAGAGATAACACAATCATCTAACGAAAGATGAATCATATAAAACAAGCCTCATATCATCGGCAACATATAGAAACAAAGGATAAGAATATCCCAAAGCAGGCCATAAAGGCAAACAACAAATACCGATAAATACGAGTTCCACAAGGTAAACGCTATATTTCATGTGGCTTCAAAGAACCAATACAGAAAAGCAATACCTAGGGAATACACATATAAATGAAACATCATGAGCGGTGGTGAAGAAACCACTCCGTTATCTCTTGAGCGGTGGTGAAGAAACCACTCCAATATCTCTTGAGCGGTGGTGAAGAAACCATTCCGAAAGCAATACTAAAGGTAACCGACGACCCCAAATATCTTTCGAGTCAGGGCAAAGAACCAACTCCAAAAGCGATATTAAATGCAACAAGTCAGAGGAGACAGTCCGAATACACTATCCCAAAGGCAGCATGTGTCACAAACTCACAGAGAGGAATCCGAAAAGTGGTAACGTGAGTCCCATAACCACCTGTTCGCACTAAACGGTTTACTATCCATTAGTTAATTTCACACTCGAAGCATTACAAAGTTCACCTCATCTCATCGGTAAACCAGACACAAGGGTCAAAACGATCAATCGAATAGGTCGGGAATTAATCGGAAAGATAAACGCATGGATTCATGGTCCATGTTTTACCTAACCATTTAATCTTCCTTCAACTTCGCTCGAAGTGCGAAATCGTGTGTGTGCATTATAAATGGAATTTGTGAATTGGAGACGGAAGCTTTTAATACGATTTAGAGGGATTATTTATAAAACCCGTGAATGAAGTCAAAAATAAGTTATCAAAATCAAAGATGCAATATCAAACACTAAAAAACCCAACTTGAATCGATAAAATCCGGAAAATCAATCAAATATGCAAAATAGGCAAAACAAGCGGAACAGAGCAGGTCGGTCGACCGGACTACAGGGCTCGGTCGGCCGGCCAGATGCAGGAAACAAAGTATGGCTCGGGGCAGCAGGTCGGTCGACAAAGCCTGTGCTCGGTCGGCCGAACCTGGTGATTTTGCACTTCCTGCTCTATTTCAATGAAATGCAAATTCTTTCTAAATCCAAAGCAATGACACATGCATACTTGTTAGGAATTCATACCCAACACCAATGAAATCAAGAGAAGTAGATGTGAGTTTAAAACTCACCTTTAACCCAAAAACAAGAAGATGAAGGAGCTAAAACACAAGGAGAAGACCAACTAATCACTACTTCAACCCAACAAGCTTCAATCTAAGAACAAACAAGTATTTTCCTAAGTTAGGTTTAGGAAAACTTTCTGAAATTGAAGGAGAAAGAGTTGGAGAAGAAGAAGAGAGACTTACCTATGGCTTCTCTATGATTTTGGAACAAGAAATCAAGTTGGAAGTTGAAACTAGGGCTTGCAAATTTCTATTTCTCTTTCTCTTCCACCATTTCAGTTTTAAGCTTAAGAAATGAAAATGAAAGAAGATGAAATGAAGAGAAGGGGTTGAGTTAGGGTATTAATTAAGCTAGTGGGCTGAACCCAAACCTAAAACCCAACAGAAAAAGGTCAAAATTTCATTTACTCCAAACATATCAAAGATTATACTCAAAAAGATCGCAAACGCCATTTTGGAACCAATGAAGGTAGGTTCGAGTCCCAATTCGGCCGTTTGCAAAAAGTAACATTTCAGACCAAAATCCGACTAACGACGCTATATTTAAATTAAACATTTAAATATAAAATCGTTAAATATGCGGGTTGTTACAGATCTCCCCTCCTTACAAAATTGCGTCCCCGCAATTCCTAGAGACGATATTCGTAACAATTACATACAATCAACATCAAAAGAAAAAGAAAATAAGTTAGAAACGAAAAGATAATCTCACCATCGACAAGCAAAGATAGAAAACCCGGATAAGATCGCTCGATATACTCTCTGGTTTCCCAAGTACAGTCATTGGGGTTAGCGGACCATTGAACTTTAACGAGCGGCACGTCCTTGTTCCGAAGGTGTCGCACCTCCGTGTCAAGCACGCGAATAGGTTGCTGTACAATAGATAAGTCCGGTGAGATCTCAAGCTCTTGCAAATCAGGAGAAGTAATAACAGAATCCGACTCCCGAAGACACTTCCGAAGTTGCGAGACGTGAAACACGTCATGAATGCCAGATAAATGAGCTGGAAGTGAAACTCTATAAGCCACAGGGCCAATACGTTCAGTAATAGAAAATGGTCCTATATAACGAGGAGCCAATTTTCCAGTCGTACTGAAGCGCATAACCCCCTTCAAAGGAGAAACACGCATAAAAACAAGATCACCAATCGAGAACTCGAGAGGCTTCCTACGGTTGTCCGCGTAGGATTTCTGGCGACTCTGTGCCTCTTTCATTCTCAACCGAATAAGATCAATCTTCTCAGAAGAATCAAGAACAAAATCTGGACCAAGAATAAGCTTCTCATCCGATTCTAACCAACAAGAAGGTGATCGACATGGTCTTCCGTATAAGGTTTCGAAGGGAGCCATACCGATACTAGATTGAAAACTATTGTTGTAGGAGAACTCTACAAGGGGTAGGTGATCCTCCCAACCACCACTGAAATCAAAAATACAAATACGGAGAAGATCCTCCAAGATACGATTCACCCGTTCAGTCTGTCCGTCAGACTGCGGATGATAAGCTGTAGAAAAATTAAGCCTTGTTTCCAAAGCTTGCTGAAGACTCTTCCAAAAATGACTCGTGAATAAAGGATCACGATCACTCACAATAGAACTAGGAACACCGTGAAGTCTCACGATTTCCTTGACATATAACTTAGCCAAAAGCGAAGCAGTCCTATTAGACTTAATAGGGACAAAATGAGCAGACTTAGTAAGGCGATCAACAATAACCCAAATACTAGAATGACCCGATCTCGAACGAGGTAGGCCGTCTATGAAATCCATAGAAATCTGATCCCATTTTCACAATGGAATCTCAAGAGGCCGAAGAAGACCCGAAGGACGCTGATGCTCGGCTTTAAAACGCTGGCAAGTTATGCAATTGCTCACATAACTCGCCACATCGCGCTTCATGCCTTCCCAATAATAAAGACGACGCATATCGGTATACATCTTGCTACTACTGGGATGAATAGTATACTTAGAACGGTGACAATCATCAAGAATGTCATGCCTAAGTGCAAAGTCAGAAGGCACAAAGAGACGGTTCTTCTTACGAAGACACCCATGAGAATCAATGCTAAAATCTTGCAACGCCTCATCACAAGATCCAGATTCACAAAGCTGAATAAAATGCAACAAATCAGGATCACGCCGTTGGGCATCGGCAATACGATCCAATAAAATAGGTCGAGCTCCCAAACTAAATAATAGAATAGGAGAATCAAAAGATAAACCTCGATCACGAATTTCACAAAAAGATAGAGTTTCAAGAATATTCCATTCAGCAAGCATCATAGAAATAACAGCTGAATGTCTGCGACTAAGCGCATCAGCAACACGATTACCCTTACCAGGGGTATACTGGATATCAAAGTCATAAGAAGCAAGAAACTCGAGTCAACGCTGTTGTCTCATATTGAGTTCCTTCTGAGTGAACAAATACTTTAAGGATTTATGATCGGTATAGAGAATGAAGCGCTCGCCCAACAAATAATGTCGCCAAATCTTCAAGGCAAAGACAATGGCGGCTAACTTAAGATCATGAGTGGCATAGCGAATTTCATTCGGACGTAGTTGCCTAGAAGCATAAGCAACTACCCGATCCTTCTGCATAAGAACAGCACCGAGACCACTACCACAAGCATCGGTGTAGACAACAAGATCATGATTCCCTTCGGGAACCACAAGAATAGGAGCATTAGTGAGAAGTTCCTTTAATGTCTGAAAGGAAGCTTCACACTTGTCGGACCAATCAAAACGAATGCCTTTCCGAGTAAGGCAAGTAAGAGGAAGCACAACACGGGAAAAATCCTTAATGAACCGACGGTAATACCCCGCCAATCCAAGAAAACTACGAATCTCATGAACATTCTCAGGCCTCTTCCAATTCTGAATGGCTTCGATCTTTGAGGGATCGACAGAAATGCCATCAGAGGATACAACATGGCCTAAGAACTTAACCTTATTCTCCCAAAAGTGGCATTTGGAGAATTTGGCTCTAAGCTGATGAAGACGGAGGGTACTCAAGACAATTCTCAAATGATCAGCATGCTCGGCTTCAGACTTAGAATAAATAAGGATATCATCAATGAAGACAAGCACGAACTTATCGAGATATTACCGGAATACCCGACTCATGAGATCAACAAAGAAAGCAGGAGCGTTCGTCAAACCGAACGGCATAACGAGCCACTCAAAAGAGCCATACCGAGTGCGGAAAGCTGTAAGAGGTATGCCATCCTCCGCGACTCGTAACTGATGAAAACCCGTGGCAAGGTCGAGCTGAGAAAAGACCTTAGCACCACTCAATAGATCGAACATGTCATCGATCCTAGGCAATTGATACATATTTCTGATGGTTAACTCGTTAAGCTTGCGATGATCAATGCAAAGCCTAAGAGTTCCATCAGACTTCTTCACGAAAACGACCGCGGATCCCCACGGAGAAAAACTGGACTGAATCAACTGCTTGGACTCGAGCTCTAAAAGTTGCTTCTTGAGTTCCTCGTTTTCCTTTGTAGACATCCTCATGGGAGGACGACTAACTGGCTGCGCGCCTGGAATGAGATCAATGCGGAACTCAATTGTCCGTTTGGGTGGCAAACCCGATATAGGCTCAAAAACATCAGAAAAGTCACAAGCAACAGGAATATGAGATATATCATCATCATCTCGCGAGTCAAGAGAATATAAAGCCATCTCGGAATTATCCACATCCCGAAGAACAAGAGATAACTGAGAAGGCGAATCAGGATGACGAAGATATAAAATCATCTCCGAACAAATAATCCTGGCATCATATCTCACTAGCCAGTCCATTTCCAAAATCATATCAAATCCCAAACAAGAAATAACGTGCAGATTCGCACGGAAAGAAAAGCCACATAAAACAATCTCAACATCATTACATAGCAAACTAAGGGTCGCGGATCCCCCAATAGGATTCGCAATCCTTAAAGAAGTAACCATACAAGAAACATCCAAAGATAAATCATCAACGAGCTTTTTCGATACGAAAGAATGTGAAGCACCTGTATCGAAAAGAACTCGTATACTATGGTCATAAAATAAAATAGAACCTTCTAAAATAGATGGAGATATACCTTTAGATTGAGAAGGACCTCCAGAAGCATTCGCTACATTTAACTTGCCAGAAGAAGAATTATTCGGAGCAATGGGACAAGTGGAACTACGATGATCTTCCCTCTTGCAATAACGGCAGAAGAGAGGCTTAGGACAAGCTCGAATAATATGATCCGGAGAACCACAATTGAAACATTTTCGAACGAAAGGCGTTCCGGAAGACTGTGGCTGAGAGCTAGGACCACCAGTCTTCTTCTTCTTAGAAGGAAAAGGCTTCTTCTGAATTGGAAACGGCCTCTTGTTGGGGTTCTTAGAAACCTCAACATCTACATCACTATCACACTCCTTCTCGACGGTATCGAGATGAAGTGCCGAATCAACCAACTTCTCAAAAGAAAGTTTAAGCTGGAGCAACAACGACTTCCTAAGATATTTCTTAAGGCCAGAAACAAACTTCAAATTCTTCTTGTAAGAAGTGCCGATGAATTCAAGATCATACTGAGATAAAGCCTCGAACGATGTGACATACTCAGAAACAGAAGATTTTCCTTGCTTCAACTCAAGAAAGCGACGGGTCAATAAAACTTTTTCAGATTCAGGAACGAACTTGAGTTCGAATCGTCCCCGAAACTGAGTCCAAGAAAGAGTAGACTCATCGATTTCGGCTACAAGAAGCTCATACCAATCAAGGGCACGCTCTTGTAATAAGCTAGAAGTCACAAGAACTCTATCATGGTCAGAAAGATCCATGCGAGAGAAGATACGCTCGCACGTGCGAAGCCAAGCTTGGACCTCAAGAACAGACTCAGAGCCCTTAAACGGTTTTCCTCCAAGATGAGCAAAATCACTACACTGACGTGCAAAGGCAGACTTGCGAGGTGGAGACACTCGAGGAGGAACTGGAGGCTGAGTGCTCCTAAACAATTCCAAAAACTGATCAGCAGACATATATACGCCATCCGGATGTGAGCCACTGGATTACCCAACACCCGAACGTCGTCCCCTGCCTCTTCCAGCCATACGATGAAGGTCAAGATAAGGAAAAGATTATTCACAAGGTAGATATTTCAATATGGGATACTACGGAATTAAATGCATTCCTAGACGTATTCCCAAACTCTATCTAACCTTGATGGAATAAAAAGACACGATGATTCAAAGATTTGTATCACTTATACACTTTGATGTACCATAATATGTGCATCTATTATGTGTTTATCATATTTTGTTCTGAACTCAGCTCTGATACCACGCTGTGACGCCCCACCTCTATACCCCGCTGTGACGCCTCACCTCTATACCCACGTTAGCAAAGAGTATTGTATAGATAATACCGTCTGCTAACACGGAGAATAAGGCTGGATATGAGCGACCATGTGTAATCTTACCTTAACTATTCACTAAATACGTCGAAAAGTAAAATCACATTAAAATTCGACCTATTCAATAAATATTTAAAGCAAAACTACAATGGCTATAGGATCTATCAGAAGAAAATATAACAACTCAAATGTAATTCACATCACAGAACAGTCGATCATAATATACACATAAACCAATACACAATAGAGTATACAAAATAATACATGTCAAGTGGTACAGGAGACCACAATATACAGACGAGACGAAAAAAGTATAAATATCAGAGTTACAACAGATAAGGACCACAAAAGACGCTATAACAAAATGAAGCTAGCGAATAGTCCATACGGAAGCAAAATAGGCTAAGTCCCAAAAACACCTAACCTGAAACATCTCGGTCTGACCCGATTATAAAATACACGGGTCAGTCTAGATAACAAATCAGTTAGATAAACTGAACAACAATAAACCTGCAAGGTTACAAAGCATAATAGATATCTCTAAAAGAGATAACACAATCATCTAACGAAAGATGAATCATATAAAACAAGCCTCATATCATCGGCAACATATAGAAACAAAGGATAAGAATATCCCAAAGCAGGCCATAAAGGCAAACAACAAATACCGATAAATACGAGTTCCACAAGGTAAACGCTATATTTCGTGTGGCTCCAAAGAACCAATACAGAAAAGCAATACCTAGGGAATACACATATAAATGAAACATCATGAGCGGTGGTGAAGAAACCACTCCGTTATCTCTTGAGCGGTGGTGAAGAAACCACTCCAATATCTCTTGAGCGGTGGTGAAGAAACCACTCCGAAAGCAATACTAAAGGTAACCGACGACCCCAAATATCTTTCGAGTCAGGGCAAAGGACCAACTCCAAAAGCGATATTAAAGGCAACAAGCCAGAGGAGACAGTCCGAAGACACTATCCCAAATGCAGCATGTGTCACAAACTCCCAGAGAGAAATCCGAAAAGTGGTAACGTGAGTCCCATAACCACCCGTTCGCACTAAATGGTTTACCATCCATTAGTTAATTTCACACTCGAAGCATTACAAAGTTCACCTCATCTCATCGGTAAACCAGACACAAGGGTCAAAACGATCAATCGAATAGGTCGGGGATTAATCGGAAAGATAAACGCATGGATTCATGGTCCGTGTTTTACCTAACCATTTAATCTTCCTTCCACTTCGCTCGAAGTGCGAAATCGTGTGTGTGCATTATAAATGGAATTTGTGAATTGGAGACGGAAGCTTTTAATACGATTTAGAGGGATTATTTATAAAACCCGTGAATGAAGTGAAAAATAAGTTATCAAAATCAAAGATGCAATATCAAATACTAAAAAACCCAACTTGAATCGATAAAATCCGGAAAATCAATCAAATATGCAAAATAGGCAAAACAGGCAGAACAGAGCAGGTCGGTCGACCGGACTACATGGCTCGGTCGGCCGGCCAGATGCAGGAAACAAAGTATGGCTCGGGGCAGCAGGTCGGTCGACCGAAGCCTGCGCTCGGTCGGCCGAACCTGGTGATTTTGCACTTCCTGCCCTATTTCAATGAAATGCAAATTCTTTCTAAATCCAAAGCAATGACACATGCATACTTGTTAGGAATTCATACCCAACACCCATAAAATCAAGAGAAGTAGATGTGAGTTCAAAACTCACCTTTAACCCAAAAACAAGAAGATGAAGGAGTTAAAACACAAGGAGAAGACCAACTAATCACTACTTCAACCCAACAAGCTTCAATGTAAGAACAAACAAGTATTTTCCTAAGTTAGGTTTAGGAAAACTTTCTGAAATTGAAGGAGAAAGAGTTGGAGAAGAAGAAGAGAGACTTACCTATGGCTTCTCTATGATTTTGGAGCAAGAAATCAAGTTGGAAGTTGAAACTAGGGCTTGCAAATTTCTATTTCTCTTTCTCTTTCACCATTTCAGTTTTAAGCTTAAGAAATGAAAATGAAAGAAGATGAAATGAAGAGAAGGGGTTGAGTTAGGGTATTAATTAAGCTAGTGGGCTGAACCCAAACCTAAAACCCAACAGAAAAAGGTCAAAATTTCACTTACTCCAAACATATCAAAAATTATACTCAAAAAGATCGCAAACGCCATTTTGGAACCAATGGAGGTAGTTTCGAGTCCCAATTCGGCCGTTTGTAAAAAGTAACATTTCGGACCAAAATCCGACTAACGACGCTATATTTAAATTAAACATTTAAATATAAAATCGTTAAATATGCGGGTTGTTACAGCATATCTGAGTCAAGTAATAAAAAGTTTCTTATTTCTAATTTTATGGATTTCAAAATGGTCACCAATAAATCCATAATTGGACAAGTAAGCGAAATATTACTGTTGGTGAATCAACTTAAAGATGCTGGAATTGATCTCCCTGAATCTTTTGTTGTTGGAGTTATAATTTCTAGACTTCCGCATAGTTGGAATGATTATAAGAAAAAGATGAAGCATGCGGAAACAGATTATAATTTAGACGGTTTACAGCGTCATCTTCGTATTGAAGAAGACTCTCGCAAACGCGATCTAGATGATAATCCGCAAACTGAGTCCCATTCTAAGACAAATAATGTTGAAATTACTGATAAGTTAAAGACAAAGAATGAGACACAGTTTAAAAAGAAAAAATCATTCCAAAACCAGCAACAACAAAAAAAGATGCTTGTTATTTTTGTAACATGCCCGGCCACTATGCCCGAGACCGCCGTCTGCGGAAGAAACAACAAAAATTGAATGTGTCGAAGACTCGTTTGTGGATGTAGTGCAAGAGGCAAACTCCATTAGCGGCAATGATAATGATTGGTGGTTCGATACTGGAGCAACCATTCACATTTGCAATGACCGTAATCTATTCAAAAGTTATGAAGAAAATAAAGGAGAAGCCGATAAAGTTACTGGAGCAAATAAGGTTCCAAGCAAAGTTCTGGGAAAATGCACTATAGAACTTTCTTTCACCTCTGGAAAAGCTCTTACATTAGTCAATGTATTTTATGTACATGATATGTGTAAGAATTTGGTCTCTGGATACCTTCTTAACAAAAGGATTCAAGATGGTGTATGAGTTTGATAAGCAAGTGTTGTCTAAGAATGGTAGATTCATTGGACAAGGATACTCTTATAACGACATGATTAAGTTGAATCTAATAAAGAAATCTTCTGTTTATATTGTTGATTCTATTAATTTATGACATGGTAGATTAGGACATGTTAATTATAATTCAATTAGAAATATGCATAAAGTAGGATTAATTTCTGATTGTGATTTCAATACCATCTCTAAATGTGAAATATGCGTTCAAGCAAAAAAACACCGAAAATCCTTTAAATCCGTAGAAAGGAAAACTGGTTTGCTTAATTTGGTATATAGTGATGTGGGTGACTTAAAAAATCATATCACTTATGGTGGTAACCAATACTATATAACATTCATTGATGATTATACTAGATATGCATATGTATATCTAATGAAAACTAAAGATGAGGCTTTTGATAAATTCAAAATTTACAAAGCAGAGGTCGAAACACAATTAGGAGTTAAAATTAAAATTTTACATTCAGATCGTGGTGATGAATATTTTTCAAATGAATTCACCTTGTTTTGTAAACAACAAGGTATAGTTCACCAATGTACCGTCCCATATACAACACAACAAAATGGTGTTGCTGAAAGGAAGAATAGAACTTTAGTAGAAATGGTTAATGCCATGCTCATAAGTTCTAATTTACCTTATAACCTTATGGGGTGATGCTATGTTATCTGCATGTTATATTTTAAATAGAGTTCCACTTAAAAAGAATAATATTTCTCCTTATGAATTATGGTTTAAAATGAAACCTAACCTAACTAGAATTAAAGTTTGGGGTTGCTTAGCATATGTTAGAAAACCAGACCCTAAACGATCAAAGTTAGGAAATTGAGCATTTAAATGTGTTTTCATAGGATATTCACTTAATAGTATAACTTATAGATTTTTTATTCTTGACACCTTAGAAGTTATAGAATCTGTAGATGTAGAATATTTTGAAAATCAAACTATTGAGATCCCATTGAGATCATCTAGTCCAGAACCTAGTATGGCTAATGATATCAATGACGATGATTATACTCCTGCTCAAAACAGTAAGGAAGTATCAGTACCAGATAATAGTACTGAACAACGGAGAAGTAAAAGAGCGAGAATAGAGAAGGACTATGGTCCTGACTTCATTACATATCTTGTAGAAGGCAGTAAGAACGAAGTCCTTAATATGACTAAATATGAAATGAACGTCGATGACGATCCTAAAACTTATTCTGAGGCTATGAGTTACAGAGATTCCAATTTCTGGAAAGAAGCTATCAATGATGAAATGAATTCCATACTGTTAAACCAAACTTGGCTTTTAACTGATTTACCTCCTGATGCTAAACCTATAGGATGTAAATGGATATTCAAGAAAAAGTTGAATACAAATGAATCCATTGACAAGTTTAAAGCCAGATTAGTTGCTAAGGAGTATAAGCAAAGACATGGAGTAGATTACTTTGATACGTATGCTCCAGTTGCTCGCATATCTTCTATACGCTGTTTAATTGCACTTGCATCAATTCATAAATTAGTCATACATCAACTGGATGTAAAGACTGCTTTTCTAAATGGAGATTTAGAAGAAGAGATATATATGGAACAAATCTGAAGGTTTCAAAACCGCAGGCCAAGAAAAGAAAGTTTGCAAATTAGTGAAATCACTTTATGGCCTGAAGCAAGCTCCCATGCAATGACATGAGAAATTTAATAAAGTTGCACTGTCATATGGATTCATTGTTAATGACGCTGATAAATGTATTTATAGCAAATCGGATAACAACGGTAGTGTTATAATATGTTTGTACGTTGATGACATGCTAATATTTGATTCCAATATATCTTGTGTGAATGAAACTAAAAAGTTTCTGTCTTCTAAATTCGATATGAAAGATATAAGAGAGGCTGATGTAATTTTAGGAATTAAAATTGTTAGGAAAGATGGGGAGTAATTACTAACTCAATCTCATTATATAGAGAAATTCCTACAAAAGTATAGTCATTACGATGACAAACCAGTACTAACTCCTTAAGATCCTAGTATTAAATCAGAAAAGAACACTGGACGTACTATCTCTCAACTAGAGTATTCCAATGTTATTGGGAGTCTTATGTATTCTATGCATTGCACTAGACCAGACATCGCACATGCTATAAGTGTATTATGTCGATTTACGAGTAATCCAGGTTTCGAACATTCGAAAGCTATTTCCAGAGTTTAGCTTATTTGAAAGGAACCATTGAATATGGTTTATCTTATAAAAAATATCCAGCTGTAATAGAAGGATATAGTGATGTAGCCTGGAACAATGTAGAATCCAAATCTACTACTGGATGGATCTTTACATTAGGAGGCGATGCTGTATCTTGGGCTTCCAAGAAGCAGACCTGTATTTCTGACTCAACAATGTTGTCAGAATTGATTGCATTAGCAGATGCATGTAAAGAAACGGAATGGTTTAGGAATTTATTAATGGAAATCCCTTTGTGGAAGGAGCCATCTCCAGCAGTCTTGACTAACTGTGACAATCAAGCAACGATATACAATGCGTCTAATAAGACATATAATAGAAAGTCTAGACACGTGAGTCTAAGTCATCAAATGGTGAGACAGTTACTCAAAAGAGGAGTTATAACCGTTGACTACATAGAAACGAAGAAAAACTTGGCTGACCCACTTATAAAGAGTCTTCCAAAGGCAATGGTTTTTATAAAGTCACAAGAAATGAGACTAAGGTCTATGAATGAAGGTTGATCATACTTAACAGAAACCCAACTTATGTCTTGAAAATGATAGACAAAGTTCAACGGGTACCAACAAGTTAAGAGAATGATTATGAAACATTAAATCGATAATCCCATAATATTTAGTGTTGGATTCTGCAAGAACAAAGGATGGATTTATATCCTTAATAAGTCTAGGAACCTTAAAAGGTGTATCACAGAAACACCTTAAGGGACTTACCTATATGAGTATGGAAATCATGTTGTTTCCTAGAAAAGTAAGACCACTTTCTAAGTAGACTCATGAACCAGGATTTAAGCACATGACCATTAACGTGCTGAGCAATACAGAACACTTTACCTAAGAAAATCAACGTGTGTGATCGTTTCGGTTTTATCATTAGGGATACTTGGTTTAAGATTCATTCACCATAGAATCTCGATAAGGCTTTGAATGGTTTACACTAAGTAAAGATTCAAATCCAAAAGATACCTTTTATTTATGTGTTGGTTTTTCCAATGATGCAAAACTTGATCTTAAAACTACATAGGCTTGATCCCACTTGGGTATGTTGGAAGTCACTGTAGTGATTCAGCCGTCCTATTTATTTATTTTCTTATTTTGAAAATTGAGTGAGATTAATGTAAAATTTTCAAAATATTGTTTTGGGGCTTTGGGCTTTGATTTGGAAGAGAAGAAGTAAAGAGGGAAGAAGAAATCAATTAGTCTCACATGCTAGAAAATTATACAATATATTTGTATAAATATAGCTTTCTCATGTAGATGTTGGGGCCTTGAGGCTCGCACATGTTTGCTTTGTTGTGAGGAGAGAAGTCATGCAATACCACACGCGCACCGCCGTTCGTCCGACCGGACCGGGTCGGGTTTCGTGTTCGAATCCGAAAATATTTTTGGATCATATGTGAGCAGTAACGAGCCAGATTTCTGCCCGTTAAGGACCCAAAATCAAAATTCCTGAATTTGAATAAATTGTGGGAAATTTATAACGTTTTCTAAACCTTATAAAAAATGAATAGACGCGACGTTTAAATATTGAATGGATAAAGCCGTTTGTAACAGTTGTGAACCGTTGCAAACGGTTGTGACGCTTAGCGAAGAGGCTCCTCTCTATCACTATAAATAGTGACGCCTAGAAATCGTTAGAAAGTATTTCTAAATCTTCTTGTTCTTCACAGAGCAGTTTTGCGACACTAGAAAGTATTACAAAACCCTACATCACCATTACTCTGTTTTGTGATGCCTTCAAGGTGTTGCAAACTCAGAATACGTTGCTCTCTTCTTCCTCTTCGTTCTATTCTATACAAATTGCATCATCAGAAACCGTTAAAAAAGTGTTCTTGGTCGGATTAAAAGCGTAAAAACTTTGAATCCGATTATGTTGTTATAGGGCTTTATTGAATTCTGAAAGTCGATGGTTTGATAACCCGTTTGTACCTGGTGGGTTGAACTATTGTCTGAAAGAATCTATTCCATAAATCCTTAAGGTCAGAAGTACAACATTATCTTCATCGCAATTGCTATCAAATTCGTCTCGAACCGCAAAATCCCCAACAATTAACACCTCCATTCCCATTTCTAGTCATAACTTCATTCCTTCAATTCTTGATTGTTTGAGCTCTCTAGAAAAAAATTCCGATTTTTGATTTCACTTAATTGGATTTGACAGCAAAATTCGCAATTACTCCCGGTATCTTAATATTCATAATAGCTACCTGCAATCATTCGAAGTGATTGCAGATAATTGTTAACTGAAAGCAACCACATGCAACTACTTCAATAAAAAAATTTAGAATTGAAGGAATAAATATTGCTTATATGGTTATCTGCAAAATATAATTTTGCAGATAACTAAAATTATTTTGCGATGAAATGTAGATCATTTGATCGCTAAATCAAAGTGGTTGGTTTAATTAATTAACAAAGCAATTATTAAGCTACTGAGAGTATCCACATCCGACTTCAACTTACCAATTTTTATTTGTGATTTAGCAATTGGATGATTGCCTTATATCGTGTAAGATTTGTATATTCTGAAGTGATTGGTTTAATTATATGATCTGTTTCAAATATTTCTCTTATTTTTAGTTTTGCTTTAATTAAAGTAGTTTCAGAAATCTGGGTTTATATAATTTAAACTTATTTGTTTTATATTTTTGAATGTGATTTTTCATTGTCCTTTTGAAATTGACCAAATTTGATTTTTTTATCCGCTCTTATTTAAATTTATTGTTTTTTCTTTCAAAATGAAAAAAGAAAAAGATTTCCTCTTTTGATTTTTCATCATAATATTTAATATTACTTTATTTTAAACTTTGTTAATTCAAAGTTAAGCATTTTTTCTTAATAAACAAGGCAGGTAGAAGGAAATAAAGCTATGATTGGACACGTGTTTTTTAAGTATTTTGAGAAGTATACAAGTGCACGGTGATAATGTTTGTGAGGAGGCTTCTCATAATCTGTAATAATAGTTGCAATAACTTTGGTGTCTCACTTTTTTGTGTCAGCATGAACAACCAAAAATGGTATAGATATTATCAAAATTTAATATGATTTAAAAATAAAGTCAATGGTATAGATATTATCAAAATTTAATATGATTTAAAAATAAAGTCTACCAGTTAAACTTCCTTTGCAAATTCATCTTTAATAATAGTTGTAATACATTTGGTGTCACACTTTTTTGTGTAAGCGTGAACTACAAAAAATGCCCCTCTATAGATATTGTCAAAACTTAATATCACTTAAAAGTAAAGTCTATCAATTAAGCTTACTTTACAAATTCAAAACGTCACTCTACAAATATTATCAAATCTTATTATCTAAAAATAGGATCTAACAATTAAACATTTTATAACAATTTAAAACGTCCCTTTATAAATATTACCAACACTTAAAAATAACATTTCGCAAATAAATTTTATTTACAAATTTGTTTTTTTACCGATTAATAATACAAATAAAAATTTAAACCAACAAAAGTTAGATGTTACAACTTAGAAATAAAAATTCAAACTAACGACGCATAATTTCAATGCAATAATATGGTTACACATTTGTGCAAATCATTTTTTCTTGAATGTGTTAAATATATACAATTTATGGAAAAACAATTCACGCACGAAGAGCGTATCATCATCACGCGCAAAGCGCGTGCCATAACGATAGTTATAAGAAGTGGAATAGGTGGAGCATTATAATTGGTTGCTTAAAATTACATCTTAAATTTAGTAGCCAATAAAAGATGGACAAACATGAGGTAGCTCTTAAATATTTGAGAACTATTCTCACTCGCATTTTTCTGTAAGTGTACATGTAATTGTAAAAAATAAACACTTTGCTTTTATGATCCACTTATTGAGTGGAAAATGCAAACACCACACAACCACCAATTTTATGTTTATTTTACAGTTCAATATTACAATATTTGTAAATGAAAGAAGACAAAAATGATTTTTTTTTTCCTTTCTAAAATGGCCAATGTTTTAGTTAGAAAGGCAATAATAAAGACATGTGAACTAACAGCTTGAAAAATGCATGTATAAATGAACACAAGATAGACAAAAGATATCTAATTTTAAAAAAAGCTATTTATCCATCAAATTAAAAAAAGGTCTGATTTTAAATCTATGTTTTCAATTTTAAAAATCAATACTTCTAAAAGTTTCTTTTGATAACTAAAAGGTAACCGATAAGACAATAATTACAAAACAAATCAAACTTTAAATAACGATCTAAAATATAATAAAAATTTACCTAGTGAGTTTTAGTTTCGGTACCTAGTACAAACCTGGTTGAATTCGGTTTGCACTCATCTTCTCTTGATGTACACGTTAACGTTTGCAAATTATCAATATTACATGCATATTAATTCATATTTACACTGCATCCCTTAAATTATAACTGATATACGATTACAACAACTAAGCCATTATTCTCAAACAAGTTGAGGTCGAATAGAGATGAAACCCAAAAGTAAATGACAAAATCAATTTAAAAGTAACAACAACAACAATAATAATAAGCCATGATGATAATGATAAGATAAAGTAAAATAATTAAGCAATTAATAATAATAATAAGTGAAATCAAAATAAAGATAAAATAAAATAAAAAACAAAAATATATAAAGATAAAAAACTATAATAATAATAATAATAATAATACTAGTACTATAATACTCATAACAAAAGTAATATGGACCGAATACCAAAAACTACGTCTTAGACTTCTATTCAGTATCGTATAATCTAAAACTTATAACACTACCCATAAACCAATCCTAAGAGCTCATGGTTCTGGTATATGGATCACTAACTTCCACGCGTTGCTATCAGACACCAGCTTTTCGGATATATTTCAATTGTTCAAGTCTTTTTTTATTATTA
This sequence comes from Allium cepa, assembly GCA_030765085.1. Lineage (NCBI taxonomy): Eukaryota > Viridiplantae > Streptophyta > Magnoliopsida > Asparagales > Amaryllidaceae > Allium > Allium cepa. Next base: position 872,920,041 of record CM060945.1, on the reverse strand, counting down.
TCCATGTCAACCTTAGTCGACATCTACGTATTTGAGCATTCGGTGCATTTTATAATTCCAACGCACACAGGTGCATCGGGAGGCCTCTGTTGGAGATGTACAAACCATCTTAAACGCTGTTGGACTAGCTTCTCTTCCATTAGTGTTACTCCAAGTTTGTCACGTATATCATTATTTCTAATTCGGTCTCGTCTTGTATCACCACATCTACATCGCATCATACGCATCTCTGATACAGTATTCTTCAGGACGTGTTATCTTTTAGTAGGCCAACATTCTGCACCATACAACATCGCATGCCTAATTGTCGTTCTGTAGATCTTTCCTATAAGCTTTTGTGGGACTTTCATGTTATAGAGAATGCAAATGCTGGTCGCCATTTCACTCATCCCGCTCCAATTTCAAAACTAACATCTTCATTAATCTCACCATCATACTGCAACATTGATCCTAGATATCGAAAGGATTCCTTTTAGGCACTACTTGTCCGACCAGAGTGACATCTCCATCTCTGATCTGACACCGCTGAACTCGCACTTCATACACTTTGTTTTAGTTCTGCTAAGCCTAAAACTCTTGGATTCTGAAGTCTGCATCCACAGCTCCAGTTGTCTATCAACCCCTATCATACTTTCGTCGATTAGCACAACATCATCAGCAAATAGCATACACCAAGAAATCTCACATTTTATACCCTTCGTAACCTCATCCATCACTAGGGCAAAAATATAGGGGCTCAAAGCTGAATCTTGATGTAATTCTATGTTAATGGAAAGTCACTGATTTCACCATCATATGCTCTGACAGTACTCATAACATACCGTGCATATCCTTAATAATGACAATGTACTTTGTTGGGACTCTCTTCTTTTCTAGAGCCCACCACATAATCGTTCTCGGTATTTTGTCATAAGCTTGCTTCAAATTGATAAATACTATGTGCAGATCCTTCTTTTGCTCCCTAAATCTTTCCATAGGTTGTCCTATCAAGAAAATCACCTCTGTGGTCGACCTACTAGGCACGAAACCAAATTGTTTTTTTGAAACGTTTATCATCCTTCTTAATCGATGTTCAGTGACTTTCTCGCAAAGCTTCATTGTATGACTCATAAGCTTAATTCTTCTATAGTTTGTGCGAGTTTGAATATCTTTTTTATTCTTGAAGATTGGAAACAATATGCTTCTTCACTCATCTGGCATCTTGTTTGATTTTAAAATATTATTGAATAACTTAGCTAATCAGATTATTCCTGCATCTCCAAGACATCTCCACACCTCAATGTGATGTCATCAGGCCCCAATGTCTTGCCTGCTTTCATCTGTTTTAGCGTCTCTTTTACCTTGGATGCTTGAATTGTCCGAACAAAATGTCTACTGGTGTCATTAAAAGAGTCATCTATCTTGATCATAGTGCTATTGCCTTCTTTATTAAATAGCCCATCGAAGTATTCTCTCTATTTATTTTTTATCTCATCATCCTTCATCAAAAGTCTATTATTTTCATCCTTGATGCATTTAACTTGGTTGAAGTCTCTCGTCTCTCACGAAGCTTAGCTATCCTATATACGTTTTTTCACCCTTTTTCATACTTAGCTTTTGGTATAGACCTTCATATGCCCGATTCCTTGCTTCACTCATCACTTTCTTCGTGTTCTTCTTTGCCGCTTTGTGCTTTTGCATTCCTTCTTCTATTTGATAACTTTTTGCGTATCACTGTTCCACCACCACGAATCTTTAGGTTCGCGTCTATTTCCTTTTGTTATTCCAAACACCTCAGTAGCCACTTTTCAAATGCGCGTTGCCATCTCATCCCACATGTCATTTGCTTCTTTCTTTCATATTCATGCTCTTTCTTTCATCACTCTATGCTTAAACACCCATGAAGCGTCTTATTTGAGCTTCCACCATTTCGTTCGACTAATCTTAGCTTCTTTATCTTATCAAACACGTATCCAAAGACGAAACTCGGATATCAAAAGCTATTGTTGTGAGATGACACGTTCTCCATGTATGACTTTGCAATCTACACAAGCTCGTTTGTCATCTCTTCTAGTAAGGGCAAAGTCAATCTGGTTAGAGTGTTGGCCACTACTGAAAATAACTAAATAAGATTGTCTTTTTCTAAAAAAATTATGAGGTTATAAGCAATAACGAAATTTAATATTTCTTCTCCTTCTTGATTTCTATCACCATATCCAAAACCACCACGCACTCTCTCAAACCCCTTACTAGTCGTACCAACATTACCGTTGAAATCTCCTCCTATGAAAAGTTTATCGCTACTAGACACTTCTCTGACCATGACATCTAGCTCTTTCCAGAAGTTCTTTTTAGTGGCTTCACTTAGGTCTACTTGTGGGGTATAGGCACTAACAACATTCAGAATCATATCACCAACTACCAGCTTGACTAGGATGATCCTGTCCCCTTGTCTTCTAACGCTGACCACTCCATTTTTAATATTCTTGTCAATTAAGATGTCTACTCTGTTCTTATTACGTTCTTTTCTCGTGTATCATAACTTGAATGCATAAGATATTTACACGTCTCATTCTGTCCTGTTCATTTGGTCTCCTGAACGCATAAGATATTTACACTTTTCATAGTCATAGTATTAACTATCTCTCTTAACTTTCCCGTTAAGAAACCAACGTTCCAACTGCCTAAGCGATTTCTACTTTCATCGACTAGCTTTCTTGCCCCTCGCACTCGCCGAGTAAAGTGCGAAGATCCTTATTCATTTATCACTACATCGGGGCGTCAATGTAGTGTGCCACTAAGGGAGTGACCATCCAGCCCTTGCATATTTATCACCATACTCGAGCCTCGATATGGCGTGCCACTAAAGGAGTGGCGACTCATCCCTTGCTTATTTATCACCATATCCGACCTTAATATGACACATCGCTAAGAGTATTACGCCCCACGAAATATAATATGATTTCATTTCCATACGAGAGGCTATGTTTTATGTTGGTTTGCCAAGCCTATCATAACCTTCCTTCTTTATCATGACTTGGGACATGCTGCATAGAAAACTACACAGCACTTTATCCTGGTTATGACATACGATTATTCTACTTTCTTCGATTGACACTTTTTATTACATGCAAAACAACTCCAAACAATCTTATTCTTAATTTGTATCCCTTCGAGGTATGTTGAAAACTTTTTCTATCTTCTCATGGTTTAGCTATCACTATAGGCTCTGATACCATGCTAAACATTGATGTTTTGTAACTATTGTTTTAAATCTCATCAATCTCATCCGAGATTTGGCTCAATATCTTATTTTTGCACTCAAGTGAGATGAAATCTACGACGAGACTACAATCTCTTTTGAAGTTTACGCACACACGTGTATGTATGCGTGTGTGTTAAGTAACTATTTTGTAACATTTTCATATATGTCCAAAAATATTTTAATCCTACATTTCACTTTATGCTCTGACGAGTCTTAACAAAAAGACTTCAGTTTTTTCTCAGTATTCATATTAGAAAAAAGGCATCAAATCGTTACCAAATAAGTTACCTCATCACCCTAAAAAAAATCAATATACCCTCTCTAACCCGACAACTCTCTTCTTGCAAATTATGAATGATATCATTTATAATTTTAATTTTGAGATAAAAGTTATTAAAAATATCCCTTAACTGACAAATTTAGACACATTTGAGATCTACGTGTAATACATGCTAATCTCTTCCAAGATCTCATTTGATACGTGATATCGAAATGATTGAAACGCAAGATCTGGAATCTTGTTTAAAGTGTTGAGGTTGGATTAGTATGCTTTTGTCGACGAGTGGTGTACATATAAGAGTTTTACAAACACTATTGTAGCAAAATGAATCATTAACGTTGCATACTAACTCATATTCATCCACCGTTCCTCTCAAGTTATAGCTGGTGCGAGTTAATTCTCTTTTTGCCACCGCACCCACTTAATACATGCAAGACCACTTCAAGCTTTACACACGCGCGCGCGCGCACACACGCTCTGAAAGATTCAAGATTTAAAATTAACATTTGACAAAAGATTCATTTTGCGTTGATAGTAAAAATCACTTTTAAAGAAGTTATTTGTATTAATTAAGACAATCATTTGAAATTTAGAAAATAATCTTAAATTCTTATTTGAAAAAATCATTGTACAATGTTGGTAGTATGTATTTATATTGTTATTATTAACCATTAAGGAACAAATTGTATCTTTTTGAGTGGTGTCCCTAATAAGAGAAAAAGATGCTATAAATGCTACTTATTAGTTATTTTGTTATTTTGTTTTTTCATAATTAATAAGTGCAATGTAATTGTAAGATTTGGCTCTTTTGCTCTTGCACACGCTAATTAATATAAAATAACTTCAAATAATGCCTTAATTAAGGTATAACTTTCCTTATATTTGATTTTTTTTTAATGATGATGTAAGCTTTATTAAAGTGAGTATTTTTCATTATCTACTTTAAGATTTACTTTAAATTTAACTTGCCTAAAAAGTATTATTTAAATTTTGTCTTTTTTAAATGTTATGCTAAATACTTAAACGTATCATTTGCTTTAAATTTTCTCTTATTTTAACATTTAGTATTTTTAATATTGTTTTTTTCTTTCTTAATTTGAATTTTATTGAAAAATGTTCTTGTTTTCCTATTTTAAAATTTGTTTTCTGAATGGTCACAAAGTTTACCATTTATAATCAAGCTCTGATTTCTTTAATAAATTTCAATTTAGATATTCTTTTTATTTAACATGGTAATATTGTTTTAATTTATTAATTTTTAAATAACATTGCTTTTAGAGTTAAGTTTGTCATTTTAGAAAGTGCAAATGCTAAAGATCCCAAGGTTGAAGCGATGTTTAAACTTTTATTTAATCAAATTTATAAGCGTTCATCATTTATAAATGAAAGGGGAAAAAAACTCATATAACTGGTGAGCACTTAGTAAATTGATCACAGAAACAAGTGAAAAATTCAACAACTCTTCTGCTCAACATAATAATTTCTCTATTTTGATTGATGTTAAGTTGCGATATATTGGCGAAATGTAAAACGCTTTATCGGCACATCAAAATTAAATACCAGCTTAACAAATAACTTCTTACGAGTTATCATGAGTTCAATACGAAAATTTGCCTAGCGTATGAAATTGAATCTTTAATGCATATGGAATTATTTATTGTTTATTTCAAGGTGGTCAAATTTATTTAAGTATGCATATCAAACTAGTTATTCTTAATATGTTGTTTATGATCTTTGAACAATACAATTTAAGTCTAATCATGAGATCAGATTATATGGTTACTTTTTCTACACCTAATGCACAAAACACAATGCGATATGCTTGTATATTGATGTATCTCATGTCTGTTATTTACCAGATAAAGTTGTAAAGATGTCATTACATTTGCACAGTAGTCCTTCACAATGCAGAGGACATACATGACATGACATATTTGATAGTAATTTTTGAAACATAACTAACTAGGAATGGGATATGGTAAATCCTTAATGGCTTTTGAGTAAAACATAATCGGTCATACTTATTAAACGTTGATTGTTAATCATCAAAAGTAGGATATATGTTCTTTAAACGATTGAAGTTTTTAAAATCTGAATTTAGTTTATAAACAGTTAATCAAATCAGTTGATATATACCATATTAGATAATGAATTTTAATTGACCCAGTTACTGAAATGAGGAATACTAGTTATCATTCTTAAAATTGACATTAACAAGTGTGGTATCATATTAAATACATAAAAAATATATTGTTTCCTACGCTGATAATATCTTGTACAACCTATGGATCTTTTTCTACATTGAAAATATTTGAAATGGAATTCCTTAAAATTTCAATCAACCAATGCGTCTGAAATTTTATTGGATAAGATTAGATTTATGTTTATTGAATATCTTCGGTTCATGATTAAAGCCAAACTCAAGAATCATAGGTTAAGTATACTTGCTGTCAGTTTATCACCATTCGTTGTTCACTATGCAGTGCACAAGACTTCCGATTAAGCAGGGTATGAGTTGGCAAGATGCACAGAGTCTCATCCCCATTACATGATTGAAACTTGATTACTAATTCAAGTACCCACTAAATTTGAATCTAATGATGCTTGAATAAAGTTGGCAGCAGACTTACATATTTAAAGCAAAGACTTACATATTTAAAGCAAGTTGTTGCGCATAACGTGTCTTTAGTAGTTACACAAACATGACTTTTTCACCGGTTGAAAATATTGTATCGTTTAAAAATGATTTAAGCAGATTACATTTGCAATGAAATTTTATCCAACTAAAGTTTAAAATCAAGAGAATGATTTTGTCATATTTTCAATTCTCTTTACATATTTTTTAACATGTAAGCAAGCACAGGCTAAATAATGGACAAAGAGGGAGACCGCTTAATGTATGTTGTGTTTGACATTAATTGTGCGAACTGCTTTAATAAGCATGCGATGAATATAATCTATTTTGTTTCTTGAAAATCAGAAGATCAGAAAATTAGGATAGGCGATTATTTGCTAGAAACATTCAACTTTGGTAAGGCCTATTGCAGATAATCATGTCACCATGTAGTCTGTAGAATAACGAACTTAACGATTTTGTTCGTGTAAATGCATTTTCTTGTCTTGGATATAGAGAGCCACTTAAGGAACAGTTTTCCACATTTATCAATGCATTGGTTCTCCGAATACCAAATTTTATTTGACATCCATGACCCTTAGTATTTTAATGGATAAATACTGAACTTCAATTCATCTCTTCCTTCACCTGCAGTGCGTATTGTGCTACATTTTCTGGAGAAAAACAACATCTAAAGTCAGGTACTCAAATCAGCCTTTCAATAATAATCTACTTCTGCTATTGAAAGCAACATAATAGTTATCTATTGTGTAAAAAATAGGTATCCATGTGGGGCAACGGCGAGTAATGCTGGCTTACTGCTTCTACTAGACAGATCAGCTCGTATGAATCGGCGGCAGTGTCTCAGAAGTACACTGAAAACTACCATATTATAGTCAGATTTACCCCCAAGTTTCTTTAGGGTAATCAGTCTGATCGATATACTAAATAACTAAAATTTTATTTTGGGATATTGTTGCTGTAGACTTTTATTTCATTTTTGTTTCTTATCATACTATTGATGTATGCACACATGCATGGTTTCGGGATAGCCATGTATTTTTATATAATGTTCATCAACTAACTTGAAGTTTATGCCAGGTTCACCTTTTGCACCATTATAACATTGTATTTTAATTCATATAACATTGTTACAATCAGTTTATGCATATGCAAGTTTACTTTTTGCACCATACAACATAGATATATTCAACCAATATGACTTTGTACCACTTGTGTATATATTCTCTATACCATTGATTGGAGTTTTTGATGGATAAAGCATTACAAAACCCTTTTTTAACCATTGGTACAGATACAGCACTGGCGCAGATTTTGGGCATTCATGTTGTATGACTGGTTTGATTTTTATTTCCTACCATGCTCTTGATGTATGTACACATGAATGATTTGGGATAGCCATGTATGTGTATGAAAAAGTTTAGTTGGTATGTATATACATTGGCATACAATGTTTTTTGCACCATAATACTGTTACAAAATTCTTTATACACACACACACTAATCAGGTACGAAGTGTGCACACACTTAAGTATTTTTAATTCAAACCTTAACTAGATTGTGTATTTTTTTCACCTTTCTTAAATGCGTCTCTTCCATTTTTTTTATAACTCGTTTCATGCAAATTGAAGAAGATAACCACTTAACTTCATGTAAGGTTTTTGGAATTCGAGGCAAACAATTTCCCTTGTTAATAGAACAAATGAAAGTGGTATGCCAAAACCCTTTGATTGCACCTCGGATTGCTTGTGCGGAAGGTTCGATGATGCACAAGCAATCACGGTGTCACTTTACAATAGTATTTATGAAATTATAGGAAGGTGGGTGATGCACAAGCAAGGATGGTGTCAGAATAGTATTTATGAAATTACATGAAGGTCTTGTTCATGTGTTTACCTCTATTCTTTTATAAACACATGTGGTGTGTGTAATATACACATATGAGAAAAGTTTGTGGGAATTAAGAATGTTTGTTTGATAAATTAAAGCAAATATTTTAAGGAAAAATAATAATAATGAAATGTGTAGGTTGAGTGTGGGAATATTGAAGGACGATTATTAGATCTACCCGAAAAACTAAGGTAGTGTTCGGTTTAAAAACGAATTTTGTGTTTTCAATTTTTAATGTGGATTGTTTGACGTGTTTTGGTTATTTCCCAAAACATGAAGAAAAAAAAAAGTTGTTTTCTATTTTATATGTTAACTTCGTTTTCTAAATTGGTCGTTTTCGACAATATACATGCGTCATATGTATTTTTGTATGGATGAAAACTCAAAACAAAAAACAACAAACCAAACACTACAATGTTATGTTATTCGTCTAGTATACCAAAACAGAGACTAATCAATAATAAATCCGTCTCACAAGTTTTCAACTCAGATTTCCATTACTTTGGAATTCTGTATTAGTTATTTAAGGAAATTTCGTCTGAGCCTTGCCGTAACAATTTCCTTAAGACTTTATTCAAAGTCTTTCAAGATACTGCAGACGTGATTTGCTGGAGATTGTGGTGTGTATGATCTTGCAAAAGCGCACGGATTGCAGATATTAAGAAACGAAGAGGAAGAGAAGAAAATTCAGAATTAAAATTGAGTGAGGAAAGTGATCAGGTTTCCTCCTTATTTATAGCCGAATTTCCAATGGCTGCACATGCTGAGAAAAATAGCATTCATTCATCTGCAATGCCAAAAGGCATTACTGTTCGCAACAGTCGCGCATCTTCGTTTGCAATGGCCGAAAATGTTGCGGTTTGCAACAGCCGCATCTCTTCGTTTGCAACGGTCGGAAACTGTTGCGGTTTGCAACAGTCGCGTCCAATCCACTAGTCGTTTCTATTTGAATTTTAAACAGTAGAAAACCTTCACTTCTGTACAACAAAAATATAACACGGTCCACTTTTATTGGACCCGCACCCCGACCCGGCCTGGTTCGGTCGGTCGGATGGGCGGACGGCGGTGCGCGTGTGTTATTCCATGGCCATATATGTCCCCCCCCTCGCACAAAATTACCTGACCCTAAGTGCCAATATAGGGATTGAGAATATACTATATAAACCAGAAAATCGACTTATTTTTGGCGATGTGCGATATATCTCATTCACTCTTTTTTTGAGAATTCTAAAAATCACCCACATGAATGACGATATATGTCTCATCCACACAAAGTGTAATAACACACAGTTCATATGAAAATAATGCTATATCGAGGATAAGTAGATATTTCACTTTGAACTTTCCCTAGTTAAAAATTATCGGATATACTTGGCTAATCGGTGAATTATTTCATCTTGAATTGTCAGCCATTATTGTATAATAAACAATAAGCTTTACAAAGCATTATTTCCCTTCACATCCAATCTCTTGGTTGTGTTCATTTTGGTTCTGAACAATTTTTGGTTCTGCGAGTGTTTTTAGAGAATAAAAGCCTTCAATATTCTCATAGAGCCGACCCAGCTCACACTAACATAGGTGATCACAACCATTAAGAGTATCCTACATATACCCCACTTGTTATTTTCAAGATATAGCCATCAATAAAAAAAACATAGTTTTATCCTTTTAATACTTCTGTAGGCATGCATTTATATTGTGCACCATAGGAATGGAGTAGGACTAAGTCCAAACAAATGCATTACGCCTTGAGTCATTCAAAACTAGTTTGCCTATTGATCCTAGTCCGTAGGATCTCCAGTTGCTATGATACGTTTCCGTATAAGATAACTCTTGTTGTTCTAGGCTTTTAAACCTATTTCCCTCGATGCGCAGTTAATTCTCTTGATAAATCTTTAGTAAATGGATTCACTAGTTTATCATTTGTTCTCACATAATCTATGGAAATAGTTCTATTTGAGAGTAATTGCCTAACTGTATTATGACGTCGACTAATGTGTCGTGACTTTCCATTATACACGAAGTTGTGCACTCTGCTTAGCGCAGCTTGGTTATCACAGTGTATGCATATGACCAGTATAAGTTTAGGCAAAAATGGAATATCTTCTAAAAAACGACGAAGCCATTCTGCTTCTTTGCCCGCTTTATCTAAAGCGATGAACTCCGATTCCATAGTGGATCGAGCATGCATGTTTGTTTAGTAGATTTCCATGACACTGCTGCCCCTGCTAAGGTAAATACATAACCACTTGTTGATTTTGATTCCTCTGAATCAGCAATCTAGTTTGCATCACTTTATCCTTCTAAGACGGCAGGATATTTTCCGTAATGTAAGGAATAGTTTGTGGTATTTTTTAAATATCCAAGCGCTCTCATTAGTGCTTTTCAGTGTTCCTTTCCTGGATTTCTTGTATACCTACTCAGTCGACTTACTGCATAAGCTATGTCTGGTCTTGTGCAATTCATTAGATACATGAGACATCCTATTACACGAGAGTATTCCAGTTGCATTACACTCTCATTAGTGTTTTTATGCAGTATTTCTGATGGATTAAAAGGTGTTCTTACTCCCTCAATTTCAAAAAATTTGAAATTTTTTTAATCACTTTGTCTACATAGTGTGACCGAGATAATTCAATTCCATTAGGTGTTCTTATTATTTTGATTCCCAAAATAACGTCTGCAACTCCTAAGTCTTTCATATCGAAATTGTTATTAACATCTTCTTTATGGTCTCTATTACCTGAGTATTAGGACCAAATATTAGCATATCATCTACATATAAACAAATCATCACATATGATTGTCCAATTTGTTTATAATAAACACACTTATCGCATTCATTTATTCGAAAATCATTTCTCATCATGATGCTATCAAAATTTGCATGCCATTGTTTTGGAGCTTGTTTTAGTCCTTATAATGATTTTACTAATCTATAGACTTTGTTTTCATTTCTTTTGGAAACAAAACCTTCAGGTTGCTCCATGTAGATCTCCTCATCGAGATCTCCATTTAAGAATGTTGTATTTACATCCATTTGATGAATTTCTAGATTATAGATCGATGTAATTGCTATTAGCATCGTGTTACCGACGAATATGTATCAAAGAATTCTACTCCTTCCATTTGACGACATCCTTTGGCTACTAATCTGGCTTTATACTTGTCGATAGAGCCATCTGCTATCATTTTCTTCTTGAAAATCCATTTACAACCAATAGGTTCTATTCTAGGTGGAATATCAACAATTTCTCAAGTTTTATTACTTAGAATTGAATCAATTTCACTTTGGATTGCTTCCTTCCACATGAAGATTTAGAAGATGACATTGCTTCCTTGTACGTTTGAGGTTCGTGTTCTAAAACATATGTGAAAAAATCCAAACCAAATGTCTTGGAAGTCCTAGCCCTTACGTTTCTTCTTGGTTCAGCTTCCTTAATCTCATGATGAGTTTCATCTTCATGTGAATTGCTTGATTCTTCTCTTGTCCTTTTAGGGACATTATTCCCTTCATTCCTTTTGTGTGGAAACACATCTTCAAAGAATGAGACATCTCTAGATTCCATGATTGTATTTACGTGAATATCAGCTATATCAGACTTGAATACCAAAAATCTGTAGTAACTGCTATTTTGGGCTGGTCCTAGATAGTAACAATCTACTGTTTTTGGTGCAAGTTTGACTCTCTTGGAAGGCGGAACTGGAACTTTTTCTTAGCACCCTCACATTTTGACGTATTTAAAGCTTGGTTTGTGTCCTTTCCAAATATCATATGGAATTGTTTCTGTTTTATTGTGATGGACTTTGTTTAATATGTGATTAGACATATTTAAAGCTTCCCCCCACAAATTCGTCGGTAGACCAGAGGTTAAACTCATGGCATTAATAATGTCTTTTAATGTTCCGTTCTTCCTCTCAACCACACCATTTTGTTATGGTGAATATGGAGCTGCTGTTTGATGAATTATATCATTTTCGGCACAGAACTGTTCAAATGGTGATTCGTATTCTCCACCTCGATCAGATCACAATATCTTGATCTTTTTATTTAACTGATTTTCAACCTCAGCCTTATATGTTATAAATGATGTAATTGCTTCATCTTTACTATTCAAATGATATACATAACAATATCGCGTATAATCGTCAATAAACGTGATAAAGTACTTTTTCCCACCTCTTGTAGGTAACGATTTAAAATCACATAAACCAGTATGAACCAGACCTAGTGGTTCAGTGCTTCTATCAACAGCTTGAAATGGTTTTTTAACCATTTTTGCTTCTACACATGTCTCACATTTGTAGTTCTTTTCTACTTGGAATTTCGGAATTAATCCTAATTTTGATAATGTTTTCATTTTTTTGGAAATTTATGTGTCCTATTCTATTATGCCATAGTAAAATTTCGTGCTCAAGAAAGTAAGAAACTTCAATTTTATTAATAGCACAATTAGAACACATAGTTTTATTGCTGATAATGGCAACATTTACCTTAAATAGGCCACTACATAAATATCCTCTTCCAATAAACATTCCAGCTTTGGACAGAACCATCTTGTCTGACTCGAACACCATTTTGAATCCTTTCTTCGATAGTACCACATCAGAGATGAGATTCTTGCGTATGTCTGGAATGTGGAGCACGTCATCCAACTTGATAGTTTTTTCAGAAGTAAAATTGAGAATTACCGTGCCACTGCCTTCGATCATGGATGCTGTAGAATTATCCATACAGAGTTTTTCTTCGTGATCGAATTTCTGGTATGTAGAAAACATGGATTTGTCAGAGCAGACATGATGAGTAGCGCCTGTGTTTACCCATCATTGGTTAGGATTCTGAACCAAATTGCATTCAGATACAACTACCGAGAAGTTGGACTTGTCTACTTCCATGTTGTCTACTATATTTACCTCTTTATTGTGTTCCTTTTTGTGTCTGCAATCTTTAGCTGCATGTCCAACCATTCCACAAACCCAACACTCGCCATTAAACTTTTTGGTTCGTTTGTTGTCTTTTGGTTTGTTGTCTGGAGCTTTTCTTTTCTTTTGGAAATTCTTTTTTTTTTTTTTTGATTTTTGACCCTTTAGCCACAAATGCCCCTTGCTTGGTTCTGTAACTCCACAGTTATCTGCCTTAATTTTTAGTCGGACTATGAGATTCTACAAAGAGATTTCCTTCTTCTTATGCTTTAGATAGTTGTGGTAATCTCTCCATGACGGCGGTAGTTTTTCGATGATGACTTCAACCAAAAACGATTCACCAACCTTATGACTTTCTGCTTCGAGTTCATGAATGATAATTTGCAGTTCATGCAGCTGAGCAGTCACCGGTTTGGAGTCAACCATCTTATAGTCCATGAATTTGTTTACAATGAATTTCTTTAGACTGATCGTGTCAAGTGCATTCCAGAGTGCTTTTGCTGTTTTTAGAGCCTGATATACTTTTTATAGCATCTTGTCGAGACAATTCAGAATATAGTTTCTGCATAGAAAACTGGAATGCTTCCACATATCAACATCTGATTCCTTGCCTGGTGCAGGAATCGTTCCTCCTCCTCGAGATACCGTTGCAGACCAAGTGTGGTGAGATAAAATAGTATTTGATTTTTCCATGTAATGAAGTCATCACCATCTCCTTTGAACGGATCAGGCCTGTTGTGAGTAGTAGCCTTTGTTGATAGTTCAACTGTTGTCATCTCTGTTTTACCGAAAACAGGAAAGTCTTAAGATGTTATTCGTCTAGTATACCAAAATAGAGACTAATCAATAATAAACTTATCTCACAAGTTTTCAACTCAGATTTCCACTACTTTGGAATTCTTATGTTATTTTAACAATAAGTATATTGTAGCTAATTACAACAACAAACTAACAACTATAGCAATAATAACTATAGCGATAAATCAAACATTATACTATTTAGTACAACACAGAAACGAAAACGAAATATATATATATATATAAATCAACTAGAAATCTAACCGGTTGAAGAAGGAAATTTTGTCTGAGACTTGACAATTTCCTTAAGACTTCATTCGAAGTCTCGCAAGATACAACAGACGTGATTTGCTCGAGATTGTGATGTGTGTGATCTTCTGTGTGATACGCAAAAGCGCATGGATTGTAGATAATAAGAAAGGAAGAGAAAGAAGAGAAAATTAGGAATTAAAATTGAGTGAGGAAAGTGATCAGGGTCGCGTCTCTTCGTCTTGCAACGGTCAGAAACTATTGCGGTTTGCAACAGTCGCGTCTAATCCACTAGTCACTTCTATTTGAATTTTAAACAGTAGAAAACTGTTCACTTCTGTACAACAAAAATATAACATGGTCCACTCTTAGTCGGTCGGACGGGCGGGCGGCGGCGCACGCGCGCGTGTTAGTCCATGACCATATAGGTCCTCCCCCTTGCACAAAATTATCCGACCCTAAGGCCCAATATAGGGATTGAGAGTATACTATATAAACTAGAAAATTGACTTATTTTTGGTGATGTGAGATATATCTCATTCGCTCCTTTTTTGAGAATTCTAACACGTTAAACCTTCTTAAAATCTGATCATATTTTGACAAAATGTTTTGTTTGTACACAAAGTGTTTTGCACAAAAAAATTTACAGTATCTGCTTGTGCATTTCAAATTTCAAAGTGTGGGAATATATTTAAAATTAAAAAATTACGCTTGCGTATTTTCAAACTATACGTACAAATATACTAGCATAGTGAAAAGATGTCCATTTTTGTAATAAGTTTTGAAGAAAGTCAAAACTAGAAATAAATTTCCTCGCAGATCTAATATTAAAAGTTATACAATTTTTTTTTGAATTACCCAGAGAACGAAGCTTCGTTTGTAAACTCTAGAAAAATATATTTTTGCCAAACACATACTTAGGGTAGTTGTTACAAGGTTGTCAGTTTCAATGTTCGAACTCGTGACCTTCAATTTCACAGTCTGAAACATCAACCAACTACGCCAACCCTGTTGGCAAAAAAGTTATACAATATTTATAAAGGAGCACAGTGAATTTTATCTGACTTTGAAAAGTGGGGGCTCGAAAAAAGTCGGAGGCAGTTTAGGTCAGATATATGCTATATGGAATAGGAGCTACTAGCTGATGAGTTCAAATTAATAGAAGTGGGATCAATGAGATTTGGCAGAGCAGAAGCAAACCAAAGCCTACATGTAAGGACAAAGGACAGCTATATGGGCAATGTAAAGGAACCTTAAAATGTTAAGACCATAAATTAGACTCTTAGTTAGTGGTTAAGTTCTTTTTTTAACATTTGAACCATTTTTCATAATGGTATATGCAAGATTGTTTGAAGTATATAGTGTTTTATGCATAGTATGGAGTAATAGTTTAATACACACATCTGTATCAAAGATTTGATGTAACAATCTCCAAATTCTAGCAAGTGTACTGCAAAATAAAATAAATTTCCTTTTTATTTTATCTAATAAATATTTCCATTTTTCATTTTGTACTCACGATAGAATTCATATGAGGTTGTATCGAAGTTTTGATGTAAACATCTATATCAATTTTTTTCCCATTATACGAGTTACTTGAGTGTCTTGTATATAATTTTGTTATTAATCATTTACTTTTATTTTTTTGTCAATGCGAAAGTAATTTATAAGTTTTGAATCTCTATATATCATTTTCTCTAAAGTTTGTTGTATATGTTGTATAATCATGTGTTTAGTAAGAAAATAAATCATACAATTTTAAAATATAGCTAAAAAGAAATACAATTCCGTAATATGGCTAATCAATAAAAATACAATTTGTACATTGTAAATACAATGGTGCTTTGTTATAGTTTAGGTTGATCGATTAGCATGTCCAAAGTAATTAAGCTACTAACTGTATCTCTAAATTATTGTGTCATCAAAGAATATAATAAGCTAAGTAAGCAATAATAACGATGATTATTGTATCTTTACTCTTGAGATACTGATTTCTCATTGTAGGACTTTATTTACCAGTTCAGACTTTCTATCCTACTTTAAATTCAAAAAAAAAGTATTAGAATTTCCATTAAAAAAAATCCTCTTAACCCTAAGGAACAGGTGTTACAAACACTACTTGACCGCAGAACAAGATTTCCAACTCAATTCGAACAAAAGATCCAATGACAATCGTTGTATCTTGAGATATTGATTTGTCAGTTTTAGTTCAAAAGGTTCTACAACCTATCAAAATCTATTTGAATTGAAGAACAGTCTTTAAAAATGTCAAATGACAGCTCATATATCAGAGATAGAGATGAGCCTTTTAAGAGATTGAAATTGAGAGAATATGAAATAGAAGTGTAAGTAAAAAGTGACATATGATAAGAAGAAGCATAAATTTGAAGACGCGGTGAGCTTTGATGAGTAGTCATGACTATAGAAAAGATAAATAGAAAGAATGACCCATTTTATAAAAACCGGTACAACGGTCAAACACTATGGGTACAATCGGTTACTTGTAGTACCCTATTCTAGTTTTTTTGGAACACAAGCTTAAAAAATTATTTAGATTTATTTTTAAATTCAAAAATATATAAATAAACCATAGGAATAAGTTTAATGCTTATCTGATGATATGGGAGGGTCGTATGGATTTTAACGAAGCACAAATATTTATAAAAATGAAATTAATGACTTTATATATGTTATTGTCTTCTAAAGTCCATTATCTATCAACTCCTTGTCTATATCAAACTTTATTACTACCGATATTCCAACGATGCTTGTGATCATATATCTCTTTTAGTCGTCATCAAAACACATAATCTATCGTTGTCACCATTTTTTTGATGACAAAAATTACACACACATAAAATAGTGCATAATTTTAAATATATTCCCCTTATCACTGTGCTCTACCCTTATCAAATAGTCACATATTTTACATACTTATCCCCATTTTTAATAAAAAAACAGATAGTAATTGTATAGTCTTACTATAGGAAAGTACAATAATAGTTAAAGTATTTATATGTACCACAACACGCCATGTTATAGTCAAGACCACATATATATGACACCACAAACAAATCAGAAATGACAACACATAAATGAACATTACCACCCATTAGTCAAAAACTAACGATGGTGAATATTGTAATGTCAAAAATGTAGAATACGACATGAAAGTCAATGCAATGTATGAAATGAAAAATAACATGCAACATCATGGAAGGGTCACGCAGCGGAAGAACATATCTAGTAACCTAATCATGATATCTGGATGAAGTGGTGAGATCTATAGATTTTGATGTGACTATGATGCAACCTAGGTCCTTTGAAAGATGGACAAGGTAGCCTAATGAAGAACTAAAATGTCATTCTTCCATAGGCTAGCAAGATCAAGAGCTGGAAGCTGTGGAATCTAATACGTCTCTGAAAATACAATGGCAAAATTTGGACCACTGCCCTAACGATTGGAAATCTCCCTACTTTATGTCATCCCACAAGGTGAATGCAAGATACAACCGATGAATCAAAGTTCCCTTTCTTTCCATCTTTGTTCCTTCTAATGCCAAGCTTGTTTCTATGTTAGAGAGTTAAGTTGAAATAATCTTCTTCTTTTGCTTTAAAAGTTGTCTCATCATCGAGAAGACTCAACATGTAAAAGAATAAAATCAGAATGTGAGTGGTATGACTGTGTATATAACTAACTCCGTTATCGATCTTGTTCATAATAAAAGTTATTTCTTGTGTTTGTTTTCACTTATACATTTGTTGTATTATGCTATAAATAATTATTAATTAATTTAAAGTATATAAATAAGAAAATTCTGAAATAAAATGTTATATGATTGTAGTTGCAAATAGTTGAAACAGTGAGTAATTAATCATAACTCAAATAACATTTTATTTTAAATATTTTCGATCGGGAAATAATATCGGTACATCCATTGAGACTGGAGTATGTAACACTCTACAAATGTTAAACAGTGTATTACCTATGGCTATTAGGAGCACCAAAAAGTAACTTATTTATAGTTATTTGATAACTATATAATGCCTCGACCGAGAGTTTCCGGTTGGCATGTAATAATTAGGTCTAATAGGAAATCTCAGTGCGATGATATTATATAGTTCTCTTGAATTAGGAATATTGTGGAACTTCGACATGAATACTGTTGAAATTGATACCTTAATTCGTCGGAGGAGGAGCTAAACGAGGAAGAAGTGTGGAGGAGGAAGTCACGAAGTCGCAGTGCTTGGGCTTCGTGATGATTTCGTTTGGTGAAGTAAAGCTAGGGCTTCGTCCGGTAACGAAGAGAAGTGGAAGTGCCGGACGAGAAATCTCGTCCGGTGTTGCTAGGTTTTGCCGCTCCATATTTATGGAGCGGTGGTGTTTGGTTCGGCGTTGAGGAGGTGTTTGGAGCGGTGAAGACAAAGTTTTGGAGAGGTGAAGTGATGAAGACCGAACCCAGTTTTTCGTTCGATGAAGTGATGAAGACCGAACCCAGTTTTTCGTTCGGTGAAGTGATGAAGACCGAACCAAACTGAGATGCCCGACCAAAATGGACAGATGTCAGTCCAGATTTCTCGTTTGGGCATTGGCAGCCGAACCAAATGCCAAGCTTTGTTGAACCAAATAAGTTGTTGTGTTTGCCAGACCAGATGCATGCCGAACCAAGTAATGACGCTCTAGATGTTTGGTTTAGGAATTAGGCTTTGCCGGACCAGATGTGCTAAACCAAACCTCAGGGCTGCTGTATAGCAGCCATCCCTCCTCATATCTTCACTCTATAAATAGTGGAGCTTCTAGACAATAATGGTAGCCATCATAGAGAGTTGAAACTACATAGAATTTTGTTTGCATTGTTAATTCTTTTTATGTAGAGCCTCCAAAAGTGAATCAATCTTATAATTCTAATCTTTCAGTGATTAATAAAATCTCCTCTTCCCAAGTGGACATACACTGCCTCACAGTAGTGGAACTACTATAATTACTGGTGTTATTTATTTTTTCTGCATTGCACGGATCTATGGCTGCATGTTCTAGTGTTTATCTAAGTTTGTTTCGTCTCACTACAAACACGATCCAGTTGTTTTTCGCTGAATTGGGTTTTTATTCTCTTAGAATGATCATCTGTATGGATTTTCCCCAACAGTTTGGTATCAGTGCTACAAGGTTGATTAAGGAGTGTTAGACGCTATGGCAGGAGATGAAATGACTCCAGTTGTTATAAGACCCTATACTAGAGGGATGTATATCGCGTCAGGATCATAGTTGGCAATAGAAAAATGGAATGAGGATAAAGACTTCGAGAAGTGGCAATGGAGGATGAATGATGTTCTAATGATGAATGAAGTCCATCCAGTAGTGTTTGCCCATGAGGAGTTGACGGTTGACATCTTAGTCGTAGAAAGGAAGGAAATGGAAAAAAGAGCGTTTACTACTTTACAACTAGATATGCGAGAGAATGCCATCTCAAAGATTAGCAGTGAGGCCATTGCTAGGGGAATTTGGACCAAGCTAGAAAATCTCTACTTGCTAACCGCCTGATATTGCTGAAGACATTTTTCACCATGTGGATGAGAGAGGGTACTTCAATGAAGGAACATCTTAATTTCTTTGATGATCTCGTGATGAAGATAAAGACTGTTGACTTGAAGATGGAAGATGAGAAAACAACAACGATTCTTTTGTGTTCTCTTCCGGAGCGATACACAAGTTTCGCTAATAGCCTTATCTTCGCTGGAGACACATTGACAGTGGAAGATGTGAAGTCAGGCCTTCTATTTGAGGGCTTGAGAGATTAGATGAAGGAGATAAGTGAAGAAAGTAGAGGTGCAAGTAATAGTCACGGCCTATTTGTTGAAAGAGGTAGAGCAGATAAGAAGAATTGGTAATCTAGAGGGCCTTCCAAGTCCAGGAAGTCTGATAATGGCAGGAGAGGAAAGTCCAAGGATGGAAAGTGTTTTATCTACAATAAAACTGGTCATTGAAAAAAGGATTGTCTAGATTTAAAGAAGAAAGAAGAAAATGGATCTTCATCATTTGCGGTGGAGAAGTCTGTATCCGACGATGTGTTGGCTGTAGCAGTATTGGATGTCTCAAACCATTGTGTGCTGGAGTCGGAGGCATCTTTCCATATGATGCCTAATAAGGATTAATTAGTTCTTTCATTGGATGAGACGGAAGCTCTATTCTTATGGGAATGATGCTGCCTTTAGAGAAATGAGTGAAGGTACATTGAGGACCAGGATGTTTGATGAAGTGACACGCACTTTATTAGGTGTCCACTATGTTCCAGTTCTTCCTTATTATCTTTAGGAAAATTAGCATCTTTGTGATGCATGGTAACTATCAAGAAGGATAGTCTGAAGGTTTCAGGAGGCGCACTAGTTCTTATGAAAGGAGATGTGTTTCGAAATCCATATTTGCTAAAAGGAACCACAGTTCTTGGAGAGTCGTGTGTAGGAGTAGACAATTCTCGTGCTTTGGATGCCACAAAGCTTTGGCATCTCAGATTGGGTCATATTTCAAGGAAGTGCTTAGAGTTTCTTCGAAAACGGAAGATGATCAAAGGAGGAAGCTTTGACAAGACGAACTTTTAACAGGAGTGTGTGTTAGGCAAACAAATTAAAGTATCTTTTGGAGTTAGACTCCATAGATCGAGGCAAGTACTTGAGTACGTGCATATAGTTGTCTGGGGACCGGTTGCTACTCATTCTCTTAGAGGAGCAAAGTGTTTTATCTCTTTCATTGATGACTTTTCTCGAAAAGTATGGGTGTATGTAATGAAGACCAAATTAGAAAGTTTTGTGAAGTTCAAAGACAGGAAAGTGCTTGTTGAGAACCAATATGGTTCAGGTTGAAGATGCCGAAATCTGATAATGGCGACAAATTTGTCTATATGGAGTTCCCCGATTTTTGTAGACAGCATGGCATTCAAAGACATTTCACTACACCCGGCGATCCACAATCCAATGGGGTCGTAGAAAGGATGAACATGACTCTACTGGAGAAGACTCGTTGCTTGAGATTGATGACGGGCTTGCCTATAGGCTTTTGGGTCGAGGCATTATCAACTACGACACATATCATAAACTGAATTCTATGCTCAGCCATAAATGGGAAGATTCCAAAGGAAAAGTAGAGAGGTAAAGCAGTGTATCTTGTTTACTTCCAAATTTTTGGTTGTCCTGTGTACGTTCACCATACAGGTGATGACAAGTTGAAGGCTAGAGCATACAAGAGCATACTAATGGGATACACTGATGGTATCAAAGGGTATCGAATTTGGAACCCTATTGATTGGAAGATTTTTCATTCCAAACATGTTACTTTTAATGAGTCTGCTATACTCAATCCGAAAGAGAAGCTACCTACCACATCAGAAGATTCTAATAGGCCTAAGGAAATGGAAGAAGTTTCCGTGTTCAGCCAAATAGTAGAGTTATTATTGATGCTATCAAGGAAAATACAGTTGATGAAACATCACAGGATAGTCCACAGGTACCTTCTAGTAGTGCTGGTGATGTGCATGAATCTAGAGGAAGTTCAGTTCAAGGTGGAGCTGAAAGTAGTTTAGGTGAAGCAGTACCTACCCGGGTCAGTCGTAGGACTATTAGGCCGTTCGAGAGGTATGGTGATTGATAGTCTGCAAACCTTAGCCTTGGCGATCAGTTTGACTATGCCCTACATGTGGTTTTTGAGGAGACGTTTAATCTTGACGAAGCTTTGAAGTCATGTGACAGTTCGAAGTGGATGTGCGCTATGGAAGAAGAGTTAGAGTCGTTGAAGAAGAACAAGACTTGCGATTTGGTACCACCACCTCAAGGAAGCCGAGCCATAGGTTGCAAGTGGGTGTTCAAGGTGAAGGATGATGGAAGATACAAGGCTATACTAGTTGCTAAAGGGTTTTTCCAAAGATAGGGATTGGAGTACGATGAGATATTCTCTCCAGTAGTGAGGCATACGTCCATCCGCATTTTGCTCACTATCGTCGCAACTCATGACTTGGAGCCTGAGCAACTGGACATGAAAACCACATTCTTGCATGGAGACTTGGATGAGACCATCTACATGAAGCAGCCAGAAGGATTTGTTATAGATAGAAAAAAAACTGGGTTTGCAAATTGAAGAAGTCTTTGTATGGACCTTAAGAAGTCGCCTAGACAGTGATACAAGAGGTTCGACTCTTTTATGCTTTCACTTGGTTTTGATCGTAGCATCAAAGATGCTTGTGTGTACTTTAAGCGTTTAAAGAATGGTAGATGGCTGTACATACTCTTGTACGTAGATGATATGTTGATTGCTTTCAAGGATAAGGCTGAAATTGATAGTTTAAAGCTAAAGTTAAAAGCGGAATTTGAAATGAAAGACTTTGGAGAAGCAAAGAAAATTTTGGTTATGCAAATCCAAACGGATAGAAAGATAGGATTTTTGAGCTTCGCTCAAAAGGAGTACATTCGAAAGGTGCTTGCTCGATTTAGCATGGAAGGGGAAAAGGCAATCGACACACCCATTTCTTTGCACATACAGCTTTCTAGTAAAAGGCTCTCCGATCTGGAAAAAGGACAGAGCTTATACGATGAAGGTCTCATATGTAAGTGCAGTTGGCAGCTTGATGTATGTCATGGTTTACATTAGGCCAGATATTGCACAGGCTGTTGGATTGGTGAGTAGATTCATGGAGAATCCAGAAAAGATGCATTGGGAAACAGTGAAGTGTATCTTCAGATACCTTAGAGGAACTCCAAACCATGGACTTGTCATTGATGGCAGAGGAAGAGATTTCAGCTTGGTTGGATTTTACGATTCCGACTATGCCGGTGATAGAGATCGATGAAAGTCAACCTTCGGATATGCGTTCACCATTGCTGGGAAAGCGATCAGTTTGAGAGTGAGGTTGTAGACGATTGTGGCATTTTCCACTATAGAGGAAGATCTCATAGCTATGTTGAAGCAGCTAAGGAGGCGCTTTATTTGAGATGACTGTTGTGTGATTTGGGCTTCGTATATGAAGGCATGGATGTGTACTGTGACATTCAGAGTGCAATTCACTTAGCTGAAAATCCGGCGTTTAGCTCGAGGATGAAGCATATTGAGGTGAGAGAGTTGTTTCTTGTCTCGATGAGTGAAGAGAAGCTAGTTTGTCTTCAGAAGGTTCGCACAAAGGAGAATGCAGCAGACATATTTACCAAGTCGTTGCCTGTTGCTAAGTTCAAGCATTGCTCGGACTTAGTTCGTTTAATCAAGTGTTAGGTTCCATGGGGTGGCACGTGGGGAGAGTTGAGATGGTTCATGAAGACATTTGTTTTCATGGTAGAGATTGATAGGTTCTACATAGACTTGGTACTTCGATCACTTTGTTGATGGGCGGAGGCTTTGCTGAAGTTCGTTGATAGAGTGCAATAGGTTATAGCATTGCCGAAGCCTATTGGGTAAGTATCCACTGCTTGGAGCATGAAGGTGTAGATGAAGTTGGAAGGCTCGTTTGGAATTCGGTATCGAGGTGGAGATTGTTGAAGTTGATACCTTAATACATCGGAGGAGGAGCTAGACAAGGAAGAAGTGTGAAGTAGGAAGTCACGAAGTCACAGTGCTTGGGTTTCTTGATGATTTCGTTTGGTGAAGTGAAGCTACGGATTCGTTCGTTAACGAAGAGAAGTGGAAGTGTCGGACAAGAAATCTCGGCCGTTGCTGCTAGGCTTTGCCGCTCCATATTTATGGTGCGGTGGTGTTTCGTTCGACGTTGAGGAGGTGTTTAGAGCGGTGAAGACAAATTTTTGGAGCGGTAAAGTGATGAAGACCGAACCCAAGTTTACGTTCGGTGAAGTGATGAAGACCAAACCAAACCGAGATGCCGACCAAAATGAACAGATGATGGTCCAGATTTCTCGTTCGAGCATTGGCTTCCGAACCAAATGCCAAGCTTTGCCGAACCAAATAAGTTGTTGTGTTTG
The DNA here is from genome assembly GCA_030765085.1 of Allium cepa. Lineage (NCBI taxonomy): Eukaryota > Viridiplantae > Streptophyta > Magnoliopsida > Asparagales > Amaryllidaceae > Allium > Allium cepa. The sequence continues at coordinate 872,896,071 of CM060945.1, read as the reverse complement.
CCAGACCAGATGCATGCCAAACCAAGCAATGACGCTGTAGATATTTGGTTTGGGAATTGGGATTTGTTGGACCCAATGTGCCAAACCAAACCGTAGGGCTTCTATATAGCATCTATCCCTTCTCATATCTTCACTCTATTAATAGTGGAGCTTCTAGACAATAATGGTAGTCATCCTAGAGAGTTGAAACTCTACAGAATTTTGTCTTTATTGTTAATTTTTCTTATGTAGAGTCTCCAAAAGTGAATCAATCTTATAACTCTAATCTTTCAGTGATTAATAAAATCTCCTCTCCCCAAGTGGATATACACTACCTCACGGTAGTGGAACTACTATAATTACTGGTGTTATTTATTTTTCTGCATTGCACGGATCTATGACTGTCTGTTCTAGTGTTTATATCTGTTTGTTTCGTCTCAGTACAATCACGATCCAGTTGTTTTTCGCTGCATTGGATTTTTGTTCTCTTAGAATGATCATCTGAAGGGATTTTCTCCAACAAATATAATACTTTGGCTATAGCCAAACCATGACATGACGACCATTGAAATATTATGTTTGGGTCTGGTTGAAGCGTAAGAAGTGAAACATTATTTAATAGACAATTTGTCTCCTTAGTTGCGTAAGGTTAGTATTATAGTCAACTATAGTCAACTCAAAGTAAAAATTTCTAACCAAAGTAAAACAATTAATAATAAATGTTACTATTAAAACAAGGACTTTGTAGATGGACTGAATAGTTGTATATGGATATTATTGGAGTTTTGATCAATACCAAATTTATGTATCTTAAAGTGATATAGCGTTGATGAAGAGAACATGTGTATATTATATTGTTACTTAAGGGTACAACTTGAGTTGATCTAAATTTTGATTTTACCAAAAAAATCTATAGGCGATGAATTCAGTTATCTTTTCACACCATCACCTGAAAAAATGATTGAAAGTTGATTTTTTAACTGGTCAATATTAATCACTGACTGAAGTCACACATGAGAGTCACACAACCGTATTTGTGAAATCTTTGAAAAACTATACAATTTAATTGTTTATAATATGATATAGACTAATTAGTTTAATAAATATTAATTATTAGTATATTCGATGTTTAGGGCGGCTTTAGCTCTTAAAAAAATTTTAGCTGCCATCGGTAATATTTTAGGTATATATATAAAAAAGTTATATGTGCATATATCAATATATGATATTGATTTTTTTGTTTGTTTAAGTTAAGTTTTATATGTACAAATGATTAAATATTTTAAAAATATGTTGACCGTGCCATGTTAGTAATAGGGGCCGACCATATATGGTTGTGGGAAGACATGAAATATTTTTGAATTGGTCTTGGAGACTAAGTAAAAAGGGCTAGATGTTTTCCTCTTGGATATCTTTATAAATACCCTCCTTTTCTTTCCTTGCTTCTACTTGATGAAACCTTGGTCTGTAACAACCCGATTTTTAAGTACAAATTAATTAAAATTAATAATGGTAATTAAATTAATCAAAATTGGAATTTGGGAATCTGTATAACAATTTGGTTTTGTTTATTTAATAAGAGAAAAAATAATAATTTCCTAAATGTAAAAATGTGAAATTTAAATTAGAATAAGTAAAATATGGCATACGTTATATAAGAGGAAAGTAATGGGAAAGGAAATGCTAGTTGGAAAAGAAATGATTTATAAATAAGATATTGAACTTGTTTTAAACTAAATTGAATTTAGCTTGTAAGTAAATATAAATTTATTTTATATTTACTCATAATCATTTAGCTTAGGCCCAAGCCCATCTATTCAAGGCCCATATGTCCAAAACCACTCTAAAAATTCTTCTCCCTAAAGCTTTCGAATCCAACTCTTCCACATTTAAAAATTCAAATACAAATTGTATGAATAAAAAATAAAATATGAAATTTTAATAGAATCATCTTCAAGCTTGTACACATCCATACCTAAGAAGGAGGTTAGTGCGTCAATGTATGGTGAGTCGCATTAGTGATCAGCAGAAAGAAGAGGGAGATTACATGAGTGTCAGGTGAGAAATTCTCTCATAAAATTTGTGCTAATTAATGTATTTTTTATAAATGTTTGAATTGTTCATATTTCTTTTTATATATGTTTTAATTGTTCATTTTGCCGAGTAACATTGCTTTCATAAAAGTGAAAAAAGTAATAATTCAACAGAGCACCTATTTATTAGGGCACAACAAACAATGGCTTGTTCGGTTGCTAAACAAGTCATGAAGCAAGCATGTGTGGCTTGTTCGCTTCGCTGTGGCTAGTTCGTGGCTGGTTGGTGCCGTTCTCGTGGCTGGTTGAGTGAGTAAATGTTGGGTTTTATAACGGCAAAGTCTTTGCCGTTATAAACTTATAACGATAAGAAATTTGGCATTATGAAACCCCACCCTTCGCTCCCTAACGGCTAATGATACAGATCCTTCCAACGGTCAAAACCCACCCTATATCTTCCTCCATTCCACCATCTCCTCCTTACACACAAACATATTCGCTACTTCTTCATTCTCTACTTCTGAAAATGTCTTCATCTTCCAAACGAACTAGTGAGAAACCCACCTCCAATCTACATTCCTCTGGATTTCCCAACCAACGTCCAACACACCAGCAGCAAACGCTTGATCCTTCCTGTGCAGTTAAAGCGCTTAGCAGATTCAATGCGGTTGGAGATGAAAAAAGTCATAGCGGGGATAAGCAAGGATAGAGCGGATAACTCTAAAATAGCATATAGAACTCATACTTAATGTTTTTACAAATATATAAATGGCAATTAAATGAACAATTAACATTTAATTGAATTATAATTAAAACATAAATAATTTTAAATAAAAATATGTGCTAATATACTGTAAATAAACGTAAAATTGTTATATAACATAATTGAATTTAGTAGAATATTAGTGTATTTTCGTTTTTGAAAATATATAAAAATTCAATTAAATAAATTAATTTCATAATTTTTGTAATGCATAAATATCATTTTTCAATTTATTTCTTCTAAAGAAGATATAGCGGAAATAATGAAGTATAGCGTAAATAGCGGGGCTTAAAGCGGAAATGCTATATTTGGGCTATGTAGAAAAATCGTAGTAGTAGAAATTCACTATGAGATATAACGGGGTAATAGTGGAGCATTAACTGCACAGCGTCTTTCACAGGAGTATGGATATTCGCCATATTCAAGATTTTCCTACAGCTAACTTTGCCAACCGCTCGCACCTCCTAATATTTTTGTCGTGCATTCTATCGCCTTGCAACAATATTACCAACAACGTCCTCTATATGGGACATACGACGATCATTCGTCGTACATGTCTATGATGATGCAGAATGATCAAATGCAACCTCAACATCTTAATGTGCAACAGTCAGATAGTCGTGACCGTGAAGCAATGCAGAACCTACAAAGGCAATTTTCTTATGCACGCAATGCTCCAACCCACTAAGAAACCGTTGATAGTTTGGAGACGAAGGTGGAGGAAGAGGAGGAGGAAGAAAACCAAGAAGCGGATGCAGCAAACGTCGAAGAATTCCTAGAAGAAATAGCTGCAGGGTTTGTTTTACCACCTAGCCCAGAATATAACAAGAAGAAGAAGTGGAAATCCTTAAGCGACATTTTCGACATACGACGCAGAGATTTAGCTGCAATGGAAACAGAATATGGCATAGAAGACATCAAGGACGAAAGTGTTGAAGAGGAAGGAACGACAGCTGATGACATAAAAAAGCAATGTAAGTTTACTACCGAGTAGTATGTTTCACTTGCTAAATCATGGACACGAATTTCGCAAGATAGCACTTCTGGAAATAATATGAAAGGCCATAAATTTTGGAAAAGAGTTGCGGAGTATTACAACTCCTTGGAACCGAAGAAGAGAACATGGGGATCACTAAGAGGAGGTTATCAGGTTATGAACGCCACATGAAAAAACTATTTGGCAATACTCACCAGATTGCAGAATAGATAGCAAAGTGGTGTGGCTCGTTACGACATTGTAAGTACAATATTGTTTTAAATTTCTTTGATAATGTAATATGTATGCCTAGTTTTTTAAATCCATACACTTTTGGATCTGTCTTACAGATTGAAGAATCACGTAAGGCCTATTAACTGCAGTACGACCAACCGTTCAAATTTCATGAGTGCTTTAATCTTCTGTCCAGTTTACCAAAATGGAAGAATCCGAATAACTTCATGTTCGAGCAACAAAGCAAAGCCAGAAGAATAAACTGCTCCGATTCAAGTACGGGTAGCGATTCAAGTTCGTAGGAAAGATCTCCACTATACGGAAGTAGTGAAGGACGACCTCTTGGTAGAAACAAGTTAATTCAGATGGAGTAGTGCAGTGCATATTTCTCTAGATTTTTAGGAACTTTAGAGACCTTTGCTAGAGAAACACAAGAGCACAGAGCCAACTTTTTAGCTCAAATAACCCGCAGCGAAGCTAAATTTCAGAAGGCTATCATGGACGATCGAGAGTTCAGGAGAGGTACGCATGAAGAGAAGAAAGCTTTGATGCGAGAGAAAAATTACATCAAACTGATGACTTGTGACTTCAGTAAGCTTTCTCCTTTACAACAGGAACTAGTAACCGAGTCGTTGGAAATATATAAGAAAGTCAGAGGCAGTGAGAGTGGAAGCGGAAGCGGTAGTGGCTCATTTAAGGATGAGTTTTAGATGTTTTGTTGTATTGTAATGGTTGCTTTGTACTTGTGTTGAATCTCTATAGTATGTCTAATTATCTTTTGGTTTATGAGTTCATGTACTTGATATAATTTTATTACAACGTTATTTATTTTGAATTAAGGTCGAGCATCACTTTATTAACTAAGCTCCATAATAGTATAACATAACGGTCAACGTACAAATTGTAAAACATAATACATTAAACAAAAGAGCAAACGTAAAACCTTAATAATACAATAAAGTTAACGAAAGTAGCAAATAAAAAGAAAACCATTAGTAGTGTAGAAAAAACTGCTACAATCGATGCTTAAGAATTCCTACGATTCCATCCTCTGTGTGCCTACAAATGGTCCACCAACTAGTCGCACAATTGGAAGTGTGCAGGTTGGTCTTCAATATGTTGTACCCTAGCAACATATTCCTCCATCGGGTTTATGTTCCTATCGGGTTTTTTGTTACAGCCCATAAATAAGTCAAGATATTTAGTCTTTTAATTTTTATACCCACACTTTCGGACTCTACAATCATATTATGAATTATTATATACGCATACATAATTTCAGATAGAACTCTTGCATCATGAAATCGCGCAGGATTTCGTAATATATGAAACCTTGCTCGCAAGACACCAAACGTTCATTCGATGTCCTTTCTATAGCTTGCCACCTTTTCAGTGAAATAGCTCTCTTTGTCGTTTGTTGGTACTTTAAAGCCTTATATTAAAGTTCTTCACCTTGGGTAAATGCCATCTACCATGTAATACCCAGTATGATGCTCAACGTTACTAACTTTACATGTAACATCCATTGAAATTCCATTAGACAGTTCAGAAAATAGGTATGACTGTTTCAAAACATTTATATCGTTCAATGAGCCTGGTATGCCAAAGAAAGCATGTCAAACCCATAAATCATTGGTGGCAATCGCTTAAAGGATCATCGTCGGCACCTTTTTATGTCCTGTGAACGTTCCTTTCCAACACGTTAGACAGTTTTTCCATGCCCAATGCATGCAATCCAAACTTTCAAGCATACGTGGAAAATCTCTAACTTCTCCTCTGGCTAGTATCCTCCTTACATCAATTGGCCCCAGCATTCGTAGTATTCCTTGCCGAATTGTTGAATAACTATTTTACAAGATTCCTTCATGCACTCAATTGCAGTTGATGCTGCAAATCTGAAATATTCATCCATATGATCACCGGCGGTTCCATAGCTTAACATACGTAAAACAGCCGAGATTTTGATGTGGGGAGAACGACCAAGTTCTTGTGCTCCATTTCGCCTATAAGTGAAATATTGGTTTTTCTTTCATGAAGTTTAAGATAAATTTTAGAGAATACATCTGGGCGCATTCGAAATCGACGATGGAACAAAGTAATATCGTAGGTTGGATTGTTAATGAAGTAGTCCCTCATTAGCCTTTCATATCCATCCTTATAGTCCCTCTTGTATATTTGGTCAATCCTTCCAGGTATACCATCACGACGGTTGCTCGTAGATCCTTCACTAAAAAGTAAGCATACCCGCCTGCTGCTTGTTGATTTTTGTAACTCTACCAACTCATCATCCAATTCTTATGCATTGTCGTAACAGTGCTTCATGTCTTGGTAGTACCGATAGTAAATGTTGGGATCTATGATTGTCAAGGAGTATGTATTTTGAGTTATTAGGTTGTTAAGATTTCTGCAAATGCCGAGTTTGAGTCAATTCAGAGCGCATGTATTTATAGGTGCAGAAATGCCTAAATGAAAGCATGTGAATAAGTGTGAAATAATGCAAGGGAGCCTCCTATGAACCTACAAAGCACAGATTATCAAGCAAGTGCACTACTAAAGGGCAAAAATTGAAGTGTGTATTATGAAAGCTACAAGACACTATACTACATTATGGAAAGCTACAAGACACTGTACCACATTATGGAAAGCTACAATACAAAAATAAAGGGTGTTATAAGCTTTAATGGCTTGGCAGCGATAAAAGTAGCAAGCGGCTACTTATGAGTGCACTGTTTGAAATGACATGACAGTTGTGTATGTTCAACGGTTACTTATGAGTGCACTGTTTGAAATGACATGATAGTAACAGCTACGATACGTATCCCCATACTATTTGTGCCCTAAGTTTTGTCATGGGAGGTTTGTAAGAGTGCAAATGTCAAATCAAACATGGACTCCCAGTGATTATTTGGTGTTGATCAAAGCTTATATTCTGACTGATACAAGATATATGAAAGAGGAGGTCGATGAAGATTTTTGGACCACCGTCAATGTAACGATCCATAATTTAATCACTTTGAATTTGAATAGTCAGTATGTTTTTAAATGATTTAATAATGGATTTTATATCTAGAATAAAAATTTGGATAAAACTTCTCGAATGGATTTTTTAAACCGATGTAAAATGTTAGTTTAAAGATGGTTCGAGTTACAAGACGGTTAAGGATATCAATTTATTTAACAGTAAGTTTACCTAATAAATTAGAATAGTATAATTACCTACCTAATAAAATAAGAGATAATTATTAACCGTGCCTAATAAAACAGAATAGTATAATTACTTGCCTAATAAAACAGAATAGTATAATTAATTGCCTAATAAAACAAGAGAGAATCATTAACCTTGCCTAATAAAACAGAATAGTATAATTACTTGCCTAATAAAACAGAAAAGTATAATTGCTTGCCTAATGAAACAAAATAGCATAATGATTATTATATTCCATGTGAATGGTTGCCATTGGACCAAAATCTGGTCGAATTAGGTTCTGCCATGTGGATGATTGCCATTGGACCAAAATCTGGTCGAATCAGGTTCTGACATGCGGATAGTTGCAACTGGACCAAAATCTGGTCGAATCATGTTATGCCGTAATCGATAAGGAAGATTCCCATCGGACCAAAATATGGTTGAATCAAATTAAGCCATCAAGATGTTTTCCATTGGACTAAAATGTGGTCGAATCAAATTAGGCCATCAAGATGTTTTCTATTGGACTAAAATGTGGCCGAATCTAATTAGGCTGTAGGAAATGACTAAAATACCATTCTCTTCACCTATAAATAGCCAAGTCCATATCTCATTTTAATTCATTCACAAACTAAAGAAAAGAACTAAAATTCATTATCAGAGGTGAAGTATTCCAAGTCTCCATCAAAGCAAATAGTTTAGTGAGCATATTCCTTGTTTTCATAGTTTAGTGAGTATATCCCTAGACTATCATATGCTTTTGGATGCTATATATGTTTGATTTTGATTATTGATGATGATTGTTTAATATGAATGTTGAATATATATTCAAGTCATGGAAATACACGTCAATAAGCACAAAGGAAATCACTTTCCTTTATTTAATCAATTAGTGTATATGGAATGTTAAACCGCTTTAATTTTTTTTTAAAATATGAAGTAAAAATTCTAAAAATATTTTAAAAGTGATTTGAATTATAAAAATGCAATTCCAAATGATAAAAAAATTCGTTTTGATTAATATAGCTTAAAAGGCACTTTCCGTAGCACTTTTCCACAACATTTTTGTATAACTTTTGAAATGTAGTTGTAAACGCAACCGTGCATTTCCAAATTTTTGTAAATATTTTCAAATGATTAATAAATTATTTTAAAGATGATTTGAAGGATTTATGGAATAGTTAAATATTGAATGATTTAGAGTCGATCAAATTACTTGACTGCCTTATGGGTGTCAGAGAGATAGTGTTTAGTCTTAAGTTTGAAAAACTAGTTTCTTGCTCTCCCTGGCTATCCGGACTGACCCGACGGATGTGATAGTAAATTTTATTTACTCGGATCAAATTTTTCAAAGTTAAATAATATAATTCTCCAAATATAAATAACTTGAAATTTATGAAGATAATCTTCTTGTATTTGGTGTTAAAGCCCGAAAAGGAAACTCATACTATTCGTGGAATTTAAAGGATGCTTTTGTTGTTATTCCGTCTATAGTATCTGTTGAATAGGAGAATTTATATTAGGTAGAATTAGATGATTTCTATAGATTCCGCTCACTTAACATTTACTGGTTTTGGATTAACATCCTAGATGGCATGCTTTTAACCGAATTAAAATTATGAGTTTTAAATTAGGAAATCTTTGTTAAGATTTAAATGAAATGAATTGGAAATATTTTTCTAAGTAAAATATGAAAGGGTTTGGAATTATTCCACGATCTAAAAAGATTTAGATCAACCAAAAGGATTTGGTAATTGAGGCTTGATGATTCCATATACTCTGAAAAAGATAAAGAAATATTTCAATTAATATATCCCTAAGGTACATCTACGAATTAAAAAAAATGAATTAAATTGAATGATGATTGATAATCACATATGAACTTAACATCTTTTTAATCGATGATTGGTTCGGAGGAACCGGGGTTGGATTTGGATAATTCCTATCCGAAGACCACTTCGAACCAATTTACATATTCGAAGTGAAGACATGGATATGATATTAAGGATTTTCATAATGAAGGACTGCTTATTGACCTTTTGGGGATAAACTCCCAATATACATACAGTAGCAGTAGTCTCTTCATTATTGAATATCCAAATGCAAGGACTAATCGCTACTAACCTAGGAGTAACTCCCGACAAGATGTGGTAAGAGAGTGCATTCGGTTTGTCATGTTCCTAGGCAACTTGCATGGACGGATGCCTGACGTTGCAATTGAAATTACATTGGTTGATTTCTATGAATGTAGCATCTGATTGGTAGCGGAAAAAGCAACTTTTCTTAGATTAACACCCTTTTCTGAGACATATGTGCTCAGGAGTTATACGTTTGTAGAAGTCAGTTCTGGGATTATGGATTGGCAATGTGGCATTCAAAGTGGAATGTGCTATGAGTAAGTTAATCTTACCTTAAGATCGTTACCTCGAGCCTCATCATGTAGAAATGACTAAAACGGGGTAGATGCGGCAGAGCTAAGTGGGTCGCTCCCATTAGGATATAGTCATCACCTTTCTGGATATATTTATTCCTACTATGACGTCAGGTTTTAAATTAACGTGGTGTATGCAAAGAGAGCTCTCGGGCAGGTCGAAAACGACCGGGGTGATGACATATTTGGTACTACCTATGGTAAAGTTAGGCCGGTTCGGTGTTGGTAGAGGTTGGAGCCTAAGGTGCATTTTTCTAATGATATACTGTCGGAAGGTAGTCCCTTACCTTGTCATTATATGGAAATCCATTCTCCAATAAGTGCATTCGAATTTGATTGTACAGCCTAGTATGTTGGAGTTTAATAATGTAAAAATTTCGGCTAAGATTATGTATACTTACTTGAAAAGTGTTTTCAAATGAATGTCATTAAAAATAATATCCACATATTCTGCGCAGCAAATGTTTTGGTTATCATAAGGAAAAAATTTGTTCCGTGTTTATATGCGGCGTGGTCTTATGAGATACCTTTTGTTTTCAAACATTGTATTTTGAGTTTCTCACACTAGTCTCATGATTGACCTGGAGTTTATTTTCTTTTCCCCTTAAACTCTCGGTGCCCTATTTTCCTTGACAGCCAACTAGTTAGGTAAGCTTGGAGCATTTTTGAATGGAGCACGGTGCACAGAGCATTTTGGGTCTTTTATTGAAGTCGTCTGTCAGTTTCTGCTATGTTTGTATTATGCATTAGTATTTACCAGCACTGTAAGGATAGGTCATTATAATTATCCTAGTTGGGTTAGTACCTGTCATAACTTTGATGGAACAACTTGGAGTAATTGCATGTACTACTCATATGTATAATTATGTGTTGAATACGATGTGAGGTTCTATTATTGTCTATCTTTTATCTTTATTTCTTTATCCCATAATAATCTGCCTCTCCAGCACTTGGATTTATGGTACGTGAATACCGAGGATGTATTAATGTCAATTTCTAAGGGTCGAGGAGGTGGGTCGTCACAGTCAACAATGAATACAACAATCATCCAGAGTGTAGGCTAAGAAGACGAAATTTAGATACTAGAAGTTTATTCGTTACATTCACTAGAGCTTGTAGGAGGTATCGGAGAATTATTGCCAAGGTAGAACGTGACAATGTTTTTCAAATGACCCGATCAACCTTTAACTCCTTATACTTTATGGATCATCAAACACACTTTGTTAGTCATGCTACTTGCGAGTTGTAGGTATATTATGTTAGATAGTTTGAGTGAGTGCTGTGTCCGCGAACGATGTATGTCTATGTGGTTGTCCAACTGTCTTAGGTCTGCTTATGTTGAAGTATTAGTTTAACGGAAATTTAATTCTATGATTTGTATTAGTTTAATGCGTGTCCATCAATAGTAATATGAGTTGTGTATGTTCGATGTAATTTGGAGACTGAATTATGTACTTGAATGCACAACAACATAGAACATACTTAAACATACTTGAACATACTGCAACTTACTTGAACATACAACAAAGACTCACTTAATCGAACAACATCATTAAAGATACAACGAAAACAAAGTACATTCTTCATCGTGTTAATTACGCCCAACACCATGTTGAAATTCCAATGCACCCAGCATGTCACGTAGCATGGGTACTTCTTGTTCCAGTTCATTTGCATATTCCACCGCTCGACGAGGGAACGGATCATCAATCCATTCGCACAAACTACAACCAATTGGAAAATTATGACATCTATAACAGTGCCAGTCAATGTCGTTTCCGCTTCAGATGACGGAATACATAACCAATATCCCGCAAACACAATACACAAATGGAGGAGAGTTAACTTCATGCTCCATCTGAAAGCGTTCATTTCGAACTTCCCGGCGTTCCTGGTTATTCGCAGGAACTCCAATCTCTGCTTCGTATGGTTGGAACCTTAACTGTTGTTCATATGCAGATTGAATGCCCTCTTGGATTCTTGGTTAGCGCAGATCTAGGAACTCGATTCGAATGTCCTCGTAGTGCTGTTTTTGATACTCGATAAGCCGATCCACATTAGTTCTTGGGCTTTTCGAAGGCATGTAGCCTCCAATATTAGACTCAATAGAAGAAGGCCCGGATGACATCGTTATGAGATGTAAATGAATGTGAAGAGGATGTAGATAATTGTGAAGAAGGAGTAGATGATTGTGAAGAAGCATATATGAACCGGTATCTGTATATATAGAAGAGAAGAGCGAAATGGCAAACTGGTAATTATGATAAGAAGAGAGCAAAGGAAATACCCTAAATTTAGCATAGAAAAACAGGGTAAAAAATGAACTTAAAAAATAACTGCATCTATAATTACATTTGTCAAGTAGCTATTTATTATATAAATGTGGAACATTAATTGGCTTTCTAAAGTTAAATATTAACTGCATATATAAATCCATCTATCCTATATAAATACATTTTGTCCATTAGCTATTTATTATATCAATACGTTTACAGTGTCAGTCAAATAACATGATTTTAAATGTTGTTAGTTCATTTGAATACAGTACCAGTAATTCACATTTGTCAGCAACACATAATCATAAAAAACAATGACGTCAACGCATAAACTGAATACAATAGATATATCATACAAAACATTACATGAACAATAACAACAACTACACAGAAACATGAATGATAATAATATCGATACATAGATCAAATATAGTAGGTATATAATACATCGACCAAAAGAATAAATACATAAAGTGCATAAAAACAGAAATGAACTACAGTACAAAAGATCATCCATCTGTACGTGGACGTCTATGTCATCAGGCACCTCTCCTCTTCATTATCTCCACCATCGCTCGGACCAGCTAAACTCTCGTAGTGTAGGATCGATTTCACCCTAGAGGGGGGGGTGAATAGGATGATACTATTAATTATAAAAATTATTGCGGAAGTTTATATAAAATAATTTCAACACAGGTCACAGAATAATAGCATCACAGATAATAGCAGAATAATAGCAGCACAGATAATAGCAGAATAATAGATACAGAAATAGAACAATACAGAATTTACCCAGCTTCGGCAAAACCCTGCCTACGTGCTTCCCCCAAGGTTTCTACTAGAAATTGAGCAGTCAGACGCTTACACACGTAAACTCGCAACATCCGCTATTGACCAGCCTTAACTCTACACTCAAAACCATGCCACATCTCAACCATTGAGTCACGAATTATCAAATTACGCCACGTAGTTTGTCCCATGGTCACACGACTAGAAATTACAATGGTTTAAAAGAAGAATTCAAATTTAAAAACGAATTAAACAACAAAATCCTAATTTTAAACTACAGCCTTATATAATTAAACCCAAACAAAACTAGGCCGGTCCTATAGATAAGTGATTAAACAATACCTCCCTCTGTATGTTAATATGTCGGCCCGCTTTCTTCTTTGTTTGTGGAAAAATGGCTACTTCGTTCTCGTTCCTCTTTTGTTCTGAAATTAGGGCTTTCAAAGACGTCAATTTTTTGTTGATCGATTACAATTGGTGTTCTTCTGATTTGCTTCAGCAATCGGTCATCTCCTCGATTCAAAAAAAGCTCCTTCAACTTTTGATCGAGTTCCAACTTACTTCGGTATGTAACTTTTTCCTTTTTTCTTTACTTTTTTTGTACTTGAACTCAATCGATGATTCGAGTTATTGATATAATGTTTTCTCCATTGCTTCGAACTCGAATACTCAACTGCCGATGATGTTAATTGTTTATATAGGGATTGATCCCCTATATTTTTGTTCGTATTTTATCATATGAATTCGTCAATTATTTTTGCTTGAATTCGACTCGGTCACTTGATTAATATTGAATGATTGAGATGATTTCCGATTTCTTCAATTTCGTATATTTTTTTATTTCTTGTTACTTACAGCTTTGATCGATTTCCTTGGTCATCACGGCTCTGACTTAATTTTGAACTGTATATTGTTTTTGGCTTGATTTATCTTGACTTGTTCATTCATGATCACCACGGCTTGATTTTTTGTTGACTTTGTATTCTCTGCTTTTGTGAATATCACGACTTTGAGTTTCTGGCATTTTAACTCGACCTGGTTCTATTATTCCTTGATTAACTTCAGCCTTGACTTCTGGTAGCACTTGAGTACTGCCTCTGTTTCCGTTCAATTTTAGCCTTGACATATCGAACTATTTATATGTTCGGTAGCTGTAGCTTTGAATCGACTACACATGTATATGCTGCACCACTGTTATCCCTATTTCATATCTAAACTTTTCTGAACTTCTTGTGTTTCACTTGCACTTGGTCACTGTCACTGGTTACAGTTTTGCAAATATATCTGCACTTGTTTTGGTTGCTGCATTTAAACTTGTAACTGAACTAGGTGTTGCTTTTCATTATCATGTATATACGTACACACACACACATACATATATATATACACATATATATACATATATACATTTACATATACATATACATACATACATATACATACATACACACACACACACACACACATATATATATATATTTGTATCTCGCAATTTGGTCCCTGTTGCATTTGTTTCACTGTATATTGTGTTCACTTGATTACTGAACCAGTTCCGGTTACATTGCATATTGAACTGGTGCATGCTCTGTACTTGTAGTCTACACTGCAACCACATTAGAGTCTTGTGTATGGACTTGAAGCATATCCAACTCGGTTGTCTCGACCACATGTATTTTGCTGTTTGAACTTATGTGGAGCATTTGTTGGTTCATCATTGTTTTATGTGCTTTGGGGTTTTGGTTCCTGACCATAGGTGCTATGTGTGAACAACATATAATAATAAATGAATAATCTTTAAACAAAGAACTATATCAGTTATTACATTTTATTACATTTCATTTTATCATATCATCAGAGTATACAACAACAACAACAAACAGTGCAGCGGAAAAAGAAATATTATATACTAGTAATTACGCCATGCCATCCAGCTTGCCTCCAGCAACTCTAGAATATCCAGAATATCCTGATAAACCTTAACTCTTGACTGCCCGTGTGGAAATTGGTGGGCACCCAGAGTTTAGGAAGGAAAACAATAAACTCCGAGTCAGTCATGTGACTGGTGTGAGAACTCAAAACAGTTTATTTATCTTTAAAATCAAAATAGAGGAATATTTTTAAGTTAATTCGCAATGCTTTTAAAAATGAGACTACCATAAGGCCTCCCGCACACACACACAATGCTAACGCAGAATCGGAGGAGATTTCTCCTTATGATAGTCAAAGATGCTTGATACGCATTTAAAAGAACATTTGATATTATTACTAGTGCATAGTGTAGAGAAAATTTATTTCGAAAGTAGAATATAAATCTTAGCCAACATACGACCATTATCGTATGCCTACTATAGCTACCATCCAAACAGTGGGGCGCCACCATAAGTGAATGATAGGTTCTACAACTAATACCGTACAAAGTTTCGTATTGTTTCTTTGGATTTCCAATGAATGATCAGGCCAAGGAACTTCCCATTGCCACATGAGAATGCCTCTGGATGGACATCCCCGAGAACCAAACCGGATCTCTACCAACACAAGGCCGGGTTACCCCTAACTGAGTAACAACTGACCGAATATGCCATCCCCCGGTCCTTTGGGACCTTTTCACCGAGCGCTCGCAATCAATTCACACAATCATAACAAAGTGTTTTCAACATGAGTAAGTATCTGGGCTCCATACCATGATACCACCCTTTTCCAGAAGGAAATGCACACATCCTAAAGGGCGCTACCCCTCATAACCTTGCTGCTTCTTTCCTGTTTTGACCATTCACGGGGTGTGAGGCTCGACGAAGTCACGTCCACAAAAACATACTTTATACAAAAGCCATGCATTGGGTCAACAAATGATCATAGAAATGATCACTAAGATAGACGATCAAATAAACGATCCTATCACAAATAATCAACACAATGATCATTTCACAGCAACACTCAGTATGTCACATTACCAAATTGGGAATATATCGCTGATAACATTCAACTACATAACCTCTGAGCTCGTACGTCTCAGAGAAGGGTGTTAAGCTAAAAGAATAAATTCTCCGCCACCAACAGAAATATATTTGAAAGAAATCGGCTTTATATCTCAATTTGTAATGTCAGACATACAATCCATACAAGTCTGTTCCGGGCTCGAACAAAACCGAAGGCACTTCTCACGAAGCCCTTGCAATCCGGGTATTCACAATCCCGATCGAATTTCCCATCACTTAGGAAATCTCTATACCAGGAGCGACCCAGTGCAGAGACAATCGATAGGTCATCCTATCGCTTTCGCAAATACTCGGTCTTCAACAGCGATCTTCAATGCAATTCACAACGACGTATCACATATTCGGAATGGGTTATACGACCCCATGGTCCTTTCCCGGTTAACCCGAATAATGAGCGCTTATTCAAAAATAAGTGTGGCGTTCAAATTCAAACAAATCACATCAAATACCCATTCAAAGGGAAATATTGATAGTCGGTTATTGAACTATCAGTGGATATGCACAACATCACCAGTTTCCAAATAATTTTCCAAATTATTTATTTTCCAAAATATCTTCACTAGATATATAATTTCAATTCTTCAAAAATAAATCAATATTTATTTTTAAACAAATTCTCCTTTTCATTCATAAATTCCATAGTGAATTTATAATCCAAAATATCTATGAATATTCGATTTCGATTATTCATTTCAATTTATCGTCAAAAAGATAAATTCTTAAGATATTCACTTTATATTGGGAAACATTTCCATACTTACTTATTCATAAGTAATTCACAAATTTTATTTATTTTCAACACTTAGAAAATATTCAATATACTTCAATCGAAATTAAGTATATATTTCATTCTTCAAGGAAAATCATTCACTTTAACATATTTATTTGGGCCAAAACGAATGTTGCGTAAAACATCGTTACGACAACCCAAAATCACTAGTATAGGGATTCGAAATTAAAATAGATATATAAATCCCAATACTATACAAAACATTTCCTTTCGGAAATCATTTACTATAACAACAGTGTTATAGTCCACCATTCCCTTTTATTTCTCGAAAACGTCTATTTCAACAATAGATGTTGAAATCTATGGTTTCGAATCTCAACACTTTTTAAAACATCGTTAGGTCGTTTTTATTCAATTTAAAACATCACAATCAAAACAATTCTTTAACATATTATTCACTATTTAAAAACGTGAATATACTTCAATTAACAATTTCATCATTTCTATTCATTTTATTTTAAAGTATTATTCACAGTCAAAAACGTGAATATAACTCCATAAATAAATCATAACAATTTACTTATCAAAATAAGTCGTTTGTGAATTTATAAAACAACGTTTATAAATTTCATTTCTATTTATTTATAACAACTTTCTTTTATAAATTCTTTTATTAACCTATTCGATTTATAACTCAATTATAAAACAAAGGTTCATATTATAAGTCAAATACTTATAAACGATTATTTTACAAAATCGTTTATTTGAACTTCATAATTATAAATCTTATAACTTATAAGATTCAATTATTCATCCAAATATATTCTTTAATAATTTCACAAAATTTATAAATCTTACTATTTATAAATTTCATTTATAACTTCACCATTTATAATTTTATAAATTCCATTCATTTACAAAATTCATTTTCACTTCATTCAAACACTTATAAAAACTCGTTTTATAATGTCAATATTTCAATTTATAAATATCCATTTATAAATCTCTTAATATAAACCAATTTATATTATTCTTTAAAACGTCTTTAATCTCCTTTATTACTTCACCATTTTGATTCATAAAATAATTAAATTTTATAAATCCTATATTTAAACCTTTTACAATAAATTCTAAAATCCCGATTAAACTATTTTATAAAATCATTAGCATCATATTCTCAAAAATCAGTTTTTAACTATATTTCTCAAAAATCATAATTTTTATAACATTAAAAATTATAACGTTTATTTATTTAAAATGAATCAATTTCCAAAATTATTTTATAAAACGTATACTTTTCAAAAATCACTTTAAAAATCATTTTAAAATTCCAAATTTGGTCTAGTGATGCTACACACCAAATAGTCAATCACGACTACAACGATATCATATATCGATATGATAAACCATCAAATATCAAAATATTTGAAATCAAATAAATACTGTTGAGGAATCCAGTTGGATCCCTCCAACCTGTTTCCTGCATTCACAAACATTAGCACAATACCAATTTCGCTCTAGTACGAAATTATCGCGGTATATGGGATTTAAAATATTATCCGCTTAATAGACGGCGCAATAGGGTGTCATCTGCTATGCAAATGCGGGAAATCAATAACTCCAATATATACATATGCCAATATATATATATTGCTATCATATATAATACCAATTTCACTGTTTATGAAATATTCGCGGTATATGTTTTTAATAAATAACATCCGCTTACTAACGGCGTATAATGTCTATTTTAACAATCAATAGATATCAATCAACATTCAAACATGCATTCAAATATTTTAAATCTAACTATTTAAAATAAAATCGAAACTGATTCGATTGAGTGAGAAGTTCTCACCTTGGTTTTAAATTCCGTTTTAGCGATTTATTTCGAATAAAATTAAACGGACGTTTAATTTTACCCAAAATTCTCACTAACTCCAAACGACTCAAATCCAATCCCATCGCGTAGTGCTCGTCCATACGATTCCAATGCAACTGGCTTCGCGCGTTTTCAACCTCGTATGAAAAAGTTATGAATATTTGAAGTTACACGATTTTATAAAGCATATAAATTACAATTTTTATTATTCTTTTAAACCACAACAAATCTCACCCCTCAGATCCAAAACCCCTGCATCTCAGCCGTCCACCCCCTTCTCCCTCTCACGTTCTTCTTCTCCAGTAAATAGCCGTCACCATGAACCTATACAACAAGCAACTAGGGTTGAATTATGCTCCATCCACGACGAACTATAGCACGATCGGATAGCGCCATGTTGAAGCTTGCCTCGAAGAGCACCACCGCCCCAAACCCTATGCAACTCGGCCCCACCCTCTCTCGTGCGCACGTCAATGAACGGCCACGTACGCAGCCACTCCCCCCCTCCACGCGACGCCAAACTCCATCATCACCGTATAGATCGAAAGCTCTCGCCTTGCTCTTCATCTTTGTAGTTGATCACTTTGGCTAAAACTTCACGGATTGGAAGTAATTAAGGGATGAATTTCGAAAAATTCTGGCCATTGGTGCTTGAACTGGCGGCTAGGGTTATAATTAGGGTTAGGTTTCTCTCTTTTTTTTTTTTTAGAATGGTGGGCTATTTATAGAGAATTTTCGAACACTATTCATCCGGAAATTCCGAACTCCAATTCACGCGCCGTAACCAGCGTTTCTAGGGTTTACCCCGCGTTTCGGACACAATGGAAAAGGTTTCGAAAGCTAATTCGGACATCTGTGCGAGTTATGGCTATAAACGTTCAATTTGAATTAAACCGATTTAAGCGATTTTCTAGGCGTTTTAATTTGTACCGGACAAACGGTAAATCCAATTGACACGAAATTTGAAACCTTACAATAATATCACATTACGGATCTGATGAAACTGGTTTCTTCGAAATCCGAGACTTTTTGAAAAATGGCTATTTTAACTCGCTAAATTAAAATTAAAAATAATTCGATGCGTTTCGAGCTGCTACGATCAAATGGTAACTCCGATTGACACAAAAATTGAAGTCCGATAATAACTAACTATTACGGGTCCAATGAAACTGGTTTCGTTCAATTCTGAGACTGTTCAAAAATTGGCTATTTTCACTAGTCGATTTTAATATTAAAATATTCAATTTTCACAAATAAACTTTTAATTCGATTTTAAAAGTTCTAAAATATCATTCTAACTCCAATATGATAAAATAAAATTTTACAAATCATTTTCAATCATATTTAACCCAATTTTCAATTATTCCCATAATTTAACATATTAAATTATCGATTTAATAATCCAATTAAATCCAATAATTCAAATAAAAATTTATTCGACTTATAAATTCACTTCTTAATATTTAAAATTAATTAAATATTCAAATTTTAATTTCTAAAAATTCTGGGTCATTACAATCTTCCCCCCTTAAAAGAATTTCGTCCTCGAAATTATTAAGTAAGAAAGTTACAAAATTTATTAACTTTCCAAAATCCATAGTTAAACTTCTTACAAAACTTTACTAAGTTTTCAAATCATACTTAGTTATCTTTTCAAAAACAACTACTATTGTTTGACTTTCAACTCCAAATCAAAGTTAAAGTTTTTCAAAAATTTTCCAATTTTCTCAAATTTTTTCTAACGCCTTAAATTTCCGGAAAAATTCGCCATGGTCTCCTTTGCGCGGCTCGATCCCAAAAAAAATGACAGTATATATATATCACAAATATACATCTCATCAAGTAATGAGGCATCCCGAAGGGAAAAAAGTATAAAAGTACGGTATGTAATCCGAGATATGTACCTTATATTTTATTAGCGAGCATATACGGCTAATATAGCGCGAAAGCGAGCTCCAAATGCGAAGCAAACGCGATCCGCACCTACTAATCACTCAACAAACAACATGAGAATCATGCATATATGAACATAGTATCGATATACAACATATAGCAAATGCAACTAAAGCAATAAAAGCAAAATATTCAACCATCAACCATCATCCATAACCAATAAATATTCATTCATATTCTCATTAATATTCCATGAATTGGTTTTAAAGTTAATCACATATGATTCTTTACAGTGGATGTTTTTACTAACATTTATTTTCAATTAGTTTATATTCACTAATTCATATTCAAGTTGGTTCACTTCCAAATCAAATTCAATTCTATTTAAGATTCATTTAACTTCCAATTGAATTTATTCAATTACTTTAGCTTTTAATTTCATTAATACTTAATGAATTATATACAATCAACTAACAACCATATAACAACCAATGTATATCAATTGCAACCAAATTCCTTTGCTTATATTCATTTACTTTGGTTTAACATCTTTACTTTCAATTGGTTTAATTAATTGATTTTTTATTCAACCATTCAACTTTCGATAACATTAGATTTTAATGAATTAACACTTATATCCATTTTTTCATATCAATTATTCACATTTAATTGATTAACATTCAATCCTTTAATCCAATTCATTTATATAACTCAAGTTTATATTCATCACTTAACTTTATTAATTTTCTTTGATACCAATCTCAATTTCATTAAACATCTTTTAAGTTATATTTCCATTTAACTTTAAATTCATTTTTTTTATTTATAACTCATATTCATAAATATATTCATATAGTTTCACTTCTCATATGTATAAGTTTATTTCACAATTGTAAATCACTTTAATTATAATTCAATTCTTATAATTCATTTGCTTATACAATTATTCTTTTATTTAGGTTATTCAAACAACTAAACAATCAACTTATATACACTTTAATAATTCTGAAAAATTATTCCTTCATATACAAAATATACTCAAGTAAAATTATTTCATTTACCCAATTTTTAAAAACAATATTATGTCGAATTGTTCTATTCAAGTGTTTAGAAACCCCTTCGGCATAGTCTTGCGGACCACGCTGACGAAAGTTCATATACCACTTAATAAACCAATCATCACAATATAAAACAATTTTATATATTCACTAACAAATACGCTCTCGTAGCTATTATTACACTCAACTCATTCTAGAGTACTACTGACTCCATCTCTAATGAGTAATACCCAACAGAACCATGGTTGTCGCTTAACCATATGCTCTGATACCACATTGTCAGGACCCGATTCTTCGACTTCCGAAAATTCAACATCGATACTCACTTTATCGACTGCCGAGCAATCGAACGACGGAAAACCGAACACTGAGGGTTTAAGAAGAAGAAAAAGACAGAAGAAGAGATAAGAAGATAGAAAAAATAGGAAATAGAGAGAAAATAGAAAATAGAACGGAACAGAAAACAACTGAACTATATCATAATCTCACAATTCGCAGCGGAACAACATATAATAATAAATGAATAATCTTTAAATAAAGAACTATATCAGTTATTACATTTTATTACATTTCATTACATTTCATTTCAACATATCATCAGAGTATACAACAACAACAACAACAAACAGTGCAGCGGAAAAAGAAATACTATATACTAGTAATTACGCCATGCCATCCAGCTTGCCTCCAGCAACTCCAGAATATCCAGAATATCCTGATAAACCTTAACTCTTGACTGCCCGTGTGGAAATTGGTGGGCACCCAGAGTTTAGGAAGGAAAACAATAAACTCCGAGTCAGTCATGTGACTGGTGTGAGAACTCAAAACAGTTTATTTATCTTTAAAATCAAAATAGAGGAATATTTTTAAGTTAATTCGCAATGCTTTTAAAAATGAGACTACCATAAGGCCTCCCGCGCACACACACAATGCTAACGCAGAATCGGAGGAGATTTCTCCTTATGATAGTCAAAGATGCTTGATACGCATTTAAAAAAACATTTGATATTATTACTAGTGCATAGTGTAGAGAAAATTTATTTCGAAAGTAGAATATAAATCTTAGCCAACATACGACCATTATCGTATGCCTAATATAGCTACCATCCAAACAGTGGGGCGCCACCATAAGTGAATGATAGGTTCTACAACTAATACCGTACAAAGTTTCGTATTGTTTCTTTGGATTTCCAATGAATGATCAGGCCAAGGAACTTCCCATTGCCACATGAGAATGCCTCTGGATGGACATCCCCGAGAACCAAACCGGATCTCTACCAACACAAGGCCGGGTTACCCCTAACTGAGTAACAACTGACCGAATATGCCATCCCCCGGTCCTTTGGGACCTTTTCACCGAGCGCTCGCAATCAATTCACACAATCATAACAAAGTGTTTTCAACATGAGTAAGTATCTGGGCTCCATACCATGATACCACCCTTTTCCAGAAGGAAATGCACACATCCTAAAGGGCGCTACCCCTCATAACCTTGCTGCTTCTTTCCTGTTTTGACCATTCACGGGGTGTGAGGCTCGACGAAGTCACGTCCACAAAAACATACTTTATACAAAAGCCATGCATTGGGTCAACAAATGATCATAGAAATGATCACTAAGATAGACGATCAAATAAACGATCCTATCACAAATAATCAACACAATGATCATTTCACAGCAACACTCAGTATGTCACATTACCAAATTGGGAATATATCGCTGATAACATTCAACTACATAACCTCTGAGCTCGTACGTCTCAGAGAAGGGTGTTAAGCTAAAAGAATAAATTCTCCGCCACCAACAGAAATATATTTGAAAGAAATCGGCTTTATATCTCAATTTGTAATGTCAGACATACAATCCATACAAGTCTGTTCCGGGCTCGAACAAAACCGAAGGCACTTCTCACGAAGCCCTTGCAATCCGGGTATTCACAATCCCGATCGAATTTCCCATCACTTAGGAAATCTCTATACCAGGAGCGACCCCGTGCAGAGACAATCAATAGGTCATCCTATCGCTTTCGCAAATACTCGGTCTTCAACACCGATCTTCAATGCAATTCACAACGACGTATCACATATTCGGAATGGGTTATACGACCCCATGGTCCTTTCCCGGTTAACCCGAATAATGAGCGCTTATTCAAAAATAAGTGTGGCGTTCAAATTCAAACAAATCACATCAAATACCCATTCAAAGGGAAATATTGATAGTCGGTTATTGAACTATCAATGGATATGCACAACATCACCAGTTTCCAAATAATTTTCCAAATTATTTATTTTCCAAAATATCTTCACTATATATATAATTTCAATTCTTCAAAAATAAATCAATATTTATTTTTAAACAAATTCTCCTTTTCATTCATAACTTCCATAGTGAATTTATAATCCAAAATATCTATGAATATTCGATTTCGATTATTCATTTCAATTTATCTTCAAAAAGATAAATTCTTAAGATATTCACTTTATATTGGGAAACATTTCCATACTTACTTATTCATAAGTAATTCACAAATTTTATTTATTTTCAACACTTAGAAAATATTCAATATACTTCAATCGAAATTAAGTATATATTTCATTCTTTAAGGAAAATCATTCACTTTAACATATTTATTTGGGCCAAAACGAATGTTGCGTAAAACATCGTTACGACAACCCAAAATCACTAGTATAGGGATTCGAAATTAAAATAGATATATAAATCCCAATACTATACAAAACATTTCCTTTCGGAAATCATTTACTATAACAACAGTGTTATAGTCCACCATTCCCTTTTATTTCTCGAAAACGTCTATTTCAACAATAGATGTTGAAATCTATGGTTTCGAATCTCAACACTTTTTAAAACATCGTTAGGTCGTTTTTATTCAATTTAAAACATCACAATCAAAACAATTCTTTAACATATTATTCACTATTTAAAAACGTGAATATACTTCAATTAACAATTTCATCATTTCTATTCATTTTATTTTAAAGTATTATTCACAGTCAAAAACGTGAATATAACTCCATAAATAAATCATAACAATTTACTTATCAAAATAAGTCGTTTGTGAATTTATAAAACAACGTTTATAAATTCCATTTCTATTTATTTATAACAACTTCCTTTTATAAATTCCTTTATTAACCTATTCGATTTATAACTCAATTATAAAACAAAGGTTCATATTATAAGTCAAATACTTATAAACGATTATTTTACAAAATCGTTTCTTTGAACTTCATAATTATAAATCTTATAACTTATAAGATTCAATTATTCATCCAAATATATTCTTTAATAATTTCACAAAATTTATAAATCTTACTATTTATAAATTTCATTTATAACTTCACCATTTATAATTTTATAAATTCCATTCATTTACAAAATTCATTTTCACTTCATTCAAACACTTATAAAAACTCGTTTTATATTGTCAATATTTCAATTTATAAATATCCATTTATAAATCTCTTAATATAAACCAATTTATATTATTCTTTAAAACGTCTTTAATCTCCTTTATTACTTCACCATTTTGATTCATAAAATAATTAAATTTTATAAATCCTATATTTAAACTTTTTACAATAAATTCTAAAATCCCGATTAAACTATTTTATAAAATCATTAGCATCATATTCTCAAAAATCAGTTTTTAACTATATTTCTCAAAAATCATAATTTTTATAACATTAAAAATTATAACGTTTATTTATTTAAAATGAATCAATTTCCAAAATTATTTTATAAAACGTATACTTTTCAAAAATCACTTTAAAAATCATTTTAAAATTCCAAATTTGGTCTAGTGATGCTACACACCAAATAGTCAATCACGACTACAACGATATCATATATCGATATGATAAACCATCAAATATCAAAATATTTGAAATCAAATAAATGCTGTTGAGGAATCCAGTTGGATCCCTCCAACCTGTTTCCTGCATTCACAAACATTAACACAATACCAATTTCGCTCCAGTACGAAATTATCGCGGTATATGGGATTTAAAATATTATCCGCTTAATAGACGGCGCAATAGGGTCTCATCCGCTATGCAAATGCGGGAAATCAATAACTCCAATATATACATATGCCAATATATATATATTGCTATCATATATAATACCAATTTCACTGTTTATGAAATATTCGCGGTATATGTTTTTAATAAATAACATCCGCTTACTAACGGCGTATAATGTCTATTTTAACAATCAATAGATATCAATCAACATTCAAACGTGCATTCAAATATTTGAAATCTAACTATTTAAAATAAAATCGAAACTGATTCGATTGAGTGAGAAGTTCTCACCTTGGTTTTAAATTCCGTTTTAGCGATTTATTTCGAATAAAATTAAACGGACGTTTAATTTTACCCGAAATTCTCACTAACTCCAAACGACTCAAATCCAATCCCATCGTGTAGTGCTCGTCCATACGATTCCAACACAACTGGTTTCGCGCATTTTCGACCTCGTATGAAAAAGTTATGAATATTTGAAGTTACACGATTTTATAAAGCATATAAATTACAATTTTTATTATTCTTTTAAACCACAACAAATCTCACCCCTCATATCCAAAACCCCTGCATCTCAGCCGTCCACCCCCTTCTCCCTCTCACGTTCTTCTTCTCCAGTAAATAGCCATCACCATGTACCCATACAACAAGCAACTAGGGTTGAATTATACTCCATCCACGACGAACTATAGCACGATCGGATAGCGCCATGTTGAAGCTTGCCTCGAAGAGCACCACCGCCCCAAACCCTATGCAACTCGGCCCCACCCTCTCTCGTGCGCACGTCAATGAACGGCCACGCACGCAGCCACTCCCCCCCTCCACGCGACGCCAAACTCCATCATCACCGTATAGATCGAAAGCTCTCGCCTTGCTCTTCATCTTTGTAGTTGATCACTTTGGCTAAAACTTCACGGATTGGAAGTAATTAAGGGATGAATTTCGAAAAATTCTGGCCATTGGTGCTTGAACTGGCGGCTAGGGTTATAATTAGGGTTAGGTTTCTCTTTTTTTATTTTTTTATTTTTTTAGAATGGTGGGCTATTTATAGAGAATTTTCGAACACTATTCATCCGGAAATTCCGAACTCCGATTCACGCGCCGTAACCAGCGTTTCTAGGGTTTACCCCGCGTTTCGGACACAATGGAACAGGTTTCGAAAGCTAATTCGGACATCTGTGCGAGTTATGGCTATAAACGTTCAATTTGAATTAAACCGATTTAAGCGATTTTCTAGGCGTTTTAATTTGTACCGGACAAACGGTAAATCCAATTGACACGAAATTTGAAACCTTACAATAATATCACATTACGGATCCGATGAAACTAGTATCGTCGAAATCCGAGACTTTTTGAAAAATGGCTATTTTAACTCGCTAAATTAAAATTAAAAATAATTCGATGCGTTTCGAGCTGCTACGATCAAACGGTAACTCCGATTGACACGAAAATTGAAATCCGGTAATAACTAACTATTACGGATCCAATGAAACTGGTTTCGTTCAATTCTGAGACTGTTCAAAAATTGGCTATTTTCACTAGTCGATTTTAATATTAAAATATTCAATTTTCACAAATAAACTTTTAATTCGATTTTAAAAGTTCTAAAATATCATTCTAACTCCAATATGATAAAATAAAATTTTACAAATCATTTTCAATCATATTTAACCCAATTTTCAATTATTCCCATAATTTAACATATTAAATTATCGATTTAATAATCCAATTAAATCCAATAATTCAAATAAAAATTTATTCGACTTATAAATTCACTTCTTAATATTTAAAATTAATTAAATATTCAAATTTTAATTTCTAAAAATTCTGGGTCATTACAGTCATTGAGTAATTGTGCGACTTGAATTGTGTTGCATTATGGTGAGTTGCTTTTTATAATTGTAGTCTGGTCCTTATGCACATGTGATGTGCTCGTAAATGTGCATATTTTTACCACTATATTTATTCTATTTAAATTAAATAAATGATCATATTGGGTATTTTAACTTGTTTTAACTAAAATTCATATTAATTTCAAATTTTCACATATTCATCTTCATATAAGGGCAAAATGGTCATTTGTGCGCGTATATTAATTTGTGAGAATTTAATTGGAAATTTCTATAATATTTTGTAGGAATTTAGCTTCTCATATTAGTGGGTTCATGAAGAAACATGCATGCACAAAATGGATATAAAGGAATGAAGATGGAAATAATTCAAAGTGAAGATCATGGAGGACCCCACCTACCCACCTACCTTAATGTATAAATTAAAGGCTAATGCACATGCTTATGGAGTTAAAGGTTTCATACACTTAATGGGGGATTAAGACATGTTAATGATTACCTGGCCTCCACACTTCCTAAGGGGCATTTTGGGCATTCCCCAAAAAGTGAATTAGGGTTTTAAAACTTGTATATATACCCCATATGTTTCATGTAACCCCTCATCTCTCCTCTTAGTTAGTTAGTTTTAGTTTAGAAAATAAATAAAATCTCTCTTTCTTTCCATGGCTACTTAGCCATTTCTTCTCTTATGTAATTTTTTTTTATGCAATGTTAATTATTGTTTCTTTTTAATTACATATTCATTTCCTTTTATGCAAGTAGTGTAGATTATCCTTTATGCAATTAGAATAGTTTTCCATTTCACTTTGCTCTCTTTTCCTTTTCTTTTTCTCTCATGTTGCAAGCTACATTTGTTCATATGATAACAAATATGAGAGGCTAAACCCCTTCAATTTAGGGGTAATGAAGCTCTCTAATCATGTAGCTTCAACTTAATTTGATGTTTATGCTCTCTTTTTGTGCTTAATGGGAATGATTGAAGTGGTTTAATGATGTTGTTTAGCTTTGAATTTGATAGTCTATATTGTTTATAACAAATAGGCTATGCTTAAACAAACAAAACACAAATTGCCTCTTCATCTACATATGATTATGGCAAAGAAGTGATTGTTGAAATTAAAATTTGATGGCTTATATTTCTAATTAATAGTTAGTAGGCCATGCTTAAAATAGATTTTGCTTTCAACTTTGTTGTCATATTTTATGAGATTTAAAAGTGTATTAGTGGTTGTGTTATAGTTTGATGGTTTATATTGAGCTAATTAATAGCACAAATATACCATACTTATGATAAGCACATCAAATAATTCACTAATGACAAGAAAAGAGAGATCATAACTTCATTTTGTTGATTTATGTGATCTAGAGAGTGGAAATTGCCTCTAAATTGTCTTAAGACTTTCATATTTTTATCTATTTTCTTTTGTCATTTTTTTATAGTTAATCACTCTTTCAACTTTGGTTAATTTGATTGAATAGAATTTTAAAATCATCAATTCCCTGCGGATCGACCCGTATTCGCCGCGTGCTATATTCGTACACCGTGCGCTTGCGGTTATTTTAATTTAAATTCGTTCGACGGTTTTATATACCGATAGAATTTCCGGCGACGAACAAGTTTTTGGCGCCGTTGCCGGGGAGTTGTTTTGATTTTGATTTTTTATTCTTCGGATTATTTTTATGTGATTTTATTTGTGTTTTTATTTTGTGTCTTTGTTTGCATATAAAAAAATTGTTGTGTGTGTTGTTGATTTTGTTGTTGTTTTCAAGTGTGTCATTTGCATTTGCATATTTCTGTACAAAAAAAACGACACACACAAAAAAAATATTAAAAAAATCTTTTTATTTCATTTTCATCTTGATCTTACAATTTCAACTTTGTTTTTACAAAATCTCATCCTCATTTTACATTTCTGTGCAACTTCCTGTGCACTTCCGTGCACACTGCCTTCACATCCACAACCCTCTTCTTTACATCTCCGACATCACTCAACTACCACCATCTTCACTGCCAAACAAACAGCAGCACTTCAATAACTCAGCCTTAACCCCACTGTCCATCCTTCAACCATCTGTAAATACACATTTCACTCCCTGTATCTATCATTGTGCAACTTACTACACATTACCATTCAAACTGCATACAAGCCACAACACTGCTGTCACTCCATACTTCATACTAACCGACCATTCACTCCAACCACAGCCATACACCCCAGAAGCCATTGCACTTCTACAATTCAAATCCTCGGCCACCACTTCTACAATCAGTAACAACCATCAGACTCTACAGTTCCACCACTTCATCACCAACACTTCCCCTACATATTTCTAAACTCCCTGTCATTTTGTCTGCAATTCCATACAATCATTCCTCTACAACCCAAACCATTGTCACTCCAAAATCATCATCCACCAGGACTTTCACCACCTTGCCACTGACCCGTTACTTCTCAAAGCAATTTGCTCCTCTACAATAAACTACTGCACACTTCCCATTTCAATTGCCACAAACATCACAACCATCACAACCATCTACCCACTGTTCTACTTCCTGTAGTTCTACAACTCCTCCAATTTAACCTGACATACCCACCCTTCTCCTAACACTTCTACATCAGACCCTACCACATCACTTCATTCACAACCAAACGACCAGAACCACCTCACTTCACAGATTTCCCCACCTCCTCTTCTTCATAACTACATAACAGCCTCTGATCAACAGTGACCTCACTTCAACAATACTGCCACTGCCTACAACATCAGAAACATATTTGAACGAGTTGCTGAATCCACTTCAACAACCACCTGAACCATTGCCTTGATACCTTACTGCTCTGTGCCTTTCACGTTTCCTCTGACCATCCTTACAAACCATCCTCTGGCATTCACCAAACTGTCAGTTCATCTCCATAACTCCACCAACATATCCTCACACTTCATCAAAATCACCAATGACATTACCAATCCACGTCCCATCCCTCTGTTCAAACTTTACAAATAAAAAACTGTCCAACATACAAACTCTTGCACCTGACCATCAACAGCACCCCCTACAAACTCACAAACACTGCTGCCTTCCATCAACTTCGACAACCTTGCCATCATATCAACAATACACCTCATCACACCTTCCACCAAGAACGGCAGCTTCAGTGTGCAACAAACAACCACCTCAAAGCTGCTACATCAGTCAGCAACGACCTATCATCCACTTCGACATACAACAGCCACCTGACTTCCATTTTCCAGCAGCCTATTCCTTCTTACAACCCAAATCCAACCTCTGCAATCGCCATCCCCATAACACCTACAACTGCAACTCGTACAACCACTTCCAGTTCACTGCCACGAAGTCACCCCAAATTGAACAATCCAAATCGAGCAGCCTCGAACTAACCAAACACCATCTCTAAATCACGATAGCAGCGTCAGACTCCCCAATCGTCAGACCCAAAACTCGAACTCCACACCTCGGCTGCAAATCACCTCGCCGAACCAAACAACCACCCAACGACCTCGCACCCAATCGAACAACCGCGAATTGCATGAAACCACTGTGCAAG
Organism: Allium cepa; assembly: GCA_030765085.1. NCBI lineage: Eukaryota > Viridiplantae > Streptophyta > Magnoliopsida > Asparagales > Amaryllidaceae > Allium > Allium cepa. The sequence continues at coordinate 872,865,383 of CM060945.1, read as the reverse complement.
CTCTCCAGCACTCGCCTCCATTCCTTCGAACCACTCGCCTGAAACTCCAATCAAACTCCTCCTCGCCTTCCCCATCAAGCACGAGCTCCAATCCGCAACCACTCGCTGCGATTTTGAAAGTTAATTTCGATTCAGAAAAAAATTGATTTTGGGATATGTAGATTTAATTTTATTTTAGAGCGCTGTGTTCATTCGATTTTGTTTCTGAGTTCAACTTGTATCAACTGTTTGGATAAATTTTGTTTAAAAAAACAAAAAACAAAAATTTAATTTGGGTCGGGTCCTGGTTAGATTGTTAAAAAAAAAGTTTAGTTAGGTTAGTTCTTCCTTTCTTTTGTTTCAAATTTATTTTACTTTCTCCTTTATTCAAAAAAAAGAGAGGATTTTAGGTTATTCTCAATTGTTTTTAGCTTTTTTGTTTAATTTTTTTTTTCTTTGTTAAAAAAAATCTGTATATATCTTGTTTCTATTTTCAGGTTGCAAAAGCAGATAGAAAGAGTTACTTGCTTCACTTAGCTTGGGCAAAAAAAAAATGCCGGCTTGCTTATAAAATAATTGTGCTCTCATCTTCAGTTTTATTTTAGTTGCATTGTTGTTTGCTTGCATTTTATAGAAGAAAGAAAATCATTCGTAGTTGCATTGTTAATACACGTTTAATTTCTGCTTTGTGTTTCATCCTAGAATTTTAAAAACGGTTAGACATTGATAACTCTTAGTTGTATATTGACAATTTGTCTTCTTTGAACAATTTAATTTCTTGGTGTCTAGGCTACGGCAGAGCAATAATCAGTTATAAATATTACGGTGATTCGTGAATATTATACCGAATTGTTTCCCCGAAGGTACTTAAACCTTCGGCTGCATTGCTACGGTGATTCATGGTGCACCGATAACCCCTGTCCGTTACCTTGCTGAGAAATATTTTTGTTGATTTAAGACAGTGTATGACTATACAATTTTGGGTTAAGTTAGGATAAATCATTTGTAATTAACCCTTGCATTCATTTAGTTGCATTAGTTCATGCATATTTAAAAAAAACAAAAAATTCAAAATCCAAAACTAAAAAAATTGCAAATATTCCTTTTCCTGCGAAAATTTTAATTTCTTTTCTTTGAAATTTCAAAAAAAATTCAAAAAATTAGAAAAACCAAAATTCAACAAAAAAAAATTGAAAAATAAAAACAAAACAAAAATAGATTTCCCTTTTGAAAAATGAATTTTCTTTGCAAATATTTTTCGTTTATAAAAAAACCAGAAAACATTCTTGAAAATGTCTGAATTTCCATATTCACTTGAATTTTACAATAGTTTTGAAAATCAATATAATCCATATGATTTCAGTCCAAATTCATATGGATATTTTAACTACAACTATTGTGTAAATAATTCAAATTTCAAACAACAAAATTTTCAAAACAATGACCAACCTTTGATTCTTGAAAATAGCATTGAAATGATTTCATCTTTACTTGAACTCTCTACACGACAAAATCAAGAGATAAATGATTTATGTAATTCATATTTGTGTAATAACTCGAGTCAAGGATTTCAAAATTTGAATTCGATTCAAAATTCAAACGATTTCGATTATAACCCATGCCAACTCAATTTCGAACTTCAAAATGAATTTCAAAATCAAAACGAAAGTGGAAATAACTTTTCAAATAATTTTGGTAATGGAAATAATCTCAATTTCAATGCAATTGATAATTTTTGTTCTCAACAAATCCAAATCGAGAATTTTCAAGTGAATAACTATAAATTGGATTTTGTTGAGCAAATGAATGAAATTTATGATGATCACACGGATTTGTTGATTGAAACATATATGAAACAACGTGAAAAACAAAATCAAATTCCAACGTGTGACGAGTCAAGCGATAATCCATCTTTTACCCAAATCGATGATTTTCAAATAACAACTTTTGAAACTGAAAATGAAAATCTTAATGAAATTATTGAAAACAAGGTAATTGAGTTGGATTTCAATTCTTTTGAGGGTGTGAAACTTGATTTAAACTTCGATCTTCCTTATTCTGAAAATTTGAATATGACAACTTTGAACTTTGAACTCGATTTACGCGATGAAGTTTTTGATAATCCAACAAAGGAAGTCGAATTTAATGAACATAAACTTTTTGGACTTTTCGAAAATGAGTTGTTAAATTCCGAAAGGGAAGAGTTAAATCACTATTTCAATTTTGAAATAGATAATTTTGAAAACTTTGTTGATAATGAGCTTAACTTTCAATTTGGTGAAAATAAACTTGAATTTCAATCAATTGTTTTATCAACCCCGAAAATCATCAAAAATAAAACAACTCATACGGTTCTCAATAAAATGACATTCATTTTTCCAAATCGACAATCAACTTCGGAATCGTTTACGAATTGGTTTTTCGTGCTTAAGCTGTGTCTCGTATACTTGACGAGACAAATGAATCGGTCTTTGGAAGACTGTTTCATTTACTCTTTAACTATATATTTTCTGATCTCTTGTAAATAATAACCTTTTCATTTTCATTTAAATAAATGTCACGTTTTTATTTTTATTTTTCTCCTTCCACTTGGGTTGACTGTGGGGACACAGTCAAAATCAAGTGTGGGGGGAGACTTATCTTCGTTTTTAATTTTTCATGGTTCATTTTTGCTTTTTCTTCCAAAACTTAAAAAAAATTCAAAAAACTAATTTTTTTTTAAAACATTTTGATTTATTTTTAAAGAAACACTATAGGATAAATATCTGGTTTTGGTTTATTAAATTAAAATTTTTGAATTTTTTTTTGTCTTAACAAAAATAAAAATGAAGTTAAATTACAAATAACAATGGTTTAACTAGTATATAGGTAGATTCACACGTGTTAATTATGAAATACATCCTAATTGAAAATCTTTGTTTTAAAAAGTGGTCGATTTAAAGTAAAGATACAACATTTTTTTGTCTTCTAAGTTAAATGGTGCTAAGATGATTTTGCAACACACTCTCTCTCTTAACAATGTATATATATATATATATATATATATATAAATAACATCCAAGTATTCACTCTCATTTAAAAGTCCTTACGGTTATGCATGTGTCAATTACTTGGAATCTTTGATTATGTGCTTTCATACTCATTTAAAAGTCCTCACGGTTATGCATGTATGGAACACATGTAAAAAAAACAGTCTTAATAAAACCACCTACGGTCGATAGGTGTATGCACGAAAGTGTGTGCACTCGCCATGCTCTGTACTCCCCTCACATAAGCCCGAAAGGCAATGTATGGGTGGTATATCTGGCCTCAGTTTACCTGAGCTAGGTGTGTAATATTTCTTGCAAATAATGAGAGAGCAAGCAATTGAAATCCTAGCACTATTTTTACTTAGTTGATTTGATTTGTTATTGAAAAGAAATGAAAACACCACTTTGATAAACTTTGATAATCAACTAAGGATCCTTTTCATAATTACACCTTATTATCAACCGAAAAAATGAGTTAAACTATAGTCTATTTGTTATGATAACTTTGTTTTTGTTGAAAATTTTGACGAGTAAATGACTAAAAATTTTCAAGATAATAACCAAAACTTATATTTAACTTATTTGTGTCGATTTAAAAGTAAATCCGTCATTGTAAATATTTTCAAAAATTCGCATTCATCTCTTTGTAAATAAATCTTGCATTTTGTAAATATTTTCATCCTGCATTTGGATTTTGTGGGTAGTATCCGCTGAAAACCCTCACGAGACAACACTTGTCTTACTGGGGACACCCAGAGGTTCAACGGTGTGTTGCATACGCTCAATGCAATCGTGCTCCCTACGAAAACGGATTTATCTTAGTTTTTCTTTATTCGAGGACGAATAAAAAGATAAGTGTGGGGGTATTTGATGTGCACGTAAATGTGCATATTTTTACCACCATATTTATTCTATTTAAATTAAATAAATGATCATATTGGGTATTTTAACTTGTTTTAACTAAAATTCATATTAATTCCAAATTTTCGCATATTCATCTTCATATAAGGGCAAAATGGTCATTTGTGCGCGTATATTAATTTGTGAGAATTTAATTGGAAATTTCTATAATATTTTGTAGGAATTTAGATTCTCATATTAGTGGGTTCATGAAGAAACATGCATGCACAAAATGGATATAAAGGAATGAAGATGGAAATAATTCAAAGTGAAGATCATGAAGGACCCCACCTACCCACCTACCTTAATGTATAAATTAAAGGCTAATGCACATGCTTATGAAGTTAAAGGTTTCATACACTTAATGGGGGATTAAGACATGTTAATGATTACCTGGCCTCCACATTTCCTAAGGGGCATTTTGGTCATTCCCCAAAAAGTGAATTAGGGTTTTAAAACTTGTATATATACCCCTTATGTTTCATGTAACCCCTTATCTCTCCTCTTAGTTAGTTAGTTTTAGTTTAGAAAAAAAAATCTCTCTTTCTTTCCATGGCTACTTAGCCATTTCTTCTCTTATGTAATTTTTTTTATGCAATGTTAATTATTGTTTCTTTTTAATTACATATTCATTTCCTCTTATGCAAGTAGTGTAGATTATCCTTTATGCAATTAGAATAGTTTTCCATTTCACTTTGCTCTCTTTTCCTTTTCTTTTTCTCTCATGTTGCAAGCTACATTTGTTCATATGATAACAAATATGAGAGGCTAAACCCCTTCAATTTAGGTGTAATGAAGCTCTCTAATCATGTAGCTTCAACTTAATTTGATGTTTATGCTCTCTTTTTGTGCTCAATGGGAATGATTGAAGTGGTTTAATGATGTTGTTTAGCTTTGAATTTGATAGTCTATGTTGTTTATAACAAATAGGCTATGCTTAAACAAACAAAACACAAATTGCTTCTTCATCTACATATGATTATGGCAAAGAAGTGATTGTTGAAATTAAAATTTGATGGCTTATATTTCTCATTAATAGTTAATAGGCCATGCTTAAAATAGATTTTGCTTTCAACTTTGTTGTCATATTTTATGAGATTTAAAAGTGTATTAGTGGTTGTGTTATAGTTTGATGGTTTATATTGAGCTAATTAATAGCACAAATATACCATACTTATGATAAGCACATCAAATAATTCACTAATGACAAGAATAGAGAGATCAAACTTCATTTTGTTGATTTATGTGATCTAGAGAGTGGAAATTGCCTCTAAATTATCTTAACACTCTCATATTTTTATCTATTTTCTTTTGTCATTTTTTTTAGTTAATCACTCTTTCAACTTTGGTTAATTTGATTGAATAGAATTTTAAAATCATCAATTCCCTGCGGATCGACACGTATTCGCCGCGTGCTACATTCGTACACCGTGCGCTTGCGGTTATTTCAATTTAAATTCGTTCGACGGTTTATAAACCGATAGAATTTCCGTCGACGAACAACATGTATACTTGGTGTATACACTTGGTTTCTCTGTCCACGGGTGTATTATGTTGTACTTTTTTTTTGCTGGATTGAGTTTTGTTGCCTTCATGTACATGCCGAGTCTCGTTGACATCGTCTGATATGCATTTGCTTGACGGTCTGAATGGACCGTCTAGCCTTTCACTTGAGACTGTATGTAGCTTGCGTGGCCTTTGTTTCACTCGAGAATTATTTGCATTTTGAATTGTACCTGTGTTGAATCCAACTAATAGCTCGGGTTTGACCTTGTGATAATATCGTCACTTTATATTTATTTCACTTCTGTTGAACCTGGCTTTTGATTTGGGTTTGACCTTGTGCTCACCTGTCCCTATAACTTTATCAAGCGTGTATCGGTATGCGCGGCCTTGTGGCATGTACAGTGATACACTGTGCATGTCACAAGTTGTTCGTGTTTGATTTATTCAAATTTAAATGATGGCGAACAACCCAAATAACTAAGGCAAATAAAATTTTAAAAATCACTTTTTATTTTATACTGCAAAAATATTTCTTTTTCAATTTTACTACGTCAATGTATATTTTTGCAGATTGCTCAAATGCTGGATTCAATCTGGAATAGAGCTGAAGATAAATATGAGTGGATGAGCGATATGTAGTGAGGACAGTTGTATAAATTGAAATGTATTGTAATTGAAATTTTGTATATATAGTGAGAGCACAAATTTGTACTATTCAAAAATTGTAATAAATATTTGTTTGAATAAAATATCTATTTGAATTTAAATTCTGTGTTATTTATTTTATTTAGCAAATATTTATTTAATTATGTGAAAATAAAACAGTACATTAACAAATACATTTAAATGAATATATATATATATATATATATATATATATATATTATCATCAAAAAAAAAATCATATACTCGCATATTCAACACATAGTACATCTGCATGTCCATAAATCTCCTGCGTTTTGCCTCCAACTGTGCCTGCAGATGTGCTGCTTCTTCTGCCTGCTGACGTAGCTCACCGTCAAAGTAGTCTAGGCTATGCCTATGCTCTATATATCCTTTATATCTGGTCACCATCCGCATGTCATACAGATCATGGTAGGATATCTGGCTAGATCAGAGTAATGATCGTGCACTGGAGGATGATATATGTCAACATATATAGCGGTTTGGTCCAACGGTGGGAACTACCATGGTCCATCCAAAGTGAGAAGTAGCCGCCGTGTGATCAGGTGCACAGTAACCCTAGTTGGGCTGAGTGAGAACCTCGAAAACTGAGGGATGTATGTCGTGCCATATAGTGGACGGACCAACCAAATCTATCATCGCTGCATGTGTAATGGTATCAGTGGAACCAGTGTAAAATCTAATCTAGAAGTCAACGTATGACTGACCGGTAATAAGAAAGCTCTCGACCGGCTACCAACCCCCTGCCCTCACCAGATTTAGCCGCTCTGAAGGGTAAATCATGCAGCGATAGGTATGAGGGTGTGGATCATTGGGAATAACATCAAAGTCGTACAACTGCCTCCAACTCCTCTTACTTAGAAGTCAGTATGCGCCAAATGCCGAGTAATAAGATAGGAGTGGAAATCTCCTCCCGGTCAGCATCATAGCGATCTCTATAAAATCAATGCTAAATGATACACTATCATGAAATGAATGACATATAATCTGGTGTCTGTACATCCTCAAATCAATCTGGTTGTGGGCAACTGAATACACATGATAGGATTCATTATCCTTGTGCCCTCTGTTGTCCGCGCACTAAAATGATAGACGGGGGAAAAAAGCAGACACATCAGAATTAAGAGTAATGAAATGGAAATACCTAAAGTACTCAAAATACAAATACCGTAATAACTCCCAGAAACCAAATAATGAAACCTGTGTGTTTGAAATGGTGCACTGTATGTCGAGACATCTGTACAGATACGCCAGAATAGGCATACCCCAGTCATATAAAATAGCACTACTGTAATCCAACTCAGATGCGACCTCAATAAACCCTACCCAGACTACTGCTTGATGTGCAGAAAATCAAGTTACCCATGAGGTATAGGAAAAATAATCGAACGAGCTCAAGATCATCATCAGGTGAGTAATGAGCGAAAATGTTGTCCATGACAGCACGAATAGCGCTGACTCAAATAGCGCCTCCTGCCTGATATGACATATCGAGGTGTCAAAATGAGGTCGGAGATCGTGAACGCGCTCGGAATCACGCCATCGAGTATCATCGAAAGGAAGTGGTGAAAAAACAGCCACTCCAATGCTAATGCCGAGGAGCATGGAGAAATCAAGCCGTGTAATTTCCAACTTCTCATAAGGAAAGTGGAACGTGTGGGTGGTTTTATACCACCGTGAAGAAATAACCGCGCACAATTGAGCATCACCTTTTACAACATTATTGATTCCTAGAGTACATATCAAGTTAAATTACGGAGTGACAAATTAACTAGTTTTTTAAATAAATGGTTCGTTCGATTACCTAAGAAATGGTGGAATCCAAGCTCCTTTAGTAACGCTACGATTCTATCTTTATTTGCCAAATGTCCACAAAAATATTTAAGTGTGTTCGCTAATGAACCCCGTGAACGAATATTTCGCGACTGTTAAATTTAAATAAAGTCACATTACATATTTAAACTAACAATGTTTTGCAGTTATTTAAATCACATAAAGGAATACTTACAGCCAAACTCGTCTGCATGTTGACATGTACTTCACCATCTGGAAGTGCGCGAAAGTTGGAAAGCATAGGTAATTTCGCCGCGCTATGGTTCGGACACTGAAATTCGTCAAGGTCGGCGAGTCTAACAGAAATATGCCGCACGCCCTTGCGCGTCCTACCTGCTTGACCACCCCGACGGTCGCCGCGACCGCGACGATAGCCTACCTCTACGCCACCGCCCCGATTCTCGAGATTATCGACGGTTAACAGCAAATCTTATATGTCTGACTGATCCTACTAGTACAAGACGACATTCTGCTCATCGCCGCTCCTATTTGCGCCACTGGCAGCGCTGCTACCGTTTTCTCCATGCATGAATTTTTTGGCGAAATTTTTAAACAATGTGGACATCTTTTCAAGCGCGTATCTCAAAAATTGCCTTTAATTTGGCTAAAAATGATCGAATTTGAGTTTGGCGGTGGAAAATTGGGTTGGGAATTGTGGTTTTCGTGCTCTTGGCTGAGTGAAAATGGTGGAGGAAGTGAGGCAAGTGAAAATGAAGGTGACAGTTGTAAACTAGGGTTATGGTTTATAACGGCAAAGAGTTTGCCGTTATACACTTATAACGGCAAACACTTTGCTGTTATAAAGTCTATTCCAAACCAGTCCGTGGCTTCTTCGCCTCTCCTATTTGCGTCGTCCGTTCGTTCGGTTATCGCCGATGAGAGAGAGTGGAGTGAACAGAACAGCTTGTTGGTTATGCTCTTATTGATCAACAGAGGGTAGGCATACTTTCTGCGTCTGTTCGTGCCTTCTCTGTATGTCTTTTTGTGCATTTGTGTGTGTTTAGTGGGAGCAACGTGTTCTGTACGTGTGAGCCTGTGAGTGTGTGTAAGTGTTCTTAACATTTTGGCTATGTGTGTGATTGGAAGTGCAAGGGTATAGGCGTGAGCTGTGTGAATATGGATTATGCATGAGTTTTAAATAGAGTAGCGTATGTGCATATATATACTTATCTGTGCGTGTGTTTCTCAGAGTATTTGCATGCATTCTAGTTCCTCAGACATGTGTTCTTGCGTTGTGGCTTGTGCAAGTTCCATATGTAACATATACATATACATATATATACATATATATATATGTATGTATGTATATGTATGTATGTATGTATGTATGTATGTATATGTATATATGGATAATATAATATAAGTTGTTGGAGATTAAATGATTTGACCTTCTTTGTTCGGATAGTCTGCTATTATAAACTACATGTATATTAGCTGTTATATATCAAAATGTAACTCTAAACTTAATATAATGTTAAGGTAAATTAACTATAAAGCTTCTAGAGTCTTTATTAATAATTTACAGAAGTATATTTTATATGAGAACAAGCCTTTCAGCATGAATATATATAAAGTATAACAAATATAAGAGTAATAGTTTTTATACCTTATAAAAGTATATAGTAATTGCCTATATCAATATAAGATTATGTATTATTACCACGATTGTTCATTGTTAACCCATTACATACCTTTCATACATATATGCAAGCTTCAGTGATTTAAAATCAATATATATATATATATATATATATATATATATATATATATATATATATTTACATTTACATTTACATTTGTTGTTGTAAATTTTCTTATGCTCTTGGTTTTATTTATTAACATGTATATCTGACTCGAACATTTAAGTAGGAAAAGTATACTTGTAGTTTACATATATAGGTGGTTATTTATGTGTTGCATGTGTTCAAGTGCACGTGAGTATTCTAATTTGTGCTCTGTTCTTTGCCATTGATGTTTTTTTTTAAACTCTGGTAGGTCGATAAACTTCTGAGAAGGGTACAATAAATCCGTCCGCTGATCCAAACCACCATACCTTCGAGTAAATTTATACAAGATAGGAAAACGCATGATAGGAATCGAACTTGAGTCAATTTATCGGAACTCAAGCATCCTTTCCACAGCGCTGCACCCACAAACTTTGTTATTGACGTTGAATAGCGAGCTTATACATAGGTTTGCATACTTTAATATTTATACTTAGTAGCTCATGTATTGGGAATTTGATCTATTGCTGTGCCATTACTTTGAAAATTTTCTTATTATTTTGACTATTTTTTTTTTTTTTTTAATAAATCTGATGTTGCATTCACATCTTGTTGTTTTCATTCAAGTATTTTCACTTCTTATGTATGTAATGTTACCTCATAGACATACAAGCTTCTCTAGTTTATAAATAAAATAAAACACAAATATACATACACACATAGGTGCGTTATATGCGGCTGTGTGAGTAGGTACTTCGTGTGTGAAAGTCTGCATATATTTATGTATTGCATGCCTTGTTTAGATCATATCATCACACCATGTTTTGTTTCGTCTTCTAGTTCCAATAATATACACCTTTGGCTTGTTATTGTATTTGCATGAAAATATTTCTTTTTCGTGCCTGCTGCCTTGTTTGCATATTTGCATGCATACCTCAAATACCTTTAATTGCTTAATCAACTTTTCACAAAGGCTATTGATACAAACATAAGGTAAAATTTCCACTTCAATTGCATAAACGTTAACTTGTCCGCTTTTGTTACCTTAATTCCTTTGCTTAGCTTGACATGGTTACATTTTAAACAAAATTTTGACTTCTTCTTCTACTTATATTTTGTTTAATCTAGTTGAAGTAAGGATTTATTATTAAAATACAAGCTTGTTCCACTTTGCTTATGTGCTTGCCCCTTATTTATTTCATGTGCAGGCTTTCACTTTATAATTGCGACTGTCCATACTTTCTTAGTCTACATTGCATGGTCTATTTTGCATACACTTTAGTTGCTTGCGTATGTAATCTATATACGTACCATATTTATTCACTTGATTATTTAATATTTGAGCTTTATAAATTTATAGTGATAAAAGTAAGTTTCAAATGTTATTAGTAAAAGTTTAATTATGAATTATTGTATAAAAGAATTGTAGACTATTTTTATACGGTAAATAGTAGAATTTAAATGTTTGTTAATCCTAAAATATGTATTTATTGTTTACTTTTAAGAGATCATTTCTCGTATATAAAATAAAACGTTTTGAATGATTATCTAAGTATTGATTTCTGAATTATTCTTTTCTTGTATGCTGATTTGGTTTAAATGAATAATTCACCGTTGATGTTGATGTAATTGATGATTTTGATATGATACGCTGGTGACATCTTTCAGTTTGATTTGTTGATGATTATTCAGTGCACGAGAAATTAGAATAAATGGTTTAATGATACCATCTAGTATGAGACTTTTGGTAATATTTTTCTGGTTATTCTTTGGACTCGTTAATAGAATAAAGAAGGGTGATAGAATAAAGAAGGACGAGTGTGATATGTGAGAAACAAATAAACAGACTAGTAACACGCGGTGGTATGAGACGCTTTTGTGTTATTTATTTGGTTATTCTTTGCTCATGGATGACACTCATACGGGGGTATGTGGTGTGTGTGACTTGCTGCGGTGAGCACGTATGGAGGCTACTACTTAGTCACATAGTTTATGCATATTATATGTCTGTTTACCTTTGTCCAAGTTCTTTTATGTTTCGGGAGTGAACCAGATTGGCCAGTATTCGCCCTGCTGGCCTGATCGTGGGATTGCGCCCTAGATCTGCAATACCAATATTGCGCACCATAGGATTGGTAGTTGGTTGCTTCGTGTGTCGCATAAACCAATAGCTAGTTACCATTGGGGCACATGTCGATATTCCTAGCCAAAGAGGCTAAGCGTTGTCAAGCCTATGGTGGATCATTATTACGATACCGAGTTACGAGGTTAATGGTAACTGTTGACTATACGAGTAGTGTCATATAGACCACATGTGGCTCTTGGAGTAGATGTGCTGTCAGTCTCTCGTCTGGTTTTGAAATATATATTTTTATGTGTATGTATGTGGGCAACTGATAGACTTGTATTATGTATAGATGACATAAAAACCTGTGACCGTGTCCAGAGTATAATCAACCTCGTATCTTTCTCAGGCAGACGGCCTACTTATTATTAATTTGTTTCTTCTATCTCTTAGGACCTTTTAATTGAGAATTTCGCATCTCCAAGGGTTGTGGGTCGAAATATATGATTTTGTATACTGTAGCAATGTTATGAGCTGATCCAAATCTTTCTATTTGATTGCATCGATTTGATATTGATATTTTATATATGAGATTGAGAGAGATTGAGAAAATTACTTCTTTATTGCCCGACTTCACTTGAGTATGTATTATTATTGATTATTTTTGATTTGACGGCGATTTCTAGATATTTATGATCCACCCATTTGTCTAGATTCTGTCATTTTCGATTTGATGTATTTCTATATGGATGATGACATCTTTTGATATTAGTTTTGATTAATCTATATGAAATTGAGTTATTTGTGAGGCATGACACCTTGATAAATATCTATTGTATAAATAGATATTTTAGACATACATACATACATACATACATACATACATACATACATATATATATATATATATACACACACACACTTATTTATCAACTTGACATGCTAATTGATGATTTGACTATTTTGTATTATGTATTTCTTGTAACCCTCATTTATGATTCTTAATTAGACATAGTCTGACTTGTTTGTTATTTCATAATACGTGGGTCAGACTGAGACGTTTTAGGTACAGAGACGATTTGACCAACACGTATATCATTGGGCTTAAAGAAATCATATATTAGGATGATTATAAGATAGTTACATAACATTGATTCACTATATATGTATAATTGAGTAATATTGTATTTTTAAAACATTATTGTATATATTATACGTAGGGCTGTATATAGGACATGACAGTCCGTTGTCCGACTCGGTCCGAAGTTGTAAGACATCTAGTCCGTATCATTACGATTCTCATTTAGGACACGAATTAGGACAAGAAAAAATGTATGAAAAATTGTCCGTCCGAAAATGTTCGATGTTTTTCTATTATTCGAACATTGTCTGACTCATACGAACAATGTCCGAAGTTAAAGTTTGTCCAGTCTATGTCCGTTTGAATCTCTTATAAGACAGGACTAGGTGACGCAGCGGATTAACAAAAAACTTGATATGTCGATGGAATTAGCAATCGGTGGATTGAACAATACTGAAATGCCCAAATCCGTTGATCTCAAGAGATACCGGATTCTAGCGATCCTTACCACGTTGATCGCGCTCGATACCGTGATGAAGGATCTACGATTCTTCGACGTTGATCAAACGCACTTGATTCCGTGAATCGGCTTCAACGTTCGTTGATTCGAGCGCACTCGAATGCCGAAGTGGAGATAGGAGATTTTCACTCGACTACCAATTTAAAGAAAGCACAAAGCAATCAAATGGAGATTTTATTCAATTTTCAACAACCATTACAAATGACTCAACCTCGCTATTTATAGAGTTTACAACACACACATAACTCGACATTTTGACAACACTTAGGTCGGCCACAACCTAACACTTGCGACTTAAAAACAAACACATTACAACATTACAAGACACGACTTAAGATAGGTCGTTAACGACCTAACCTTTACAACATCAAACGACTTAACATATTACAACATCATACGCGACTTAATATTTACAACACCATACGCGACTTAAGACTACACAGTACAAACGACTGAAGATAGCTTGGCAGCGACTTATGGAATTCGAATTAGCGACTTAATAACGTTCGCGACTTAAAGTATCTCGGTTCACGCGACATATGGAGAAACAGTAAGTCGTTCACAACTTAAGAAATGGAATAAGTCGCTCGCGACTTAGGGCACATCACGATCTACTCTGGATGCGGCACAGGAATTGGAGTTCGCGAGTTACGGTGGAAGTGGGGGCATAGCACGCTCGCGACATACGGAAGAGGGAAGGTCGCTCGCGACTTATGGGGAAAAGGTGACTCGCGATTCAGGGCTTCGCGAGTGGTGAGGCCGCGGGAAGGAATTGGGGATGGGTCGTAGGTCGCGATGGGGGATGTGTCGTAAGTCGTGGAGGTGGCTAGGTCGTGAGTCGCGATTGGGGATTTAGGTCGTTCACGACTTAAGGTGGAGGGCGGCAAAGTGATGAGTCGGCTGCGACTTAATGTAAGCGCTTCATCATCCTCCCCTTGTTAGAAAGAATTCGTCCTCGAATTCACATTTTCGTCATCTTCGTCAAGTTCCTCTTCATAATACGGAATTAAGTGTTTGACATTGAAAACATCAGAAGTATGAACATTTTCCGGTAACTTTAGCTGATACGCATTATCATTGATCTTCTTCAAGATTTCTACTGGACCAATCTTTCGTGCTTTCAACTTGTTGTAAGTTCCAACTGGAAAACGATCTTTCGTCAATACCGCGTAAACTAAGTCACCCTCTTTGAAGACAACACTTCTTCGTTTCTTATCCGCCATTTGTTTATATTTCTCATTTGCCTTTCTCAATCGTTCCTGAACGATTCTATGGCATTCCGTCAACCCATTAACGAAATCAGCAGCCCGCTTAACTGTCCCCTTTGGTTGTGGGACTATTGTCAAATCTAACGGTCCCTTTGGTAAGCTTGAATATACAATCTGGAATGGACTGAAACCTGTACTTCGGTTATTTGCATGATTGTGAGCAAATTCAGCTTGACACAACTTCAAATCCCAGCTCTTCAAATTATCTTTCACAAGACATCGTAACACGTTTCCCAACGATCTATTCACCACCTCTGTTTGCCCATCTGTTTGCGGATGATAAGCACTACTAAAATTCAGCTTTGTTCCGACCATCTTCCACAAACTAAGCCAAAAATGACTTAAAAATCTGGTATCCCTGTCGGAAACAATAGACTCTGGCAACCCATGTAAACGATAGATTTCTTTAAAGAACAACTGAGCCACTCGAACTGCATCCGCCGTTTTCTTACAGGCTATAAAATGTGCCATCTTCGAAAACCTGTCCACCACAACAAATATAGAATCATTCCCCCTCTGAGTTCTAGGCAAACCCAAAACGAAATCCATGCTGATATCAACCCATGGCTTAGACGGTACAGGTAGCGGCATATGCAACCCTGCATTCGTTGATGTTCCCTTCGAAACCTGGCAAATATGGCATCTCTCCACAAATCGTTCAACCTCTTTCCTCATCGACGGCCAGAATTAAGATTGAGAAATCAACTGCAATGTACGATCTCTACCCACATGACCTTCTTCATGCAACTCCTTGATAATTTTCATTCTCAAACTGCCCTCTGGAATACATAACTGATTTCCTTTAAACAAGAATCCATCAACCAACATAAATTCATCGGTACTCCCTTCCTTGACTTTCTCAACATATTTCACAAAGTAAGGATCTTCTTCAATCATCTCTGGCAATAATTCAAATCCCGTCACTTCAACCTTCAATGTTGTTAACAAATGACTCCTCCTACTCAAAGCATCAGCTACCCGATTCGTCACCCCAGATTTGTGCTTAACAACAAAAGTAAATTGCTGCAAATAAGCATTCCATGATGCATGTCTCGCAGAAATTTTATCCTGCCCCTGTAAATGTTTCAAAGCTTCGTGATCAGTGTAAAGAACGAATTCCTTCTGAAATAGGTAGTGCCTCCAATGCTTAACAGCTTGCACAACAGCATAGAATTCAACGTCATATGTACTGTATCTCATCTTTGCCCCTGATAACTTTTCACTGAAATATGCAATAGGTCTCCCCTGCTGACTCAACACTCCCCCAATCCCAACCTTTGATGCATCAGTGTGTAGCTCAAACAACAACTGAAAATTAGGTAAAACAAGAATTGGCGCTGTCGTCAACAGTTCTTTGATTCGTTCAAAAGCAATCCCGGCTTCTTCTGTCCACGAAAACTGTTTACCCTTCATGCAATCAGTAACTGGAGCCATTACGCTACTGAAGTGTGGAATGAATCTTCGGTAGAATGATGCTAGCCCATGAAAACTTCTCACTTCCGCAGTTGTCTTTGGCTGTGGCCAATTCCTGACTGCCTCAACTTTACTCTGATCAACTTGAATACCTTCTCCTGAAACAACATAACCCAGAAATAAAACACTGTGCGTCATAAACACACATTTCCTCGTAGCAGCATAAAATTGTTCCTCACGAAGAATATTCAATACTTCCCTCAAATGTTGAACATGCTCCTCCGTACTCCTGCTGTAAATCAGAATATCATCGAAATAAACCACGACGAACTTCCCAATGAATGGTCTGAAGATTTGATTCATCACCCGCATGAATGTACTAGGTGCATTTGACAAACCAAATGGCATAACCAACCATTCGTATAACCCCTCTCTCGTTTTGAAGGCTGTCTTCCATTCGTCTCCAAGTCTAATCCGAATTTGATGATAACCGCTTTTCAAATCAATCTTCGAAAAGATAGTTGCCCCACCCAACTGATCCAGCAAGTCATCCAACCTTGGCATAGGAAATCTATATCTCACCGTAATCTTATTTAATGCTCTACTGTCAGTGCACATCCTCCACGTCCCGTCCTTCTTCGGTACCAACAAAGCCGGCACAGCACATGGACTCAAACTTTCCTGCACACGTCCCTGCTCAAGTAACTCTTCCACCTGTCTTCTCAACTCTTCATGTTCCTTCAGACTCATTCGATAATGTGGTCTATGCGGTAATGCTGCTCCCGGAACAAGATCGATTTGATGTTGAATATCTCTCAGTGGCGGCAACTCCTTAGGCAACTCCTCTGGGAATACATCCTCAAATTCTTTCAAAACTGGTTTTGCTTCTTTTGGAATTTCAACCTCTTCGTTACAATTTCGTCCAATCAACAAGTACACTTCAGGTTCTTCTTCGACTTCCTTGACAAACTCCTTCAAAGTTAACAGAGTTTTCAATTCTTCAATTTCCTCTAGCTTGCTTTCTTTCTGTTGCTGCTTCTTGGGAACTAAAGTAATTTTAGTGCCTTCAAACATGAAACTATAGCTATTAGCACGACCATCATGTTGAACTGCTCTATCAAACTGCCATGGTCTGCCCAACAACAGATGACATACGTCCATGTCTACAACATCGCACCAAATTTCATCCTTGTATTTCTTCCCAATTGAAAATTTAACACAAGCTCTCCTTCCAACTTTCACCTCACCTCCTTTCCTCAACCAAGCTAACTTGTACGGTTTAGGATGCTTCTCGGTTTTCAATTCCAACTTCTTTACTGCCTCTGTAGAGATAATGTTATCGCAACTCCCAGCATCAATAACGAATTTACAAACTCTTCCAAGAATAGTGCAAGTAGACTGAAATATGTTATTCCTCAACCAACTGTCTCCCTCCTCTTGCTTTGGTGTCAAACAACTCCTCATCATCATCAGTGAATATCCTTCGTCTCCCGATAACAAGTCTTCCTCCTCAACCGGTAAGGAATTAGAACACTCAGCCTCTTCATCCTCATCCTCAGCTTCAACTATCATAGTTCTCTTCTTCGGCTTCGGACACTCATTGCTTTTATGACCCATTTCCTGGCAATTATAACATTTGAACCCACTATTAACCTTCGCCTTCTCACCCTCCTTCACAATTGGCTTACTGACAGGTTTAGGAACATTAGAACTTCCACTGGCCCCCTTCACTTGATTGTTAGAATTAGTAAACACACCACCTCCACGCCTTCCCTGCTTCTCCCAAGCTAACGCTTTCTGATGTGCCTCTGCTACAGATCTTGGATCAAACATATTAACCATATCCTGGATCTGCATTCTCAATCCCCCAATGAATCTAGCAGTTAACTGTTCTTCAGTCTCCATAATATCGTTCCTGGCAATGAGTTGGTAAAATTCATCAGCATAATCACTAACAGACTTTGTCCCTTGCCTCAGATTCTGCAACCTCTGGTACATAAGTGATTGATAGTTGTAAGGTAAGAAAGTAGATCTCATCAACTTCTTCATCTTATCCCACTCAACAACCTTCGACTTCCCCATCCGTTCTCGTGTAAGTTTAGTTTGCTGCCACCATGCCAATGCTTTTCCCCTCAATCTAGTAGCAACCAACTTCACTCGACGATTCTCCGGCACTTCCTTGAAATCAAAGATTTCTTCAACATTAGATAACCAGTCAAAGAATTCCTCAGCTACCATCCCACCTTTAAACTCCGGAATCTCCATCTTCATTCCCGATTCTCATCGACGATCATCATCTACATCTCGGTACTGACGTCGTGTTTGTTCTCTATCTCGATGCATACTCCCTCTGTCACCAACAAATTCCTCATCAAAATCTGAAGTATATCGTTGTCGTTCACGTCCTCCAACATCTCTACCACCACTCCTACTACCAACATCCCTTCGATCCCGATCATCAACATTCCTTCTACTTCGATTATCAACACTTCTATGCTCTTGACTTTCTCTCCTCTCCCGTTCTGAATGTGATGAAACTCTACTACCCCCACGGTTTGATTCAGGTGAAATTCTTCTTCTACTTTGATTCATTTCAAGCATCATTCTCTCTAATCGACCAATTCCTTCGTTCAACTTTTCAGTAAAGCTCTCATGGATTCGTTGCTCCATTTCATCGGCCTCTTCTCTTCCATACAAGGCATTAATATTACGATGACGTTGAGCTCGTCTCGGTGGCATGATTGAACTTCGCAAAATCTTTAAACAATAAACTTCAACAAATCAAACTTCAAAAATCTTCAAACAAAACAACTCCAAAGATACAATTCAAATCAACTAGCACGGCTTCAAGCTTGCTTCGAACTTCACTTTGGCGTGAAATCTCTCCCATGCAAATTCAAACACCTTCAACAAACTCTAGATCCAAAATGAGATGGATCAAAAACTTCAACTTGTTGCAATTTCAATATGAACACGACGAATATAAACTTCAAACTTCGAATACTTGGCTCTAAGACCCGATTTAGCTATGATTGGCTAAAACAAGCTCTGATACCAAACTGACGCAGCGGATTAACAAAAAACTTGATATGTTGATGGAATTAGCAATCGGTGGATTGAACAATACTGAAATGCCCAAATCCGTTGATCTCAAGAGATACCGGATTCTAGCGATCCTTACCACGTTGATCGCGCTCGATACCGTGATGAAGGATCTACGATTCTTCGACGTTGATCAAGCGCACTTGATTCCGTGAATCGGCTTCAACGTTCGTTGATTCGAGCGCACTCGAATGCCGAAGTGGAGATAGGAGATTTTCACTCGACTACCAATTTAAAGAAAGCACAAAGCAATCAAATGGAGATTTTATTCAATTTTCAACAACCATTACAAATGACTCAACCTCGCTATTTATAGAGTTTACAACACACACATAACTCGACATTTTGACAACACTTAGGTCGGCCACAACCTAACACTTGCGACTTAAAAACAAACACATTACAACATTACAAGACACGACTTAAGATAGGTCGTTAACGACCTAACCTTTACAACATCAAACGACTTAACATATTACAACATCATACGCGACTTAATATTTACAACACCATACGCGACTTAAGACTACACAGTACAAACGACTGAAGATAGCTTGGCAGCGACTTATGGAATTCGAATTAGCGACTTAATAACGTTCGCGACTTAAAGTATCTCGGTTCATGCGACATATGGGGAAACAGTAAGTCGTTCACGACTTAAGAAATGGAATAAGTCGCTCGCGACTTAGGGCACATCACGATCTACTCTGGATGCGGCACAGGAATTGGAGTTCGCGAGTTACGGTGGAAGTGGGGGCATAGTACGCTCGCGACATACGGAGGAGGGAAGGTCGCTCGCGACTTATGGGGAAAAGGTGACTCGCGATTCAGGGCTTCGCGAGTGATGAGGCCGCGGGAAGGAATTGGGGATGGGTCGTAGGTCGCGATGGGGGATGTGTCGTAAGTCGTGGAGGTGGCTAGGTCGTGAGTCGCGATTGGGGATTTAGGTCGTTCACGACTTAAGGTGGAGGGCGGCAAAGTGATGAGTCGGCTGCGACTTAATGTAAGCGCTTCATCACTAGGACCCACCTTCGTCCGGTCCAGTCCGACCCGTTTACACCCTTAATTTATACGTTATCGCTGCGATTGACCCTGTGTTCTCTGTGATGTACTATAATATTGTTTTGTCTTGGAGGCATATATGTCTATTGCTTTGTACCAATACTATGTACATATGGATTGGCTATATATTAGATGTTTTAATACATACCAGTGTTAATCCAAGGGCATATTCACGTGTGTATCATATATAGCCTTATTCTTTGTATTATCTGACAGAATTACTCTGTAATACTCTTGGATAATGGGTATAGACGTGGGGTATCATAGCACCCCTTACATTACATAGCCAAACCCAATTTCTTCTTCTCCTCTAAAATATAAAACTTCTTTAGTGAATCAACTCTCCCTTTTACAAAGCTAGAGTGGTGGATTTTGAATATAAGAGATCAAAATAGATCAAGAAAAAGTGGCTATATCTTCAAAATGTAATATTTAATTTAGATATAACTGATCATGCCTTTAACCTCGTATGTGTAATTATGCCATATATGTATATAATTTAATTTATATTCTAGAATATGTAAATATTTAATTTGAAATTAATTAATGTTGATTAGTATTAAATTACAATTTAAAAATAAAGCTTTTATTTTTTCTCATATATTGTAAACTCATTTTGAAACTCATTTTAAATATTGAATCATTATTATTATATGCATATTTATTATTTAAAATACATAAGTATAGTGCCGGTTTAAATTATATATATTTTAAATTGCCATATCTATGATATGTATACATTTATCTATAAGTTAAAAAAGTTGGCCGTTTGTTTAAGAGAACAATTTTTTATGGTCAAATAATATATTTTAAACATTACAAAATATATATGTAACATCCCTCGTTCCGAGCTAAAAAAAATGAAATACCAATGTGTTGTAGTCACCTTGGATATTTTTCAGCAATAGATAAGATCCGTTATACTAAACGATCTTAAGTAAATAGAGCTATGACCAAAATGAAACATATCATTACAAATTTAAGTTTCACAATTTAAAATTAAAAAGTCGTGTCCTCACAGGGATCAAAAATATAATACAACATATTCAATAGCTAAGTGCCCAACATATGAAGACGCCGACACGAACACTTAATACAACGCAAATAAAGCATAAATATTACATCCAAGCCTCATGCTTTGTCTTTATCTTGCATTATTTGAGTTTACGACAATTGTGTTTGCATTAAAGACTAGAAGGCATTTCTTTTTGGGTGAAAAGTTTGATTTGTTCACGATTGGGCTATCAATTAGAACTAAGAACCGCAAAACCGAGCCGAAAAGACTCGAACCCGATTGGTCTTGGGTTCGATTTCGATGATGACGAGTACAATAAATATCCAATCAAACCTGACTCGATCCAAAAAAAAGATGAAAAATATTAAAATATATGCATTTTTAGTGTTATTAACCAAGTAGACCCGAACCCACAACCAGACCAAAACCGAAGCTTGGGTCCGGTCGGGTCGGATTGGGTCTAGGTTTTTAAAATTTATAGTTTGGATCCAATAAAACCCAACCTATCAAGAACCCAGATCTACCAGGTCGGATCTGGGTCCATTGGGTCGGGTTTAATTGCCACCCCTAGTTCACGGATCATGAATCGTTGAAGTATCTCTTTTCACAAAAGAATCTCGATCTTCGTTAACAAAGATGGTTGGAGTTTCTTACCTCTCATGAATCGGTATATTGTACACTCTCAGTAATTGGAATGTCGTAAGGGATTCACTTAGTATAAGGCGTGCCATATTGGGGTCTACCACATTCAAACTTATGTCCAGTTGCTTAGTGAACATGGAGGTAATGCCTACTCTAATTGAAGGGGTTGGATCATGCAAAACTCAATAGCTTAATGCTAAGTAAGTTTTTATGCAACTCGGTAGCAGAGTAGATTATAGTGATGTGGCCCAGTTTAGTATTAATCAGAATAGATGACTATGCATCTTGGTGGTAATAAAGTGTAAATTGATATGAAGCATTCATTTTATTGGAAGAGTATGAAGTGCGATGTCTTGGAATTTATTGTAAAATGCTGACTTGCCAAAGGTCAAGTTGGAACAAAAGAAGCCAAGTGGCTTGCTACTGCCACTAGATGTTCTAGAATAAAAGTCAGAGAAAATTTCAATGGATTTTGTTGATGGATTGCCAAGGAGTAGAGAGACAATGAGCGCATTTGGGCCATTTTTGATCGATTGGCCAAAGTGCTCATTTTTTACCCATTAAATCAACAAGATACCCTTTGTCTTTAGCCACCTTGCATGTCAAGGAAATTGCAAGATTGGATGGGATTCCAAAAGGTATTGTGAGTGATATAGATATTTACTAGTGGGTTTTAGTCAAGCGTGTAACTTAATCTAGGTGCAAAAATGAGTATGAATATCGCATATTATTGCTCAAATTTCTCATAAATGTGACTAGCCAACCAGCACATCGAAACTCGACCTATTCATAGCTAGTCAGCTTTCCTAAGCTCGGCCATGTCCATGCCAGCCCACATTCAACTTGGCCCATTTAAGCTAGTGCACTCAACACACCTTAGACTTACATCTGCCCGACTCTGCACAAGACAACAATCAACTCATTTGACTTGGCCCAACTCAAAAGAGACCGGTCCTCGACCTGGCTTCATCTCAGCCTACCTACGATGGGTCCCTTGCAACTTGTCTCGTTATTACATGATCATCTCAGATTGTCTCTTTCAACTTTGTCCTTGTTAATCTTAAGTTTTGCTCTTATAATTTTTGACAATAAACAACAAACCATTGCTATGCATGAGAAGTTTCTATTTAGCCTTATCCTTTGAAAAAGCATACTACGTGACAAATAAAGCCGAATGCATTAACTACTATAGCATGTCTGCCAATAGGACACCTACTCATGTGGCACCTTGCATTTCTAACCACAAAGAATGCTCTTCGCATGGAACGACATCTAACGCGCGTCTTAATCATATGTCATACTGCCTTTACAATTGTATTCCATCAGCCTAAGCTGTTAGATCAATGATTAGGAGTGGTTCCTGCCTATTTTAGCATGCATTCTGTGACATTCACTGATACTATAAATACTCCTTTCCATTCAACATCAAAAGGGCTTAATTCTTAGTTCCAAATGCATATTTCCAGTAAACAAGTAACGAAGCTCATAAGATAGAAACTTTCTAGTCTTAAGTGCTGAATTTCTTATTATTCTCTTGTAATTGTAATTGTAATTGTAAGAGATCTTCATTATGGGCATAGGAAAGCTTAGCCTAACAACTCTATGCCTTGTGTCATTCACTTTACTTGCTTATTTTAATTCCTTATTTCCCATTCTGAAGCCTAGTATTAGCAAATAAACTTTGCTAATATAAACACATTGTTTTACTTTTGAGGTCGACTAAATCTTTAGTCAATGTTTTGGTGCTAGAAGGAGGGCCACCCCTAAAAGCTCTCATCTTTCTTCACTTTTTCTCATCTACTAAAAAAATATGTTCTAGCTCTCACCATGAATCCTAGTGGTGATAACGAGGATATCTACTCCAATGATCGTTAACCCACAGTAACACTATTACCATCACTGCTTGCCCGTCCCTGTAGTAAGAAAAGACATGTGTAAGGTGTGCTTCAAGGCTAAATTAACATGGGAACTCTAGCCCGCGAAGTGAATGGTCTAAGGACGAGGTTGGATGCGTAACTGACTGTGAACTTCGTTCCTCCAATCTATGGTTGTAAAAATTGCTAGGAGGACACTAGGCAACAAGTAATGACTAGGGACTAGTAGTTTAGGCAGGGATTAATCGATCATTAATCGAAATTGTATTTTTGATAAACTTATGAATTTTGATAAATTTTATTATTTTTTAATTGATCTAAAATGAAAATCTATTGGTTCGGATGGGTAGCAGCCAATGACGTAAAACCATCTAAAACTAGCATATAACCGCTTAAACAATACATCAAACCTCAACTAGCGTCTAAAAAGAGCATATATACATATTAAGATGCTTATAAAATGGTGTATACCATGTTTAGGTGAGCCTAGGCAGATAGCTAGGATGTAAGCCTCGCCTTGGGCTTAGGTGAGGCCTAAGTGGAGGCATACAAGGATTTTGTGGAGCTCTAGCCCCGTCTATGGCTGAATTAACCTTATCCAATTTACTATCCCTAATACTAACAACCTCATTAATACCACCCAGGAGAGGGTGATGCTTAGGAATCCGATCAGAGTTGCTTCTATTCACGATACGAGAGTGCATGTGACATAAGGATCAAGTCACATTATTGATATTAACATAGAATTGGCCATGCCTAGAGAGCCAAGGAATCGTTGTTCCCCTTCAATGGAATAATTATCTGCTTTTGAACTCTTTGGATGGTAGAGGAGCTCGAGAGTGATGTTCATGCGTCTTAGTGATGGTGCTCATGCCGTAAGCAAGGAGCATATGCCCTTTTGGCACATTCACATTCCCATAGGAGGTGTGGCCAATCCCAAATTAAGGGAAGCACAAGTCAGGAAATTGCAATCGCTCTTTGTTCATAGGGAGAGGAGATCCACTCTCCAGTTCACTACCATCATCGTCTCTCTCCATTTCATCATAATCGTCAATCTACCACTCCACCAAGATGCCAGCTGAGTTCACAACTAGACATAGGCCAAAAACTTTCGTAGTAGGCCATTGCTGGCATTTAGGAGAAAATGAACCGTCTTTGCCAGTAACGTAATATAATGCAAGCCCGGAATACTAAGGGTAAAGCATTGCGTGATGACTAGAATAGAGAGCCATTCTCTAAGGGAATCATGAATACATACATACACAGGCAGTATGCCTAGATGCCTATTGAAAAATATAATGGGAGTGCTAACACATTATACCACATCGCCGCTTTTAACTACATCACAGCAAGTCAGCTTTCTAGCCTAGAAAAGTGCTTACTTTTCCCCTCTACTCTCATAGGATCGGTCTCCCATTGGTTCCTGCATCTACAATCGGGTTGCAACCATTCTTAGGCCCAACTATGTACAAACTTCAAAACCAGGTTCGTTTCTTCAAAGACCTATGTTATGATGGCTAGCAAGCTGGCAACATCAGAAAAGGGCCGACAGAGAATATTTGGTCATATGTGAACCACTTCAACTGGTAGTCCACCTGAGCTTAGGGTGCTGACAAGAATAGTCTAGCTGTAGCCCACTGCTCAGGGGTAAGATACTGGTCGAAGATGTGGAAGGAGCTACAAAAACAGTTGGCTACATCCTTAACTAATTTCTATCAGTGGGTGAATGAAATCACGAGGATGGAAGACATTGACCTCCCAAATAGTGATGAAAAGGCCCAACGCTCTAGCAAAGCCAGTCCTATGAAAATGAAGACTGTCAATGTAATGGTCGGCAAAATAACAATAAGAGGCATATAGAAGATGACACCCGATACAAACCTAGATTTGCTAACTATGAGACTTTGACTCGAGATATGGAATCCTTATATCTTTCAGCCAGGAACTAGGTACCATTCTAAAGATCATCCATCAGTAAAAGTAGGAGAAAGGGGGAATCCGATGGCAATATCAAGTACTACCAGTTCCATCAAATCAATGATCTCTTCACCAACGAGTGTCATATTCTAAAGGATGAAGTAGAAAGGCTAATCCGAGAAGGGGTGCTTTTATAGTACGTTTAGCACCAGTTTGATCAAAAATTAGCTTGCAACAAGCAGTTGACTCAACCACAACAGTCCAAAAAAAATCATGGCTATAACAATTTTTTTAACCATTTATGGAGGCTCATATGTGGCCGGAAGCAGCTAGAGAGCACAGATCTGATATAAAAGAGAAGTGGTTTATGTGGGTTAAGTCTATTCCCTAGAGCATCGAGCAACCAAAGCGCTTAGCTTAGAATCATACCAGCATATCACATTCATAGTCGAAGACAGGGAAGGAATCTCTTACCTACACCATGATCCTATGGTTGTCACCCTTGCAATGGCTAACTTGAATGCGCACCAGGTATTCATGGATGGGGAAGCTTAGTAAATGTCATGTTTAGACAAGTTCTTGAGGTGCTCAAGCTTCTTGCCTCTAGCTTCATCCCCTACATCTTGCCCATTTATGACATTAGGGGCATTAACGTTGCTTCAATAACTACTATCATTTTTATGACCACCTTCACCAAAATTGCCTTTTGCTGCAAAGATATAGGTAAACTTTATAGTGGTTGATTTCACATCTACTTATAACCTTTTCATAGGAAACCCGACACTTGCAGAGCTCGATGCAATTGTCTTATACAACTGGCTCATCATGAAATTCAACATCCAAAGCATGGTTAGTGAAATTCAGGGCAATCAATGAAAATCTTTAGAGTGTTACATGACCTTCCTTGGGAAAGAAAAGAAAGGCATCCTCATGCTTTAACTAGAGTTCGCAACACTTAATGGCGAGTCAATCGAGAGAACCGATCAGCATTCTTGTTCTCCCCAGGGATGTCCTCAACTCTAGAACAGAGGCATCTTCGTTGACATCTCCCTCCACGAGGACTAATGATCCTACTAGCTCTTTTTCCAAACTGGGGTTTGAAACAATCAACCTGATGAAGTCAGCTATCATAGATGTGTTACCCAGGGGAGTGCTTGAGCCAAACAGTGCTCCTACTTGTGTTGGGATTGTCCGTAACCACGAAGTAACTGCTACCCATGGTGTATAAATTAGGAGTAAACCCTAGCTTATCAGCATCCCACTTTGTGCTAGGACCAACCAAAGCAACAAAGCTACAAGGAATGGCCGTGTCGCTCTAGAAAACCCTTGGGCTCCATGGTGCTTCGGTTTATGCTGGGACCCCTTGCCACTATAAAGATTGGAATGGCATGGATCCTATCTCCATAGCCACTCCCCAAAGAAGAAAAGAGCTTATCATAACATGGAATGAGCAAGTCGCAACCTGTTGGCAAGTGGGGATGTCCAATGCAACAACCCCTACATTTTCAACGTTGGAAGACTCTTTTATGAGCGCCAGAGGCAATCTCAACTCCTCGACTCGTACATAGATCTCTGTCCCAGTAGACGATGTCAAAAAGCACATGAATTATGCATTGGACCAAAACTACTTAGAAACCAACTCCAATCTTAACGATTACCCACTTGACCCATGCTTGGTAAACACGAATACAGAAGGCGGGTTGGCTACTCTACTCGAGTTATTATCTATAGACAATGCCAACCCTAGCAAGGCTATACATATTGACATTAAGCTCGATCCAAAAATAAGAGACAAGCTAGTAAAATTCTTGCAGCAAAGAAAAGGCATTTCCCCCGAGGGCACACCGACATGATGGGCATCGATCCAAGGATCATTTTCCATGCATTGAACATTGATCCAAAGGCAATCTTGAAAGGTACCGAGCTCTCAATGAAGAGGTAGAGAAGATGTTGGCCAAAGGCTTCATCTAGGAGGCAGAATACCTAGTATGAGTAGCTAACCCTACACTAGTCAGAAAACAAAATAGGTCTCGGAGAAATTGCACTAACTTCTTCGACCTCAACAAATCCTGCCTCATTGATAGATTTCCATTTCCTTGCATTGATTAGCTAGTAGATTTAACCAATGAACATAAGCTCCTCACTTTCATAGATGCCCATTTTGTGTACAATCAGATTATCATGCATGGCCTGGATCAAGAGCACACTTCATTCATTACTAATGCTAACATGTACTGCTATCGTGCCATGCCGTTGGGGCATCGAAATGATAGCTCCACTTAACAATGTCTCGTCAAATGCATGTTTTTAAAGAAAATTGGTCGGTCTATGGAAGTGTACGTAGAAGATGCGCTTGTGAAGTCAGAAAAGGCCAGGGAGCGCATACAAGACTTGGCTGAGACTTTCAACATTCTGCGTCACTATAACATGAAACTGAATGTAAAGAAATGCTTATCTATCGTCGGGTCTGGAAAATTTCTTGGCTACGTAGTAAGCGCTAAGGGGATTGAAGCTTGTAGGATAGAGTATTAAACCTTAAAGGGGATGAATAAGTATTTAAAATTATTTTGCACAGTTATTGATAAAATATAAAATAGAATATGGAAATGTGAATACATAAAATAAAGACATAAAGATATACCTAGTTTCGGCCTAGTTTCTGCTACTTTCCCCAAAGTTATTAGTAGAGTTTAATATTCAAACGTTTACAGTCGGTGACCTCGCAGGCATTGCTAACAAATACTCTAACGCTATGCCCTAACAAATATGTCTAAACTTAATCTTTTAAGATCAGAATCATCGAACTACATTACATAGCTCCAAAAAAATTCTAGTGTTCAAAAGGAGAAATAGACAAAAAATAACAAAATGAAAATAATAATAATAGAAAGTTAAGTATCTACTTCCCTTTCACGTGACTACACCCTACTACACTATATTCTTTCTTTTATTTTTAACTTGATATCCTCTTCAAAAATTGATTCTCCCGAAATTTTTAACTGTTAATAAAAATGATTCCTCACTTCAACTACCACATACTTCGATGTCGTTATCTCGATTAGGCTACAGTCTTATTCACTGCTGCTACTAGATGAAGATGCTCCTAAAATTACTTTGATGAAAAAAATGCCGATGCCGCATTGATTCGTAAACCACGAAGCTTCATCACTAGTTCAAGTTGCCACTGTTGCTTTGATTAAATCTCCGCTACATGTATCTTAAATTTAGGTGAAATCACTGTCGCACGTATCTCAATCTGGGTGAAGTCGCTGTTGCACCAAATAAACGTTGTCTGTCGCACGTATCTTATTTCATCACCTAGAATTTAAACATCGTAGCGGGAATTCGAGCTTATTGCTTGGTATCAGAATACATTTGTTGCACAGAAGTTTCCTGCTATCAAGCTTTTTGTTTGTGACTTGAGATCTAAATATGATTGATGGCCCGCCGATGTTGAAGCTTGAACTGAAATCATGTTGTTTGGATAACCCTAAGCTAATGATTGTTGGCTTTTTATTTATATGAGAAGATTGATTTTGTCTAATGGTTGTGAAGATCAGAAGGTGATTGTTATGGTGAAGATGTTGCTTTGAGATGGAGGTTGTATAAGAAAGAGATGAATGATCGGATTGTGGTAATCGAAGAATATCGTGTTGTAGTCTGATGATTTCTTCTTTTAATGTAATTTTTATTTACATAGCCTCATAGAAGGGATAAATAAGTACGAAAAAAGATACGGCATAGAATATATGAAGAAAGACATGGATTTGTTGAGTAATTTGTTTTCCTTTGTGGAAATAAAAATCCATATAGTTGGAAACAAATTTTGCTGTATCATCATAGTATATTGTTTGATAATGTATATATTTCCTTACTTCTAATCTGAATTTATTTCCTTTCTTTATATATAGTGTGCTGATATATTTTCTGCATCAAATCTTTATTTGTTTCTTTTTCTTTATAATTGCAATTTATTGGTTTGAAATAAATTTTTTCCACAATCGGTATTTTTTTCAGAACCCTGCAAATATGCAAAACTAGACAAAAACATTAAATAAAACAATTGTTTATTAACATCAAACAGAAATCGTAGGTTGCACTATTCCACAATCTCACCTTTTGGATGATAACAAATATATGTTAAGATTTACAGATAAAATACACATGCATTTGTCATGTATGAAAATGATGTGTGAAACAAAATGAGTTCTAGTTAAGACCCCCCTATACTGTTTCTCCCATGCATAAATATTCCTTTTCTAGCATGCTTCAGATATGCGAGTTGATTAGGGGTTAAGTAAGAGAATAAAGAGGAAAAAATGAAAAGAAAATGATTAAAAATTAATCAAAGTAAAGAAAAAAATCTTAGATATTTTCAAGTCAATTTCTACCACCAAATCTTAACCTCTCCATCCCTGCCCCTTTTGTTTTTATCAAAAGTGTGAGTGAACAGTTAACAAATCAAAAATGAAGCAAATAGTTATAACTCAAGAGTAAAAGTATCAAAATTATATATTTTCAGTTTGATATCAAACATGAACTACATCACTCATAATTGATAAAAAAACATAATGCAAATAGAAAATGGATATCAATTTTAAAATTTTTGTTAATTCTATGACATGTGGTTCAATCAGCGATAAACTTGGTATATGAAACTTTTTTTTTTCAAATGAAGTATTTATGTGAGAACATTTTTATCCCTGACTCATTATAAATGAGATCAAGATATGGATTTCATAAGGATTTCAATAAGTTATAAATCAGTAGAGATATTGATATATGAACTCGAATGAAGTGATGTCTTACGTCTATATGTTTAGTACGTGAGTAGTGGACACGAATATTTGATAGGTCAATTGCACTTTTATTATCACATTTTAAAGGAACACATTGAAGTATTGAGCCAAAGTTTAATAAAGTTTGTCTCATCCGTAGAATTTGAGCTCAACAATTGTCTAAGGCAATATAAAAAGTGCAAAACATTTTTGATTTCGACTTGACCACAAAACTAGTGAGTGACCTAATAAGAAACATGTTCCACTAGTGTTTTTTCTATCCACAAGACAATCTTCATAATCAGCATTAGAAATACCAATTATATCAAAATTATCACTGGAGAGATACCACAATCCAAATTTTTGTGTATGCAAAAGATATTTCAAAATTCGTTTTGTGGCTTTTAAATGTGAATCTTTTGGATTTGCTTGAAAACGTAAAAAATGACAAACATAAAACACGTTATCGGATCTAGAAGCAGTAAGATAGAAAAGTGAGCTAATTGTACCTTGGTATTTCTTTTAGTCAATTGCTCTTCGCTTTTCATCTTCATCTAGCTTGATTGAAGGTTTCATGGGTGTGCTTGTGGCTTTGCATTCTTGACAGGAAACTTTTCAGCAAATCCTTCACATATTTAGTCCGTGAGACAAAAATTCCCATATCGCTTTGCTTGACTTGAAATCCTAGAAAATACTTTAACTCGCCTATCAAACTCGAACATTTCATGACTTATTCAAAATTTTCACACAATTTTTCATTGGTAGCACCGTAAAGTATGTCATCAACATAAATTTGTACAATCAAAAAGTCATCATGCTCATGTAATAGAAACAAAGCAGCGTTTCCACTTCCCTTCTTAAATCAATTTTTCGAAAGATATGCACTAAGACACTCATACCATGCCTCGAGAGCTTGTTTAAAACCATATAATGCTTTTTCAAGTTTGTATACATATCTAGAAATTCATGACCTTCAAAGCTGAGGGTTGTTCCATATAAACATTTTCTTTCAAATTACCATTAAAAGGACACTTTTTACATCCTTTTGCCTAAGTCAAAAACTTTTAAACATGCAAAAGATAGAAAAATTCTAATGGCCACTACCCTAGCAATTAGGGAAATTTTTTTCTCAAAATCAACGCCTTTTACATGATTATATACCTTTGCAACCAATCTAACTTCGTTTCCATTACATTTTTGGATTCATTAAGTTTTTTTGAGCACCCATTCAGTTCCTACAACTGGACAGTCATTTGGTCCAAGAACTAATTTCCAAAAATAATTTCTCACAAACTAGTTAAGTTCATCTTGCATCGCAATTATCCAAAATTCACCACTAAGTGCAATATCAATATATTTTGGTTTAATTTCAGAAATAAAACCACTATGAACACATAGAGCATAAGATTTCTGTTGAACGAAGGACAGATTTGTATGCCTGCCGTTGGATTACCTATAACCAATTCTGGTTGATGACTTGTCTTAAAATTCAAAAATTCAATTTCTAAACTTGACTTTGATAGTCAAATCGCTTCTGCTGTTTTCTTCACCACATCTCTCATTTACATCATCGTCTTCACTTTCACTTTTGTCTTTCTCTGTGATTGCATTGACATCTGTCTCATCAAACTTCACATTGGTTGAATCCACAATTGTTTTCAAGCGCTTATTGAAAATGTTGTAAACTTTACTATTTGATGAGTATCCCATAAAAATCCATTCACCTATATTGGACTCAAACTTCCATAAATGATCATCTATATGAACAATAAAGCACGAACACCAGAATACCGTGAAATATGCAATAATAAGTTTTTCTATTGAACCATAATTCATAAATTTTTTATTAAGTATTGTTCTGATCATTATCCTATTAATTACATGGCACGATGTATTAACTACCTCTGCTTAAAAAGACAAAGGAAGGTTGTATTCGTTCAACATTGATCTAGCCAATTCTAGCAAAGTACAAATTTTCGTTTCGACCACCCCATTTTGTTGAGATGTCCGTGGTGGAGAGAATTCATGTTTAAAACCATTCACTTCATAGAAATTTTCAAAATCCAAAATTTAAATCCTCCATCATGATCACTTCGTATAGTTATTATTGAAATACCTTTATTCATTTTGAATTGCAAAATTTGAAAAATAATCGGAAGTTTTATACTTTTTGGCTAGAAAATAAACCCAAGTAAATCTAGAGTACTCATCAACCAACACATAACAATACTTCTTGCTGTTTAATCTAGCAACATTATTAGGATCAAACAAATCCATACGAGTCAATTCAAGAACTCTAGGAATACTCACAGTGTTTTTGTTCTGAAAAGATGATTTCTTAAATTTACCTTTTGTACAAGCTTTGCACATTTTAATGTTCTTGAATTTTTGATGTGGAAATCCCCAGACTAACTCCTTTCTTTCATGTTTCTCCAATAGTCCCATGCTAGCATGCCTTATCCTTCTATGCCGCAAGGTAGCTTTCTCGTCTTTAGCTACTAAGCACCTAAAAATGGTTAGATCATCAAATGACACAAAGTAGACATTACTTTTTCTCTAACTTGCAAACTCAACCTCACTCGAAGATTTATCAATTATTTTACACATGTCAACATCAAAGACAACGCTCATCCCTTTATCAAAGAGTTGGCTTATAGAGATTAGCGATGTAACTCTTCAACATGACGAAAATCAGTCAAAATGAAGTATTGTACCTACTTTACCTTTTTTCAATAATCTTATATTTATCATTGTCGCCCATAGTAACACTCCCACCTTTATAGTTTTGTAGGCTCAGAAACTTTGTTTTATCACCCGTAATATGTTTAGAACAGCCTGAGTCCAAATATCATTCTTGTTATTCCAAGGCCTGCCTACATACCTACATACAGAAAGAAAAGATGACCTAGAAAACTTCATAGATCTATTAGCGTTTGCATCAGAAGAGTTATGTAATCCAAATGTACCAAGAGATACGTAGGAACCAAAATTTTGTCACAACATCTATCGAAGCTGTATCCAGTTTTACCACAACCTAGATATTTTGGAAATACACTTCTACTTGGACATTGTCAATCTTGTTTTCCCTATTGTGTTGTGATTTGCCAAAACCAAGTCCCTTTCTATTATATAGTTGATTTCCTAAAATCATGTTCAGTGACCTTTTACCTTTAAAATTTTTATTAACCGTTGATTCAAGGGTTAGGACTTTGGATCTAAGTGATGTGTTCTCTCCCACTAGCATTGTACATCTGTGAACAAAAATTTCTCTCTTTGGGTCATTAATTTTCCTTAAAACCAAAATCTCGTTTTTAAGAATTTCAAGATTAGTCTGACATTCATCCAACTCCTTTTCTAAAGACCGACAACTTTCACTTCTAAAGTTCTGAACTTTTTTTTAACCTTTTCAAGATAGGTTTCTAACCTATCATTTATGGGAAGTAGCTCGGCTTTTTTAGATTTTAATTTTTTATTCTTAAGGTTAAGACTATAAAATGTTCTATTAAGTTTATGACATATTAAAAGTAAATCTTGATAAGTATAATTTGATACCTGCTTGAGTCATTATCACTATCAGCATGAGTTGAATGACCCATCAAACATGTATTTGCTTTGGCTTCATCACTATCAGCGCACTCTTCTCCTTCTTCATCGTCCCAAGTTGCAGCAAACACCATTTTTCTCTTTTTCTGTCCTTTCTCCTTTTAAATTAGTGGACAATTGGTTTGGATACGACTTGTCTTTCTACATCTATAACACATGATTTCTTTGTCAGAATTACCCAAGTTCTTAAATGATCTTGACTTGACCACTTTCTTTTTGGTTGAAGATTTGAAATTTCTTTTGGACCATTTCTTAAGATCATTCATCAATATTGCCAGCTCAGTGGTAGGATTATCTTCACCATCACTGTCAAGAGTGTTGCTTAGAGCAATTGATTTCTATTTAGAGTTTGAATTTCATAGTCTTCCTTGACTTTCAGTTCCATTTCATTGAGCATAATTCTTTTCAATTAATTCCACTATGCTTTGTTTGCTCAGATCTTTGGATTCTTGTATAGCTGTTGCTTTTGCCTTAAAATTATTTAGAAGAACTCTTAGTATTTTTCCAACCAGCTCAACTTTATTGTACGTCTTGCCTAAATCTTTGGAATTGTATACCAGCATTGAAAAAAACATTCGTACATCTCTTTTATTCTCTTGTCGTTCAACATCACAAAATTTTCATATTCATTGCTGAGCAGGGTGAGACATGATTCCTTAAATTGAGATGTACCTTCATGTATTACCCCCAAAGTGTGCCAACATTCACACAGTGAGAAATTTGATTAAATTTAGTTTTATATAGAGAAAAAATAAGGGCATTCATAGCTGTAGCATTTAATAAAAATACTTTTTTATCAGCTACATCCCTTTTTTTTTGGGCTTAGAAAATTCTACGTCACTGATTGTCCTCGTAGGTGGTATATACTATGTTTTTACTATGTCCCAAACATTGTAGTCAATAGAGATCAAATATATTTTCATCCTAGCTTTTCATTAAGCATAATCAGTACTATTAAACATGGGTGGCCCAGCTATTAACTAACTCTCAGAAAAATTATTATTTGAAATAGACATATCTCTAGAGTAAACCTACCACTTAAGCTCTGATATCACTCGTAGGAACCAACAATATACCTAACGGGTAAAGAGTATTCAAAAATATTCTACATAGTCACTGATAAAATATAAGATAGAGTACTGAAATGTAATGCAGAAATTAAAGGACATAAAGATATACCTGGTGTAACGACCCGCTATTTTGGACCATTCAAATCGACAATAAAACCGTACATGTCCGACTTGAATAATTCAAAATACCGAATTGTTAATAAAAATTTGGCAAAACTTAAAATATACAGTAAATAAATCAATCATAGATCACTTACACAGAGTAATACAATGCAGCGGAATAGATAAAAATAGTAGTTCATGAAGCTACTATATACATTAAAGTTAGAAATAAAATACAACCGAATAGTTCAAATGCCATGAAGTCTCCAATGCAACAGATGGCTTCTCTGAACCAATCAACTGGATGACTGAAGGGATAGATAGCTGGATCTTCAAGCAAAGCTCCAACTTCGAAGATGAGTCTCAAATGCTGTATCTCTCAGTCTGACCCGAGCGTAAAGCAAAACACAAAACACTCGAGTCAGGATTAACATTCTTATATCTATAAATCTAACTCAAGTGAAATATCAACTAAAATATAATTAACTTAGAGGATGTTTGGGATAACCATCCTCTAAGGGTCCATGGAACTATCTATAAGATAGAAATATACACTATAACACCGTAGTCTTCCAACTTAATTTATACTTCAAAACCAACTATCATTTTCACTTCAAAAATCTCTATACTTCCCAATAGTATTTATATATATTAAATAATTTATTCAGTAAAGAAATTTCAATTCCCTCAACTTAACCAATCGTTTAACATCAACCCGACCTTCCCATTTAAATCCTTTTCAATCTCAATTTATCAATTTAAATTCAACTCAATTTCTAAAATAACCATTTCAATTTTATTGATCTCAAGTTCGGATTTGAAATCACCAAATACCCTTTATATTTCAATATATTTCAAAACTTTAAGTAATCAACGTTTCAAACTAAACTTTATTCAATTTAGTTTTCTAAATAATAAATTCAACTTATATCGATTCAAATACAGATCTGAAACACCCATTTATATTCTAGTATAGTTCAAAGATTTAATATTCTACATTCCCAAAGTTCAATTTTACAGTTTCATAAGATCTTGATTTAATCAAATTATTATTTAGCCTTGAAATATTTCCTCCTTAGATTCAACATCATTTAAGTAAACCTGAAATTACCCTTTTACTCAATATTTTCTTTAATTTATTTAAACATGAAACATTCAATAAATCACTTAAAACAAAAATCCAGTTACAAAATCATACCCTTAAATTTCCCATTCAATAAATTCAAATTGATTTAATTAAATAAATCTTCATTTGAATACCATTTTTAATAAACCAAATTTATCTCCCAATCTTAATTATTAAAATTCTTTACACGGTAAAATTTGAAATATAAATCTTAAATAATACTTAAACATATTTTATGGATTAAATCAGTCTAAAATATTATTAAATTTATATATAAAGTTTCCATTTATATATAATATTTTAAGAACCAATATTTATTAATTCACATATGTTTCTTTTCAAACTGTAGAAATTTATCTTTAAATTATTTATATGGACCAACGGTGTCGGTATATATTTCCTATCATATAGTCAAATGCTACGGATATTTATCATTTCAATCCGTACACTAAATATATACGGGTGGATATCATTTCAACCCGTAATCCCAAATTCAATTTAAATGAAAATCGTTTGGGTTTATCATTTCAACCCATAACGATTTTCTCCTATTCTAAAGTCCGTTCGGGTATGTATCATTTCAACCCATAGTGATTTTTATACTAACAGGGAACTTGCAGAGTGATAGCAGACATGAAAATAATAATAATAACAACAGGTATATATCATCAAAATAAATATAAACAATAGGATATGGTGTCATATCCCATAAGTGAACTATTACAGATAATAGCATAAATATAACAATTTAAATAACTACAGCAGCATATTTCAATTGTCATTTCAATTGAAATCAAATTTAATAAATAAAAGAACGTTAATCGTGAGTGATTGCTCACCTTTCGAGGCTAGAGATATATGATGATGAAATGAGCTATGAAATCCAAAGCAACGCTGGATGGACAAGATTTGATGTAGAAAATAGGCACGACGGACAAGGCTGATAATGGGAAATCGATGAGAATGAATCGAATCAATTTGATATTACAGAAAAAAATATAAATTATTATGATATTAATTCTCCCAAAACCAATTTTCAAATTAAAAATGTATATTTAAAATCTATATATACCTATATGTAATTTAAACATAATTCGTCCAAAAAAAAACCATTGTATTATATTTTATAGTCAATAATTATTATAAAAACAATATAACCACTTATTGTAATATATATTACTTAAAAACCCCATGAAAGCAACCTATATATGTTCATAATAAAAATGTATATATAGAAATTCCAAATGCATAGCCTATATTCGGTTATATATATATATTACGTAAGTCTGAAACAAACACCTAAACGCATATATATGTCTCGAGATTTATAAACAACAAAATACTTATAATGACACATGCACTCATATACTTATATAGACTGTGAACAAGTATACATACTATGCCGTATAAAATCCAACACTAAAAAAAAGTAAACTCACACTGAAAACATTTTAGTCAATTATTAAATATATATATTAACTAGCGTATAAAACTAGCGTATCCTGTAACTTTATAATATATAAGCTATATCAGATATGAAACTATCATTATATCAGATATATAAATAGTTAAACATTTTATACAAAACTATCATAACTTTATTAAATTAAACATACATTACACACTTACACAAATAGACCGTAAACTGTAAAACTTCACCCATTTTAAAGTGGTAACAATACGCTTGCTAAAAATATAACCCACATAGCTCGTACTTCCCTATAAAACTATATAAATATTTGTAAGCTAACCATTAATATAGTCTAATTCACAATATGCATACCTTTATAACTTTAAATCAAATGTGTATATATATACTTATAACCAGTTATTCACAAAATACATAGCTTTAAACATATCATATATTTAAATACATATACAATCGACTGATAAGATGAGTATGCTTTACGTTTTATATATGTACTAACTTTTTATATAATATTTATATATACACTTATCAAATTTTATAACATGCGAACAAAATTTTATATTATATAGAATCTGAAAACTGCAAACATTTCATACTTGGAACCATACTATATTTATAAGATGTATATATGATATCTTAAATCAAAAAAAAAAAAACTTACTTTGCTATAATACATACAATATTACTGCATAGATATACATTACTGACATATATTAAACTATATATTAACTAATATATAACCTTCAAACTTTTAAAATTGAATACCAACGTGACATATAAAGTATAAAACAATCAAGTTATCAAATCTCTATACATAGTATAATATCATACACACTATGAACGAAAAAAAAAAAGAAAAAAAAAAGAATACTGTTATGAACTCATATATATAATACCATATGATACATAACTAACATGAATTTAAAATCATGTAGGACAGATCACATATTCCAAATACAGACTTATAGAAAATATACAATAACACATATATATTATAAATATATGCTAACCTATTACTCAAAGATAACGTGTGGCATGATTGTTGATGGTGAAGGCTCTGAGGATGGCTGAGCATGCAGGCGATGACAACACGTGTAGAGAGATATGTGCATGAGAGGAGGAGAGAAAAACGCGGAGGGAGAGGGATGAGTTGGATGTGGTGGGTGACGAAGCGATGGGAGGTGGAAGCACGGTAAAAGAAGGGAGAAAATAGGTGGATCTGTAGAAAGAAAAATGGAAGAAGGAGGAGGAAGAAAACTTAAAATGAGGAATGAGATTGGAAGTGACAGCAGTTTGCAATATGAAAGAAACGAAGTCAAACAAGGTTATAAAGGCAAAATAAATAAAGAAAAGAACCGTTGCATACAAAACGTATACAATAAATATGAATTGATTTGAATAGTAATGGTCAAATTCAGCTGAAAAGATTAAAGCGAATAAATACGGAGCATTGGTTATGGTAAAGTAACGCACAAAATTAGGGGAATAACAAAGGAAAGGACTGGTCAAAATAAATGAATGTAAACGTGCAACGAATATAAAAATCTATATAATTGAACCGATGGAAACGAAGGAAGCAAATAAAAGAAAGGGAACGAAGGAAAAAAAATGAGCTGTGTCCCGAGCATAAATAAAGGTGGTAACGTATGAGAGGAATGAGAAAAACAAACGGGCACAATTTGAAATCAATGCAATAAAACGGCCAAAAGCTGATTTTTAGGAAAATTATTAAAGAAATATTCCTTGGGCTGCGCGTTTGAGATCCGAAAAGGCATGGAAATCAAAAAGTTATAATTTAGATTGGAATGAAAACGTACAGGAAATAATAAAGGAAAAAAAAATAAATGCGAAATAATCATATAGCATTTATTACGTTTCAAACTTTTGACATGGCATGGGATGGAAACAGCTGTACGCTGATTGAGAAGCTATTAAAGCAATTTATTATTAGTGGCATGTTATACGTTTTTATATTTATTTATTTCCTAGATCTCAATTCATATCTGATTATACTATGCAGATTTATCTTTATTATTAAACGTTCAAAAAGAATAAAACGTATACAAATTTTCTTGATTTTCGAAACAAAATTAACGGCTAAAAGATGATGAAGGGACAAAATATAAGAAAGGGAAAGAGATGAATGCGTACAATTATTTATAAGAAAAGAGAGAGAAAAGAAAAACCCACAATTAAAAATGAATGAATGAACGCTGAAAGTCAGTCAGGAATATAGAAGGTACAATATGAAATAATGGTAATCACAACTACTTTTTTTAATGCAGACCTTAAATCAACCCTTAAAACATATACTTCATATATGTAGTTAAATATAGTATATACTTCTCTTCTTCTTTGGTTCATATGATATATGAAACCCTTAACTATCGTATTTATAGCTGACGACATATGTATAGATATACTAAATATGCACTAAAATAAACTGGAAATGGTGACACAAAAACCCAAAATCAAATATATATATATATATTTAACATGACTAGAAATCAAACTTCAGTAAAACTATATACTAGTATCAAGACTAACATATATATATAGCTATTATAACACATATAAATTAAATAAAACTTGGTATAAATACGCTTTACTATATATACACTTCAAATAGACCATCATACATATACAGTGGTTTTCCAAAATAACTATATGTGGAACGTACTCAACATACTTAAAATTTACACACCTTGCTGAAAAGCAAAAGGAGACCGTAAATTTATTACCCACGCTATTGATATTTATACCCAATAGAAATGAACTATGCTACCAAATTTACATCAAACTTAACTTATATTATAGTATAAATAATAGTTTATAAAGTTTTTGTACTAGATCTTATAGGTATAACCACAACCAAACTTTAAAATATATGTACACAGCTCGTACTACAAATCATTAATATACATAACATATTTTCTTCTTTTTTTTCAAAATTTTATTATTAATAATTTCTCAAAATCCAATTCAATACGTTAAATACCAATTAAAAATTGCTAAAATTTTATGGGTCGTTACACTCTCCCCCACTCAAAACTTTTCGTCCCCGAAAAGGAATAAAGTAGGAGAATAGAAACAACCAGATGAAAAATTTAGACTTTGAAAAACAAATTAAAAAAATTTATTTAAAACCATATACTTTTTCTTTTGTTATTATTTAAATTGATTAATATTTAATAGATTACTCATTTTATCAAATCCATTCAATTAATTATGAGATCAATTATTTATAAAACACTAATTTTTCTCTCTTATTAAACCAGGTAGAATATAAATAAACAATGTTTTAAAGGATATATTCAAAAGAAGGAAAGAAGGAAAGAAGATAGATTCGGAAAAGAGAATATAGTTGAATAAATAAAGCAGGGCAGATAAGGTAGATTCAAAAGAATAGAATCGGGCAAGAATCGTACATTTCAAACCATGAGAGTTTCAATTTCAAATATTAACACAAAATTTCTTTGTTGGAAATACTTTTATAATAAATACCTTTTATATCGAAATAAATCTTTTCTTTCAAAAATATTTTTATAACTCGATGTTTCAACAAGTTTATCCTCGTTCTTGCAGACTCTGGCCATGCGTTGATCAGGCGCAAAGCTAGAATTCTTCAAGTACTTAGTAGACCTGTTTCAACAACCAGTGAAAATACTTGAAAAAAACTTTAAAAACAGATATGGAAAGTACAATCCAAACAAAACAACCAAACCAAAACCTTTGTCCGATCATGGTTCGCAGATACACAATGGTTACGCCTGGGTCCCCCAGGAAACAATCCATATCCGTAAGCTTTCTCAGCCCTGCGAGTTACGCCATGATGACTAGTAGAGTGCAGGATACACAATGGTTACGCCTGGATCCCCCAGGAAACAATCCGTACCCCTAGGCAAGACTCAGCCAGGCACTTGCGCTACTATTCGCGACCTACACAGATTGCAGGATACACAATGGTTACGCCTGGATCCCCCAGGAAACAATCCGTACCCCTAGGCAAGACTCAGCCAGGCAATTGCGCTGTGCATTCACGAGAGAAAAAAAACCATGGGTTACGCCACGGTGGGAAACACTCGAGTATTACATCCGGAAAACCGAAAATCAGAGAGAATAATATCGATAGAATGAATCCACGATGTGGCCACA
Source organism: Allium cepa (assembly GCA_030765085.1). Classification (NCBI taxonomy): domain Eukaryota; kingdom Viridiplantae; phylum Streptophyta; class Magnoliopsida; order Asparagales; family Amaryllidaceae; genus Allium; species Allium cepa. The sequence goes on along the minus strand of CM060945.1, from coordinate 872,823,506 downwards.
AAGCGGATATCAAGCAGAAGGCACTTTCCATATCTTTACTTCGAAAATATATATCATATAGTACCTTTTCAAATCACTTTCAAATATTGTACTTATATAAAGTCCATATATATAGGATTCCTTTCTCAAATCGAATACTTTCCAAATCAATAGTAGATCAAATCATACTTATATAGATTTCGATTAAATAAAATCTCTTTCCAAATTGAGTACCTTTCAAATCAATAGATTTCAAATCAACCTCATACTTATACAATCCATTTTATATAAGTTCGACCACTCCCAAATCAAGTGCTTAGTAATCTAAGGTTCTCAATTTCAAATTATTTCAATACCAATTCAGTTTCAAAATCATATATGATTTCACCAAATTTTCTTCCAAATTAAATGTCTGAATTTCAAAGTTCCCAAAATAATAGGTGTAGAAAATTATCCCAGTTTCCAAATTAAAATAATTCAAGTCAAACAAATTCATTTCCAAAATCACCATATAAGTACTGGGTTTTTTTTTTCAATTTAATTTTCAAAACCAAATATTTTTCTCAAAATCAATTATATTCAAAATGGTTTCCAAATTTATAATTATCCCTTTAAAACCTTTAAACTATTTACTTCGATTTGAAATATCCAATTTACCTTTTTGAAAACCATTATTTAAAACTAAAATTCTTTCAAAACATTTAAAAACTAAATTCCATATTAGTATAATTGAAATAGCCATATTCTCTTACTTAATAAAAGGTTTAACCTCATACAACAAAACTTGCATACTTTATCAAATATTTTATACCTTTCGAAATATCTTGGTTTTTAAACCTTTAAACCTTGATTTGGAAGTGCTCGAACCTTCAAAATAGTCGGTGAAAATCAATTTCAAATCCAAGAGATGGAAATCAATTTTTATAAATAGAGTTATTCTAAGTCAAATCAAAAACTCGAGGACTGAACACCGGTCTTACTTCAAATTGTTTCAAATATATACATATATCTTTCGAAAATATCAAATTATACTTCGGAATTTGAAATCAAAAACGGTTTTACAAAATCACTCGCATAGCGAAGCTATTAAAGTGGCCTCTCCCCCACTCTGAAACTCGAAAATCAATGTCGATGATGCGTGCACTCATCACCGAAATTATTCTCCAGCGACATAAGTGAGTTCTGGACTTCTATTTTCTTGAAAACTTCTTTGAAATTTCTTCAAAATTATTGGAATTCATTTGAATTCATTTGAAATATTTCTTATTCGGAAAAATACTTTTAAATCGTATTATTTATATATAATTTCCAAAATCTTAAAACCAATTTCAAAATACCGGAATTCAATTCTCGAATTTCAAATTTAACACTTCAATTATAAATCATTTTTATATAAATCAATTTCTTATAATTTTTTCAAAATTTCAAATCCTTTCAAAACCCTTTTTATATAGAATAACATTTCTTATTTGCTTTATATATAGGTATATAATCTCTACCGAAAACATTTTCTTTATATATATAGAATAAAATCATAGTTATCAAAATAATAATTTCGGTATAAACAATTTCTAAAATACAAACAAAACCCGATTTTCAAAGGATGATTTAAGGATGGATTTCAAAACAAAGATAGAGATTTAATTTAAAGGAACTCTAATCAATAGAATCCTGATTCGAAGATAGACTCGATCGAAGATGAGATAATTAAGTTACAAAATAGAAGATGGATATACTTCTATAAATCGCGGGCGACCTTTACCTGTCAACCGTGATTCCAAAATTAGATCGGTGTAGAATTCTGAGGCAATTCGACATTCGATCGTCAGAGATATAGAATTCGGCATAACAAGATATATCAGCATCGTAAACCGAGGATACAGGAATCTTCGGTGAGTCAATGCCAATTGAAAAGGAGTTTTCACCCCCTTTACAAATCATTCAATGGAGTTATGGGATACTCCAGAATCAAACGAATATAAATAGGGAGAGACAGAATGAATTTCGAAACCGAGGGACATTCCAAAACTCAAAGGAAATTGAGTCAAAAAGGAAGAGATTCAACTCGAACGAAAGTGATTCTGTAAATAAATTTACCATATATGCTAAGTTTTGCCTAGAGCCAAAGCTCTGATACCAACTGTAACGACCCGCTATTTTGGACCATTCAAATCGACAATAAAACCGTACATGTCCGACTTGAATAATTCAAAATACCGAATTGTTAATAAAAATTTGGCAAAACTTAAAATATACAGTAAATAAATCAATCATAGATCACTTACACAGAGTAATACAATGCAGCGGAATAGATAAAAATAGTAGTTCATGAAGCTACTATATACATTAAAGTTAGAAATAAAATACAACCGAATAGTTCAAATGCCATGAAGTCTCCAATGCAACAGATGGCTTCTCTGAACCAATCAACTGGATGACTGAAGGGATAGATAGCTGGATCTTCAAGCAAAGCTCCAACTTCGAAGATGAGTCTCAAATGCTGTATCTCTCAGTCTGACCCGAGCGTAAAGCAAAACACAAAACACTCGAGTCAGGATTAACATTCTTATATCTATAAATCTAACTCAAGTGAAATATCAACTAAAATATAATTAACTTAGAGGATGTTTGGGATAACCATCCTCTAAGGGTCCATGGAACTATCTATAAGATAGAAATATACACTATAACACCGTAGTCTTCCAACTTAATTTATACTTCAAAACCAACTATCATTTTCACTTCAAAAATCTCTATACTTCCCAATAGTATTTATATATATTAAATAATTTATTCAGTAAAGAAATTTCAATTCCCTCAACTTAACCAATCGTTTAACATCAACCCGACCTTCCCATTTAAATCCTTTTCAATCTCAATTTATCAATTTAAATTCAACTCAATTTCTAAAATAACCATTTCAATTTTATTGATCTCAAGTTCGGATTTGAAATCACCAAATACCCTTTATATTTCAATATATTTCAAAACTTTAAGTAATCAACGTTTCAAACTAAACTTTATTCAATTTAGTTTTCTAAATAATAAATTCAACTTATATCGATTCAAATACAGATCTGAAACACCCATTTATATTCTAGTATAGTTCAAAGATTTAATATTCTACATTCCCAAAGTTCAATTTTACAGTTTCATAAGATCTTGATTTAATCAAATTATTATTTAGCCTTGAAATATTTCCTCCTTAGATTCAACATCATTTAAGTAAACCTGAAATTACCCTTTTACTCAATATTTTCTTTAATTTATTTAAACATGAAACATTCAATAAATCACTTAAAACAAAAATCCAGTTACAAAATCATACCCTTAAATTTCCCATTCAATAAATTCAAATTGATTTAATTAAATAAATCTTCATTTGAATACCATTTTTAATAAACCAAATTTATCTCCCAATCTTAATTATTAAAATTCTTTACACGGTAAAATTTGAAATATAAATCTTAAATAATACTTAAACATATTTTATGGATTAAATCAGTCTAAAATATTATTAAATTTATATATAAAGTTTCCATTTATATATAATATTTTAAGAACCAATATTTATTAATTCACATATGTTTCTTTTCAAACTGTAGAAATTTATCTTTAAATTATTTATATGGACCAACGGTGTCGGTATATATTTCCTATCATATAGTCAAATGCTACGGATATTTATCATTTCAATCCGTACACTAAATATATACGGGTGGATATCATTTCAACCCGTAATCCCAAATTCAATTTAAATGAAAATCGTTTGGGTTTATCATTTCAACCCATAACGATTTTCTCCTATTCTAAAGTCCGTTCGGGTATGTATCATTTCAACCCATAGTGATTTTTATACTAACAGGGAACTTGCAGAGTGATAGCAGACATGAAAATAATAATAATAACAACAGGTATATATCATCAAAATAAATATAAACAATAGGATATGGTGTCATATCCCATAAGTGAACTATTACAGATAATAGCATAAATATAACAATTTAAATAACTACAGCAGCATATTTCAATTGTCATTTCAATTGAAATCAAATTTAATAAATAAAAGAACGTTAATCGTGAGTGATTGCTCACCTTTCGAGGCTAGAGATATATGATGATGAAATGAGCTATGAAATCCAAAGCAATGCTGGATGGACAAGATTTGATGTAGAAAATAGGCACGACGGACAAGGCTGATAATGGGAAATCGATGAGAATGAATCGAATCAATTTGATATTACAGAAAAAAATATAAATTATTATGATATTAATTCTCCCAAAACCAATTTTCAAATTAAAAATGTATATTTAAAATCTATATATACCTATATGTAATTTAAACATAATTCGTCCAAAAAAAAACCATTGTATTATATTTTATAGTCAATAATTATTATAAAAACAATATAACCACTTATTGTAATATATATTACTTAAAAACCCCATGAAAGCAACCTATATATGTTCATAATAAAAATGTATATATAGAAATTCCAAATGCATAGCCTATATTCGGTTATATATATATATTACGTAAGTCTGAAACAAACACCTAAACGCATATATATGTCTCGAGATTTATAAACAACAAAATACTTATAATGACACATGCACTCATATACTTATATAGACTGTGAACAAGTATACATACTATGCCGTATAAAATCCAACACTAAAAAAAAGTAAACTCACACTGAAAACATTTTAGTCAATTATTAAATATATATATTAACTAGCGTATAAAACTAGCGTATCCTGTAACTTTATAATATATAAGCTATATCAGATATGAAACTATCATTATATCAGATATATAAATAGTTAAACATTTTATACAAAACTATCATAACTTTATTAAATTAAACATACATTACACACTTACACAAATAGACCGTAAACTGTAAAACTTCACCCATTTTAAAGTGGTAACAATACGCTTGCTAAAAATATAACCCACATAGCTCGTACTTCCCTATAAAACTATATAAATATTTGTAAGCTAACCATTAATATAGTCTAATTCACAATATGCATACCTTTATAACTTTAAATCAAATGTGTATATATATACTTATAACCAGTTATTCACAAAATACATAGCTTTAAACATATCATATATTTAAATACATATACAATCGACTGATAAGATGAGTATGCTTTACGTTTTATATATGTACTAACTTTTTATATAATATTTATATATACACTTATCAAATTTTATAACATGCGAACAAAATTTTATATTATATAGAATCTGAAAACTGCAAACATTTCATACTTGGAACCATACTATATTTATAAGATGTATATATGATATCTTAAATCAAAAAAAAAAAACTTACTTTGCTATAATACATACAATATTACTGCATAGATATACATTACTGACATATATTAAACTATATATTAACTAATATATAACCTTCAAACTTTTAAAATTGAATACCAACGTGACATATAAAGTATAAAACAATCAAGTTATCAAATCTCTATACATAGTATAATATCATACACACTATGAACGAAAAAAAAAAGAAAAAAAAAAGAATACTGTTATGAACTCATATATATAATACCATATGATACATAACTAACATGAATTTAAAATCATGTAGGACAGATCACATATTCCAAATACAGACTTATAGAAAATATACAATAACACATATATATTATAAATATATGCTAACCTATTACTCAAAGATAACGTGTGGCATGATTGTTGATGGTGAAGGCTCTGAGGATGGCTGAGCATGCAGGCGATGACAACACGTGTAGAGAGATATGTGCATGAGAGGAGGAGAGAAAAACGCGGAGGGAGAGGGATGAGTTGGATGTGGTGGGTGACGAAGCGATGGGAGGTGGAAGCACGGTAAAAGAAGGGAGAAAATAGGTGGATCTGTAGAAAGAAAAATGGAAGAAGGAGGAGGAAGAAAACTTAAAATGAGGAATGAGATTGGAAGTGACAGCAGTTTGCAATATGAAAGAAACGAAGTCAAACAAGGTTATAAAGGCAAAATAAATAAAGAAAAGAACCGTTGCATACAAAACGTATACAATAAATATGAATTGATTTGAATAGTAATGGTCAAATTCAGCTGAAAAGATTAAAGCGAATAAATACGGAGCATTGGTTATGGTAAAGTAACGCACAAAATTAGGGGAATAACAAAGGAAAGGACTGGTCAAAATAAATGAATGTAAACGTGCAACGAATATAAAAATCTATATAATTGAACCGATGGAAACGAAGGAAGCAAATAAAAGAAAGGGAACGAAGGAAAAAAAATGAGCTGTGTCCCGAGCATAAATAAAGGTGGTAACGTATGAGAGGAATGAGAAAAACAAACGGGCACAATTTGAAATCAATGCAATAAAACGGCCAAAAGCTGATTTTTAGGAAAATTATTAAAGAAATATTCCTTGGGCTGCGCGTTTGAGATCCGAAAAGGCATGGAAATCAAAAAGTTATAATTTAGATTGGAATGAAAACGTACAGGAAATAATAAAGGAAAAAAAAATAAATGCGAAATAATCATATAGCATTTATTACGTTTCAAACTTTTGACATGGCATGGGATGGAAACAGCTGTACGCTGATTGAGAAGCTATTAAAGCAATTTATTATTAGTGGCATGTTATACGTTTTTATATTTATTTATTTCCTAGATCTCAATTCATATCTGATTATACTATGCAGATTTATCTTTATTATTAAACGTTCAAAAAGAATAAAACGTATACAAATTTTCTTGATTTTCGAAACAAAATTAACGGCTAAAAGATGATGAAGGGACAAAATATAAGAAAGGGAAAGAGATGAATGCGTACAATTATTTATAAGAAAAGAGAGAGAAAAGAAAAACCCACAATTAAAAATGAATGAATGAACGCTGAAAGTCAGTCAGGAATATAGAAGGTACAATATGAAATAATGGTAATCACAACTACTTTTTTTAATGCAGACCTTAAATCAACCCTTAAAACATATACTTCATATATGTAGTTAAATATAGTATATACTTCTCTTCTTCTTTGGTTCATATGATATATGAAACCCTTAACTATCGTATTTATAGCTGACGACATATGTATAGATATACTAAATATGCACTAAAATAAACTGGAAATGGTGACACAAAAACCCAAAATCAAATATATATATATATTTAACATGACTAGAAATCAAACTTCAGTAAAACTATATACTAGTATCAAGACTAACATATATATATAGCTATTATAACACATATAAATTAAATAAAACTTGGTATAAATACGCTTTACTATATATACACTTCAAATAGACCATCATACATATACAGTGGTTTTCCAAAATAACTATATGTGGAACGTACTCAACATACTTAAAATTTACACACCTTGCTGAAAAGCAAAAGGAGACCGTAAATTTATTACCCACGCTATTGATATTTATACCCAATAGAAATGAACTATGCTACCAAATTTACATCAAACTTAACTTATATTATAGTATAAATAATAGTTTATAAAGTTTTTGTACTAGATCTTATAGGTATAACCACAACCAAACTTTAAAATATATGTACACAGCTCGTACTACAAATCATTAATATACATAACATATTTTCTTTTTTTTTTTCAAAATTTTATTATTAATAATTTCTCAAAATCCAATTCAATACGTTAAATACCAATTAAAAATTGCTAAAATTTTATGGGTCGTTACACCTGGCTTGGGACTAATGCCTACTACTACCCTCAAAATTATTAATATAATTAAATATTCAAACGTTTACAGCAGGTGAACTCACATACACTAATAAAAAATATTCTAACTCTACACCTAATAACTCTACCTGAACTCAACCCTATACGATCAGAATCACCGAACTACAATACATAGCTCCAAAAAATATTCTAAAAGTTCAAAGGAAGAAATAGGCAGAAAAACAAAGAAAAATAAAATAAAATAGAAACATTAGAAATTAGAAAGTTAAATATCTACTTCCCTATCACGTGACTACAGCCTAATTCTGCCCATTTTTTTTTTATTTTTAGCTATGATGATTAGATAGTAGTTGTTATTATGGGGATTGTACTTTAAGATGGAGATTGTATAAGAAGGAGATGAATGATTGGATTGTGGTGATGGAAGAATATGGTGTTGTAATCCAATGATTTTTTTTACTTTTGATGTAATGAGCACTTATATAGACTCATATATAATTATGGAAAAAGATAGGAGAGAGAATATATGGAGAAAGATGTGGATTTATAACATAATTTATTTTTCTTTGTAGAAAATGAAAACCAATATAATTGGAAATAAATTCTACTGTATCATCCACAGTACATTGATTGTGTATATATTTCTTTGCTTTTATTCTTGATTTATTTCCCTTCTTTATATGTACAATGTGTTGAAATATCTTTTGCTTCAGATATTTATTAATTGCATTCTCTTTGTATATGCAAGCTTTTATTGCGTTGAAAGAAGATCTTTTCCACAACCAATATTTTTTAAGAACCCTGTAAATATACAATACTAGACAAACACATTGAATTAAAAAAATGTTTGCTAACATTGAATAGAAATTGTTGATTGCACTTTTCCAGAAAGCTAACCCTATAAAATTACAAGTTGTCCAAGGCATTCAAGTCCCGAGGACCATAAACAAGTACAAAGTTTAAATGGGATGGTTGTAGCTTTGACCTGGTTCGTGTCGAAATCCACCATCCAATGCCTCCCTTTCTTTGACCTCATCAAGAACAATGCCTCCTATTCTTTGACCTCATCAAGAAGGGAAAGTCAATTACTTAGAATGACTAGTGCACTGAATAATTTTAAGAATTGAAGCATCACTTTGCTATCCTTCTGTACTATCTAAGCTCGTCAACATGGATGATTTATACCTATACCTTCTAATGATTGACCACATGATCATCGCTGCATAGATTAGATAAGATGAGAAATTCCAATAGCCAATTTATTACATAAACAATTGGTTTTTCAAGCCCAAAAACCAAATACATTAGGTTGGAGAAACTAGCTTTTTTCTTACTTATGTTGGCCAGGAACTCCAATCGTACTTCCAAGCTCATCCCATTAAAGTCCTAACCAACCAACCATTGAAATATATTCTCAGCCAACCGACACAATGGGCCGACTACCGAACTATCATTCAAACTCGAACAACATCATATCACTTTCTATCCTCACACTTCAATTAAGGCCAGGCTATGGTCGATTTCATCACTAAGTGCTCAAGCTCAGGTTTTGATAAAGAGGAGACTGTCACTAGTCAACAAACATGGTACCTGTATGTGGATGGAGGCATTAAGCAAGAAAGGGGAAGGGTTCAGCATAGTCCTTGTCACCCTAAAAGGAAACAACAATGTTTTGCGGACCTCACTTTTAAGACGACTAACAATAAAGCCAAGTGTGAGGTTGTTCTGGCCAATCTCATTGTGGCAAAGGAGTTACACATGTATTCCATCCTTGTGTTTAGCGACTGTCATTAGTCATCAACCAAATTAGCGAGTGCTTCCAAGTCAAAGGCAAGACACTAGCCTATGTTGTGGAGGCCATAAAAATAAGCAGTACATTCATAGATTTTAACTAGAGTAGATAACTAAGGAGAAAAATGCCAAGGTCGACCAGTTGGCCAAGGAAATAAGCAATCCAAAAGAAGCATTTTTTGGTTCGTTTGGAGATTCGACACGCCCTTACTATGAGCCAAGATAAACAACAATGGAAATTGGCACGCCATCCACGGACAATTGGATGGCTCCCTTGATTAAGTACTTAGTGAATGAAGAAATTCCTACCAACCATAAAGAAGCTCGAAAGATCCTCTACTAGGCCCCACATTACAAAATTATGGACGAGAAGCTCTTAGATAGGAGTATTCTATACCACATTAGCAGTGCGTGTCTAAAGACGAAGCCATCCAGATTCTAGAAGAGCAACATGAAGGTTTTTACGAGGATCATACTAAGGAACAAAGCTTAAAAATAAAACCCACCGGCAAGGCTACTATAGGCCTACTATGATAAAAAAAGTCAATGGACTACATCAAGAAATGCGATCAATATCAGCATTTGCATAGATCCTCAGAGCCTCTCCTACCTTCTCCTTGGCTGTTCGATTTTTTGGAATTGAGAAAAGAATCACGCCACAGTCATCATCAGATAATTCACTAAGTAGGTTGTGGCCTAGCCCCTTACTGGGGATACCACCCTTAAGATAATGATTTGTCATCAAAAATAACATCTGCTAGTTTAACATGCCAAAGACCATAATCACAAACAATGGCACTTAGTTCAGAAGCAACCTCTTCTAAGACGTCTATGGGATAAATGAGATCGAGAAGTTCTTCTCTTCCATTCTCCAACCGCAAGCAAATAGGAAAGTAGAGGCCATCGACAAAACCATTAAGTCCACAATCAAGAAGTGCCTTGCAAAAGCTAAGGAAAATAGGATGAGGAACTACTATTAATCCTCTTGTCCTATCGCACTTCCAAGCACATTTCAACTAGCCATACTCCCTTCCCGCTTTTCTATGGGTACAAATCCATGCCACACATCAAAGTAGAAGTTGCCTCACCCCAGCTACTTTACCTACGAGCCTGAGCGAAACAACGAGCTATTCAAGCTTAGGCTGAACACCCTAGAAGAATGAAGAGCTAAAGCCAAGCTATATACTAAAGACCTACAAAAGGAAGATAGACAATCACTATAACTCCATTGTGAAACTCCAACAGTTCATTATTGGCAACTTAGTTGTACGCCGGGTGTTTTCAAATACAATAAACCAACTGAAGGAGTGCTTAGCCAAAACCAAAAAGGGTTATATGTTTTTGGCGCCGCCTTATTGAATGGCGCTTACCGCCTCTCTCGCCCACACTAAACACACGTACCTTGCACTTGGAACATAGAGCACCTCTCGGACTACCATGTATGAAGCAGACACAATTACATAGTTGTGTAATTAATATTTTGTGAAGAATATAACAAAGATTTAAGGTCCAATACTGTTTAAACACAACCAAGGCTATCAGATGGGGACATGCTACCTCACTCTTCCCATCCGGGACTGTCAACTCACTTTAACAAGGGCCACATGAGCCACTCAAACGTTCCCCTCCTTGCCAGTACTCTATCAAATGAGGATGAGTTATTATGTGCTAAGTACCTTATTTGGGGACTATCGACCTCTTCCACCAAGGATCGTATAAGCCATTCAATGCTCCCCTCCTTGTCGGATGGTTATCCAATAAGGGCGAATTACCAGGCATTCACATTTTTTTAGGCCTGCCACCTCTTTAGGCAATCCCATAAGGATAAGTTATTATGTGCTTATCTTGTTTGCCACTATTGACCTCTTCCACCAAGGACCGCGCGAGCTATTCAACTCTCCCATCCTTGTCGATTGGCTTTCCAGCAAAGACGAATTATCAAGCATTCACTTCCTTATTTAGGGGCTACCATCCTACCTTATTGAGTTTAGGTAAAATGTCCCTCCCTTTGATGGCGAGGCACAACTTTCTCGATTCACTTGCCCATGATGCCACCCGGCCCTCCTTCGGGATAGGGCATTGCTGTTGAGACATGCGTTGCTACCTCAAGTGACGTCAAGATTCGGCATTCATAGTGCACTCGCATAAAAATAAGTCGGGCATCGTATCAACTAGTTATGTGTCACCTAAGAGAACCATCAAGCCAATCACCACTATGAATTACATGTTAGCACATAGTGCATGCATTAAATGCATAATAGGAAGTCTAATCGGTAGGATTTTTGTGACTTGATGAACCCTCCTCTGTTCAAAGAGATGGGCATGGGAGCCAAAATGCTGGTCAAATTTCTCGCGTGTGTAATTAGCCAACCAGCACATCAAAGCTCGACTTGATTATAACCGATCGTCTCTCCTAAGCCAAGCTTAGTCTAAGTTGGCACATATTTATCCTGACCCATTCAAGCTAGTCGACTTAGCACACCCTAGAATTGGAGTCGCCCAGCTCAACATAAGAAAACAATCAACTCATTTGACTTGGCCCAGCTCAAAACAATCAATCCTTGGCCTAATTTATCTCAACAACCTACGATCGGTCCTTGTAGCCTGTCCCATCATTACATGATTGACTTAGATCATCTATTTAAGCTTTTTCCTTGGCAATCCCTAGCTTTGCTCTCAGTAATCTTCGACAACAAGTAATCAAATATTACTATGCACGAGAAGCTTCTATTTAGCCTTGTCCCTTGAAAAAGCATACCACTTGATAAATAGTACAGCTAGGTGTACCAACTGTTATATCATGTCTGCCAAAAGCATACCTACTCTTGTAGCATGATGCCTTTCTGAATACAAAGCAAACCGAACGTATAGAGCAACATTGGCGCGCATCTCAACCATATGTTCACACCACCTTTGTAGCTTTCTTCCATCAACCCTGTGACTAGATCTATATGCCAGGAGTTATTTTCTCTTATTTTACTCTGTAATCTCAACTGTTCATTAATTTACATCAACCATAATAAATCCCCCTTGTGGAATATCCCTCTCCAAAAAGGGTGTAACGATCCTAAATTTTGAACAATTTAAATTGTGAATATTTAATTAATTTTGAATATTTGAATGATAATTTAAACTGAATTTCCGATATAACAATGAAATTGGTGATTAAATATTTAAAATTTAATCTATACAAAGCTGAAGGAAAATTTAAACTTGACTTTGGAGTTGAAATTGAATATTTAATTTGTAATTGAAATTCAAACTAATGACTTAAGAAAATAATTTGGATTCAAGAATTTTTATTTATGTAAATTAATAAATTGATGGTTAAAATTTTAATAACATTCTTTTCTTTAGCTTAAATAAAAAAAAAAAAAATCAATACAAAATAAAATAAACAAATACACTTAGTAAAAAAAAAAATTTAACAACATAACTTAAACAAAAATTTACAAAACAAAGTAATGAAAATAATTAGACAAAACAAATTGGATTTAGATAAATAGAAAAAAAAATAAGAGGAAAACTTGTTTATGGTTTGGGCTTTGAAATTTATACCGGCCCACGTTTGAATACTACTGCATTTATCTTTAACCCGATTCCCCTTTATCTCACTTTACCATTTTCATTTCTAAACCCTAAACGAAATAACGAAACAAAATGGCGGCCTCTCCAAATTTTTGCTCGTCTTCAAATTAGGGCTTTCGGCTTCGATCTGCTCAATTGACTTCTTCGTCTCTGCTTCAATTGCTTCGATCGATCCTCTGGTTTTCGTTCATCTCTGCTTCGATCCGCTCTTCATGATAAGGTGAGTTTCTCCTCACGATTAATCTTCATGCAAGTTTTTAGATTTGTTTTGAAGTGAATGCTTGGTTGCATGCTGGGAATTGTGGGTTATGCATTATCAGTTGCTTGGATAAATTTATCTAAACTGTTGAACCAATAAGTACTTGATTGCATGCTTTGTTTTGGTGGTTTGTGGTTTTCAGTTGTTCGGTTAAAATTGAATTCTAGACCAATAAGAACAGATGGCTCACTGCATGTTGGTTGTTGGTTGTTCTTTTGCTATGAATTGCTCTGTTAATTTGTTATTTAAACTGATGAGGACAAATACTATTGAATTTAATTTTATTTAAACTGTTAAGAACAGAAGCTACTTAAATTTTAATTAAACTGATGAGAATGGATGTTATAAATTGTATTTTTAAATTGATAAACACAGATACTATAATTTTTAATTAAATTGATGAGAGCAGATGCTATATCCAAACTTTGCTCGTTATGTTTGTGGCTGCATGTGTTGGATTTGGCTTTGTTAAATGAATATTTGTACTGCTTTATGTGTATGTTGTTGTTAGAAAATGCTTGAGAATAGGAAATAGTTGTTGATCATCTCCGATCTTGTTCAGAAAACTGTTTTCTTAAGGAAAACCTGTCAAAAATCCTTTTTCTTTTCCCTTTGTCTCTTTTTGTTTCAATGGATTTTGTTTCAGTAAAACAAGATGGATTTTGTTTTAAACTTGTAAAGGAATCAAAGCAAAATGATTTGGATGCTTAAAATATTTGTGTGAATCTACATATACCCCTTTCACTGGCCATTTGCAAAATGAAATACTGCATCTTGTTTTCTGTGAATAACATCTTTTTTTTTTACAAAAAAAAAAAAAAAAAAAAAATTTAAGTAATTTTAGTTGCTTAGTTTATGCCTGTGATAATCATATTGAAGTGGATGATTGAGATGGAATTTCATGTGAGATGTATGTTTCTGAATGTTTGTTTTCTGTTGAAATTTGTCTTGCTTGATCTTGTTTGTTCTAGCATTCCAAGTGTATATCCAGATCAAAATCATAACCTTAGATCCAAATCTTTGTTAAAGTTAAGATTTAAACAAAGTAAATATACAGTTTTAATTTTTATTAAAAATGGAAAAGAATAAAAGGAATAAGTGAAACTGTAATGTTTTCTCTGAAAACTTAATAATAGAAGAACAACTGCATGTGTGTATAAATTAGACCATCCAGTTTCATTAATTCAAGAGTAAATATTGATTTCTCAAACCAATACTTGAATTAAAGGGTATACTCTGTTATATGCATGTTGCACAGTAATCTTGGTTTGCCTGTTTTAGTTTCCAGATTGTTATTATGTTCAAAAACATGACTTCAGGATAAAATTAATATTAGAGTTTAAGTTTTTTTTAAGCATAGTATGTTATATAAGTTAGAATTTAATCTTATCTAATCTTAAAGAAAAAAATGTGAAACAAGAATAAAACTGTGATGCCTCTGTACAAACAAAATAGGCAACAGAGCAAATATCTGTAAATAGTGTTTGAATGTTTCAGATTTATTTATTTAAGTTTATAAATAAATTACTTGACTAACAACTTGATTTTTAAAATCATAAAAAAGAATTCTTAGTTTGCATTCAACTGAATATCTTTGGTTTAGCCTGAAACAAAATTGGGGTTTGGGTCTGCCAATCTAAGGAAATGTAGATGCCTGAGTTTCTTTTGTTGTTGTGATGATGTTTGGTGTCTGTTAACTTGATATAAATAAAAAAAATCTATGTACTGCATATCTATATAAATGTGTGAATATGCTTGTGTATGCTTGTGTGTTATGCATGATGTTTGCTGTTTAATTTATTTGCCTGTTCTTAGTTCAAACTTTAGTCTAACCTGTCTGTAGCTCAATCAAGTGTTGCATTTTTGATCTCTTGAGTTGTTTCACTGCCATACTTGTAGCTTCTAAAATGTTTAAACTTCATTAGTTAAAATGTTACTCACCTGAATCTTGATGCAGAGCAGAGAAATGCAACTGAAAAACTAGTGCTTGTCACAGAATTTTTGCATGCATGCTACTTGAATCCAGATTTTAATAAAGAAATGCATGTCTGAAACAGTTTGTATTATGCAGATGTGTTCTGAGTAACTGGACCATGATGTCTCTGTATCTTCTTTCCCACATATAAAAATCTGTTCTAATACCATTAACACATAATATAATATATGTTAGTGTTATCAAGGTTCACCAAAAAAATGATTTGTAGAATCAGGAATCATAGTTTAAGATGTTGTTCAAATTAAATAATCAAAATGATTTGAAACTCTCTGGAAACTCAGGGTAACAGGACTAGAATTGCACATGAATGAAATACCAACCACATTAAAACATTGTGGGCATGTTCATGTTTACAGATGCTAGTAATTATGTTTGAACTGTTAGGAACAAATGTTATTGATTTCTTTCAAAATTTAAAATTTTGATAAGAACAGATGCTATGTTATCTTGTTGTTAAATTGGTAAGTGCAGATGCTACTAAAATGTTTTGTTTAACTAAGTAGTTGAGGTGCATAATTGTTTTTGTAATAAAGATATGTCTTGAGTATTGCATGCTTCATGTTGCCCAGTCTTCAATTCCATTTTTGTTTGCCTATAAATTTTCATGTGCATGTTTGTTTGACCATCTCTGTAACCATAAAACATGTAAACATCTCTGTAAGCATTCTTTGTTGTCTGCATCCCATATCCCTAATCATTGTGGCACCTCTGTTCATCTCAGTTGCATGCAACATCCTTACTGCTATGTGGGTTTGCATTTCCTCTGTCCTTTGCATATAAATTTCATTTCATGATTGAATACAAGTAGTACATTTGGATACACTTGGGTACGATTCTCTTGCATGTGTAGATAGTGGTAATTAATCTGTAGATATGAATGCATTAGGATCTGCATGCTCTTGAAAAAAAATGTGAAACAACTGTTCTTTAAAAATCTGGTATTTGATTAAGGAAACTCTGTGCTTTGCTATCTAGTTCTAAAACAAGTAGTTCTGTAAAACTTATGTGCACTGGGAATTTTTATGGACTTGTTCCTCTGTATTTTGGTTGCAGAGCAGAAAAAAAAAAAAGGGGAAAATTTAACACTTCTGCATATAAACCATTTTAAACTTAGGATTTGAAACAAATGAGGTTTGTTAAGCTTAAAAATCATAAGCATGGAATCTGTTGAAGCTGGACAGTGTAGCATGGGCTTTGCATATCAGTTTCACAGTGAAATGGAATTTCATGTTAAATTCAAATGTTTAATTTTGTTTGATTTTCTAAATAGAATTTGACCATGTATTTGCATGTGGGGTTGTTTTCTTGTTGGCACTGATTGTTGCTCCCTGTTGTTGCTCTCTGTACTTGTTTCCCCTGCAAGAAGTGCATGTTGCTGCCTGCCCCTTATTCCCTGCCATACTTGTTTCACCTGTTGCTTCCATTTTGGGACTGTTTGATATGTTGTATTTTAGTGCATGCTACTGTCTGCACTTGGGTATATTTCTGAGTTACCCACTTTGAATCACTTTATTTGTGGTCTTCTGCTTCCATGGTTGCAGCCTGCTCTTGTGGTCCTTGTTTTGGTTATGTGCAGTGATTTTGTATTTGGGGCTGTTTGGATTTGTTGTGCACTGCATAGTGCCTTGCCTTGTCTGTTTTGGAGTTATGCTTGTATACTTGCAGTGATTTGTCTGACTCGTGCACGTGGGTTGGCGAGGCAGTGCACATGGGTATGAGTACACGTGTGTACTGCAGCCACACATGTGTATAAAAATTTGGAATCGCTAATGTGAAAATCTATAATAGGATTTAACTGATTTATTTGTTCACCATAACTGTAACCATTTATTTCAGTTCATTTCAAATTTAATTACTTGAATAAAGATTAATCCTGACTCGAGTGTTTTTGTGTTTTGCAATTAACGCTCGGGTCAGACCGAGTATTTTTACAGCTTGGAGTTTGCGCGCAGCGAAGTTAGAGAGAGAGGGGAAAGCACAACTAAAGCTTTTCAGAAAATTATTTTTCTTGTACTTAATAAAATTTGTTTCCGCTGTATAAAATGTAACTTATTGTATTAACTCTGATAATTGTATATAAAAGAAAGTTCATTTATGAAAAATATATTATTATTTTGTGATTCTGTGACTGATTCTGTTTAAATTCTATAAACTAAATAACAATCCGTCATTTTGAACGTTTCTAGTTGGTTTAATTACCGGCTAGAGGCGGTCAAGGCGGCGGGTCGTTACAAAGGGTCTAATTTTCGATCCAATAAAAGCACATCGAACCTTAGGTCCATTCCGTAACTGGCTGTTGGTTGGTGTAACGTATTTAACAAAATAATATGTAAAGCTATCTATCTATGCTTTGAAATTCTCACAGCAGAAGGAGTAAAATATAATAATAAAATAAAGTGCACATCTCATAAAACCAAATCATAGGAGTACTTCGTCACAATAGTGCATAAAAATGTCTGATGCATAGTTTGGATACATCAGAACATCATAGATAACTTATATTACCACCGGGTCTTCATCATATCCTCCTCAACACTGGTCGTCAAATTTAAACCGTAGATTGTAATAACGAGGAGTTAGAACAACAATGTTTAGTAAATGAAAATCTTAAGTTTTACAATAATGATATATGGGCAGTAACCATGTAGATAGTATTGTGTCTTACATATTTATTACATTTTTCCTTATATACCTCCAACAATGGGCTACTAACCCTATAAGTCCTACTCTGTGACTATAAAAGTGGGTGAAACAAAACCATGGAGTATATTGGGTTCAACAACCTATCTCCCATCAAATCATGTCCTAACGATGCGAGAGGAAGTATCTAGGCCACTTAATACCCTTTTAATGGGAAATAGGCAAACCCTCCGGCCATTTAATACCTAAGCCCTAGGCGAACCCTGCCCAGTACCCCCTAATTAACATCGTACAAAATCTCTTATATGCCACTTAATACTTCTTAGATTAGGGAGAGGCAGATCCCAATGGCCATTTAATACCTCTACCCCAAAGCGGACCTCCCTTGAGAGATTCTCACTAATGCATGTAAAAGATAGTCCCATCTATTTAATATGCACATAAGATATAACCCTAACCATTTAACACTTCTGAAATAGGAGGAGGCGGAGTCTAAAACAATCATTTAACACTTCCACCCCGAAGCAGGCCTAACCTGGAATATTTGTCCTTATGACTCGTAACCTATAGATGCTAGTAGCTAAATCATGCGGGTAGACTTATCCTACAAAGTTAGGACTAACCTCGCATCTACCATGGGTACTTATTATAAGCGATATCCTACATCACTTACTAAAGTCACACCGCTACTAGCAGGATTAGCTGGGTAGACTTGTATGTGCTTTCAGCTGACCTCGCATCCCTATAATTTAGCCATATTTTCACTCACCAACATTTAATATCGGACTATGCCAACATACATGTTTAATATATATTTATACATAATATATACATACATACATACGTACACACACACCCCTCGCCCATTTACGCATTAAAGGCCCTATAAGGAATATTCCTTATTTTGACCTTTTTTATGGATTAACTTCCATGATTACCCTTAACTCATTTTATTAAATTGATTATTTCCATTTATTTGTCAGTATCTTCATGCACTGTCTTAATTATTATATACTGTGTAGGTTTACAAATATAATTGTCACTTCCGAAGTTTAAAGGAATATTTTATTATTACATTCATACCTAATATGAAATTAGGCCTAATTGGTTTTATGTATATTCAGGTAATTTATCCATTTCTTATTCAGTTGTTATATTATTTTAATGTTCACGGCTACAATTGCTATGCAAGTCCCAGATTAATATAGTAATCACATAAAAGCCAATATCATAAATAAACTAAGTACATAAAAATAGACTTGTATACATACTCAAAATGGAATCCAAAACATACAATTTGTTTACATTAATATAATAGAATTTGGTCCCTCTTTCCAAAGAAGCAGATTTACAATATAAACCTTTTATATTCCATTCAACTTCTAAACGAATATCTTTGAAAAGAAAGGGAAATCATACTTATTTTAATTGTCGAAATAGGCGGTGAAAACTATGAATAAGAGGAGAGAAAAAATATCGTTTTCCCTACTTTGACACCTTTTTCTATTACCTTCTTTTCAAATTCTTTGTCATTATAGTCACAATTGAAAAGTGGAATCAAATAGGATACAAAATATTAATTTTGTAAATATGAATGAATCCAATTTTACCAGATTAAAATAAAACAACTAAGGTTCCAAACAATTCAAGTTTTACGTTATTACGAGGAGACTTTTGGGTTTTTATGTTAATAAATTTTCACATACAAAATCTCCCAATGCATAGTACAAATCCAAACATCAAACTAAATAATATACTGTTTGGGAAAAATTAAGATCTCCACTCACAGATAATTCTCAAGGAATATCCTTCGATTTGCTTCATGCGATAGCCTTATCTCTTCGGCTTGCTTCTTCAAATCTTCTTCTAATCATTGAAGATATATATTTACTTTTGATTTTGAGTTAAAGAAATTTTTTATGGAGGAAGAGAATTGGTAGAGTGTCGGTCTGTCTTTATGTCTGTATGAAAAGAATGAAGGGGATAACCTCTTATTTATAGTTCCTTGGATGCGCCAGGACCGTTGGATATAGAATATTTTTTTAATTTTAAATCAATGTTATTCAAGCCACTCAAAACCCTAACCATCACAACATTACCGGTAAGCTATTTATTTATATTAACGTTTACTTAAATGTTAAATTTTATATTTAACGTATTATTTATCATTGAGGTTAATAATATTTATTTCCTTAATATGTTTTGAATTATTTTTAATCTGCAATTTTTAAACATTGGTAACTTCTTTGCTTGAACTCTGATCGCAAAGCTTTATATTGAAAATTGCTACAAAAACAATGGTGCAAGTTTCATGGTTAAATCATGACGTTTGCTCAATTTCCGTTTTTAGTATTATGATTAATTAATTACTTTTTTCTTAATTAATTTCTTGTTAATTTTGCAGAGTGTTACTTCTCTCCCCCTTAAAAGAATTTGATTCTCAAAATTCCTAAAGGACAGATAGTGTGACGCGCGCTCCACGACCATGTTGTACAACTAAGTTATCTACACAACCATCTGCTCATTCAAATGTGCAATGTGAATATGCATGCAATATATCTATAGATGAGATCAACCTTAGCATGAATGGAAGATCATGACATATAAGCATGTACATAAACAACCTAAATATGCATAAAGTTCTATATAATTGCAAAAACAACCAGATAAAGTGTGGCAATCATCCCTTATCATCCAATCTAGCAATCATGATGTGACCAAACCTGTATAATACTAAATCTTGAGAGAGAATTTGTTTGGAGAAGAGCTGGATGAGGAGCCCTCATGTTTCTTCTATTTCCTAGGTATTTTCAGCTAGATTGTCTCTGCTTGTATGTCCCCAACTGATCATGATTTATCTTATTGGCTATATCATTTACGTATTTTTCCAAGTGAGACACAATAGAGCCCTTGTGAACTCCTGATTTGTCTATCTCCTCAGTAGTGCGTGATCTTTCATTTTGAACTTTTTAATTCCATTTAAGTTGTGCCATGTCATTCCACGCCATTTCTTTCTCAAGTTCAACCAATCATGACTTTGAAGTATTAATCTCCTAAACCTCAGCGAATTTTTTAATTTCCCATCCTAAAGCGAATAAGCATTGGTTATAATCCTAAATTTTTATACTAACTAATCCTAAAATCTATGGGGTTGCCTAGATGCCTAAAAGAATATTTTCTAACTAAATTTCATTAAATGCTTTCCTTTAGTCCAAGGGTTGACTGAAAGGACACTTCTAATCTTCTTATTAACATACTTTCGAGTTCTAAATATTTCTTTCGATGGGAATCATCGTCAAACCTAGTCATCGTCCATGCTTGTCCATACAACTCACAATATCATGCACTTCAATATTGACGACTTAACGAAGCGACATATGATTTCATCATCTTTCACCAGTCAGCTCTACTTAGAGTTATCCTAAATGGAAAAGGTCTAACCTCCACCTAATCTGCTTTGATGACCTTTATACTGTCTTGCTATTGTATTGCCTAATATGATATCCCTTGGAATCCAAGTGGCATGCTACTATATGTTTGGTTAAACTTTATGGTAACCTAAATGCAATCCCAAACAACTTTCTTAAGGTTGCAGTGATAACCCAAGTATCACAATATGTATATCCATAATTCAAATATTCATATGGTGAGACAATATCCTATTTGCATGGTGAAAAACAAATCCATATCTGAATAAATATATATGGTCCCATAACGACCAAAATGTCTGAATAACGGCACACATGCCTAAAACATCATAATCGTCCAACTTCATTGGCTAAATATCGTAAGACATTCTTTTAGTATAATATATACACTCTTTTCCAATGGTGTAATGGTTCCTTTCATTGCCTTAACTTATCTGAGTGGTATCCATACACATCATGTTATTATTTTAAGATAACTGTCCGTAATATTCTTTAAATGTTTACTAGCATTCTCTTCTTCATGTGACTTTTCCAGAATCCTTTAACTATGAGTATTATGTTTAGCAACACTTCTGAACCATCTAAACAGCAACTGGTTATCTCTTTCCAAAAATTAAAAAGTTTATCAAAAGGAAAACCATTTGTTGTTTACTTATTACATAGATTTCTTTTCAAAATGGAAATGTAAGTGTTTATGCCAAGGTTTTTACGTTTCTAAATCAAATGGCTAATCAATGGGTAAGTAAATGGACTCAAAATAAAAGGTCCAACATATTTAATTTTATTTATTTGTTTTATATTTTCATAATTATTATTTATTTATTAGAACTCTTTTTTTACCTCAGTCTGTCTTACTTCGAAATTTCAAAGGGTTTAACTTATCCATAATAAATGATAGTTTTACAAAAGATGTTTACTCTTCTTTTTAACAAGGCAAATATTCAAATTTCACTAACCGTTGATTTTTAAGACCATCTTTAAGTTATAAAAGTACAATGTCAAAGCTTGTGTTATGTAGTAGACCCCTTTTTCTTTTAATTATAAAATATCTAAATTCCAATTTTAACGGTGGAGAGATATTGATGCAGCTTAGGCCTAATGTGTTGCCTACATATAGAACTTTGTTAACAATGGCTCATTTCTTTTAGCATGATCTTGTTTCATAAAGTGAGGCCAATGTCTCTTAACTTTTCCTTTTTCACCTTCCTTTAGCATTAAGTATGCTATTTCAACACCTTCCTAAGGTTTTCACTTTCAATCACTATAACATTTATAGCTATTGTTCATAGGTTTTAGCCATTGTATATTTTTCCTAACTAATTGTCCCTTTCTATTCGATAACATGGTTGGTTTGGCAATTGGTTCTTTTTACAAAATCATTAAATTTCATAGTCATAAAGTACTTAACCCAAATTTTATCATTGAATATATAAACTTAGAAACTTATTACTAAATTCAATAATTTCTTGGTCGCCAAAAAGGGTCGTGAAAAACTCCTCATTTTAACTATAGGTGTTGTAACCTTAGAGCTATATCTTATTATTTATTAAGTTCAAAAGTCAATATTAGAAATTTAATTTAAAAAGATCATTTCCTTTAAGCGGCATATTATTATTTCCTTCTTTTCAAATAGTAAGAATCAAGTTTTTGTAGCATGAATAGTTATAAAATCAGTTTTCCCTTTAAGGCCTTTTTACAATAGAGATTTACTTCTTAAAAGGTAAGAATTTTAAATCAAACTAATTATTAAGTTCTATATTCAAAAACTAAATTGTTATACCAAACCATTCTCCAAAATGCATTATTATAGTATTCCTACAATGTCTTCTATAACTTTAAACAGTAGAAACTGTAATAGACAACGAGCACTTTCATTCTATTACTTCCATATTACTCATGCTACACTTTCAACCTTAATGGAGACTCTAATAGCACATGAGGGGGACTTCTAAAAGATATGTGCAATTACTGCATATTTTTATGGTAACTATTCATTTTATCTTTGTTTTGCTTTTAATTTCTTACATTGTTTCTAATTAGACTTGTTTAATATGAATTTATAATATTGTTTCTATTTAAATTTCCTAATTTTGCTAATTTTTAAATTTCTTCTACCTTAATTGCTTTTATTTAAATTGCTCCTCCTTATATAGCTCTTTTCCTCTTTTATTTGATCATTTTCTTCATTGGACCATTGTAGCACGTTCGCCTACTACTTTAGCCGTTGGACGTTTCTTCATTCACATGAAATTGTTTTCTTTTTGGGTATAAGTCTGTTTTAGTTATTTTTCATCGTATTGTCCTTATAAGTGAACGTTCTTTCCATTTTCACTATCAGGTGTTCTTATCCTTCATTTTCTTTACCCTATTTAAATCAAGTACCATTTCCATTTATCGACCTCTTAAAATGAATTTTAAAACTTATAAATTTATAGAAATGGAAAAATCACCGAGCCAGACATACGTCCTATTTTCAGTCCTGTTTAAAAAAAGAGATTATCGATTTATCCTTCTTCTTTACCAAAAACCCTTTATTTGGAATGTCAGTCTAGTTAGTTTTAGCTCCTCTAGAAATTTTCTAAATAACCGATTTAACTAAATTTCCTAAATTTTCTATTTTTTTTCTCAAGAATATATTTCAAAGGATATTTTATATGGCAAAAAATTAAGTATTTACTTACTTTTCAAAATTGGTAACTTTTAGTGTAGGGTTCTTTTATTTGTAAATAAATTCTTTGAAAGCCATTTCAAACATTTTAAGAAAATTTAAAATCTTTTATTGAATTATTTCATATGGGGTCGTACTCATAAACGAATTAATGTTTGTCCTTTCTTTTGGACTTTTCATCTTTTCTAATTATTCTTAAGTTACCATCATTGATAATAGATTAAAAATCGACTATCCTCTTATGGTGGTTATTACACACCTTCTTGCAAGAACTTGCTTAATTCTTTTTATATCTTACTTTCGGATATTTATAACACACAGATTATTACCGCCTATCCATCAGAATGAAATGTACATCATCAATCGACAATCCTGCGAAATCCATAATCATAAGGTAGTCTAGGACTAGCAAGAGGAACCAAGTACCATTTAGCTTCAGGGACCCTTCTATATGTTGTGCTTGTACTCTTCTTAAGTCGATATCTATGGTATGGCCCACATCTCATGGGGTAATTGGGTTAAGTGTATATAATTATCTAAATTTATTTGTTCCATTTCATAGTTGCCTTATCCATCTTTTTAGAATATGTTCGCAACTACTTCTATAGTCAGGATTTATAGAGTTTGATGTGTAATATGTATAATGCTAGGTAAACATGCTAATATGTTCACTCAGTGTATATTAATCCTTATGATTGATTAACTTGGGCTTTGATATTAAACGTAGAAAGGGCCTAATTTTCAATCGAATAAAAATCATCGAACTTAGATTCATTATGGTACTGATTGTTGGTTAGTATGATTGATTTTACAAAACAATACGCAGTGTTATCTATCTATGATTTCTAAGTCTCACAGTGGAAGAAATAAAATTTAAAATAATAATAAAAAGTACCCGTCTCATAAAACCAAATCATAGGACTATAATGTCACAACAGTGCATAAAATACATTTAATACATAGTCTGGTACATCGAAAAAAATAAATAGATAACTAGTATTGCCACCAAGTCTTTGTCATTTCCTCGTCTACATTGATCGTTGGATCTAACCCGTAGGTGGTAATGAGAAGCAGGTCGGAACTACAATGTATGGTAAACGAAAATCTTAAGTTTTACAGTAATAATATATGGGCAGTAAGCATTCAGATAAGCATTATGTCATATGTACTTATTATATTCCTCATTGTATACCTCCAACTATGGGCCAATGACCCTACGAGTTCTACTCTGGGAAAATAAAAGAAGGTGCAACGTAACTATAGAGTATATTAGGTACAATAACCTATTTCCCATCCAATCATATCCTAACAACGTGAAAAGAAGTACCTGAGCCACTTAATACCAATAAATGGGAAATAGGCAGACCCTCCAATCATCTAATACCTAATCCTATGTGAACCCCTCGTGCTATTCCCTAACAAACATCTTACAAAATCTCTTACATACCACTTAATACTTCTTAGATAGGGAGGTGGAACACCCCAACAACTATTTAATACCTCAATCCCGAAGCGAACCTCCTTTAAGAGATTTTTACAAATGCTTGTAAAAGATAATCTCATCCATTTAACATGCACCTAAAATATAATCCTGACTATTTAATACTTCTTAAATAAAGAGAAGCATACCCTAACACAACCATTTAACAACTCAACCCTAAAGCAGGCCCATCTTGAGATATCTGTCCATATAACTCGTAACCAAACCGTGACATCCTACATTAGTCCAACCGTATGTAGGTGCTGTTAAGCAGATCTGCTGACTAGACTTATCCCAAAAAGTTTAGACAAACCTCGGATCCACCGTAGATACTTACTATAGGAGATGTCCCACATCAATTACTAAAGTTACACCGTTGATAGCCAGATTAGGTGGAAAGACTTTTATGTGCTTTCAATTGACCTTACATCCCTATAACTTAGCCATATCTCCATTTCACAACATTTAATACACAACTATGCCAATATATATGTATAACATATATATTTATACATAATACACACATACATACATGCACCTCACCAGTATTTATGCATTAAAGGCCCAATAAGGGAAATGCCTTATTTCACCTTTATTTATTTATGGATAACTTCCATAATTATCCCTAACTCATTTTATTAAACTGATTGTTGCCATTAATTTTTCTATTTATTTATTTAATGTCTTAATTATTTAGGTATAGGTTTACAGTTATAGTTTTTAGTTTCGATGTTTAAAGGAATATGTTATTATTATATTTATGCTTAATATTAAATTACGCATACTTAATTTTGTGCGTATTCAAGTAATTTGTCCATTTATTATTTAGGGTGTTATATTATTTTAATTCTCACAATTACGATTGCTATACAAGTCCCAATTTAATACAACAATCACATAAAAGCCAATACGGTAAATAAATTAGCTATAAAAAACAGACTTCTCTACGACAAGCACCTTTGTCCAAGTGGTTAATTGATTCGGCTTTGGTGTAGAATGTCACAAGTTCGAAACTTGCTTTCGAACGTTTATTTGACATGGGATATGTTGTCCCAATGATTTGTTGTATATAAAGTACCAGTTCAAAAAAAAATGGACTTCTCTACATATTCAAAATGGAATAAAAAACATACAATTTTTTTTATGTTAGTATAGTAGAATTGCAGTCCTTCTTTCCAAAGAAGCAGATTTACAATACAAATATTTTATGTTACATTCACTTATAAGCGAATAGTGTTGAAATGACAAAGAAATCAGACTTATTCCAATCCGAAATAGGCGGTGCAAACTACAAATTAGAGGAAAAAAATCTTTTTCTCTACTTTGCATACCTATTCTATTTCCTTATTTTGGAATTCATTGT
This sequence comes from Allium cepa, assembly GCA_030765085.1. Lineage (NCBI taxonomy): Eukaryota > Viridiplantae > Streptophyta > Magnoliopsida > Asparagales > Amaryllidaceae > Allium > Allium cepa. The sequence continues at coordinate 872,796,598 of CM060945.1, read as the reverse complement.
CATTACAATTGTAGATTGAAAAGTGGGATCAAATAGTATAAGAAATATTTATTTTGTAAATATCAGTGGATCCAACGCTACCATATTAAAATAAAACAATTAGGATTCCAAACAATTCAAGATTTGCATATTATAAGGAGATTTTACGGTTTTAGATTAACAAATTTTTGCATACAAAATCTCCCAAGACATAGTACAAATCTAAACGTCAAACTACACAATATACTAATAGAAAAAAAATTAAGATTTCCACACATAGATAATTCCCTATGAATCTTCTTGGATTTGCTTTATGCGATAGCATTATCTCTTTAGCTTGCTTCTTTCAAATCTTCTCCTAATCCATGAATATATATATATATATATATATATATATATATATATATATATATATATATGATTTTGAGTCAAAGCGATCTTCATGAGGGAACATAATTTATAGAATGTCATTCAGAGCTTTAGATTTATATGAAAAGAATGAGGGGACTATCCTATTATTTATAATTGCTTGGATGAGTCAGATCAAGAATCTTTTAATAATTTTAAATCTATGCCATTTAGGCCGCTCAAAACCTTAGTTCTCATAACACTACCGGTTAACCGACCCTAAAAGGAGGTCGATTGGTGTAGTGCCATCCTCTTATTTATATTAGTATTAATGTTTGCTTAGATATTGGGTTTTATATTTAACTTTTTCTTTAACGTTAAGCTTAATAATATTTATTATCTTAATACGTTTTGAAATATTTTTGATCTGAAATCTTCAAATGTTGATTGCTTCTTTGTTTAAACTTCGATTGTGGAGCTTTATATATGAAAGTTGGTCAGAAGATCACCACGAACACAATGGTGCAAATTTCATTGTTAAATTTGACATTTTCTAAATTTTCATTTTTAGTGTTATTATTAGTAAATTCATTATTTCTTAATTTTTTTTTCTTAATTTCATGTGTTGTTACACCTTTCCATTCAACATAAAAGGGTTGAATTTTTGGCTCAAAATACATCGTAAGAGATCTTTATAGTAGACACAGGCAAGCTTAGCCAAACTAGTCAATATCTTGTTTACTTTATTTGCTCATTTCAATTTCTCATTCTCCATTTTAAAGCCTATTACTAACAAGTAACCTTTGCTAATACAAACACATCATCTTAATTTTGAGGTTGGCTAAATTTTATTTTAGCACATACCATCTACAAATTGATGGGAAAACGAAAAAGGCAAATACTATGCTAGAGGATCTACTAAGAACATGCGTATTTGAATTTGGGGGAAGTAGGGAAGATCACTTTCCCATAGTGGAATTCGTAAATAATAATAGTTTTCAATCAAGTACTAGCACTGTACCATTTGAAGCCTTGTATGGGAGGTTGTTTAGGTCTCCATTATGTTGGTTAAAGTCAAATGATCGATTGATAATTGTTTTGGGTATGATTCAAGAGAATTCGATGAAGATTGATTTAATTCGGAAGGGAATAAAAGCGCCACAAGATCAACGAAAAAGTTACACTAATAAAAGATGCATCGATTTGGAGTTTGCGGTAAGGGATTATGTTTATGTAAAGTTTCTCCATTAAGAAATGTGGTTTGGGTCAATACTTTAAGTAAATTATTATTGAGATTTGTTGGACCTTTTCCTACAATTAAAAGGATCGATAAGCTTGCATATCTAGTAACACTTTCCAAAATGATCAGGCTTATAATGTCTTTCATGTATCCCATTTGCACAAGTGTGTGCATTATTCTAGTGTCATTATACAGCCAAGTCAACATGAAGTTGTAAGAGTTGAAATGAAGGCAACTAGACCGATGAGATCTCTATGTAGTGTTGGGAATAGTACAAAGAGTTTAGAAGTAAAGTAGTCAACTTTGTGCAAGTTCAATAGAATACATTGGGGATGACATGTAACGACCCGTTAAATTAATAATATTTAATAAATTAAATTAATATAATTTCTAATTTGTTTAATAATAAATGTAGAAATTTGGTATAGTAGTTGTAACCTAGTGTAACAATAAAATTTTATGACAATAGATTTGGATAATGTAATTTGTCACTTTTTGTTAAAAGTAAATTTTAAGAAATCAATAAATGTTGAATTGAGAATATTAATAAAAATAATATTAAATAAAGTGAGATTCATTAATATAAAATCAGTAGTGAAGATGTCACCTTTGGTTGTAATAAAGGTGAATGCTATTAGTGGATGTCAACACTTAATAAAATTTATTTAGAATAAAAAGAATTTAAATGCATGTTTGAATAGGGTATTAAATTGATAGATTAAGCGTAAGTAATTAGAATTTAACCCTATAAGATATGGAACTGAATGTATGAATATAATTTTGTAGAAATAGTTAATTAACAACTTATTTGTGCATACTCAATTTAATATAAATAACAAAAAGGGCTAGCACTTGATGTGCCTAAGTATTAATATAGTGGAACTATAATAAAATAGAGAGTTTGGTAGTAAATAGAAATAAAAAGACCGTTATTAACTAGTAAATTAATAAATGGATTCTAACAATAGGTAGTAATTAATGCGTGTATATTGGGCATTTGCGGATTACCAATTTTTCTACCTATTCATATAATTTATTTATGTAAATCTAAACCTATGGCAACATTTTGTTAATAAATGTTGGAAGTGAATTTGAATATATCAAAGGATAACAAGTGTTTAGGTTAACCATTTATTTTATTTAGTTAAGAAGGGAAATAGATTGAAATAAAGCTAATTTAATTTTTTTTTTTTTGGTTGTTAATGGGTATAGTTAAATAAGGAGAAGTTATAGGAAATAAAACGCGCACTAATGAGATGTAATATAATTCCAAAGTTATTTATACCCACAAATAGGTTAATTACTGTATAGAAAGAGTCTAAATCAATAAATGAATTTATTAAGATTACATTTATAATTTTATAACCTTTATGCTGATTTAAGTTCAATTAATTTATTTGATTAAATAGTGCAGTAGCGTAGTTTTGTGCGGTAGTTGAAATAGCTAATTCTTTTAGGTGAAGTTAAGGCTAATTCTATGTATATATTTGACCTATTGTTGATATAGATTCTAGGAAGCAGGATCTATTAATTAAATGGAGTATTAGATTCAATAATTGCATTTATCGCATAAATAAAGAGAATATAACGGTTAAATTTGGCGTTATCGAAATTAAAAAGGAATGGGGGAATAATAATTTGAAATCATTGCAATAGATATTAATTTAAGGTTACCTTAAATAAATTAAGGTAATAAATGGAGGATAGTGTAAATATCTTTGTAATACGATGATTTGTGAGTAAAGGGAATGGAAATAAAGTTATTTAATAATTTTGAATTTAATTTATGGTAAAAAGGTTAATTGGAATCAAATGAGTTGAAATGGAAATCAAGTTATTTATTTAATTGGGTTTTTTTTTTGAGAATAAAATTTATAATTCCCAAATAATAAGAAAGTGCAGAAATTAACACTGCAAATTGATATACTTATAAATTTTAATTCACATCCAAGCTTGTTAAATCATTTGGAATTGATTGAATTATATAAGTAATGAAATTTGGCCAATATTAGAAGTTGAAAAGAAAATTTTGGATTTTTATAATTTATTTTAATTTATTTAATGAATATTAAAAATAGCCATTTCGGCCACGGACTCGGATTTCGATGAAACCAGTTTCATCGGATCCGTATCAGTGAATTATTATAGGGTTTCAAGTTTCGTATCGATCGGACTTGTCGTTTGATCGTACGGGCGTGAAACGCCTTGAAATCGATTTTATTAAAATCAATTTGAAATCAATTTGGAAATCTTGTTTTCAGCATAACTTCTTCATACGATCAAATTTAGATGTGAAACTTTCCATCGCGTTCAGAATATTTTAAATTACCTATTTGGATATATAGATTTAATAAATTCGGTTCCGGAGGCATAGCGGGCTTTTTGGGCCATAGTTTGTTCCGCACGTTCATTCTACGGTCTATCTACTCTATCTCTAACCCCTCTATATAAACCTAGCTACAAGCCCTAGCCTCCACCTAATTTCTTTTCATCTGCGCGTATACTTTCTTCAAGCTCTTCTTCTTCTTCAATGGGTGCTAACCCTAGATCCAGTCAGTTCAAAAACAAAATGAAAATTCAAAATCTCCAGAAAAATTCCACAAAAATATATGTTAATCTTCTCGAAACACGTAATCCCATGGTGAAATTTGTTTTTCAGTTGGAGTTACCGTTTACCCAGAATAAATTCAAACAGCCCGTGGCCGTTCATCAGCGTCGCATCAAAGTTCGTCTGATCGAAATTCTGTTTCTGGGTATTGTAGTATGGACGATGGGGAGTACATCAGTATAATTCGTTCGTCGATTCGATGGTTGGATGGTTCGTATAATTCGAATTAGGGTTTTGGGTGAGCGGCGGCCGGTGGAGTTTTGGGCGACCGGACCTATGTGGGGAGGTGCGGCCTGGCGAGCTGGAGGCCATGGTGGTGGTGGCAAGACGTACGGTGGCCTGTGGCATTGTCGAGGCTTGGTCAAAGTTCGGTCAAAGGGTGTTATTTGGGTTCGAAGTTTGCCTGTAGCGTGCGTTGCTTGCGTGCGCAGGAGGCTTGAAGGGGTGAGCGTTCTTTCACGTGCCTGGGGAGTTTGCTTGTTAATGTGGCAAGTCTGTAAATGTGTACCATTCTTTGCTATTTTAAAATTTAAATTCAAGTGCAAATTTCGACATAACTCTCGCATACGATCTCCGATTCACGTGAGATTTTTTTATCAGGATCGTAATTAAATTCCGGACCTGATGACGCTAGTTTGGACGAATTCCGAGACGGGCGAATTTTTGGGTTTAAATCGAATTTAAATTCGATTTAAATTCCAAAGGTGAGTGTTTAAACCCACTCACAACTACTAGAAGCTTTTATGTTTGTTAAATTAATTTTAGAAATGAATAGAAATTTATTTATGAGATTTGGCATGTTTATTTCACTCATATTTGTTGAATTGCATTTATTAAGTTTAACTGTTAATTTAATTTATTTATTGCGTATTAATTGATAGTTAGAATTTATTTGTTTGCCTATAAACTGCTAGTTAACAGTTATATAGATTATTACTGAATATAAACTGTTAGATTAATAGTTGTTAAATTTAATCTGAATAAAATTGCCAGTTATTACCTGTTATATATTATCAAATATAAATTGTTATTGATTGATATTGCTTGATGATTGTGATTGGATGATGGGTGATGTTGATGGATGTTTTATTGTATATCATTAAATTGCAAATTATCATGCATATTTCCTTTCATTCGGGATTGTGGTTTGAAATGATATACAACCGCAAAAGTTTATATCTTTTAAATTGCGGATTGAAATGATAAATATCCGTATCACTTGACCATAGGATAGAAAATTATATACAGGCACCGCGGTCTATATATAACTATTTTAATGTGATTTCTATGGTTTGGATGGAATACGGTTTATAATAATCTTAAATTTTATATTGTATAAATATTATTCTTCCATATATATACATATGAAGTTGAAAATTTTGAAATTAAAAGGTGTATAAATCTCTTTATTAAAATGGAAAAATTTAAGAAAATGGAGTTTGATAATTTATATCATATGTTTAAATGTTAAGTTTGGAAATTTTAAGATATGATATTTATAATTGGATTTTTCCCAAGATAAATTGAAATGAATATTCTAGTATAATTTGAATTGAAAAAATATATATTTTATTACTAGAAATTGGAGTTTTATTTATTTATGGATTTTATGTGAATATTCAAGACTAATTAATAGAACATTCGATTTGTTGAAAGAATAAAATCCAACTTTAGTTTGAAATATTAATACTCCAAATGGATATACGTATATATATATATATATATATATATATATATATATATATATAAATTGAAGTGGTTTTGGAACTTGAGAGAGATAATACAAATTTTGGTCTAGACTTTAATAAAGAAATGTATTTGTAAAGCCATGAGAACTATTTTCTTTACAAAGTAACATTTAAGTTAAACCTTTTAATTCATATACCGTTGAATATCCAAACCAGTCAAGTTTTAAAAGTTATGGTTTTAAATTATGAATTTCGAAATATTATGCTTTGAAAGGATATTTGGCTTTCAGACGTTATAAATTTTAAAGCATTTGGATTTTTGAAAAGGTTTATATTTGGGATAAAGGATATCATATTGTTTTGGGTTTTAAAATGATATCGTATTCCAAATTTTAAAATGGAAATCTTTAATTTGGTTTTAAAGTATGAGCTATTTTTAAATGACCGCGGTGTTATAATAACGATGGGTTGGCAAAGAGACCGGGATCGGATATGGACATACTCTCTGTCGATACCGAAAACCACTTTTGTAACGACCCAGAATTTTTTAGAAATTAAAATTTGAATATTTAATTAATTTTAAAATATTAATAAGTGAATTTATAAGTCGAATAAATTTTTATTTTGAATTATTGGATTTAATTGAATAATTAAATCGATAATTTAATACGTTAAATTATGGAAATAATTGAAAATTGAGTTAAATATGATTTAAAATGATTTGTAAAATTTTATTTTATCATGTTGAAGTTAGAATGATATTTTAGAACTTTTAAAATCGAATTAAAAGTTAATTTGTGAAAATTGAATATTTTAATATTTAATAATCGACTGTAAAATAGTCAATTTTTGAACAGTCTCAGAATTGAACGAAACCAGTTCCATTGGATCCGTAATAGTTAGTTATTACCGGATTTCAAATTTTGTGTCAATCGGAGTTATCGTTTGATCGTGGCAGCTCGAAACGCATCGATTTATTTTTAATTTAAATTTGGCGAGTCAAAATAGCCATTTTTCAAAAAGTCTCGGATTTCGACGAAACCAGTTTCATCGGATCCGTAATGTGATATTATTGTAAGGTTTCAAATTTCAAGTCAATTGGATTTACCGTTTGTCCGGTACAAATTAAAACGCCTAGAAATCGATTTAAATCGGTTTAATTTAAATTGAGCGTTTACAGCCATAACTCGCACATACTTCCGAATTAGCTTCCGAAACCTATTCCATTGTGTCCGGAACGCGGGGTAAACCTTAGAAATGCTGGTTACGGCGTCTAAATCGGAGTTCGGAATTTCCGGGATGAATAGTGTCGCTCGTTCCTTATAAATAGCCCACTATCTCAAAATTTTATAAAAAAAATAACCCTAACCCTAGCTAAAAACTGCAGCCGCCACCTATAGATGGATGGCCAGAAATTATCTCCACTTCCTCCCTCAATCACTCACAATCCATCGACAATTAGGCGAAGTGTTCAACTGCAAGGTTGTAGAGGATGGAGAGAGCTTTAGATCCGTACGGTTGAGATGTAGTTTGGTCGACTCGAGGCGGAGCAAATGGAGGCCGTTCTCTACAGTTTTCGCACGCCATACGAGGCATATGTGCAGGCCGAGCTTGGCATGGTGGGGGTCCGAGTATAGTACGTGGCGTGCTCTTCGATTTGCAACTTCCCGATCGAGTTCAAATTGAGTGTGGAGATCGAATTGTTTAAACCTAATTTCTTGTAATGGGTTAGTTTGTTGCGTGCTCCTTCCTGTAGCCGTGCGTGGTGATGAAGGAGATGGAGGGGTGCGGCTATGATCTGATGGGGGTGGGATCCTATGGCTCAGATTGAATCTAGGTTTATAAATAGTTAAGTTTGTTGTATTTATATAAGTTAAATTCGAGTAAACTTGTAAAATCAATAACTTTTTCATACGAGGTCGAAAAAATGCAAACTCAGTTGCGTTGGAATCGTATGGACGAGCACTACGCGATGGAGTTGGTTTGGAGTCGTTTGGAGTTAGTGAGAATTTCGGGTAAAATTAAACGCGCATTTAATTTTATTCGAAATAAAAGCTAAAACGGAAATTAAAACCAAGGTGAGAACTTCTCACTCAATCGAATAGATTTCGATTTTATTTTAAATAGTTAGATTTAAAATATTTGAATGCATGTTTGAATGATGACTGTAAATTATTGATTGTTAAAATAGACATTATACGCCGTTAGTAAGCGGATGTTATTTAATATAAACATATACCGCGAATATTTCATAAACAGTGAAATTGGTATTATATATAATATCAATATATATATATTGGCATATGTATATATTGCAGTTGTTGATTTCCCGCATTTTTTTGTTTAGCGGATGAGACCCTATTACGCCGTTATTAAGCGGATAATATTTAATAAGAACATGTACCGCGATAATTTCGTACTGGAGCGAAATTGGTATTGTGCTAATGTTTTTGGATGCAGGAAACAGGTTGGAGGGATCCAACTGGATTCCTCAACAGTATTTATTTTATTTCAGATATTTTGATATTTGATGGATTATCATATCGATATATGATATCGTTATTAGTCGTGATTGACTATTTGGTGTGTAGCATCATTGGACCCAGATTTGGGATTTTGAAATGTTTTTAAAGTGAATTTTTGAAAATATACTATATTTTTGGAATTGATCCATTTTAAATAAATAAACGTTATAATTTTTAAAGTTATAAAAATTATAATTTTTGAAAATATAGTTAAAAGCTGGTTTTTGAGAAATATGAACCAATGATTTTATAAAATAGTTTAAACTGGATTTTTGAGTTTATTATTAAAAGTTTGAATATAAGATTTATAAAATTTTATTATTTTATAAATCAAGAGAACGGTGAAATTTTAAAGGAATTTAAAGACGTTTAAAAGAATAATATAAATTAATTTATATTAAGAGATTTATAAATGGATATTTATAAATTGAATTATGGACATTATAAAACGAGTTTTTATAAGTGTTTGAATGTAGTGAAAATGAATTTCCTAAATGAATGAAATTTATGAAATTATAAACTGTGAAGTTATAAATGAAATTTTATAAGCAATAGGTTTATAAAATTTATAAAGTTATCGAAAGAATGAATTTTGGATAAATAAACAATCTTATAAGTTAAGATTAATAATTTGGGAAGTTAAATGAACGATTTTGTAAAATAATCGTTTTATAAGTAATTAACTTATAATATGAACTTGTAGTTTATAATTGAGTTATAAACTGGAATAGGTTAATAAAGGAATTTATAAAAAGGAAGTTTTTATAAATAAATAGAAACGGAATTTATAAACGTTGTTTTATAAATCCGCACATGACTTATTTTGATAAGTTAATTGTTATAACTTAGAGATAGAGTTATATTCACATTTTGAACAGTGAATAATCCTTTAAGTTAAAGTGAATAGAAATGATGAAATTTGTTAAGGTAGTATATTCACGTTTTTGAATAGTGAATAATACGTTAAAGAAATTGTTTTAGATATGATGTTTTAAATAGAATTAAAACGATCTAACGATGGTTTAAAATGTGTTGAGATTCGAAACCATAGATTTCAACATTTATTGTTGAAATAGACGTTTTCGAGAAATAAAAGGAAATGTGGACTATAACACTGTTGTTATAGTAAATGATTTCCGAAAGGAAATGTTTTGTATAGTATTGGGATTTATATATCTATTTTAATTTCGAATCCCTATACTAGTGATTTTGGGTTGTCGTAACGATGTTTTACGTAACATTCGTTTTGGCCCAAATAAATATGTTTAAGAGAATGATTTCCTCAAAGAATGAATTATATACTTAATTCGATTTAAGTATATTGAATATTTTCTAAGTGTTGAAAATAAAAAGAATTTGTGAATTACTTATGAATAAATAAGTATGGAAATGTTTTCCAATATGAAGTGAATAATTAGAATTTATCTTTTTCTGAAGATAAATTGAAAATGAATTATTGAAATCGCATATGCATGGATATCTTGAAATATAAATTCATTATGGAATTTATATGTGAAAGTGAAACTTGTTAAAAATAAATATTGATTTATTTTTGAAGTGTTGAAATTATATATCTAGTAAAGATATTTTGGAAAATAAATAATTTGGAAAATTATTTGGAATCTGGTGATGTGTGCATATCCAGTGATAGTTCAATAACCGACTATCAGTATTTCCTTTGAATGGGAAATTGATGTGATTTGTTTGAATTTGAATGCCACACTTATTTTTGAATAAGCGCTCACTATTCGGGTTAACCGGGAAAGGACCATGGGGTCGTATAACCCATTCCGAATATGTGATACGTCGTTATGAATTGCATTTGAAGATCGGTGTTGAAGACCGAGTATTTGTGAAAGCGATAGGATGACCTATCGATTGTCTCTGCACTGGGTAGCTCCTGGTATAGAGATCTCCTAAGTGATGGGAAATTCGATCGGGATTGTGAATACCCGTATTGCAAGGGCTTCGTAAGAAGTGCCTTCGGTTCTGTTCGAGCCCGGAACAGACTTGTAGGGATTGTATGTCTGACATTACAATTTGAGATATAAAGCCGATTTCTTTCAAATATATTTCTGTTGGTGGCAGAGAATTTATTCTTTGCTTAACACCCTTCTTTGAGACGTATGTGCTCAAAGGTTATATAGTTGAAGTTATCAGCGATATATTCCCAATTTGGTAATGTGATATGCTGAGTGATGCTGAAATGATCATTGTGTTGATTATTTGTGATAGGATCGTTTATTTGATCGTCTATCCTTGTGATCATTGTGTTGATCATTTGTTGACCCAAAGCATGGCTTTTGTATAAAGTATGTTTTTGTGGACGTGAATTCGTCGAGCCTCACACACCGTGAATGGTCAAAACAGGAAAGAAGCAGCAAGGTTATGAGGGGTAGCACCCTTTAGGATGTGTGCATTTCCTTCTGGAAAAGGGTGGTGTCATGGTATGGAGCCCAGATACTTACTCATGTTGAAAACACTTTATGATTGTGTGAATTGATTACGAGCGCTCGGTTGATAAAGGTCCCAAAGGACCGGGGGATGGCATATTCGGTCAGTTGTTACTCAGTTAGGAGTAACCCGGCCTTGTGTTGGTAGAGATCCGGTTTGGTTCTCGGGGATGTCCATCCAGAGGCATTCTCATGTGGCAATGGGAAGTTCCTTGGCCTGACCATTTGTTGGAAATCCAATTCCCAATACGAAACTTGTACGGTATTAGTTGTAGAACCTGCTATTCACTTATGGTGGTCACCACTGTTTGGATAGTAGCTATAGTAGGCATACGATAATGGTCGTATGTTGGCTAAGATTTATATCTTTATTTTCGAAATGATTTTCCTCTACACTATGCACTAATAATAATATCAAATATTATTTTAAATGCGTATCAAGCATCTTTGACTATCATAAGGAGAAATCTCCTCCGATTCTGCGTTTGCATGTGTGTGTGTGCGGGAGGCCTTATGTTAGTCTCATTTTTAAAAGCATTGCGAATTGAATTTAAAAATATTCCTCTATTTGATTTTAAAGATAAATAAACTGTTTTGAGTTCTCACACCAGTCTTGCTAAGCTTTGGGCTATGTGATGGGGGATTCTCGCTTCGCGGTTTGGTGGCGAACGGGAGACTCTTGCCCCTACACGTCCTCTTTTAGGGGGTTGGTTAGGCGTAAGCTGTGACAGTCGAAAGGCTGGCCGTAAAAGCAAGTTTGGGATATCAGTGTAAGCCACGGTGGGGCTGGGATGGTTGAAAAGCCTACCGGTTGTGACCGCTACCTTCGTGACGTTACATTTGGTATCGGAGCTGATGGTTAAGCGACAACCATGGTTCTGTAGGGTATTACTCATTAGAGATAGAGTCAGTAGTACTCTAGAATGAGTTTGAGTGTAATAATAGCTATGAGAGCGTACTTGTTAGTGAATATAAAATTGTTTTGTATTGTGTTGACTTATCGGTTGATTGTTTATAGATTCCAGTCGATGTAGTCCAGCTAACTATCGTAGATAGGAGTTTCTAAACTCTTAAAAAAGATAAACCGACATAATATTGATTTTTAAATTTGGTAAATGAAATAATTTTACCTTGATTATATTTTATACATAAAGAATAATTTTTCAGAATTATTAAAGTGTATATAAGTTGATTGTTAGGTTGTTTGAATAATCTAAATTAAAGAATAATTGTATAAGCAAAAGAATTATAAGAATTGAAACTATAATTAAAGTAAATAACAATTGTGAAATAAACTTATATATATAAGAAGTGAAACTATATAAATATGAGTTGTAAATAAAGGTAAATTTAAAGTTAAATGGAATATAACTTAAGAGATATTGAATTAAGTTGATATTGGTATCGAAGTAAATAATCAAGTGGATTAAATGAATATGAACTTGAGTTATGTAAATGAAATTCAACTTTTGAAATAAAATTTAATGAATGGATTGAATGTTAATCAATTGAATGTGAATAATTGATAAGAAATAATGAATATAAGTGTTAATTCATTAAAATCTAATGTTATTGGAAGTTGAATAAATTGAATAAGAATGAATATAAACAAAGGAATTTGGTTGTAATTAATATACATTGGTTGGTATATGATTGTTGATTGATTGTATAAAATTCATTAAGTGTTAATGAAATCGAAAGCTATGAAATTGAATTCAAATTGAAAGTAAATAAATTTGAATATGAATGAAAGTTGATAAAATCCAATGTAATAAATCAAATATGATTTAAAGTGAAAACCAATTCATTGAATATTAATAAGAATATGAATGAATGTTTATTTGATTATGAATGGTAGTTGGTTGATGTTTGCATTTGTTGCTTTAGTTGCATTTGCTATATTATGTAGTAGTTATGTTGATATATGTTGTATATTGAGATTATTTGCATATGTGCATGTTCTCATGTTGTTTGTTGAGTGTTTAGTAGGTGTGGATCGCGTTTGCTTCGCATTTGGAGTTCGCTTTTGCGCTATATTAGCCGTATACGCTCGCTAATAAAATATAAGGTACATATCTCGGATTAAATATCGTACTTTTACACTTTTTTCCCTTCGGGATGCCTCATTACTTGATGAGATGTATATTTGTGATATATATACTGTCATTTTTTTTTTTTCGGATCGAGCCGCGCAAAGGAGACTATGGCGAATTTTTTCGAAAATATAAGGCGTTAGAAAAAAATTTGAGAAAATTGGAAAATTTAGAAAACTTTAATTTTGATGTTGGAATTGAAAGTTAAACAATAGTAATTGTTTTTGAAAAGATAACTAAGTATGATTTGGAAAACTTAGTAAAGATTTGTAAGAAGTTTAATTACGAATTTTGGAAAGTTAATAGATTCTGTAACCTTTCTTACTTGTAATTTCGAGGACGAAATTCTTTTAAGGGGGAAAGATTGTAACGACCCAGAATTTTTTAGAAATTAAAATTTGAATATTTAATTAATTTTAAAATATTAATAAGTGAATTTATAAGTCGAATAAATTTTTATTTTGAATTATTGGATTTAATTGAATAATTAAATCGATAATTTAATACGTTAAATTATGGAAATAATTGAAAATTGAGTTAAATATGATTTAAAATGATTTGTAAAATTTTATTTTATCATGTTGAAGTTAGAATGATATTTTAGAACTTTTAAAATCGAATTAAAAGTTAATTTGTGAAAATTGAATATTTTAATATTTAATAATCGACTGTAAAATAGTCAATTTTTGAACAGTCTCAGAATTGAACGAAACTAGTCCTATTGGATCCGTAATAGTTAGTTATTACCGGATTTCAAATTTCGTGTCAATCGGAGTTATCGTTTGATCGTGGCAGCTCGAAACGCATCGATTTATTTTTAATTTAAATTTGGCGAGTCAAAATAGCCATTTTTCAAAAAGTCTCGGATTTCGACGAAACCAGTTTCATCGGATCCGTAATGTGATATTATTGTAAGGTTTCAAATTTCAAGTCAATTGGATTTACCGTTTGTCCGGTACAAATTAAAACGCCTAGAAATCGATTTAAATCGGTTTAATTTAAATTGAGCGTTTACAGCCATAACTCGCACATACTTCCGAATTAGCTTCCGAAACCTATTCCATTGTGTCCGAAACGCGGGGTAAACCTTAGAAACGCTGGTTACGGCGTCTAAATCGGAGTTCGGAATTTCCAGGATGAATAGTGTCGCTCGTTCCTTATAAATAGCCCACTATCTCAAAATTTTATAAAAAAAATAACCCTAACCCTAGCTAAAAACTGCAGCCGCCACCTATAGATGGATGGCCAGAAATTATCTCCACTTCCTCCCTCAATCACTCACAATCCATCGACAATTAGGCGAAGTGTTCAACTGCAAGGTTGTAGAGGATGGAGAGAGCTTTAGATCCGTACGGTTGAGATGTAGTTTGGTCGACTCGAGGCGGAGCAAATGGAGGCCGTTCTCTACAGTTTTCGCACGCCATACGAGGCATATGTGCAGGCCGAGCTTGGCATGGTGGGGGGCCGAGTATAGTACGTGGCGTGCTCTTCGATTTGCAACTTCCCGATCGAGTTCAAATTGAGTGTGGAGATCGAATTGTTTAAACCTAATTTCTTGTAATGGGTTAGTTTGTTGCGTGCTCCTTCCTGTAGCCGTGCGTGGTGATGAAGGAGATGGAGGGGTGCGGCTATGATCTGATGGGGGTGGGATCCTATGGCTCAGATTGAATCTAGGTTTATAAATAGTTAAGTTTGTTGTATTTATATAAGTTAAATTCGAGTAAACTTGTAAAATCAATAACTTTTTCATACGAGGTCGAAAAAATGCAAACTCAGTTGCGTTGGAATCGTATGGACGAGCACTACGCGATGGAGTTGGTTTGGAGTCGTTTAGAGTTAGTGAGAATTTCGGGTAAAATTAAACGCGCGTTTAATTTTATTCGAAATAAAAGCTAAAACGGAAATTAAAACCAAGGTGAGAACTTCTCACTCAATCGAATAGATTTCGATTTTATTTTAAATAGTTAGATTTAAAATATTTGAATGCATGTTTGAATGATGACTGTAAATTATTGATTGTTAAAATAGACATTATACGCCGTTAGTAAGCGGATGTTATTTAATATAAACATATACCGCGAATATTTCATAAACAGTGAAATTGGTATTATATATAATATCAATATATATATATTGGCATATGTATATATTGCAGTTGTTGATTTCCCGCATTTTTTTGTTTAGCGGATGAGACCCTATTACGCCGTTATTAAGCGGATAATATTTAATAAGAACATGTACCGCGATAATTTCGTACTGGAGCGAAATTGGTATTGTGCTAATGTTTTTGGATGCAGGAAACAGGTTGGAGGGATCCAACTGGATTCCTCAACAGTATTTATTTTATTTCAGATATTTTGATATTTGATGGATTATCATATCGATATATGATATCGTTATTAGTCGTGATTGACTATTTGGTGTGTAGCATCATTGGACCCAGATTTGGGATTTTGAAATGTTTTTAAAGTGAATTTTTGAAAATATACTATATTTTTGGAATTGATCCATTTTAAATAAATAAACGTTATAATTTTTAAAGTTATAAAAATTATAATTTTTGAAAATATAGTTAAAATCTGGTTTTTGAGAAATATGAACCAATGATTTTATAAAATAGTTTAAACTGGATTTTTGAGTTTATTATTAAAAGTTTGAATATAAGATTTATAAAATTTGATTATTTTATAAATCAAGAGAACGGTGAAATTTTAAAGGAATTTAAAGACGTTTAAAAGAATAATATAAATTAATTTATATTAAGAGATTTATAAATGGATATTTATAAATTGAATTATGGAAATTATAAAACGAGTTTTTATAAGTGTTTGAATGTAGTGAAAATGAATTTCCTAAATGAATGAAATTTATGAAATTATAAACTGTGAAGTTATAAATGAAATTTTATAAGCAATAGGTTTATAAAATTTATAAAGTTATCGAAAGAATGAATTTTGGATAAATAAACAATCTTATAAGTTAAGATTAATAATTTGGGAAGTTAAATGAACGATTTTGTAAAATAATCGTTTTATAAGTAATTAACTTATAATATGAACTTGTAGTTTATAATTGAGTTATAAACTGGAATAGATTAATAAAGGAATTTATAAAAAGGAAGTTTTTATAAATAAATAGAAACGGAATTTATAAACGTTGTTTTATAAATCCGCAAATGACTTATTTTGATAAGTTAATTGTTATAACTTAGAGATAGAGTTATATTCACATTTTGAACAGTGAATAATCCTTTAAGTTAAAGTGAATAGAAATGATGAAATTTGTTAAGGTTGTATATTCACGTTTTTGAATAGTGAATAATACGTTAAAGAAATTGTTTTAGATATGATGTTTTAAATAGAATTAAAACGATCTAACGATGGTTTAAAATGTGTTGAGATTCGAAACCATAGATTTCAACATTTATTATTGAAATAGACGTTTTCGAGAAATAAAAGGAAATGTGGACTATAACACTGTTGTTATAGTAAATGATTTCCGAAAGGAAATGTTTTGTATAGTATTGGGATTTATATATCTATTTTAATTTCGAATCCCTATACTAGTGATTTTGGGTTGTCGTAACGATGTTTTACGTAACATTCGTTTTGGCCCAAATAAATATGTTTAAGAGAATGATTTCCTTAAAGAATGAATTATATACTTAATTCGATTTAAGTATATTGAATATTTTCTAAGTGTTGAAAATAAAAGGAATTTGTGAATTACTTATGAATAAATAAGTATGGAAATGTTTTCCAATATGAAGTGAATAATTAGAATTTATCTTTTTCTGAAGATAAATTGAAAATGAATTATTGAAATCGCATATGCATGGATATCTTGAAATATAAATTCATTATGGAATTTATATGTGAAAGTGAAACTTGTTAAAAATAAATATTGATTTATTTTTGAAGTGTTGAAATTATATATCTAGTAAAGATATTTTGGAAAATAAATAATTTGGAAAATTATTTGGAATCTGGTGATGTGTGCATATCCAGTGATAGTTCAATAACCGACTATCAGTATTTCCTTTGAATGGGAAATTGATGTGATTTGTTTGAATTTGAATGCCACACTTATTTTTGAATAAGCGCTCACTATTCGGGTTAACCGGGAAAGGACCATGGGGTCGTATAACCCATTCCGAATATGTGATACGTCGTTATGAATTGCATTTGAAGATCGGTGTTGAAGACCGAGTATTTGTGAAAGCGATAGGATGACCTATCGATTGTCTCTGCACTGGGTAGCTCCTGGTATAGAGATCTCCTAAGTGATGGGAAATTCGATCGGGATTGTGAATACCCGTATTGCAAGGGCTTCGTAAGAAGTGCCTTCGGTTCTGTTCGAGCCCGGAACAGACTTGTAGGGATTGTATGTCTGACATTACAATTTGAGATATAAAGCCGATTTCTTTCAAATATATTTCTGTTGGTGGCAGAGAATTTATTCTTTGCTTAACACCCTTCTTTGAGACGTATGTGCTCAAAGGTTATATAGTTGAAGTTATCAGCGATATATTCCCAATTTGGTAATGTGATATGCTGAGTGATGCTGAAATGATCATTGTGTTGATTATTTGTGATAGGATCGTTTATTTGATCGTCTATCCTTGTGATCATTGTGTTGATCATTTGTTGACCCAAAGCATGGCTTTTGTATAAAGTATGTTTTTGTGGACGTGAATTCGTCGAGCCTCACACACCGTGAATGGTCAAAACAGGAAAGAAGCAGCAAGGTTATGAGGGGTAGCACCCTTTAGGATGTGTGCATTTCCTTCTGGAAAAGGGTGGTGTCATGGTATGGAGCCCAGATACTTACTCATGTTGAAAACACTTTATGATTGTGTGAATTGATTACGAGCGCTCGGTTGATAAAGGTCCCAAAGGACCAGGGGATGGCATATTCGGTCAGTTGTTACTCAGTTAGGAGTAACCCGGCCTTGTGTTGGTAGAGATCCGGTTTGGTTCTCGGGGATGTCCATCCAGAGGCATTCTCATGTGGCAATGGGAAGTTCCTTGGCCTGACCATTTGTTGGAAATCCAATTCCCAATACGAAACTTGTACGGTATTAGTTGTAGAACCTGCTATTCACTTATGGTGGTCACCACTGTTTGGATAGTAGCTATAGTAGGCATACGATAATGGTCGTATGTTGGCTAAGATTTATATCTTTATTTTCGAAATGATTTTCCTCTACACTATGCACTAATAATAATATCAAATATTATTTTAAATGCGTATCAAGCATCTTTGACTATCATAAGGAGAAATCTCCTCCGATTCTGCGTTTGCATGTGTGTGTGGGGGAGGCCTTATGTTAGTCTCATTTTTAAAAGCATTGCGAATTGAATTTAAAAATATTCCTCTATTTGATTTTAAAGATAAATAAACTGTTTTGAGTTCTCACACCAGTCACATGACTGACTCCGAGTTTATTGTTTTCCTTCCTAAACTCTGGGTGCCCACCAATTTCCACACGGGCAGTCAAGAGTTAGGTTTATCAGGATATTCTGGATATTCTGGAGTTGCTGGAGGCAAGCTGGATGGCATGGCGTATTATTTATATAGTATTTCTTTTCCGCTGCACTGTTGTTGTTGTATGTTGTTGTACACTCTGATGATATGATGTAATGAAATGTGATGTAATGTAATAACTGATATAGTTCTTTGTTTAAAGATTATTCATTCATTATTATATGTTGTTCCGCTGCGAATTGTGAGATTCTGATGTTGTTCTGTTGTTTTCTGTCCCGTCCTATTTTCTTCTGTTTTTCTCCTTTTTCTCTATTCTCTTTTTCTTTCTATTTCTAAATTTTCTATCTTCTTTTCCCTCTATCTTCTACCTTTTTCTCTCTTCTTTCTTTTCTTAAATTCTTTTTAAAACCCATAACATTCCGTGTTTTCGGCCTTCGATTTCTCGGCAGTCGATAAAGTGAGTATCGATGTTGAATTTTCGAAGAACGAAAATCCGTGACGTTACAACTTTGACTAACCGTGTACGCGGTGGAGATTCCAGAATGAAGTAGGTGGTGGCGACGTTTCCTGTAAGGTAAATACGTGGACCCGACTCCCGTGAGTTGGCATAAGGTGGCTAAAACAGGAGAGATTCTCAGGCCAATGAGGTCATTCCTCTGATCGGACCCTCCTCTTCGATATTATACTTTGATTTTGGATTGATTCAGTGGCCACTTCTATATTTTGATTTTGGGGAGTTAGTCCGAGGTGGGCGGTAACTGCGGCTACGCGTTTCCACCAGCCTGGATAGCAATTGGTATATCTACCCTGGCATTGCCTAGTTGTGCCGTGTCACCTACCATACCGAGCCTTTAGTACGAGTTTCTATTTGTGTCGTACCTATGGAGTATCCTCTGGTAGCTTCCCGATCAGGTGGTATTACGGTACTGTATAGACTATTGGCATTATTTGTGTTAAGGGCTATATGGGTAACCCCTTAACGCTATTAAAAAGTAAGTTTATTTTATAAATAGACACTATTATAATAGCGCAATATACTACATAGTAAATAGTTTAACGGATCCTTAGGAGATGTAAATCCCGAACATCTCTTGAGTTACTGTACTCATATTTATTTCTGTTAATTTAACTCACATAAGATCTTTTAGTCTGACTCGAGTGTTTTTGTCTTTTCAAATTCGCTCGGGTCAGTCCGAGCATTTCAGGATCGAAGATTTTAGCTTTGGAGGACGAAGACGAAGAATCCGTATTATATTATTTATAGTATTGCACCACACTCTAAATTTCCGCTGCATTGATTGTATTGGTATGTGTAACTCTGATATTCATTATATAAGTAAAATAAATATTTTGTAAACAGTTATCATGAACTGTATATTGATTATTATATCTTATCTTTCCGCTGTGAGATTCTATTTTGCTTTATTTCTTCTCTGTTTTTCTTATTTACCCCATAACAATCCGCCCTTGCGTATGCTTTGAATTGGCACGTGTGTCGGTTTAAAGTGTGCGAAAAGGGGGGATGTTACATGACACTTGGGAACCAGAAGAAGAAGTTCATACTTCCTATCTTGAGCTATTTACATGTATGATTCACTATATATTTTAGCATTTAGTTTCTTCTAACACATATGGAATTGGGTACAATTTGTTTGATTATTCTTATTTATTATATGCCTGTGTTAAGAGTTACATTGTTCCACTTATTAAAATTTCAGTATAGAAATCTTTCTAAAATAAGAGAACATAATGACCTGCATTTTTAGAGTAGTACGATGAATGGACTCAAATCATTTTAATAAGTTAAAATGGGTTTAATCGAGTTAAAGGTATTTTTCTGATTAAAAGTCAAACTTTTGAAAACGATGGACTTAGGAATCGAATTAGTTTCATTATGTTTGGAATTTCATTTATATTTGAAAAACTTATAGGACTTGAATGAATCGGAGAACAGAAGAAAAGAGTCGGGTTGAGATGTAAAGGGGGAACTTGTAATTAAGAAAGAGAAATGCCTATATGTTTCCAATTTCTAAAATTAGGCTATCAATTTTCCATCTGCCTTCACTTTCCTCTTTCTCCTTACGCAGGCCCTAACTCCTCTTCCCTTTGCCATAACTCTTTCATCCATTCACCATAAATACTCTAAATTCAAGTGAAATTGTCCTCTACAATATCTCTAAGCCGTATTTCCCTAGAATTGAAGGATTGATTTTAGAATTTCTAAAATAGAGATTTGGAGAAGTTAAGATCAAGCAAATTTGGGGGTCGCTTCTAGATTGGATTAATGGGAATGATTCCCTAACTTATATGATCTCATTTATGCTTTTGTGCTTGTTTACTTGCTTTGTTGGGCTAAGGATTATCCATGGGTGCTTTGCTTCTTATTTAATGATGAGTTTTGATTGTTTGATCCAAGTTGTTAAGTAGATTGATTAAATGATAAAGCAGAACAATGAAATTAAATCACTAATTGAATAATTGATCCAACTTGAACATCATTATGTGTTAATGTTTCTTGAGAACGATTGTTTTTGGTTTATGGTTGTGTCATATCATTGGTTAATCCCTTTATATTAGTATGATTTGTAAGGTGTTTGAGTTTAGGACAATTCATCGATTTCCCTTTTAGTGGAAATTCATCCTATGAGGGATCATAGATGGCATGAACTTGAACACAAGATGTAGTGGGAGGGTGGAAGGTCACAATGTCACAAAGCATAACATTAGGGCTAGGAAAGTAGAGGCGCAAAGTAGAGAGATAGGATGAATTCCTTTAAGGTATTTCACTCATCAAGATTCATGCCACCTTTATAAACAAACAATCGACTGATTGAGGAGTATTAATTGACTGATGGAGGGGAGCGTGCAGGGTTCTCTTGGTCGAAATAAAATAGGTCGAAAATATCCTAGAATAGACAACTGGTTGACATTAAACACTCGACTATCAATAAGGTCAGTCAATTGGTTAACCTCAATCAGTCGACTGGTTGGTTGTAGGAATTTATTGGCTATAGCAGGTCGATCAAATTGACCGTGTTGGTTTGGTTAAATGATCGGTGATGTGTTGAAGATTTTGGCATTTCTCTGGTTTTGGTGTTTGAGTAGGACTTCGATAACTCAGATAAGGCTCGTGGATATGTTATTACAACAAAGATACATTTTGGAGCTTTCTCATGGGATCATGTATGGGTCGTGGTTAGGACTTTAGGGATGTACTATGATATATAGTGACTAGGAAGCGATCGAAAGTGAGATCGAGGCGTGAGTCGTAGGTCGGGATAGTTGGATAACCTATGCAGGAGACGACTAGATGGTTGTTCTCAGTATGATTTCTACGTGGTTTCATCGTTAGGTAGATTTTAGTATCCAGTCATTAGTATATCAAAGAACACACGGATCTTGGTGGAGTACTACATGTTGCTACTCACACTAGAGGCTTATAGTTAAGACTTAAACACTATTATTTTCCATCAAGACTGCTGGTGATGGGTCATGGCTTTCACCGAGGGTAATTATTGGAGGATATGATAACACTCATCTATATTGATAATCACTATGTATTGGCAATGACCACATAGTTTTCTCCATGTATAGTTGTTTGATGGAAATGCATTGTGACTCGTTACTTCTAGTTGTAGATACATTGATCGATATGGTATAACATTACCCTAGCAACAAAACTGGCATATGATACGATATCACCTCATAGTCACAGTCAGGTACAATACAACATTACCTTAGAATTATGGTTTTGGATATGATACGACGTTACCTTATAGATTTAGGTCATTGTTATATATGCATAGGGTTGCATATGCCTTAGTTTGATATTCTAGATGGTTATATTAGCAGTATTATTCATTATGCTAACTTGTTGGTTGTGGGAGAAGAATAGGAATGGGCATGATATTGTGTTACTCTATAGCTCTTGCTCATTTATTATACGTGCATTTGATTTACATATATTGGATATTCCAGGGTTCCGTTTAGTATATTATTCATGCATACCGGTTTATCAGATATCACGTTTAGTGTTTATTTTTCCTTTACACTAAACTTTATTTCTGACCCTCTCTATTTTTTTACATTTTCCATTCATCGAGTACGTATGGATTACAAATTCTGGGAGACAGAGCTTGTTGGAACTAGTTATAGAGCCATTACAATATATTGCTATGATTATGTATCTAGTATTTTATATATAGACATATCAGGCTTTATCGTGTATATGAGGCATTTTATTTTTCGAGTGTTGTATCATTTTAGCTTTGTAGGTTTGAAGTGTTATGTATTATGATGATGGATCCAATTATCTCTATATTATTATGATATTGATAGTCTTGCACGTGTATATGTTATTATTATATTTTATTCTTTTATCGTAAGTTTTGTATAAGCCTATAATAGATATGCTTTATTTGTTTTTCTTGACCGCCCTTAAGGTCACTATAACGACCCGTAAAATCAACCATAAATAAATAATTTAGATAAGTTAATTTGAATAAGATAGGGTTAAATTTTTTTTTTTTGTAAAAGTTATAATTTGACTACGGAAGTTATGTCATTGCATTCATGGTGATTTTTTGATCCATTTCCATGTACAATATGTTAAAAACGAAGCTCAAACGAGAAAGTTATCGATGTTTGAAGTTTTAGATTCAAATTCATTTAAATAGAGTTCAAATTCAGATAATTAAATAATTCTTAAATTTGAAAGTTTATAGTAATTACACTCAAGGGTTAAGTAAACATTAAAGTTAACATTAACATTAAATTATAATAAAGGAGGGAAATAAATTAACAATGGAAAAAATATCAACGTTCCTAGAATAGGGACCGGTCGACCGCTTACCCATAACTGGTACACTTAGGGTTGGGAGTAGAAGATTTCCGTACCAACCGAGATATTTTCTGTTTCTTTCGATTTTTGACAGAATAATATCACAAGTTTCGTATTCCTTACCGTCATCCTCGGAATTCCATCGACCGAAAACCGAAAGAAACCGAAGAAACCATGGAATTCGATTTTTCCGACAAGAAGTTTTTAATATAGAATTTGCAGTACTATCGATGACTGATGTAGACTGCCAATGGCCATTGGCGCTGAAGAACGAGAGAAATGATGCAGCAAATAGACTCTGCTAGTTGTTCATGAACAACTATGACTATTCTGTAACTAGCCAAGAAAATTTAAGTACTATCAAATTTTGCATCAAACTCATAAATCATAATTTAAGAGAATGCAATACAATTTTGGTTTGTTTCTGCATTGTCAAAAATTTGCATCAAATTCATAATCTAACAGAAAGTGCAATATAGAACAATGCTGTTGAATGTTGACATAACACAGTAAGATCATTAACTCTAATCATAATTAACAGAAAATGAAAGATAGAGTCATAATAACAAAATGCTACATGTAGTATTAAATTCAAACACAAATTATAATTTTAAAACACACGATGTTAACAAAATATTAGAATTATAAATCAAGATACTAAATGAAAACATAATATAATCTTAGTAAAATACAAAACAGAATTGAACCATGCGAAATTACAAAATTTGATGTTAAGAGCAACCAGCAAGAAGGCTGACAGCTATATCCTAGCATCATATATTCTTGCCAATAGTTGTCTTCACTTTGCTTTATTTTGTTGCAATGATGACGCTACTAATGAAAAAGAATAAGTCCGTGTAAAAAATTTAAGAAGTTGCTTACATCTAAATTCTTCATAAATCAAGCCATCCAATTACATTAAGACATAAATTTATGTACACTTTAAGATATAAATTAGTGGGTCTATACCTGACTATCACTTGAGGTGCTCCAGTTTCTTCTTGTTAAACATGCTTCCTTTTTGAGGAAAATTGGTTTTTGCTGCTTCCTCCTCCTCCTTACAATATATTCAAAGTGGGAACATATATAGAAGGATGACATGCTGAGCTAAAAATATGTTAAATAAAAACCATTATATTAAATTTCACTACTGCTTATTTACAATCTATTAATGCTATGTCAAATCTAAAAGTTCTAGTATTTATGCAATTACTTTTCTTAGTGCTATCATAATATATCCTTTTCTGTGCTGCATAGAGATTTTAGAAGAACGAAAAGGATAGCATAGAAAAGTAGGAATATTCTCCTAAGGCTTACTTTAAGTTGGAGACGTCATCCCCTTCTTGGTTTCAAGGACTGCCTCTTGTTTGGGAAAAGAAAAAATTGCTTCAAGTGTAGGTGTTGCCTCTCGTCCCTTTGAGCATTTGAAATGAACCACTTTTGCAAGCTTTGAACGCTTTGAGCTGTTATATGAAGTAAATGAAACTAATTGCACAAATAGTAGAACTGAAATGAAAGTAATTTGGTCAATATCATCATAACAAAGGTATCAAATTTATCAATTGGGTGAGCATTTTTTTTCTTTTTCATCAAGAGAGAGACAAGTAAGCAATACTTATCCTAATCATTAACACTTTCTTAATCACAAAACAGAGACTTGGATTATCACCAAAGAAAGAAAAGAATATAGTTGGACTTTTACTCTATACCAGAAAAGATATAGCCACCGTTTTGAATAGAATAATTCGTATATGTATGTTAAATCTAAGCTTTAACCAACATATGATTAAGTTGTTAGCTGGGAGCAAATTCTAATGTATAGAGACTTGAAACCAGAAAAAAATGAGCATGTCCAACTAAATTGAGTTCTTACAAGAAAAACTACATATTTTAAAATTGAAAACTACGATAACAACAAAAGTTATAAGGCAAATGTTTACATATTCAAAACAAAGTTACTACATTTTCAATCCTCTTGTAAATCACATCATCCATATCAGATGACCACCCTTGTTTTGTAGTTGGCGAAGAAATCACCAGCATGTGAAATTCAATAGCTACTCTTCCTAGATCAACCTTATTCTACAATAGGGATCAAATTCAAAAAACATTTGAAAATTATAGATAAAGCGAAAAAACAAATTAATCAATGGGGCCTAAAAAGAATAATTTACCAAGGTTAAGTTGCAATGAATCTGGCAATAAATCATTTGTAGCATCTACAAGCAAGATTTTGTTTTCAGAAAGTGATAATCATTCGCTGCGAATAGTTAAATGTAAACATAACCAATTCTACAACTATGTTCTTACTTACAAAACTAATTCTTCACCATGAAACTTGATTTTGGATTTATTCACTAGCCATATCATCATCGAAGAAGAAAGATAACGAGTGCAACAACAGTACCCTTTAAATGGGATTGATAGCTTTATTTTCCTCGCTTTTTTCAAAGAAAAGAGCATAAAGATAGTACCTTTAGACAAGATAAATTCTCTATGTTAACAAATCCGAAATAAATGAAAAAAATACAACTAAAAGAACTGAAATTGAAGAGCCAATGCAACAGAGAGAAGTTTGATAGAAAAATTAAGCGATCAAATCTGATTTGGGTTAGTGATTTGTGGTTGAGCAAAGAAGAGAGAACCAGGGCTAGGGTTTTATTAAATTTTGTCAGATGGTCAAGCATGTACAATTCAGTTTTGAGAATGTGCTTACAGTTAACAAGATTCAGTTTTGAGAATGTGCCCATCATTCGGAAGGAAAGGAATACCATGTAAATTATGGAAATTTTCCGACTTTTTTCGTTATTTATCGGAAGGAATTCCTTCCGAAGTTATTTTTATGGAAAAAACGAAAATTGAAAATTTTGAAAATTGTCGGAAGGAAATTGATGTAAACCAGAAAAATGAAAAAATATCCAAACCTAGGTACACTGCTAGCAGTCGACTAATGGGAAGAGGCGGTCAATCGGTGTTGTTAAGTACCAACTAGGGTTTTGGGCGTTTAAATGTACCATATTTTATTACTTTTGACCGACCTTAATCCGATGGTTTTGGTGCGTTCCAACCACTTTAAGCAAGAACATAGTCCTCTCATTTTTATTCATAAATTATTTTGGAAACCTAATGAAGCTCTATTATTTCATCTCTTCTAAGATTCAGAGAAATTTCTTAAGGGTTTCAGGTAATAAATTTTATATGTTTATTTTTGTTTATTGTTTATTTTCTAAACATCTCCTCCTCCAAACCTCTAATCTTCTGAATCTAACATATATACAAATCCCTTTATTGTATATATCAAAAAGAAGAGATCTAAAAGGGATTATTGAAGGCATGTCAAATTCAAAAAAGGCAAAGCTAAGGACCTATAGTGAGTGGAAATCTTATTTTTTCTATTTTAGTAATTAAGTAGTGTAGACTGAATTTGATATATGCCTTGTGGAATTTTGGATTACAAAAACATCACATTAAAATCCCTCAAAATTACACCAAAGTGAAATGTTAATTTTTAGGTTGAAATCTTAATTGTTTTGTATTACAATAATTGAGTTTTTGTAGATTTTACAATTTAATTGTTTTATCTCTGTTCCACTTTTTATTCCTTTTCTTCAAATCTGATTAAGGGATTTAATTAAGAAATAGTGTTTAAGATACGAATTCTTATTTGTAGTTTACATCGGGGATTTTCACAAATTGAATAGAATCTTCCTTATCTAGTTTTATCTAAAAGAAATTGAATAGAGCATAAAATTAATTAAATTGTATGTTTACGTTATCATTGGTTTATTCTATTGTTTTAATACAAAATAAGTTGGATCTGAAATCTAAGTACAAGTTTATTGATATGATTTTGGTATATTTGATTTATGTATAAATGTTATTATGGAAACGAGACTTGTATAATTTTGGAAGATTTGACATCCAAACGTTAGTTTAGGGCATAATATCCGCGTGCATAGAAATTAATAAATGCATGTATATATAAATGTATATGTGTGTGTACATATATATAAGCTAGCTTAAATAACGTACAATTATGATATATCTGTTGTGTAGTTATTAGAGTAATAGTTATCATTAAATCCCCCTTAGGAAAGTAATTGGTTATTGAGGCAAATAAAGAAGGAATTCTTATATGGCCTAACATAATGAATAACGGTGGGATGTGTGATAATATATTTGAGAGTATTATGAATTATGACTAAGTTATAGGGAAGCAAGGTTAGTCAAAACATACAGAAGTCTACCCAGCTAATCTGGCTACAATCAGTACTATTTTGGGGGAAATGCGAGACATCGCCTATAATAAGTAATTACGGATGATGTGAGGTTAGTCCAAATTTTATAGACTAAATTTGCTCAGTCAATCTGGCTAGCAGCTCCTATGAATAGTCGAGCTAATGTCAGTCATCTCTATGGGGTATGGGTTAAAATACGAAGGACCTTCTTTAGGGATTGAAGGTATTAAGTGGTTGTTTGAGGGCCTGTCTCTTTCCCATGTATGAAGTACCAAATGGTCGGGATTGGGTTTGGGCACAATTGTGGATATATCAAAATGGTCTACTTCAATGGAAAGTAGTAAGTGTCCGAAGAGATTTCTGTGCAATGCTAGCTAGATATGCACCTGTGAGGAGTCTGCCTTGGGAGTAGGTATTAAATGATGGGTGCCTGCCTCAATTGAGATCTTAAATGGTCAGAGTCTTCCTATTTTCCATTAAGAAGGTATTAAATTGCTTGGGTACCATCTCTCGCATTGGAAGATTTCAATAACGATGGTTATGGATTATTTGATATGGAATTAGACAAGCCTTAGGATTATAATTGGAAAGGCTTTTAATATAGCTTAAATGTGTAGGACATATCCTTATTTAAATTATACCGCCCAAGTACTAATATAGGAAGGCTCGAGATTTCTACTCAACAGATATTATTGCTCTGACCCTCTCCTCGTTACAACACTGGTCAAGGAAGGAAACAATGATTCGGATGGGGATAAGGATGAAAGAGCTAGTGTTAGTAGTCTATATATCTATTTGTGCTATTTTCTGATGTACCTATTATGATAATGTACTTTCAAACATGATGAATCTCGATTATGTAATAGTTGTTATAGACATAGTGTTATGATTTATTGACAATTGAGATATTAAATAAAATGGACACTATTTATGTTATTATTTTTTATCCTTTTCCTATGAGTTCTAAATGAGTAGATAAATAGCTTTATATTGTTCTTTTTACCGAGCAACAACCTTTGTATTTATGTTTCGATGGGCCTTCCTGGTTAGCAATTTAGGACTGTTTCGAGATGGGTTGTTACAACCATCCTTTTTGGTACTTGGGGATCTAGGTGTCGTCATGTTGTGCATGGTTTTTTGAGTATTAGGAATTGCTGGTCATTGAGCAGTATTGATATAAAGAGGTAAAATTGTGGCTCATGCGATAATACATAAAGACCTTAATTTTTAGAGAAAGATTCGAGCAATTCACCAATTATAAATCATTTGAGTAGCTTTTCTCAAGGAAGCATCTTAACCTACGATAACGTAAACAGTTAGAGTTCTTAGCCTCCTATGACTTTGACATTTTCTGTACTATCGTTAATGGAAATGCAGCCGTAGATGCATCTAGGAGGAGACATACCTTCTTAAAAAAAAAATTCTTAGAGTCGAGATAGTTGGAATATATATATGGATATAATTTACCCCCAAAGGGTAGCCAAATGGATAACACACACACACACACACACACATACACACACATATACAGAAATCCTTTTACATGAGTTCAAATCTCAATGGCGTAATCCCCTTTATTTTATCTAAAGTAGTGTTTTGAGGTCGGTGCATACTTCCTCATGATGTTACGTATGGTGAACTCAATAATTATCATCAAGTTTACCTATGTGTTCAGAAAAAAGGGATGAATGTGGGCTAGAGCCAGAGGTGTTGGCAAACTTAACGATTAAATATATTCTTATAGAGCAAGTCGATGCTAATTAAAGGCTTGATGCAAAACAAGTGAAGATTATGATTAATTGAGAGATACGAGTAGAGTGATGGAATAGTACAGACTTAATTAAGATGGTTGGCCCCGTAAAGATGGGAGATTATATGTACTTGATGTGGATAAACTTAAAGATGAAGTGCTACGAGAGTGCCATCATTTGAAGTTGACTGTCTATCCTTGGGGTAATAAAATATATATAGATTTAAAGAAAACTTTTTATTTGGAAGGATGAAAGAATGATATCGTGACATTCATCTCTAAATGTATGAGCTGTCAGCTAGTAAAAGTTGAGCAAAAGAAACCGAGTAATTTACCATAATCACTTGAAATTCCATAGTGGAAGTGGGAGCCATCATGTAACAACCCGCATATTTAACGATTATATATTTAAATGTTTTATTTAAATATAGCGTCGTTAGTCGGATTTTGGTCCAAAAAGTTACTTTCTGCAAATGGTCGAATTGGGACTCGAAACCATTTCCATTGAGTTCAAAACGTCGTTTGCGATCTTTTTAAGTATAACCTTTGATATGTTTGGAGTAAGATGAATTTTGCAACCTTTTCTAATTGGGTTTTGGGTTTGGGTTCAGCCCATTTGTTAGTTTAAACCCCTAACTCAGCCATCTCCTCTCCATTCTCTCATTCCACTCTTCTAAACTTAAGTTAAAACTGAAAATGGTGGAGGGGAAGAGGAAATAGAAATTGCAAACCCTAGTTTCTCCTTGCAACATTGAATTCTTGCTCAAAATCAAAGTGAAGCCATTGGTAAGTCTCCTTCTTATCTCCTCTATCTCTTTCTCTCTTCAATCTCAGAAATTCCTAAACCTAACTTAGGAAAATATGTGCTTTATTCTTAGATTGAAGCTTATAAGAGTTGAAGTGAAGAGTAGTTAGTCTCCTTCTTGTGTTTGAGCCTCTTCTTCTTTGCTTTGAGATAAAAGGTGAGATTTTTATCTCACATCTATGCTCATATATATATATATATATATATATATATATATATATATATCTTTGTTAGGTATGAATTCCTAACACTTGTTCATGTTCATTTGTTTTCAATTTGGATTGCTTTGGTGAAATTGCCAAATATTGATTTTTGAAGCCAAATCTATGTAAAACCTTATATGGTTGATTTTTATGTTGTTCGGAGTGTTTAGGTGTGTCGTTAAGGTTGGGTAGTCGTTTGACGTAAGCCCATAATCAACACGCATCCGATTGCTTTCGATTTGTTTGGCCATAAATGGCCTAGGTTCAGGAAATGCCTGACCATCAGGTTTCAGACGTCTGAAACCCTATTTTCAGACGTCTGAATATTGTTCTGGGGAAGCTTCTTATCCCCAGATTCAGACGTCTGAATTTATATTCCAGACGTCTGAAAGTGCTTAATTTCGACCAGAAAAGAAATAGGCAAAATAATGCCTATTTCAGACATCTAAAAGTTTCGATTCAGACGTCTGAAATCTGTTCTGGAAAACATATTAATTTCCAGATTCAGACGTCTGAACCACTTCTTTCAGACGTCTGAATCTAGTGTCTTTTTCCAATTTACCTTGTTCATATAGTTTTCCAAATTTAATCGATGCACATTGATTCCAATTAGTTGATTGTGCATATTTGACCTTGATGATTCCTTTTCGAATTCGTTCACGGGTTTTTATAAATGATTTCTTCAAATTGTATTAAAAGTTCGTTTCTTCGATTTAAAAATTCTATTTAAAACACACGCACAATTTCGCACTTCGAGCGAAGTGGAAAGGAGATTAAATGGTTAGATAAAACATGAACCATGAATCTGTGCGTTTGTCCTTCCAATTAGTCCCCGACATATTCAATTGATCGTTTTGACCTTCGGGTTTGGTTTACCGATGATATGAGGTGAACTTTGTACTGCTTTGAGTGTGAAATTAACTAACGGATAGTTAACCGTTTAGTGCGAACGAGTGGTTATGGGACTCACGTACCACTTTTCGGATTCCTTTTTGAGAGTTATGACACATTCCACCAGTTAGTGGTGTCCAGTACTGGGTCTCCGACCTTCACCACTACGGTTTGTTGCCTTCGGGTATGATGCCTTCGGGTATGTTGCCTTCGGGTTTGTGCCTTCAGGTTTGTGCCTTGGGTTTGTTGCCTTTTAGTATCGCTTCCGATGTTGGTCGTTATGAGCCGCATGGGTGATATTGAGTTGCCCTTTAGTATCGCTTCCGATGTTGGTCGTTATGAGCCGCATGGGTGATATTGGGTTTGGAGTCTTCGGGCTCATGGATCCTTGTTTCTATAGTACTGAGCTCGAGCAATTTTATGATGTTTCATTGATATGTATATTCCCTAGGTATCGCCTTCGGTGTTGGTCTTTTTGAGCCTCATGATATGTAGCGATTACCTTGTGGAACTTGTATACCTTATTGGTATTTGTTATTTGCCTCTTTGGCTTGATTTGGGATATTTGTATCCTTTGTTTCTCCGTGATGCCGATGATATGAGGCTTGTTTTGTTATCATATGATTCATCTTTTGTTAGATGATTGTGTTATCTCCTTTAGAGATATTTGTTATACCTTGTAACCTTGCAGGTTTATTGTTGTTCAGTTTATCTAACTGATTTGTTTAGCTAGACTGACTCGTGTATTTTATTCCCAGGTCAGACCGAGATGTTTCAGGTTAGGTGCTTTTGGACTTGACCTCTTTTGCTTCCGCATGGACTATTCAGCTTGTTTCTTTTTGTTAAAGCTTTTTGTGTATTCCTTTTTATTGTAACTCTGATATATGTATTCTTTTGATTCGTCTGTATATTGTGGTTTGCTATACCACTTGACATGTATTATTTTGTATACTCTGTTATGTATCTGTATATGTGTATATGATGATATTCTGTTCTGTGATGTATATTACATTTGAGTTGTTATATTCTGTTCTGATAGATCCTTCAACCACCTATGGTTTTGTTTTAAGTATTCATTGGATATGTCGATATGTTTGGTGTGATTATTGTCGATGTATTCAATAGATACTTAGAGCAAGGCTATAGATGGTCGCTCCTAACCAGCCTTATTCTTCGTGTTAGCTGACGACATTACCCTGTAGTGTCCTTGGCTAACGTGGGTATAGAGGTGGGGCGTCACACATTATCGAGGGAATTAATCAATAGATTACATAGGACTAGAGTAAGGTACAATATTATATGGTTTATTTTCTATAAATTGATGAAGAGATCAAGTTTTATACCTTTAAAGTCTAGAAAAACAACAACAAAACTGGACGAGTTGTATGTGGGTTGGGTGGTAGGACTACATGGATTATCGTAGAGCATTGAAAGCGGTAGAGACACATTATTCACTAGATGATTTTAGAAATGCTTGCAAAAGGTGTTAGGGGTGAAGTTGAATTTGAGCACAACATACCACCATAAACTGATAGTTAGATGGAGAGAGTGAATCATATACTTGAGGATCTTTTATGAGCTTGTATACTTGACTTTTTCAAGGCTTATGGGAGACATTGCTACTTAGTAGATTTTGCGTATACTAATAGCTATCAGTCCAGCATTGGTATGACACTGTTCGAAGCTTTATACAACCAACCATGCAACACTCCGTGTTGTTCATGGGATATGGTCGACAAGCTAATAATTGGGCAAGATATAATATGGGAGAATTCATGGAAAATAGAGATCATTCAAAAGTAAATGAAAGTTTCATAAGATAGACATTTGATTTACACTAATAAGGGACATCATGATTTAGAGTTCTTTATCGATGATACGGATTTCTTGAACTTTCTCCATTAAGAAATGCAGCCTGATTCAGTAATAAGAGGAAGTTGGCATCAAGATCTATTGAACTTTTTCTAATACTCTAATGATTGAGTTCATGGATATATATTCGACTTAACTCAAAAATGCGAGTGTGCACAACATCTTCCATGTTTTGCAACTTAGGAAGTTTGTGCATGACTAAGGCATGATAGTTGACTAGACCAGCTTAATGACTTATAAGTTGAACCTGAAGTGGCAAGACCTCTTAGGTCTATTCAATAGTCAAGTACAGTATGAAACAACTTATGATGAAGACCAAAGCTTGTAAGGGTTCAGTGGAGCAAGAATAAAGATGATAACACTTCAAAGGCCGAAAAGAGCATGTGGACCGCTTATCCGGAGATCTTTGCTTGGTAAGATTTCCTTTATTATATTAGCTTGTTAGCATTCAATATATCATGTAATGGTAGTATAATTTGTTGCTATACTTTTATGTTATGCATGTTTGGCTACTTATATTGTTTTCGTCATGCTTTGATTTGAAATTGAAACTTTGGGGATGAAATTTTTGAAAGAGGAGGGGGAATGTAATGACCCACATTTTTATGTAACTAAAATATTATTTACATAACCAAATGACATAAAAATGAGTTAAAAACTTTGGAAAATATTTTGTTTCGACATTTTTAGACCTTAAAATAGAGTGTATTCATTTTTAGAAAGAAACCTTGTAGAGACCATAAGTTTTAAAAAGAACTGAATTTTGAGTTGACCCTTCATCCAAATGAAATATCGTATGTATCCTAATTTTGCATAATGGTCATAACAGTAATTTGGTCCATCTGTTTGAGCGTTACGACAATTTTAAGTTCCAGCCTGATTAGAAAGATTTGTAGTGAGGCCTAAGTCTATTTTGTTAATTTTAGGTTTTAGGTGTAAATTATGGTTAGTGAGAATATTACATTACTTATTTTCATATTTAAATACATTCCAAAAACTATTTTCCTTCTGTTAAAATCAACCCAAAATTTACTATTTTAGGAAAACTTAAGTGATCAAGAGGGCTAAGCTTAGAGGCGTCACTAGAAACTATTCAATCATCGTTTAGGAAGTGATTTTCATTTATATCATTGTCTAATTTGGATTACCTTGATTTGACCTTATTTTGTGATTACATCATTGTTTGGTGAGTTGTTATAACCCTTTACTTATATAAGCTGTTACTTATGTTTAAAAAAAAATTAGTTCTACTTTTCAACTGAAAAATCTATTTTTGATTACTGACCTGAATAGAAAATGAAATTCAAATGATTTTAACATGAACTTAAATGATTTTAAGATGTGTTTGAATGACAACCATATGTGTACTTTAGTTATATGTTAAATGTTTGAATGACTTGTATTAATTCTTAGGATGATGATTGTTACGATTCCAAGTATTTTTAAACGGATGAAAACACAAGTTTGAATGATTTGGGGATGATGAGATAATAATTTCAAGGATGGAGTACACATAGGAGTATGTGGAAGACTATACGTGATAATGTCTTTGATAGTCAAACAAAGAGGAGGAGTTTGGATCACAAAATACTTCGATGGATTGATCCTAGAAAGTTTGGTGCTAACATTTGCAATTGAAGGATGCACACTAATCGAAGTAGCAAGAAGAAAAGATAGATTGATTGCTAGAATTGAACTGGAAAAATTAGTGAAATTTTTACAAAGTATATGGATTAGTACTAGTTGATATGGATCGATATTGAAACATATGGATTGATGGTGGTCGATTATAGAGCTATGCACATCGATCAAGAGACGAAGGGGATTGATTATAGGCTAACATAAAAGAAAATGGTTAAGTAAATGGGTTGGTATCGATCGATATGGCTTGGTAACAAGCCATGCCTCTTTCCAATTTTTGTACTTGGAATTGATCATGAAAAGAAGATCAACAAGAGGAAAAGTTTGGCTTAGTAACGGTCAGTACCCAACCATGATGGATCAATATCGATCGATGTTGCTTCAGGGATTGTTGACAAGAGCATCTAGGATTCATCCAAGCAAGCAAGTTTTATATAAGGAAGAATTATGGGCTGGAACAAGGCTTGATGTATGCTTGTAAGGAAAGAGTAGGTGGGGATGTTCATTGAGGACCTTCCGAGTGCGTGTAAGTTCCAACCGCCTAAGTAGGATAGGATTCGAGCATTGATGGAGCTTCAATGTTGAGTAGTTTTGGACCATTCAATAGTGGTAATTTATGTCATCATGTATCTAAGTGCACTACCGAATATGAGAGACACTTTCTTGACAGTTGCTATTGTTGTCTATGTGATGTACATGTTATCGAGCCTAATACCCCCAACACCTTAATGTGTAATGAAATAAAATAGTACACCTATACTAATGATAGTAGATTAGCATATAACTTTTATATATGCTAAATTATTGGATACGAGAGCAGGTGAGGTATGACTTTTCAAATTGTATTGCTCTTATTTACGATAGCGACTTTATACTCATTCCAAACCGTTGTATAATCCGAGATTAGTTGCGTTGCTTATTATATTATTAGGTACTTTACATGAATAAATTGAGAATCAGGTTTGACAATATCATATGGAGCTATATAGAGGATGAGCACGAGGCTTACATTTTTCCTCATATATTGTTATATGGATCTACTACTTATTCCATTGTGTAGTGCTACAGAATTCTTAGCACTATCATATATTTAGAGACAAATTTCGTTTTATGCATTCTTTGAAAAGATATGCCCTATGGACAACTATGTAACTTGTTACATATATCTAACTCTATAACCAATCTTATTCATAGTTAAGATATTTAATTTCTATTATATACTTTGTTATATAGTAATATGATTAACTAAATATCAGCATTTGTATATATATCACCGACAAACTTATTGATACGTCACTTTAATTATTTGGATATGTATTGATTGTGTAAATTAAATATAATACATATATGTAAACATATAATATAAAATATATATACACATACAAATATACATACATATGCATACATACATACATACATATAATATTTTCGGCCTGGTAATTATAAATTAGGAAAAGAAATTTTTGATGCAAAATATAATTTTTATTATTTAAACATTATTATTCATTTATTTATCTACACATACATTAAATTCGAATAAACTTATACACATATGTAATTACAAATATATATACACACACACACACTTATTTGCTTTGGCCATAAAAACTAGCTGACACTATATTTATTATAAATATATTTAATTATGATATATTATAATAAAATTAACTTTGAGTTGATTTTAGATAATGTTGGAAATGAGATTACGAGTCATGGGCTCTCCATTCTCCATTACGTGGACGATACCATGCTTTTTGCTTCACATTTTCCAAGACATATTGTTGCCCTTAAATTTATTTTGTACAATTTTAATTACTCTCTAGTTTAAGAATTAATTTTGATAAAAGTTCAATTTTAATGCTAAATAACAAAGATAACACAGAGAGTCGAGTTGCCAACATGTTGAATTGTAGCATTATGGTTGTGAATAAATGGAGGAAGGAGAGTTAGGGATGAAAATGGTTGCGAAAGTTTAAAGCTAACAACGATAATTTAATTTGGAAAGAACAAATCTAATCAATTTTATGGCATCACTTAACGTCTACTAACAATTTTTCACACTTTTGAAAATCAATTTAAAAAAGTTTGGACAATTTTATACTAGGAGTTGATAACATTGTGCATTTGAGCAATAACACACCTTTTTGGCATGGTTGCTGGATCTATGTTATTCCTCTTAAAAAGAATTTATAGAAATCTAAGGTGTTTGTTATTTTAAAAATGTTATTAATTTTAGAAGTTTATAGACCAAATTTAAACTTTCTTTGAGTACTCAATTTCAATATTTACCAGAAGGAATTACTTTGTATTAGTTTGTTCTTCTTTTTTTTAAATTAGAACTACATAAAATGAGTAATAATAACGATATTAAATATTGATTTTGGATAAGATTATAATTTTACATCTAATTCATTCATAAATTTCTATATTTCTAAGGAACTAAATCTAAATTTTTTAAAATTTATTTATAACGAAAATGCACCCCTAAATCTAAGGTTACATATGTTGTTAGTCCTACATAGAAAACTCAATACTATTGAAATATAAGAAAGAAAATATGCATACTAATGAAAATATGAACCTAGAAACAACTATGCACTTATATTATTACTGCTAGTTCACTAATTTTACTCTCCTTCACATTCTTAGAATTCTTTGTTTTAATATAACTAATACCGATCTTAATTATGAGTCATATTGGTATAGTTTTAGATTTTACTTTACTTGAGGGTGATGATATTTATTTAATACTATTTTCACTACCATAAGTTGGCATATTTTGTTCGACTGAAATAAAAGATTTTTTAATAGTAATAATACTACTACAACAGATAATTTGACCTGTATAGTCGCTTTATTTATTTTCAATTAAATTGGAACCCTAAGTATAAATTAGCTAATATGAGTTCCCTTAAAGGGTAAAATCCCATATTTATTTCTTAACGGAGAGAATTATTGTAAATAATAGAAATAATAATGCCTTAAGTATTGACTTGTGGTAGAGGAGACTATACACAACCATTATGATTCACTACTTTTATTAAGAAACTAGCTCTTGTTTAGAATATTTGTACTTTACCTACAAAATTAATGTTGTTATAGGTCGTTGTCTTACATCTACGGACTTAGTTGTATGAAGTCATAAATATGTGAGCTTAATGCTTGTTTGAGTAAAGTACTAAATGGCTCTTGACTTGCTTTTGGTCCTTTTCACACACATGTTTGCTTTGGACATGTTAGCGTACTTGCTAATATTGCTTAAAAGGTACATTTTAATACTTAACATATATGTATGCTATGTGACGTACATGCTTTATAATATAGTGGAAATTAAAGAGACATCCCTATTATACTTTCATATTGTAAAGCGGGCCCCTGTCAAAATTTCATTGTAAATCCGGTCCCTATTTTTTAGAAACAAAGAAAAATTACTGCTGAAATGTTAGTAACTTTTATAAATAAGTGCTGATATTTTAGCAACTTTCCCTGTCAAAGTTTCATTAAACAAAGAAAAATTATTGCTGAAATGTCAAAAACTTTTATGAATAAGTGCTGATATTTCAGCAACTTTCATACACTGTGTTCACAGTGTGCATAAATGTTGCTGAAATAACAACTTTTGTAAATAAGTGCTGATATTTCAGCAATTTTCATATACTATGTTCACAGTGTATAGAAAAGTTGCGGAAATGTCAGCAACTTTTATGAAAAGTTGCATCATGCTCTGCAATAATCGTGAATAAAAAACAGGGACCTAATTTACACTGAAATATAGTGATGGACTTTTCGTGTATTTTGAACCTTAATAAGGACCTGTGCCAAAAGTATATTTTATCCATGCAAGTATTCATGATTAACATATTGTGATTTTGATCATGTTTTGATCGTATATGTCAATTTATTTTGTTTGAGATTTTTCCTAGTACTAGCTGCTCAAAGGAGACTCCGACAAATTTATTTGAAATTTAGACACCTAAAATATTTTTGATAAGAAATCATTAGCAAAAGGATTTTCTTTAAAACTTCTAAAACAAATCAAGTAAACATTTTCTAATGTTAAAAGCATATGTTTCCACTTTTAAATTATGGTACACCTTGGTTACCAAAAATCGTACTTGTTTCCACTCTTCTTCTTGCACGCACACACACATATATGTATGTACAATTGTTTTATATACGTATATACATTTAATCCTTACATCGTCTGTTGAGTTTTTTAGTTCTAACTATGACGTTGGCAGATTGAACATGCATCCTAACAAATTGGATGAATTGAGTATTGATGTGTTGTTCGGCCTTTTATAGCTACTTTGGATGTTCTTTACTATGCTTGACATTGTTCTCTTCCTCTATGTGGTGGGATGAGGTCCTTCATCACTAATGCTTCTTCTCGGATATGCACCTACCACACTTGTTGGCAGCTCCACATCAAAGTGTAGAATAGAATAAAATAAAATATAATTTTATTTAATTAATTAGATTGGATTTAATTCAACCTCTAAACTTCATTATCCCATTAGATCTTTTTTTAAATCTAATATTTCAGCTACTCCCGACTGGCTGGATCCAACAATGGTATCAAGACCCTAATGATCTATTCGATCCAAATTAGCAACTTAGGGCCAACTAACAAAGCTTATTTGTTATTTTGGTGTTTAGAATAGTAGTGTCTAGGCCTGGGTCTGGTAATCAAGTATTCTCCCTACCTTGGTTATTAGCCTGGCTTAATAATGGAATAAGTCCAAAAGGTTAGCACCATTTTAAAGGTACAAATTTTGGACTAATTTTAAAAATTTAGACGGAAAACTTAAAATCATATCTTGAATATAAAAGTTAAAATGAAAATATAAAATGAATTTTATAAAGGTTGTAAAATATTCTTCAAAAGTTTTCTTTTTGAAATTAATTAATATTTTCAAACTATTTAATAATTTAATTAATTGGATTAACTAAATTGATAGTCAATTAGAATTTAATTAACTAAAATAAACATGTATATTAATAAATTTATTTATATATATATGTAAATGTCATAGTTCAATATACATACATGCATACATACATACATACTTACATACAATATATATATGTATATATATCCTAAATTGTTTAAGGTAAATTTTAAATAAATATTTTTGAACTTATTAAAAAATTTAATTAAATAAAATAATTAGAAAATGAATTAATTCAATGTTATTTAACAAAATAAAATGTACATATATAATGATATATGCAAAACTACAAGTGTTATAGTTAATTTTTATCTTAAATTATCTAGGATGAAAAAAATAAAATTTTAAATTTTAAAATAATTTAATTAATTAGATAATTAAATTCTAGAAAATAATAATTAAATACAACTGGATTAATAATATAGATAAGAATATTATGCAAGTTAATTAAATGATAAAGGTTATGAATAAATTAAACTTGTATAATGTGAATGTATAAAGCTTAAGTTGAATTGCACTAAACTTAACTTAAGTCTATGGAATAAGCATATACGTATTGTACGTATAATATGATTTTGGATGTGTCCGACACTTGAATCACAAGGATATTTCATAAGTAATACATTGTTTCATAAATCGATATCACTCAATATTTATTTCTATAAAAGATTTTGAATCCTTAATGTACAAGGGTTAGAACCTTGTAATTTGGTATTTTGATAGTAACAATTACACAAGAAATATTTCTATATATTCTGTCTTTGTAGGAAAATTTATTGACCAATGAAGAGATATAACAATGAAGCCAAGGCGACGAT
Organism: Allium cepa; assembly: GCA_030765085.1. Lineage (NCBI taxonomy): Eukaryota > Viridiplantae > Streptophyta > Magnoliopsida > Asparagales > Amaryllidaceae > Allium > Allium cepa. The sequence goes on along the minus strand of CM060945.1, from coordinate 872,756,167 downwards.
GGTAAAAAAAGTTATACTAGTCATAGTGATTTGTGTCTAAAAGTAATTGATTCTTAAAATCACTTCATAGTGGCATACATACAAACTGACAAATCATAAAAATTGCATTTTTATTACTTAAAAAAACTGGATTACACAGTTTCAATCGACCAAAACTGTTAAACCAGTCGACCAAAACAATATCAATCGACTGGTCATAATGGTTTAGTCGATTGATATCATGTGCATTATATTTTTTATAAATATAACATAACCAACCGACTAAAACTGCACAAATATTCGACTAATCCAACCAATCGACTGGTTGCATAGTTTCAGTCAACTAAATAAAGGCAAAATTGAACTTTTTTTTTCTGTTTGAAAATTCATGGTTTTGAATTTAACTAGTCGACTGACTAGTACTATACCAGTTGACTGGTCCTCCATAACTATTGTATTTTTGAATTTTTTGAAGAGTTCTACTTCTTTAATGAAGAGGCGATTCCTTACATGAAGAGTTGCAACTGTGTCTAATGGCTGCTACTTCTCATGATCTCATACAACTCTTCAAACATTATAATAATACTTTGATTCAAGATTCAAATAATCAATTCCAATGCTTTTCTCTTAAATTCTCTTTGAAATATCCCTTGAATTAATGTAACATCCCCTTTCTAGAGGCCCAAAACTAAACGCTACAGATGCTCTAGTCATATATGGTTTTAGCTTCCGACGACTAAATACGGCTACGTTAATGGTACCACTAATATCAAAAGCTTGAACATGAAACAAAAAACAGATTTTAAAACAACCACATTTACTCCAATACATTTCAAAATCAAATGTTTCATAGTCAGAACGCATAATACCCAAATCGTTCCTAGGCACAGATCAATTATAATTATTACAAATTACGTCAAGAGCAGCATATGAAGATACCCCCTCGGTTGATCAGAGACATATGGTCATAATTGACCTAATACAAACAACACAATGGAAAATCCATCAAAACATAACAAGAAATGCAAATCCTAAGTAGCTATCTGTTGCCTTCTACATGCCTCTGGTAGCTTATTCGTCATTCAATTTATTGCATCTTAAAAATATGGGGTTTTACAATTAACATGCTTACATTGCAATTTATGATCACTTGAACATTCATTTATATCATTTAAGTGATCATTTACTTCCATTCTTCCACATATACATAATATACCACTTACGAAGAAGATTATAGGAAGGTTTTACAATATCGACTCATCAATGTCATTTAGAGCACATGAAGGCAATTGTTTACTACTTTTATAGTTGATGTCCTATTGGAGATCTTCAAGCACGAAGTTCTGTTCAGCTACTCAGGCAGTTTTTGTAAGATACTTATTCCTTCGGTTTAAGTGAGGGTTATTGTTCAAATCTAGAAGGAGTCTAGGATTGGACGTAGGGTAGGAAGTCTGAACCAGCATAAAAATCTCTGTTGCATTTTACTTTAGAGCATTTTTATTTCTATGGCTATTATACACAAGTTTAAATCTAGTAGAAAAATTCATATTACTCTATCCATAACGACTTTCATTTGCTATCACAGCAAGACATTCGTACAACCATAACATAGTTTATAGAATATTTTTCAAATAATATGGAAAATACTACTTCTACTTTGTTGAAGGGTAATCTACTACACGACCACGAGTATTTAATGGACTAACTATACTTATTGGCCAACTAGGATGAGAATATATATTAATGCTAGTGGGTATGACATTTGGAAAATTACGCAACAAGAATACATTGTTCTTACCATTGATTATAGACAATGGTTAAACACCCAAAAAATAGATTCTATCAGTAATGTTAAAGTTATGAACATGCTATTTTGCTCTCTGGACAAAATTGAATTTAACAGAGTTAATATGCATATATCTACTAATGAAATTTGGCATACTTTGAAAGTAACCCATGAAGAAACCAACAAAGTTAAACAAAAATTTCAATGTTGAAAAACCAGTTTCAAACTTTTAGAATGAAGAAGAAAGAAAATATTAGTGTTATACGTTCACGATTTCAAGGTATACAACACTCTCTAATAGCACTAAGTTCAAAATTTATAGATTTCGAAATTATTTCAAAAATCCTTAACTCTTTAACGGATGAGTGGGAATGAAAAGTATTAACTACAAAAGAACCTAATGATCCTTCTACCATAAAACTTGAAGAGTTTATAGGAAATCTTATATCATACGAAGTAACCTTGCAGTAAAAAAGAGATTAGGCTTAAGAAAGGAGAATAATAGCGTTTAAGGAGACAAAGAAGAATCTGATGTTAATGACGATGACCTTGCACTTCTAGCCAAAAAATTAAGAAATTCCTAAAAATGAAGAATAATAAGAAGTTTGGCAACAATAACAACACTTCATCTTCATCACTCAAATGATACGAATGCGACAAATTTCACCGTAGAAAGAAGGACTATTCGAATCTAAAAACGGGGAGAAATGGCTTCATGAACAAAATTGGAAAATTCTTCAAAAAGAAGAAGTAGGCTTTACAAGCCACATATGATGATTTACATTCATCTTCATCCTCAGAAAGTGAAAACAATTCGGAATAAGAAAATGTTTGCTTCATGGCCTCGAATGACGATGTGAGTGACATCTTTTTTGATGATCTTGTAGAAATTAAATCAGAATTATTAGATAAATTAAAAGATTTCAAAAAATTGTATAAAGAAACCTTAGGAAAATTAAATAAAATGGAACTAGAAATAGACTTATTATAAGATTAAAAGAAAATTTTAGAAGAAGAACTAACTAGACCACATGAATCTTGCGATAATTTAACATACCAAAACACTATCTTAAATAGTGAAGTTGATATTTATGAAATGAGAATGTCAAATTAGCAAAAGTGAACTGTAATTTAAGTTCTAGTATTGATTCACTTAATATATAGATAAAAGCGGTTAGAAATAGTTTTGAAAATTTATGAGAAAATGTTTTAAATTTTAATAAAGGAAGAGAGAGTTGATCTAAAATTATAAATCGCTTACAATCTTCCACTACTAAAAACGGTCTAGGATTTAAAAACTCGAAAAAGTAAAATCTAGCCATAAACACTATAGTACACTATATACAAATTTCAAAATGAAAAGGAAAACTAGTCAATCAAAACCTATTACCAAAAATAATAGACCTATTGAGATATGGATTCCAAAAACCGACAATCATTTTATTCGACATAAGTATGTAGAAACATTTATATCTAGTGTACATAAAAATTCTAATTTTTATTCTAAAAGGAACACTAAACTCTCTTTGGCTATGGTTTCCTAAGACCTAACTCTTAGGACCTAATATAGGAAGTTGATACCAATTCAAATTAATATTTTTTGCAGATACCAAATAACAAAAGAGGAAAGTGGATACTTGATGGTAATTTCTCTAAAAACATGATGGGAAAAAAAAATGATATCAAACATCTGCTTGGATGGAGGAACCATCAGTTTTGGAGATAAGTCCAAAGGATACGTCATTGGAAAGACAAGCTGAGCAATAATGGTACACCTAATTCACCTCTTATAACTAAAGTTTTATTAATTAAGAACTTAAAACACAATTTACTTAGCATTAGTCAACTTTGTGATGAGTGTTTCAGTATTTCCTTTGAAAAAAGATAAATGAAATATTTTTGACCAAAATAAAATTTTAATTTTTGGAGGATTAGAAAAAGAAATATTTATGTTTTAAACATGAAAATAAATTATAATATTGATATGTGTTTAGTGGCTAAAGACAATGACCCTTGGCTTTGGCACAAAAGATTTTATCACATCAACTTTAAATCTATTATTAAGCTATCTAAAAATGACTAAGTCAAAGGTTTAACAAAAATGAATTTTAAAGTTAATAATTTATGTGACGCTTGCTAATTAGGAAAATTAACAAAATCTTCATTTAACCAAGATAGTGATATCTACATTACAACCTTTAGAGCTACTTCATGTAGATCTTTTTGGTCCAACATAAGTACAATTTATAAATCCTAACAAAATACATTTTTGTCACAGTATATGTTTTCTCTAGATTCATTTGGATGTTATTTTGAAAACATAAAAGTGACACTTTTAAATATTTTAAAATATTGCAAAAAGAATAATAATTATAAAGAGTTTAAAATCAAAAATATTAGAAGTGATCATGGATGGCTGATTTGAAAATGAACTATTTAATAATTTTTGTGTTAAAAAGGGCATTAGCAACAATTTCTCCTTTCCTAGAAACCCATAACAAAATGAAGTTGTAGAGAGGAAAAATAGAACATTATAGGAATGCGCTAGAATTTTACTAAGTTGTAGCAATTACCAAAGAACTTTATGGTAGAGGCTGTGTCTATTACTTGTTATGTTCTAAATCGTGTCACTATAAGACCTCTAACAAAACACACACCATACAGACTATTTAATGGTAGAAAACCAAATATTTCCTAGTTTATAATTTTCAATTCAAAATGTTTTATCTTAAATTCAAAATATCAATTAGGAACATTTGATCCAAAATCGATGAAGGTGTATTTATTGGATATTCGGAATGAAGTAAAGCATAGAAATTTTTTAGTAAAAGAACAAAAATAGTAGAAGAAACTATACGCATGTCTTTTGATGAAACTCTAGAAATAGCAAGGATAATGAGAAAGAAATCATAATTAATAATTCGCCAATATTAGATAATCTTCTTTAAGAAATCATAATAAACAATTCACAATATTAGATAATCATCCTCAAGAAACTCAAAATGAACTTAAATCTTCCCTACATTTATTAAAAAATCACTTATAGGAAATATAACTGGTGAAGTAAATGTTAATTTTAAAACTAGAAGTCATTAAATCAAATAGGCCGTGTACCTTTTATATCAAATACTGAACCTAAAAATTATGAGGAACATCTAACGATGTTTTTTTTGGATTCTTGCAATGTAAGAAGAATTAAATCAAATTGAACAAAGTGATGTCTGGGAATTAATTCCAAGACCAAATGTTCAAACTATCATTCGAACAACCTAGGTTCACAAAAATAAAGTTGATGAAAATAGAGATATAACTAGAAGTAAAGCTAGGCTTGTTACACAGCGATATAATCAAAAAGAAGGTATAGATTTTGAAGAAGCATTTGCTCTTGTAGCAAGATTAGAAGCAGTACATATTCTATTAGCTTTCCTTTCACCGTAACTTTGAATTATATCAAATGTACGTTAAAAGTACTTTTTTAGATGGTTTTATCAATGAGAATGTATTTGTTTAACAACCTCCTTTATTTATACATGAAATTTTGTAAGATTGTGTCTATAAGCTAAAGAAAGCTCTTTATGGTTTAAAACAAGCACCCATGCTTAGTATGAATGATTAAAAAGCTATCTTATAGCTTCTAGTTTTGAAATAGGAAAGGTAGATCTAACACTGTTTATAGTATGCAAAAATAAGGATATTTTAATTATACAAGTATAAGTTGACGATATTATATTTGGCTCTACAAATGAAAATATATAATCATTTTGCGAATATTATGAAAAGTGAATTTGAGATGCCTCAGATGGAAAAACTTTCATATTTCCTTGGTTTAAAAATCAAATAATTAAAAAGTGGAATTTTCATTAATCGATAAAACATTATAGCAATCCACTTAAATAGTTTGGTATGGAAAATGCTTCTAGTGAACCGACACTAATGCATACTATAGTACATCTAGATAATGATGAAAATGATAAAAATATGGATCAAAAATTATATGGAAGTATGATCGGTTCATTGTTATATCTAATCGCGAGTCATCGCGACATTATGACGAGAGTTTGTTTGTATGCACATTTTCTAGCAAATCCCTAAGAATCATAATTGCGAGCAATTAAAATTTTTTTGCGCTACATAACTAACATGAGACTACATACTTTTCACCTAAATGAACGTCCTTTCAAGTTAGTATCATACAGTGATGCTGATTTCAGAGGAAGTTGAACGGATAGACAGAGTGCAAGCGGTACATATCACTTTATCGGATAGTTTTTAGTATCATGGTTTAGTAAAAAACAAATTTATGTTTCACATTCGACTTACGAAGTAAAACATATTTATGATGCTTTATCATACGCTCAAGTAATATGTATGCAAAAAACATCTTAAAATTTTGTAATATTTTTACAAAAATCTTCAATATTTTATGATAACACAAGTGCTATAAACTTATCTAAAAATCCATTAAACCATTTTTGTACAAAATATATGGACATTTGTCATCACTTTCTAGGAGACGGTATAGAAAAGAAAATTATTTCACTAGAATTCATAACATCCAAAAATCAAACTTCTGATATCTTTACAAAACCGTTAAATGAAAATACAGTTACTAAATGACATAAAGAGCTTGGAATTTGTTCATTACATGAAATAATTATATATATATATATATATATGCATTACTTTACTAATATAAAATAGTAGTCTATTTTGTATAAAAATACAAGGAACAAATATAACTATCTATTTTTCTATGGTCGATTTCGTTGTTATAAATAGAATGCAAAATTTCTAATTAAAAGAATTTCAACCATATACATACAATTTTATTTTTACACCTAAAATATACACATACATACATATATGTACACACGCGCATACACACATACATATAAGGCGATATAAAAAGATGCATGCATGCATGCATATATATAAGAAACAAAGAATTTTCAATAAAAATTTATTTAAAGTTAGTAATGCCCTCACCAAAGAATACATAGTCATCTTCATCGAATTCATATCCCCTTCAAATGATAGTTCATCATAACTAAAGATTACTACATCACCAGCAAACCACACCGGCTATTCTTCGAGCGGAAAGAAGGCGAGATAGTCGATTAAATTTGATGGCCTATTAACCACTACAGACGACTATCACATTGATGATCCCAACCTCTATCAACAAAAAATGCTTGGACTTCAGAAACAAATATGCGGGGACAACGTAGATAGGGAAAGCATCTTAATTTAATTGAGAGTTCTCTTCTGGCATTCTGTGGTCGATATCAATGAAGTATAATGTACAAAAAAACTCTCCTTTGGAAACCCAGTAAAAATATACAACTCCAAGCTAGCAAACTCATCGAAACCGGAGCCGTCCGAAGAAGAATCCAAGCCTTCCAAAAACAAATAATTTGTCTTTGATATACCAATTTTTATTATATTTGTATCTTTTCATTTGAAAATTTTAATAAATTAAATAAACACCGATTATATGAAAACATCTATAATAAAAATCATTTTTAAGTTCTTAAGAGGATAGACGTCCCACAATATCAATATGATAAACTCATGAAAATATCTTCAAACCGTCTTCATAAATCGAATGTCGAAATTTACAAAGTTTCAAAAATAAGAAGTCATAGTACCAATCGACTAAATCATCTATAAAGACCCACTTTTTTGTACAATTTAAGTTGACAATAAACCATACATGTTCAGCTCAAATTAAACAAAATGGCAGATCATTAAAGGAAATAAAACGAAGAAAGAAGATAGGAAGAAATTAAACAACATAGAATCACACAAACACAGTGGATAATCTATAATATGCAATAGATCTTTACACAAAGAAAGAAAACTATAATATATATATGTCAATCAGAGAATAACTGCTGACCATCGATCGGGACAGTTATAACAACCTTCCATCCCAATTACCGATAGCTATAATAATAAATGTGTTGGAAAAATGAACAAGTACGAGAATACGTCTTTGTCTTCTAGCTCGTCTCCTGAGCTACAAAGAATTCCAATCTGATTCTGTAAATATGCTCCATCCAATCCCAAGCATTATAAGAAAATAACGCTATGTAAGTCTGGTAAATCAGGTAAGAAAAACACACCCAAATGGATTTTAACGTTAAGAAAACCTTCTAAAATAAAGGTATCCCGTAAGACCATGCCGCACATAAACACGACTAGGTTTTTACCTTACGATAACCAAACCATTTATAGATAGCATCTAGTGATATTATAATAATGTCTAAGGGTGAAAATAACAACAATCAAGTAGCTATGATGCTCGTTAGTGTACATCCGAACAATACTAGGTATATAGTCAAAAACAAATAAGGCGCGTTCACTAATTGTATATGATTCCATGGAGGTTCCCTCAGTACTCCGAGAATGGTCCTCCTGCACAAGGATCAGATTTATCCTTTCGAAGGGTCATACCTTTCGAGCCGAGATGTATAGGAAATACATAACTGGCCATTTGGGTTGAGTGCATGAATCCAAGCATGCATAAATGATAGGAATTGCTAGAAAGAGAGATGACTACACTCTTATAGGTTAGCTAGACCCGTTGGCTATGTATCCAATCTCTGGTTTTAGTCATTACCGTTGATGAGGCTACCTTCGATGTTCCAGCTCATGCACCAGCACTAAAATAGATCACAAACCACATGAATTCCCATATCTTAAATAGATCTTGGAATCACATATGGATTCCTATACTCCAACGGGTCTCGGAATACACATGAATTCCAACATCGCAATATATCGTGAAACTCCTCCACAGAACCATATATGGTTTGGAGTGGTTATGGTTCTTAGTCATCTCTAACGAGTACACTCCCATGATTATCGGATGTTCCAAAAACCAATCGCCGATTTTCTAGAATGCTCATACGATTCTTTAGGAAATAATCATACAATACATAAAAGCAAGGATCACCTCCTAACCATTTATGTGGATGGATTTCCTCATCATTTGTTCTATAAGAACAAACAAGTTTACACATACAGTATAGCAATACCGACGATAACTATACCAAATAATTCTCGTGTTTCTCCTCGATATTCCCAAAGTTAAAATCCTTCGGTGTTAAGTAGGGAGTTAATTCCTTACCATCAAAATTAAGAAGGATTACATATCTAGGCCAAGATTTGATAGTCGGTTATTTAACTATCAAATAAACAGACATTCAAAACAAAGATTATATTTCCCATGGAAATCACTAAGCCTTATTTAATAAAATTTCCACTAATTAATATCTCTTTCAAGAATATTTATCAAAATATCCATATACTTATCTCACCGAAATAGGTATATTCACAAACCATTCCTTTCAAAAATACTTGAATTTTTTTATAAAAATATATGGAAAGTACCATTCAATATCAACCCTGGATCACTGTTTATGCAATGGTTACGTCTCTATCCAAGAGAAACATAGTAAACTATATGCAAACTCTGCCCCTCAAATTGCATCATGAAAATCAACAATTTCTTTCCAAAATTTCTTTATTTCATAAATATCTAATTTGTAAATTTCCAAAATCCATTTATAAATATCCAAGTTCTATTTATAAAAACACTTTTTATAAATCTCAAAAACCCTTTTTTAAATCTCTTTTCTGATTCATTCAAAACCCGGCTTCTTTTCCAATTTCAAACCTCTTTCAAATTATAACTCCTTAAAATAAATCCTTCTTATAAAAGAAATCCTTCTATAAAATCATTCATTTAAAAATAATTTCTTTTATACACAAGTTCATTATTTAATTATAATGAATAAAACCTTAATCTCAGAAAAATATATCTTTTAACATTTTTGATAATGATAAAATAATGAACTTTTAAGGATTATTAAATAATATAATAAAATAACTTCAAAACATCTTTTAAAATATAATTAATTGATTTTAAGAAATATTATTAATAAAATAATTGACTAGTTTAAAGCAAACATTTATTAAATAATTATATAGTCTTTAAATAACCTAAATAAATAATTAAATTTCTAAAAATAAAAATTAACTCTAAAACATTTTAAATATAATAATTTACCTTTTGAAAGGAATAATTTTACAGAACTATTTATAAAATAATAATTAGACAAAACATTTTACTTCAAAATTATAAAATTTGAAGCTATTTTAGATCTATAACTTTTCAAATCCAAAAAGAGGCTTAGCGATCGCAATGATACTTAAACAAGCAACTATTCAGTTCAATTCAACTTTTCAAGTTAATCCCAGATATTTACATAAGCAAGCATATATGTAAACCCAATCCGTAATTAACAATCCATTGTTAACGTGTCATATATTCGGTATTAATAAACCTTCACTTTCAATAAATATCTAGATTTATTTATAGCAGAACGAGAATTTATTCTGCTAAATGATTTCATTCAAAATAAATTCTTCCATTTATTATGCGGTGTTCATTTGGCCAAATAGATAACATCAAAATAGCATGCTCAAATTAATTATTTTATTACTTAAGCAACGTAAATCTATTAACTCGGTATATTCTTATCATTTCATATATTATTCGTTCAATAATGATAATTTATCCAAATCAAGCAATTAGCAGATGAAATACCTAAACAGGCAATAAATAATTTTTTTCTTGTATAAACATTATTGGTTAACCAAAAGAGTGAGTTTAACTCACCAGTGTTCCGGTTGTCGCTTTCGCGTTCTTGTTCCAACTAAAATCGAACCACGTTCGATTTTTGGTCAAAATTTCAGTAACTCCTAATTTGGATAATACAATTCTATAGTGTAGATCTCATTAATATGAAGCTAATATGATTAACCACGTTTGATTTAGACCTAATATGAACAAGTTATCGCTAATATAAGATTTATAATTTTAATATTATAATAATCTCACTAATCACCAAATTAAATTTCGCTGCCCCTAATTCAAACTTAAATCCACTACCCACTTCTATTCCTATGCCTGTATGTGTATAAAATGACATGGCCATGCACGCCAAAGAAATGATACAGAGCTACAGTGTTCCATTTGACAAACCGATTTTGCCGTTGCGTTTCTCCCCTCGAGCTCGACCTACCGATCACCATGATTACACCTCCGACCATCCCCTTTCCATCGCAATCCCTTGCCCTAGCACACGCTGCACCCAAAGTTGCGAATCACCACGAGGCATCGCGACCTCCCAAATCTTCACTGATGATGCCACACGACCTCACGAATACAAACTCAACCGTGCCTATTTCCCCTAAATCACAAATCCAAACCCTAATTGCTGACCAAAAAGTCAAACTATACAAAACGACGTCCCATCCCCTAAAACTTGCATGGATCGAAGAACTTGGTGCCACTAATCCCAAGATATTAGTTTTAGAATTTATTGTGGAGTATCCGATTTGTTTTAAATTTTTGAATAGAGGCTCATTTACTGACAATGGTGAGCGAAAACAAAGAAGAAGAAAAAGATGCGAAAAAATGACAATGAACCGAGTATTGGATCTTTTAATCCAATATCACAATTTCCAGATGAGTAGCAGATTAGATTTAGATTTGTAATGTATGCGGTCATTTCTTGTTTACTGTAATGAAGAACAAAACATTAGAAACAAAGGGAAAGCTTAGCATGGGAAGAGACAATGAAAGAATTTTGTGTGCATGTCTGCACTCATTGTGTGCATGTTTGTACTTATTGTTTATTTTAAAAATAGAAAGCTTTATAGTACGATGCCGCAGAACATCAGGATAACGTATGGATTGCGAATAATCGAAATAAAAATACAATTGACGCGATCCCAAAACATTAAAAACATACAATGGTTATTGATTTCTGTAAAATCAATCACTACTATTTGGCGATAAACCATCAAAGAAATAATCTAAATATTTTCCAATTAAAAATTATGGAAAAATAAAATAAAATAAAATAAAAATAAATCGATAGAAATCGACTCAAAATATTAGCAATAAAATTTTCGATTATTATTTGAACTGTTTATTACGGTAAATAAATTATAAATTGAATTCACTGTTATTATTTATTAATTTAAAATGACTTAAATAAGCCTATTAAATCTATTAAAGCAATATGTAATCTTAAATTCTTCATTCTCAAATCACTATTCAATATTTATTCATAAATCAAATATTTTAAACAATCTTTGTTTTCGAATACCTGATATTAACTTTAATTTAAATCCCAATATTTGGATTTTGAGCTATTTAGTCTTTTTAATGACATTTTAATATTTAAATAAATTAAATATTTCAAAATTAAATGGCCAAAATTTCTTGCTCGTTACACATCTCTATTAGTCGACCAATGCGAGTAATATAATTTTTTTGCATTATGACAGAAATTGGACGACTAAAATTTTATATTCATTCGATTAATACCCTCATTAGTCGATTGATTATCAATTTTTAGTCAACCGATAGACCTTAAACTAGCCCCTATTCCTTCTCACCAAATTCAAAATCTCAAAAAATACCTCCTAAAAAATCTCTTTTTTTTCAAAAAACCCAAAACAATAGCACCAAAATGAAAGGACCGACCTTCTTTACCTTCGAATGAGCCAATTGAAGCCAAATCTGGAATTGACCATATAACGGTACCGCCATCAAAAGATTTGAAGGAATGAAGAATTATTGTATTTTTAAAGGGTCCTTGGCCAAAATGGAGGATTGGCCTCGCTACGTTATTTGTAAGTTCGCTTAAGAATATGGTATAATGAGTTTACTTTTTAATGCTAACAATGTAAAACTTGTTTGTTTAATGGTAAAACTCTTTTATGGTAATCTTAACCTAGATTTTCATAAACCTCGCTTCACCGAAGATATTATATGGAGTTTAAGTTTTGGAGAGAAAATCATTATACAATTACCTAGACTAGGGCATATCTTGAATTGTCCATTTGAAGAATAGGACTTGAATGAGATTAATTATAATGATATGCCAGGGATGAGGTTAGTAGTATTTTCTAAGCGTTGACCATAGGAATATGAAAGCCTGATCCTTAAGACCAAAAGAAAGACGCAACTATGGAATCCTAACTCACACTATCATGCCTCAATCCAGAAGCTATGATGAGGTATATGACATATTATCATGCCTTATACGGAATGTATGCCAAAAAGCAAATTACTTTGGCAGAATTCATTGTGGAAGTGATTTGTTCCTTTCACAATCGTAAAAGAAAAACTATTTGCTATGCTCCCCATATTATGAAAATCTTCTTTTATTTTCATAATAATATACTTCACTCAATGTTTATTATTATAAAACAGCTTGGAGAAAAAACCTTGAAATTAATGAAGCTTCCAATAAGAAAGGGAAGACATATGATTTTTGACCGAATGGTTATGACAAGCCTCATCTTCCGATGCACCACCCCGTACATTTCATCTATTCCAATATTAGAGCATGAATAAGATGAGACGGATTATGATGAAGAAACTATTGAATTACCCATCGATTTAACCATGAGAATCTCTTTCACCATCATCTCTCAAAGTCAAAGAAAGTTGGATGTTCGTCTAACTAGAACTGAATCCAAAGTTGACAAAATGATGACCTTACTTGAAAAATATGAAATAAGATCAGCTGCATCGGACCTCTCACTTTAGGATCTCCTCCTCCACCAAAAGGAGTACCAATCAATGAGGCTGTTATCAATGGGGATATGGATGAAGAAGAAGAGGAAAACGTTGAAAGAGAGCATCATGGTAGTGGTGAAGAGTAAGTGAAAAGTTTGGTTTGATTTTTTATGTTTCATGCTTTAAGAACTTAATGTTATTTGTTGTTCCTATTTTTTAGAACTTTGATACTTTTAGTTGTAGTTTAAAACTTCTTGGTGTTAAGGGTTGTGATGTTGAAAGTTTGTTGTGTTTGAAACTTATGGTAATGTAACAGCCCTAATCTTTGTTTAAAATTGTTAAGGAAATTTAATTAGGTAAATTAAATAGAAAAATATAATGTGATGTAATATGATAAAGAGAATGAGATTTGTTAACCAATTAGATCGTGCCTTAAGAAATCAATTAATAAGAATGTTTTAAATATAGAATAGAATAAAATGAAAGGGTCATTCCCTAAAGCCTTCCTCTCTCATTCATTCTCATTTAATTTTCTAAATCAAAAGAAACTATAAAGAATGTTGGCCATAACCTAGAGGAAAAAAAGGAAATTTAAGGAATTCAAAGGAAAAGGGTAAGGAAAATTAATCTACATCAAATATCAATTCTTTTATCCAATCTATGGTGATTAATGATCAACTATGATTTGTTTATACTTGATTTCAAACCTATGATTGATTTCTGAAATTGTTGTGATAATATGTCAAGTTATGATTGATAATGTCATTATTTGATTGGCTGATGTTTTATTGGAATTTTATAAAATTATGTTAATAGGTTTTAAAGAAAAAAAACCTACTTTTTGATCTCCTATTGACTTAGAATTTGAATATATTGTGTAAAACTTTATTTTGGAGATGATTTTTTAATTTCATTATTTTCCAAATTCATATGATTATTTTATGAATTTCATAAAGGGCAAAAGGTGTTTATTACGGGTTCTAATTATTAAAAATAATCAACTTAGTATTTTAATCCTGAACTTTTTATATAGAAAAGAAAAAGAAAATTTGGATTTTTGGTTATTTTTTAGGAATTTTCCCTAATGGTTATTATTTTCTACAAATTTATTGTTCTAGGAAAGTGTGAAATTAATGTAAATTTAATATATTAATTATAAGGGTTTGCAAGTTATTAAGAAGGTACAATGTGATCCAGTAGCAAATTTTGAAATGAATATTAAAAGAATTTTTTTATCCAATAAAAATTTGAAAAGAGGCAAGGGTTGGTGGAAATTATTACCCTTGAAAGGAAATATTTTAATTTTAAAATTATTTATTGAAATGCCATTACATATTTTAGAGGTGCGATACCTCATATCTAGAGACCAATTATCTCATATTTTAAGGGCACAACACACCTCATATCTACAGACTCTTTACCTTATATTTTAGGGGTACGACACCTCATATCCGGAGACTCTTTACCCCATATTTTAAGGGTATGGCACCTCATATCTAGAGACTCTTTATCTCATTTTTTAGAGGTATGTCACCTCATAACTAGAGACTCTCTACCTCATATCCAGAGACTCTTTATGTCATATTTTAGAGGTACGACACCTTATATCTAGAGAATCTTTATCCCATATTTTAGAGGTACGACACCTCATATCTAGACAATTTTTACCTTATATTTTAGAGGCATGACACCTTATATCTATATACTCTTTATCTTATATTTAAGAGGAATGACACCTCATATACAGAGACTATTTACCTCATATCTTAGAGATACGACACCTCATACTTAGAGGCTCTTTATCTCATATTATAGAGGCTCGCACCTCATACTTTAGAGACTTTTTATCTCATATTTTAGAGGCTCTTTACGTCATATTTCTTAAGTATTTTAGAGACTCTTTATCTCATATTTTAGAAGCTTGACACTTATTTTTCTTTATCTCATATTTTAGAGGCTTGACATCTATATTTTCTTTATCTCATATTTTAGAGGCTTGTCATATTTTCTTTATCTCACATTTTAGAGGGTTTTTACCTCATATTGCTCAAGTATTTTAGATACTCTTTATCTCATATTTTAGGTGCTTGACACCTCATATTTTAGAGACTCTTTATCTCATATTTTAGTAGCTCTTTACCTCATATTGCTTACGTATTTGAGAGATAATCTTTCTCACATTTTAGAGGCTTGACGCCGCATATTTTAGAGGCTCTTTATCCTATATTGCTATGGTGTTTTAGGGACTCCTTATCTCATATTTTAGAGGCTCTTTCATTTTAGAGGCTCAATAGCCCTATTTTGATAGTGAATGATTTAAAAGCTATTAAGGATGTGACAACCAATTGAACATCTTTTGATAAATGCTGTATTATGTTCTTGTTCTCATATGATCAATTAAATTAACAAATTTTATCATTTATCATACTCACATATGCATTACCCAACATTGTATATTGGGATTTAGGAATGGAATTACCAGTTAGATTGTTCTAGTAGTGAGTAGTCAGATTAAGCTCTTGAGTAAGTAGGATTGCATCTAGGAGATTAGGTAGAGAAATTGTGTTATGATGTCTTGAACTAATCAAAAATATATGAATCATGGACTAAATAGCGAGATAGGTTGAATAGTTACCTGTTAAACTATTATTTCATAGTAACCTTAGGAAAACTATGACATATGGGATAGATAGTCCATTTGATTTTGGATAAGGCTAATTAGTTACTTGTAAAAAAAGTAGGTTCATAGTAATCCTAGGAAAACTATGATATAGGGACAAATAGTCCTCTATTCGGATAAACGATCTATTTTTACTCCTACCATATTTGGAGATTTTGGAATAATTGGTTAAAAGTTTTGGCCCGAGTTAGCCCATATGGTTTTTGATTAGCCTGCAAAACCATTAGGTTTATAGTGGCCCTATGAAAACTATACTTTGAGACAGACAGTCTATTTTTAGGAATGGTAAACCGTTGGTGTGCATAACCCAAGGATGACAAACTAGTCAGATTTACTCAAATTTCATGCATACATATAATCATATTCTGCTTTATTCTAAACATTATGATGCATGTTGTAACAACCCTAGTTTCAGCTGTTTATTTTATTTTAATTATTTAAATTTTAAATATATTTATATAAATGGTGTTTAACAATATAGTTTAAAGATTTAATTTGGAGATATATTTTATAAAATTGTTTGTGTCAATAAAATTAAATAATATCTGTGAAAATTTAATCTAAGATTGAACAGTTAAATTTCGCATTTGACAGACACGTCAATTATAGGGTATAAAGCAACGTAACAAAACGTGTGTTTTTAAAATATGAATTTTGTGAAAATTTTTGATGTTTTAACCTGCGTCAGTTTAGCGTAGTGTAAAAATCAAGTTTTAAATATTTTTGGATATAAATTATCAGTCAGTGATTTTAAAAACAAACGTTATTTCGTGTTAAGAACCAATTGTTTTATAACGTTATATACGTTTTTCCAAACCTAAGCATAAATGTTTATCTTCTTAAATGTTGATAACAAAACCAAAAATCAAGATGATGAGATTAAAGTAAGTATTTATCTATGTAACGTTCGAATGTTTTCTCTCTGACATTCTCCTTTGCACCTGTACACATTCACTTCAATCTTAAACGAGCACATTCAATTCCTCTCTTCACTCTCTGTAAATCAGCCACTCAAGAAACCCAACACCTAAATCACGCAAGTTTTAATTTATTAATAACGGGTGTATTAACTTGCTTTCATCTCTCTCTACTTCATCAGTTACCAACTGAAATCACGCAAGCATTGATGAAGGAGCATTTATCTGGCTTTAAATTATCAGCTACAAGTTGAATCTCTCGGCCCCTTCCTTGTTTCAGTTTTTTTGTAACTGATGTGCTTAATCAATGGGCTTCCTCACGAAAAATTATAACTGACATACTTATCATCAAGTTTAAAAACCCCTCGGCCTCCCTTTTGTGAATGCATTGTTGCATTTAAGCTTAAAAAGGAAATCAACACACATAATTAGAATAGAGACATTCAGGGGATAAAATGTTAAAAGATTAAATGCAAACATGAAAAAAAAAAAAAAAAAAAAAACTGGAACGTGCACCTGATTCTTTTCCTCTGCCTGATCATCAGTTATCAAACTATTTCCACGCGTGCCATCTTGATTCTCCGATGAATTAAAACCCATAAATCACGTATTCATATTTATATTAAAATAACTGATATGTTTGCATTTACTTCCTCTGCCTATATAATTTTACCCACCCCATCAGTTTCTTCCACCTATTCGACTATCTCTCGGGATTCATTCTTTTTTTTTTCCACGTTTCGAGCATCATCAGGTAATATTTGTGATCTCCTCCTTTCTCCTTCAGTTCTTTGTTTTTTTTCTTTTCCTTTTATTGATGCCTTGCTCGGCCAATCCACTCTGTCCCTGCCCAAAACAAGTGTGTATATGAAATAGATATATATGGACCTGAATGCCTTAGTTGATGATATGTGAGTCATAGTGAGGTAAGTTGCCTTAGTTGCATAGGAGAAAGTTATAGCCTATAGATGTAGAATCTCATAGTTGCATAAGTTTGCATTAGGCAATCAGTGAATGAGAAGACAAATATTTTGGGGAGTCTGGGAAGTCTGGGAATTTGGTTCAAGCATCAATAAGGCTTGATGATGGGAAAGTCTGGTTCAAGCAACAGTTGAGTGAGTTGTTTATTGTGAAGAAAGTATGTATCACTGATGGTAGAAAGAAAGAGAGAGGAGTTTGTTTTTGGGCTGTTGCATGTCAGTGTGTCTCGAAGCAACTACCTGGTTGCTCGAAGAAATTGCATAATTAACTCGAAGTGTTTGCATTGTTTCTCGAAGTAGAATAGGTTGTGGCTCGGTTTGTGGAAGATAGCCTGGAAGTCGAAATTATAGGGTGAACAAGCGGATCTGAATGATCAGGTAAATAGATTTGAGGTAGGTGGAAAGTTTTAATATAAGATGTGTAAGATATGATGTAAAACTAAGTTAAACAAAAATAGAAGCTTAGATGGTGGCAGCATAGCAGTACACATATCTGAGTAACAGCTGCATTCAAATAGTTGTCTGAGATATTTATCAACCTTACAGGCAGCAAATCCTGACTAGTGGTGTATACTTGAAGAGACTTGAACTACAGGATGAGAGTTCAGTTGCATTTAAGGCATCAGGGTTAGTCTACACGTTTGTAGTTTCAGGGGTAAGCTGTACATGTGGCATCACTGTGTGCACGTGCACAACTGACACGAGTGAGTTGGTCTGAAGGGGTTGATGGGTTGAGGCTTCAGTGATGATGAGCATTTGCGCATAGGAATTGGACATGTTTGCCAGAGGAATTCACACAAAAGCTCCCAGTATGCAATGATTCGACTGTGCACTTATACACGTCCAGTGAAGTTCGACTTTGGAAGGTGACTGAGACTTGTGGTCGAGAGAACTGGAGTATGAGGCTAGATAGGAGAAGCAGTGGGGTTTTAGGTACCAGGAATGAAGGGGGTTATTGTTGCAGAATTTTTGCAGAGGGGTAGTTGTCCTCATTTCAAACAGAGAACAATAGGTGAACTGCACAAAGAGTTGCATGTGTGACTCGAAGTAATTGACAAATGGACTCGAAGAGTTTGCATGATTGGCTCGAAGCAATTTCATGATATACTCGGGTAGTTGCGTGGAAGCTTAAGCTTTCTACCTGTACAAATTTTGAAGCCTGGAAGATAAATTTAAGATGAGAAAAATTGTAGCTGAGTGGAGATAATGTAGGCAACACTTTTTGGATGCAATGAGATATAGTGCATGCATGATCATAATCTGGGAGGAGCAGATAATAGGTGGAAAGAGTAGTCATATTGCCGTGTGCATAAGCAAACTAGGAGGAAGAGTGTGCACATACGTACACATGCACGGCCATGGAGCAAAAGGAATTTGTGTGCACAAGTATACGTATTCAACTTTTGGCCATAGTGGTTTTAGGAAAGATTTTGTCGTGTACCGGTGTGTATCACCATATTGTTCAGTCTGACTTTAGGAAATTTCGTCAAAAATTTTAGAGGTTAGCCCGGTTCACGTTTTAGGGTATATTTTGGTCATATTACACGGTGGAGTGGTCGAGCAAAACAAACAAATTTTCGTTCTATTTTAATTTTTCTTTGACCGTAAATTCTAAAGTCGCGTTTCAAAATATTTGAATTTTATTCTAGATTTGAATCTAGGCGACATCAGAAGAAATTTGACCATTATCCTCTGTCGTTCTTTACCGGTGAATAGCCGTTTTTGAAATCAAATTTTCTGCAACATCCAAGTGAGTATTTCTCACCAGACATACGTATTTATATTTTAGTAAGTTATGCAAGTGTATGTGTAAAATTGTATTTCACTATTATCTGTCTGTAGTGTAATATAGAATGATAGACCCATTTAAATTGACACCTCATCAGTTATTATCTGTTGTATGATATTCTGCAGTTATATTTTATTATTGTTTATTTACTGCTTTAATCACCACTGCAAGTTCCCTGTTATATTTAGATTGTTATGGGCTGAAATGATAGGCCTAAATGATTATTATTAAATTATGCTGTTAACTGCTAAACTGTTAAACTTGGGATTGCGGGTTTGAAATGATAGAACCCGAGGTATTTATAAATTACGGGTTGAAATGATATAAATCCGTATCACTTGACCTAGGCTAGAAAATTTTATACAGGCCCGTGGTCCTTATAATATTTTCTAAAATATTTGAAATTAATCTGGAAGTTAAATATTTGATTTAATATCTTAAGGGATTTTATATTGTTTTGAATAAGTTATAAAAATTAAATAAATAAATAAATATTGAATAAAATTTTGGAATATAACTTATTTTGGAAATTCTGGATTTTGAAAGAATAAGATTTCAGTTAAGAAATATATATAAATAAATAAGTTATATTTGGAATTATTTATTTAGTTCAACAATCTACTACAGCATTTAAATGCTGTCTTTTGAAATTGGACTAGTTTTACTTATAACTTTAGGTAGCATCTCCTAAATGCTACAGAATCTAGAATTTGTTTATTTTAAAATTTAAGGAATTTGATTTCGATATTTATAACTGGATTTTCCTTAATAAATTTAAGATTCTAGTATTAAGTAAATTTTGAAATAGTAAATGGCTAAAATTTGGGATTTTATCTTTGGAATTTATGGGAATATTCAAGACTAAAAATTAAAACATTGATTTGTTGAAAGAATAAAAATCCAACCTTAGTTTTGAATAGTAAATACTCCAATTGGATATATACATATATATAGGAATTGAAATGGTTTTGGGAACATAAAGTGATGTTTAAATTATGGTTTAAAACTTTAAATAAAGAAATATATTTGTAAAGCTATGTAAATTTTCTTCTTTACAAAGTAACCATAAAGTTAAACCAGTTATTCCATATACCATTGAATGTCCAAACCATTGGTGTTTGGGAGATATGGTTTTAAAGTAAATTTCCGAAATATTATGTTTGAAGATATAATTCAAATATTTGGTTTCCAGGTATTATGAATTTTAAGAAGTATGGTTTTGGAAAGAATTATATTTGAATATAACGATATCACATTGTTTTGGGTTTTAAAATGATATCGTATTTATAGTTTGAAATGGAAATGTTTATTCTGTTTTAAAATATAAACTGCTTTTAAATGACCACGGGTTATAATAACTTTTGGTTGGCAAAGAGACCGGGATCAGATATGGACATACTCTCTGTCGATACCGAAAACCACTTTGACTAACCGTGTACGCGGTGGAGATTCCAGAATGAAGTAGGTTGGTGGTGACGGTTTCTTGAAAGGTATATACGTGGACCCGACTCCCGTGAGTTGGCATAAGGTGGCTAAAACAGGAGCGATTCTCGGATTAATGAGGTAGCTCCTCTGATCGAACGCACTTCTTCGTATACCATTCTATTGCTTATGTGATTGTTTGGGTGCACCCTTGATTTGGGAGTGTTGTTCGAGGTGGGCGGTTGCTGCGGCTTCGCGTTACCACCGGTCCGGATAGCAATTGGTATATCTACCCTGGCATTGCCTAGTTGTGCCGTGTCACCTACCATATCGAGCCTTGTACGAGTTTGGTTTTCTCCCGTAGCCCATGTGGAATCCTCTAGTTGCTTCCCGATCAGGAGGAGCTATGATATTGGATGGACTACTGGGACTATTACGTGTTAAGGTGGAAAATGTAAAGCCTTAACGCTATTTAAAAGTATGTTTATTTTAATATAGACACTATTATAATAGCGCAAATATACTACATAGTAAATAGTTTAACGGATCCTTAAAGGATGGGCGATCCCAAGCATCCTTTAAGTTACTTGCTATATATTACAGTACACTTGATTTAGCTTACATTATATAAGTATGTATGTCCTGACTCGGGTGTTTTGTTTTATTGTACGCTCGGGTCAGCCTGAGTTGCAGCTTCAGTTTCCTCTCCGGAGCTAGGACATTCCGTAGACCATTCGTGCTGCTGGAAGTTTGTTTCAGTCTTTATCTTTTCTGGAATCCCAGACTTTGAAGACTTTATCTCTATTTATGTTTTAAAATTGTATTAAGGATTATAAACAATGTAATTCCTATTTTGTTAAAGATGTATCAGTGGCTTCATGAACCACTAAATTTTTAATTTCCGCTGCGAGATTCTTATATCTGTGTATGTGATTCTGTGATTTATTTACTGTATATTCTGAGTTTTGCCAAATTTATTCTACAATCTATTATTTTGAACTATTCCAGCTCGACATGTTCTATTATTGTCGAATTCGAATGGTACAAAATAGTGGGTCGTTACAGTTGGTATCAGAGCTTTGGCTCTAGGCAAAACTTAGAATGTATGGTAAATTTGATTTACAGAATCACCATCATTCGAGCTTGAATCTCTTCCTTTTCGAAATTTGGAACATTCCCTGTGGTTCCAAAAGTTCATTCGTGTCCCTCACTTTTCATCTTCTTTAGATTCTGAAGTATCCCATAACTCCACTTCGGATGATCTAATAGTAAATTGGCGGTCTCGCCATTATTCTAATAAAGGGATGAAACTCCTTTACAATTAGCATTGATTCACCGAAGATTCATATTTATCCTCGGTTTATATGCTAGTATCTTTGGTTATTCTTAACTCTATCTCTTCAGATCAAATGTAGATTTACCCAACCACATCGATCTGACCCTTTAAGGCACGGTTGACCCGGTCAAGGTTGTCCGCAATTTATAAAGACTTACCCAGTTTCCTTATTCTGATTTTTTTTATCATCGGATCTTCTGATTTCAACTTATCTTGAATTCTATTTGATTTGAGTTCATCAAAATTTGAGTCTCTATCCTTGTTTTGGAAAATTTATTTCTATATTTGAAAATAAAATCTAATATTATATATAAGTATAATTTTCAGAATTTTATAATTGATTTAACTATTTGTCAAGAGATAATAGTTTGGATTTATTTTTGTAAACCATGTGTTTTGGCTAAAACAAATAATTGAATATAAATTTGGAAACAGAAATGAAATTAAAACAAGAACTTGAGAATTTAATTTCAGATGGGTTCAAACCTTGGGTTTAAAATTTTTAATGGATATATTATTATTTAAAGTATTTTGTATAGAAATTTGTTCCAAAGAATTTTAAAATTTAGTGCTTTTCTCCTTGTCGCTGGAAAATAATTTCGGTGATGACTGCAGCATCATCGACATTCATTTTCGAGTTTCGAAGTGAAAAGACCATCCTGTAGTCTGGCTACAGTGTTTCCTTGAGATTTAATTGATTTGAATTTCTAAAGTATGATTTAATATATATAGATATATAATTTAAACTGATTTGACATATTATGTTTATATGTTTATCTATCTCTAAATGGTTTGAAGGGAATCAGAAATTTAAATTCTTAAAGTTTACCTTGAAAAATAAAACAAAATTTTGAATAAGGAATTTTAATTAGAGATAATTGAATTTGAAAGTTTTAGTTGTATAATACTCAATTTCATTCAATATAACTTACCTTGATTTTCAAAAGTTAACAATGTAATTGGATAATATACAATATAAAAAGGATTTTATAAATAAAATTTGAGTGGTTATAATAAATGGTATACACTTAAATTTTAATTATAAAAGATTAATAGGAGGTAAATAAGGAAAAAGGAATTTAAGGAATTTATTTAAATAACCTAATAAGCAAAGTTGATTTAATATGGAACCTTAAATCTAACTGAGAAATTTAATAAAGGTTATTTTCTAAAATGGATAATTATGATTTAAATAGTTAAGATGTATGTTAATATCACTGAAATTTGATAATTGAGAATTTGGTCTTCAAATGAAAATTTCAAGTATAACTTATTAAAGGAATATCTTATAAAATAGGTATTTCAAATATGGGTTAGGTTATTTGTTAAATTAAGAGTTAAGTAAAATAAGGAACTTTGACTTAATAAGTGAAGTTGGATATTCCATTCATAAAAGTTGTTTCATAAAATATAAGTAAATGGTATCCAAATGAATATTTCAGAAATTTAACTAATTGGAAATTACTACTTTATCTACGGTAGCATAGTATAAGTGCTGCTGTTCTAAAAATAAAACGTTTGAAAATTTATAATTGAAATTAAAAGGTATAAATGAAGATTTTTTTTAAAATGTTATGATTTAGTAGTATTTCCAAATGATAATATCTATAAAATCTTAATGACTTTCAAAGCATTATGATTTCAAGGTTATTATCTTATTTTGATTTCAAACTATCTTTAAATATCCTTCGTTTCCCTATCTGCTACGGATTGGGAAGGCTATCGCTTATACCGGTCTATTTAGAAATCTTTCTATAATCTTTGAAATCTTGTTACTCATTGTGACCCTGAGCACCGCTTATCACCCATAGACTGACAGTCAAAACTGAAAGGGGTAAACCGATTCTAGGAGATCTTCCTCGTGCCTCAAATACCGGAACTATTCGTTTAAGGTACTTGTTATCTAGCTTATCTTCTTTTGCTTCTTTTTCTTTCGTTCCTTTTCGAGGACGAAAAGTTCTTAAGTGGGGGAGAGTGTAACAACCCTAGTTTCAGCTGTTTATTTTATTTTAATTATTTAAATTTTAAATATATTTATATAAATGGTGTTTAACAATATAGTTTAAAGATTTAATTTGGAGATATATTTTATAAAATTGTTTGTGTCAATAAAATTAAATAATATCTGTGAAAATTTAATCTAAGATTGAACAGTTAAATTTCGCATTTGACAGACACGTCAATTATAGGGTATAAAGCAACGTAACAAAACGTGTGTTTTTAAAATATGAATTTTGTGAAAATTTTTGATGTTTTAACCTGCGTCAGTTTAGCGTAGTGTAAAAATCAAGTTTTAAATATTTTTGGATATAAATTATCAGTCAGTGATTTTAAAAACAAACGTTATTTCGTGTTAAGAACCAATTGTTTTATAACGTTATATACGTTTTTCCAAACCTAAGCATAAATGTTTATCTTCTTAAATGTTGATAACAAAACCAAAAATCAAGATGATGAGATTAAAGTAAGTATTTATCTATGTAACGTTCGAATGTTTTCTCTCTGACATTCTCCTTTGCACCTGTACACATTCACTTCAATCTTAAACGAGCACATTCAATTCCTCTCTTCACTCTCTGTAAATCAGCCACTCAAGAAACCCAACACCTAAATCACGCAAGTTTTAATTTATTAATAACGGGTGTATTAACTTGCTTTCATCTCTCTCTACTTCATCAGTTACCAACTGAAATCACGCAAGCATTGATGAAGGAGCATTTATCTGGCTTTAAATTATCAGCTACAAGTTGAATCTCTCGGCCCCTTCCTTGTTTCAGTTTTTTTGTAACTGATGTGCTTAATCAATGGGCTTCCTCACGAAAAATTATAACTGACATACTTATCATCAAGTTTAAAAACCCCTCGGCCTCCCTTTTGTGAATGCATTGTTGCATTTAAGCTTAAAAAGGAAATCAACACACATAATTAGAATAGAGACATTCAGGGGATAAAATGTTAAAAGATTAAATGCAAACATGAAAAAAAAAAAAAAAAAAAAAAAAAAACTGGAACGTGCACCTGATTCTTTTCCTCCGCCTGATCATCAGTTATCAAACTATTTCCACGCGTGCCATCTTGATTCTCCGATGAATTAAAACCCATAAATCACGTATTCATATTTATATTAAAATAACTGATATGTTTGCATTTACTTCCTCTGCCTATATAATTTCACCCACCCCATCAGTTTCTTCCACCTATTCGACTATCTCTCGGGATTCATTCTTTTTTTTTTTCCACGTTTCGAGCATCATCAGGTAATATTTGTGATCTCCTCCTTTCTCCTTCAGTTCTTTGTTTTTTTTCTTTTCCTTTTATTGATGCCTTGCTCGGCCAATCCACTCTGTCCCTGCCCAAAACAAGTGTGTATATGAAATAGATATATATGGACCTGAATGCCTTAGTTGATGATATGTGAGTCATAGTGAGGTAAGTTGCCTTAGTTGCATAGGAGAAAGTTATAGCCTATATATGTAGAATCTCATAGTTGCATAAGTTTGCATTAGGCAATCAGTGAATGAGAAGACAAATATTTTGGGTAGTCTGGGAAGTCTGGGAATTTGGTTCAAGCATCAATAAGGCTTGATGATGGGAAAGTCTGGTTCAAGCAACAGTTGAGTGAGTTGTTTATTGTGAAGAAAGTATGTATCACTGATGGTAGAAAGAAAGAGAGAGGAGTTTGTTTTTGGGCTGTTGCATGTCAGTGTGTCTCGAAGCAACTACCTGGTTGCTCGAAGAAATTGCATAATTAACTCGAAGTGTTTGCATTGTTTCTCGAAGTAGAATAGGTTGTGGCTCGGTTTGTGGAAGATAGCCTGGAAGTCGAAATTATAGGGTGAACAAGCGGATCTGAATGATCAGGTAAATAGATTT
Organism: Allium cepa; assembly: GCA_030765085.1. Classification (NCBI taxonomy): domain Eukaryota; kingdom Viridiplantae; phylum Streptophyta; class Magnoliopsida; order Asparagales; family Amaryllidaceae; genus Allium; species Allium cepa. The sequence continues at coordinate 872,729,800 of CM060945.1, read as the reverse complement.
GAGGTAGGTGGAAAGTTTTAATATAAGATGTGTAAGATATGATGTAAAACTAAGTTAAACAAAAATAGAAGCTTAGATGGTGGCAGCATAGCAGTACACATATCTGAGTAACAGCTGCATTCAAATAGTTGTCTGAGATATTTATCAACCTTACAGGCAGCAAATCCTGACTAGTGGTGTATACTTGAAGAGACTTGAACTACAGGATGAGAGTTCAGTTGCATTTAAGGCATCAGGGTTAGTCTACACGTTTGTAGTTTCAGGGGTAAGCTGTACATGTGGCATCACTGTGTGCACGTGCACAACTGACACGAGTGAGTTGGTCTGAAGGGGTTGATGGGTTGAGGCTTCAGTGATGATGAGCATTTGCGCATAGGAATTGGACATGTTTGCCAGAGGAATTCACACAAAAGCTCCCAGTATGCAATGATTCGACTGTGCACTTATACACGTCCAGTGAAGTTCGACTTTGGAAGGTGACTGAGACTTGTGGTCGAGAGAACTGGAGTATGAGGCTAGATAGGAGAAGCAGTGGGGTTTTAGGTACCAGGAATGAAGGGGGTTATTGTTGCAGAATTTTTGCAGAGGGGTAGTTGTCCTCATTTCAAACAGAGAACAATAGGTGAACTGCACAAAGAGTTGCATGTGTGACTCGAAGTAATTGACAAATGGACTCGAAGAGTTTGCATGATTGGCTCGAAGCAATTTCATGATATACTCGGGTAGTTGCGTGGAAGCTTAAGCTTTCTACCTGTACAAATTTTGAAGCCTGGAAGATAAATTTAAGATGAGAAAAATTGTAGCTGAGTGGAGATAATGTAGGCAACACTTTTTGGATGCAATGAGATATAGTGCATGCATGATCATAATCTGGGAGGAGCAGATAATAGGTGGAAAGAGTAGTCATATTGCCGTGTGCATAAGCAAACTAGGAGGAAGAGTGTGCACATACGTACACATGCACGACCATGGAGCAAAAGGAATTTGTGTGCACAAGTATACGTATTCAACTTTTGGCCATAGTGGTTTTAGGAAAGATTTTGTCGTGTACCGGTGTGTATCACCATATTGTTCAGTCTGACTTTAGGAAATTTCGTCAAAATTTTTAGAGGTTAGCCCGGTTCACGTTTTAGGGTATATTTTGGTCATATTACACGGTGGAGTGGTCGAGCAAAACAAACAAATTTTCGTTCTATTTTAATTTTTCTTTGACCGTAAATTCTAAAGTCGCGTTTCAAAATATTTGAATTTTATTCTAGATTTGAATCTAGGCGACATCAGAAGAAATTTGACCATTATCCTCTGTCGTTCTTTACCGGTGAATAGCCGTTTTTGAAATCAAATTTTCTGCAACATCCAAGTGAGTATTTCTCACCAGACATACGTATTTATATTTTAGTAAGTTATGCAAGTGTATGTGTAAAATTGTATTTCACTATTATCTGTCTGTAGTGTAATATAGAATGATAGACCCATTTAAATTGACACCTCATCAGTTATTATCTGTTGTATGATATTCTGCAGTTATATTTTATTATTGTTTATTTACTGCTTTAATCACCACTGCAAGTTCCCTGTTATATTTAGATTGTTATGGGCTGAAATGATAGGCCTAAATGATTATTATTAAATTATGCTGTTAACTGCTAAACTGTTAAACTTGGGATTGCGGGTTTGAAATGATAGAACCCGGGGTATTTATAAATTACGGGTTGAAATGATATAAATCCGTATCACTTGACCTAGGCTAGAAAATTTTATACAGGCCCGTGGTCCTTATAATATTTTCTAAAATATTTGAAATTAATCTGGAAGTTAAATATTTGATTTAATATCTTAAGGGATTTTATATTGTTTTGAATAAGTTATAAAAATTAAATAAATAAATAAATATTGAATAAAATTTTGGAATATAACTTATTTTGGAAATTCTGGATTTTGAAAGAATAAGATTTCAGTTAAGAAATATATATAAATAAATAAGTTATATTTGGAATTATTTATTTAGTTCAACAATCTACTACAGCATTTAAATGCTGTCTTTTGAAATTGGACTAGTTTTACTTATAACTTTAGGTAGCATCTCCTAAATGCTACAGAATCTAGAATTTGTTTATTTTAAAATTTAAGGAATTTGATTTCGATATTTATAACTGGATTTTCCTTAATAAATTTAAGATTCTAGTATTAAGTAAATTTTGAAATAGTAAATGGCTAAAATTTGGGATTTTATCTTTGGAATTTATGGGAATATTCAAGACTAAAAATTAAAACATTGATTTGTTGAAAGAATAAAAATCCAACCTTAGTTTTGAATAGTAAATACTCCAATTGGATATATACATATATATAGGAATTGAAATGGTTTTGGGAACATAAAGTGATGTTTAAATTATGGTTTAAAACTTTAAATAAAGAAATATATTTGTAAAGCTATGTAAATTTTCTTCTTTACAAAGTAACCATAAAGTTAAACCAGTTATTCCATATACCATTGAATGTCCAAACCATTGGTGTTTGGGAGATATGGTTTTAAAGTAAATTTCCGAAATATTATGTTTGAAGATATAATTCAAATATTTGGTTTCCAGGTATTATGAATTTTAAGAAGTATGGTTTTGGAAAGAATTATATTTGAATATAACGATATCACATTGTTTTGGGTTTTAAAATGATATCGTATTTATAGTTTGAAATGGAAATGTTTATTCTGTTTTAAAATATAAACTGCTTTTAAATGACCACGGGTTATAATAACTTTTGGTTGGCAAAGAGACCGGGATCGGATATGGACATACTCTCTGTCGATACCGAAAACCACTTTGACTAACCGTGTACGCGGTGGAGATTCCATAATGAAGTAGGTTGGTGGTGACGGTTTCTTGAAAGGTATATACGTGGACCCGACTCCCGTGAGTTGGCATAAGGTGGCTAAAACAGGAGCGATTCTCGGATTAATGAGGTAGCTCCTCTGATCGAACGCACTTCTTCGTATACCATTCTATTGCTTATGTGATTGTTTGGGTGCACCCTTGATTTGGGAGTGTTGTTCGAGGTGGGCGGTTGCTGCGGCTTCGCGTTACCACCTGTCCGGATAGCAATTGGTATATCTACCCTGGCATTGCCTAGTTGTGCCGTGTCACCTACCATATCGAGCCTTGTACGAGTTTGGTTTTCTCCCGTAGCCCATGTGGAATCCTCTAGTTGCTTCCCGATCAGGAGGAGCTATGATATTGGATGGACTACTGGGACTATTACGTGTTAAGGTGGAAAATGTAAAGCCTTAACGCTATTTAAAAGTATGTTTATTTTAATATAGACACTATTATAATAGCGCAAATATACTACATAGTAAATAGTTTAACGGATCCTTAAAGGATGGGCGATCCCAAGCATCCTTTAAGTTACTTGCTATATATTACAGTACACTTGATTTAGCTTACATTATATAAGTATGTATGTCCTGACTCGGGTGTTTTGTTTTATTGTACGCTCGGGTCAGCCTGAGTTGCAGCTTCAGTTTCCTCTCCGGAGCTAGGACATTCCGTAGACCATTCGTGCTGCTGGAAGTTTGTTTCAGTCTTTATCTTTTCTGGAATCCCAGACTTTGAAGACTTTATCTCTATTTATGTTTTAAAATTGTATTAAGGATTATAAACAATGTAATTCCTATTTTGTTAAAGATGTATCAGTGGCTTCATGAACCACTAAAATTTTAATTTCCGCTGCGAGATTCTTATATCTGTGTATGTGATTCTGTGATTTATTTACTGTATATTCTGAGTTTTGCCAAATTTATTCTACAATCTATTATTTTGAACTATTCCAGCTCGACATGTTCTATTATTGTCGAATTCGAATGGTACAAAATAGTGGGTCGTTACACATGTGCATGATTTATGATTGTCATATTTGGATAAGATGCTGGTGAGGGTAAAACCCATTCCACTCAACAGCGTAGTCTCACTTGACATATATTTTGGTTCGAGATGGAATATTATTATTCACACTAAACTTTTTATCTGCACCAAAGTTTTTTCCCCTAAACTCTCTGGAACTCAATTGAGTTGGTCAGGAGTAGGGAGTTTCAGATTAGACGAATAAGCTTCCGAAGATGTGCAAGAGGCAAGCTAGCGAATATTAGGAATATATTTCCACTATTTTGTTTAATGTCTTTGCTTTGTTGAATGGATGTAATGATATGATTTATAACCATAAATAGTTAGACTCTGATCATCCAAGGGGGCATCTTTATATGTTGATTTTGGATAATAACTATAATTATTTTATTTTCTCTAAACGTGGAATCGATGGGATTATGTAATAGGATGTAATGAATATGGAAGTTATTAATGAAATATGTTTTGGAAATTTTCATATTTGTATGCTTTTGGAGTTATGGATACAATTAATTGATCTTATTTTATCATTGGAAATTAATAATATGGATAACTTCAGCATCCGTACCGCTTATTTTCGAGCCTTAAAATGGGGGACGGTACACCTTGGTATTAGAGCATAGGTTTATGTAAAACTTAAAAGATTTCGATGAAATAAGACTTAAAAGTTTTTGTAAACATAATCCAAATGAACCAGAGAATAAGATTGGGTTATAGGACAACGCTATAGTAACATACTTGTTATTTGTATATAAGTATGTATTTTATCACTATTCTCCCCTCTCTCTTAGACCATTCTTTTGGATCGTATGAAAACCCGTATGCAGATTTCATGGTAGTAAGATATGGAAGCAGGAAATAGAAGAGTGAATCTAGGTGAAGGAAGCACACAACTAATGAAAATGTTCAGCCCAATACTAGGAAATCATTGTCGACTAGTCCTAATGTGAGTGTTGCAACCTTAGCAGTAGATATGATAGCTATGTATCAGTTCTTCATGAATTTGGTGCAAGTTGGAGTTTCAGCTGGTTTGGTTAGAGGAAATTCTCCAACATTTAGGAGGGACAAACATGTGGGGACTCAAGGTTCTCAAGGCAAGAAGCGGAAGTTCTTTACGAGGAGTGTAGCTCAAAGAGCGGAGCTACCAAGAAAGGAAAGGCTAATGTGTTTGGTATAAGTGTGACAAGAAAGAGCAATTTGCGATTGAGTGTTGATCCAGTAATGGAAAATAGATTGTGGGAAAGTAAAATGTGAAGTGTTTCAACTGCAACCGGGTAGGGCATTTCCAAAATGAATGTCTAGAATTGGACAAGGCTGGAAAAGGGAAAGTTATGCTCCAGAATCATCGGTTTCTGGATCGATTGTAGAAGAGAAAGGAAAGTCTGTGATCAGAGGTACGCTTTTGATTTATGGTATACCTATTAAATTATTATTTGATACCAACGCATCACATTCTTTTCTTTCTCAATGTTTGGTAGATAAGTTAAATTTAAAACCATCATATCTTATTACTTCCTTTAGGGTTTCAAATCTGATAGAAGGTTATGCAACTCTTAGAATAAGATGTGACCATTTAGAATTTGAGCCGTTAGGTCATGCATTTACCAGCAATTTGCATGTGTTTGACATTGTGGGTTTTGGTATTATTCTGGATATGGATTGGTTAAGCATATATGATGCTGAGATATTTTGCTAGGATAATAAGATATTATTAAGACACCTAATAGTCATGATCGTATATACTTGATAGAATATTCAAATTTTGGCTTATATGCTTTATTGGGTGTAATAGAAGTGGAGGATAAAGTGAATCAGGTTTTCATTATAAGAGATTATGCGGATGTCTTTAAGCCAATTACATAACTACAACCAAAACGAGCTATTGGTTTCGAATATATCTTACCTAGAGTTGAACCCGTAAGTAGACCGCCTATTAAAACGACACCTCTAAGAAGAAAGAGCTAAAGGTGCAACTGTGGACTCAGAAGGAAAGAGTTTTATTAGACCAAGAAGTTTTCCTTGGGAGTGGCAGCGGTGTTTATGAAGAAACCGGATGGGTCGTTAAGGATGTGTATTGATTATCATAAGTTGAATGAGAAGATGATAGAGATTCGGTATCCTTTATCGAGAATAAATGATTTGTTTGACTAATTGTGTAGAGTCAGGGTATTTTCCTAACTGGATTTAGCAACAGGGTTCTATCAATTGAGAGTGGTGGAGGACAACATTCCATTAATGGTGTTTCAAAAAAATTGTTCATATAAATGGTTAGTCATGCCCTTTGAACTGACTGATGTGCCTGCTTACTTTGTGGATTTGATGAATCGGATCTTCTAAGAGCATTTGGACAGATTCGTGCTAGTATTTATAGATGACATTTTATTATTTTCAGTGAATGAATAAGATCATAAGATTCATCTTAGAATAGTGCTGGAAATATTGAGGCGACATCGACTAAAGGTGAAGTTTTCAAAATGTCATTTTTGGAAGAAAGGAGTGAAGTTCCTTGGTCATGTATTTTTAGAAAACAAGTTACCAGTAGCTCCATCTAAGAGTGAAGTTGTTAATAATTGGAAAAGACCCAAGACTTTGATCGATATAAGAAATTTTCTAAGGTTTGTAGGCTATCACTGGAGATTCATTCAGGATTTCGCTCGTATAGCCACACCTATGACTAAACTAACAAGGAAGGATATAAAGTATGTTTGGACTAATAAATGTAAAGAAGAATTCTTAAAGATAAAATATTTATTGACCAATGTGCCTATGTTAGTTGTTCAAGATTAAAATCAAGATAATGGTGTATACTAACGCATGCAGGACAGGGTTAGGAGCTGTATTAATGTAAAAAGGTAAAGTGATTTCATTTGCTTTATGACAACTTTGACCACATGAAGTTAGGAATTCGACTCATGATTTAGAGATGCAGCTGTGATATTTTCTTTGAAAGTGTGAAGACATTATCTTTATGGGGGAACAGTTCGAGTTGTTTATGGATCGTAAGTCTTTAAAGTATTTATTCTCTTAGAAGGAGTTGAATATGAGATAACAAAGGTGGCTACGTTTTTGGTGGCTTATGATTTTGATATTGAGTATATGCTAGGAAAAGGAAAATAAAGTTGCTGATGTACTCAGTAAAAAAGACATATTGTGGTGTTAGCTATGTTAGCAGAACAGAAAGATTTAGAGGCATCGACTACTTGTAGTGTGCGGTTAAGCTTAACAGCTAGTTCTAATCGAAATATCGCAATGTTATCCTATTTGGAAGTTCGACTAGTAACGATTGAAATAATTGCTTCTAAACAAAGAGATGATCCATTTCTAGTTGAATGGATTAGAAGACTTGAAGAGGAAACCGAGATTGATGATTTAATTTTTTTTAATATTGACCTGAACGAATGGTTGATGGAAAAGGGATGGTTGTACGTTCCAGATGTTGGTAACCTAAGGAAGGAAGTTCTTATGGAGTGTTATCGATCGAAATTTACTATTCATCATGGAAGAACCAAAATGTATCAGGATATAAAGAGGAGTTTCTTCTGGGAAGGAATGAAGAGAGATGTAGGCTTATGGATAAAACAAATTTTGAATTGCCAACAAGTAAAACCGAGCATCAGAAACAAAGTGGGTTGCTTTAATATTAAGAAATTCCACTTTGGAAATGAGGTTCTATATTCATGGATTTTACTGATGGGTTGCGAAGGTCGAATAGGGGAAATGAAAGTATTAGGGTCGTGGTGGATATATTAACTAAGAGTGCACACCTTTTCCCGTTAAGTCGATAAGGAAGGCACCTACTTTGGCGAAGTTTTTTATGAAGAATATTATAAGACTGCATGGAATTCCTAGTAGTATAGTCAGTGACAGAGAGACTTTATTCACTTGTGAATTCTGGAAGAGTTTATAGGAAGTGTTAGGACCAAGCTGAAGATGTGTACTACTTACCATCCATAAATGGATGTACAAACTGAAAGAGTTAACAAGGTTTTGAAGATTAATTAAGGGCTTGTGTACTAGACTTTTGAGGGTCATGGGAGGATCATTTGCACTTAGTTGGGTTTTCTTATAATAACAGTTATCAGAATAGTATAGGATCGACGCCTTTCAATGCTCCTTATGGAAGGCTGTGCAAATCACCGGCATGTTGGCTAGAGACTAGGGACGGATTGATTCTTAGTCCAGATATAGTGGGAGACACTGCAGAAAAGATTGAGTTGATCCGAGCAAGGATAAAGGAAGCTTAGTCTAGACAGAAAAGTTATGCAGGTACGAGGCATAAGGATTTAGAGCTCTCGATTGGAGACCATGCTTTTGTTAAAGTATCAACGATGAAAGGTGTGGTACAGTTTGGGAAGTTAGGAAAATTAGCACCGAGATAGGTTGTTCCATTTCCTATCATATAAAGGATTAGGAAACTCGCTTATTGAATAAAGTTACCGAATAATTTAGCAGGAATCCATAATATTTTTCATGTTTCTCATCTTAGAAAATATGTGCATAACCCAGAGACTACTATCGCGCCGAATGTATTAGAAGCTTTAGTAGTGGAACCAGACATGACTTATGTTAGACAACTAGTTCGTGTTGTATCCAGAGATGAAAAGAGATTAAGAAACAAGAAAGTTAGTTAGTGAAAGTCTAGTGGAGTGACAATGAGAAAGATTATACTAGGGTGACATAGGAGAGGATTAGACATTCTTATCTTGAGTTGTTTTGATGGTATATTCTACATTTTTCATATAGACTTTAAGTTAGTAGGATATGATAGCATTATTATTATGTGTTTGTTACACATGTTTGAATGATTGATATGCTTGTTATTTTCTTTATCGTGATTTCGAGGATGAAATTCTTTAGAGGGAACCCTATAACACCCCGAATCTTTATTTAGCATTTTTCAAAAATTAAATTAGATAAATTAAATAGAATAGTTTGACATGATGTGATAAGGAGAATGAAATTTGTTAATTAATTAGGTCTTGCCTTAAGCAATCGACTAAAAAGAATGTTTTAGATATAGAATATAATAGAATTAATGAGAGGGGTGTAATGCGAATAACTTCTTATTTCATTCTCTAAGCCTTCCTTTCTCATTCATTCTCATTTCATTTTCTAAATCAAAACAAAACATAAAGAAGGTCAACCATAACCTTGAGGAAGAAAAGAGGAAAGCAAAGGAATTCGAAGGAAAAGGCTAAGGTAACTTAATCTACATCAAATCTCAATCTCTCTTATCCAATCTAAGGTGATTAACAGTTAACCATCTAATTTGTTTACGATTGATTTTGATCTACAATTGATTTCTGAAATTGTGATAATATGTCATGTGATAGTTGATAATGTCACTATTTAATTGAATGATAATTTATTCGAATTTTACGGAATTATTCTAATGGGTTTTAAAGGCAAAAACCTACTTTTTGATCTTCTATTGACTTGAAATTTGAATAGGTTGTGTAAAACATTATTTCGGAGATGAATTTTTATTTCATGACTTTCCAAGTTCACATGAATATTTAATTAATTTCCTAAAGGGGAATTTTTTTTATTTTGGGTTTGAATTATTAAAAACAAATAAACGTTTTAGTCCAATTTTTTTTTTGTATAGAACATAAGAAGGAAATTAGGATTTTACCATGACTTTTGAGGAGTTTTCCCCAATGGTCATGATTTTCTATGAATTTATTATTCTAGAAAAGTGTTAAATTAATATATTAAATATATTGACTATAATGGTTTGCAAAGTTATTAAGAAGGTAGAATGTGATCCACTAGGAATTCTGAAAAGAATATGAAAAGGGATTTTGTTATCTAATAAAAAATATGACAAGAAGCAATAGTTGGTGGAGAGTATCATCTTTAAATGAAATAATTAAGTTTTTTACTCTTTCTATTTGTCCATCTATTTATAGGTGGTAAGCAGTACTAAGATTCAAGGATGTTTCTAAAGTGGTCTACAAAATCCTCCAAAACACCCCAGTAAATAAAGGGTCCTTATAACTAATGATGCTGATTGGAATTCCACAAATAAGAACCACTTCCTTAACTTAAATCTGTGCTAAAGATGCTGCGGTCTTATTGCTCCTAACGGGATAAAATTGACGCTCTTTGTGAATCTATCAACCATGACCCAAATTACTTCATTGCCTTTTTGACTCTTAATCAACCTATCTATGAAGTCCGTTGATATGTGTTCTCATTTCCAAGTTGGGGTTTCTAATTGCAATAAAAATCCTCCGAGATTCCCTTGCTCAATCCATTAACACATCAAACATCTAGAAACAAATTTAGCTACTTTCTTCTTCATCCCTGGCAAATAGAAAATCCTTTTCATATTCTTATACGTCTTATCTCCTTTGGGGTAAATAGTCTTTGTGAATGGTGACATTTAGTAAGCACTTTCTCCTATATACTATCAGTTCTTGGAAGCAGAGGCGTCCATTTCTCCTCAAACATCCTTTTTCGTCAATTGCATATCTAGTGATATAGGGAAGTTGTTCCCCTCTCCTTATCATTTCCAAGATATCGAGTACCCCTTCGCCTTTATTCTGCTTAAGTCCAATACGGTGCATCAAATCAGGTCTAACCTCCAATGCTGCCAAATTGTTTTGAGTGGGTTCTATTGGCACTTAAAAGTTGAGATTCAAGAGGAACTCCAAATGCCTCCACTCATATATAGCACCCAAGGTAGCATGCCTTCGGCTAAGGGCCTCGACGACGATATCCTTTTCCGGGGATATACTATATCCCAAATTCATAGAATGCTATAAAATTCATCCACCTCTGCTGCCTAAGATTTAAATCTTTTTAGGAAAATAAAATTTTGAGTGATTTATGGTCAGTAAACAACTCAAATTTTTCCCTCAAAAGACGGCGCCTCCACGTCATCAAGGCGAAAATAATGGCTGCCAGCTCCAAGTCATGCATTAAGCATCGCTTCTCATGGACATTTAACTACCCACTAGCATAAGTTAATTATTCCTTTTTGTATAAGAAATACTCCCAATCATGTGCCACATGTGTATGTATAAACCGTAAAAGACTTCGTTCCATCGTGATGATGAGTACAGTGCACTCGTCGATAGTTCCTTTAGCTTCCAGAATGCTTCCTTGCATTCCTTGTCCCAAGTGAAAACTAAATTCCTTTTTGTCAAACGGGTTGGAGGAACTACTATATTTGCAAATTCTTTTGTGAATTTCCCATAATAGCCTATTAACCCTAGAAAACCTCCAACCTCTGCGGCATTCTTTGGATTCTTCCAATTCTGAATAGTTTTTACTTTACGGAGTCCACTACTAAACAATGTATCCAAAAAATCTCACATCCTTCTTCCAAAAGTGTTATTTTGAGAATTCGGCTTTAAATTGATGCCTTCTCAGGGTTTCTAATATCTCCCTTAAGTGACTTTCATGCCCCTTTTCACTTTTGGAAAATACCAATATGTCATCTATAAAGACTATCACAAATTTGTTTGACTATGTCCTAAAAACTCTGCTCATCAAATCTACAAATTATGTGGAGGCGTTTGTAGATACAAAAAGAGTCTGTTTGGTGTGTGAAATGTAGTCTTTAGTTTGCTATCCTCTATGATCCTTAGCTGATGAAATCCAGTTGCCAAGTTCAATTGGTAGAAGAATTTAACTCCCACAAGTTGATCAAACAAATCATCTATTCTATGTAAGGTATAGCTATTCTTCTTTGTCAACTTATTGAGTTCCCTATAATCAACATAAAACATCAATGAGTCATGTGCCTTAGTGGAAAAGATAATAGGGGCTCCCCATTCCAAGGTAGTTCGTGGAATAAATCCTTTATGCAATAGCTCCGGTAAATTCTTATTCAATTATCGCCTTTCCTTACTTTCTTAATGGCAGAGCGACTGGTCTAGCATCCTTCTCCTGATCAATTGTAAACTCAATCTCTCTTTGGGGGTGGAAGCCCCAAAACTTCTTCAAAGACATCAAAGAATCCTCGAACTATGGGTATGGATGAAAGTTCATATTGTGATAGGTTCGCCGAGTATATGTAACTTAACTCGACTGAATCCTGGGGTGTATAAAAGACATCTAGGTCTCGCCCTTTTCTTTAACCATACTACCCTCTTATCGTACTTTAGGACTACCCCATAGTGCAACAATCAATCCATACCCAAAATAAGTCCATACTTCGTGAAATTTGGAACGTACTCATTGCATATGATGTCAACGTCACATATATCTAAAACTAGGTCTTTGCAAATTGGGAAAAGATGTTTCGTCCCTTCAATAGGATTTGAAACTACTATTGGGTGGGTGACAGTTTGGGTTTGAAGGTTTAAGGAGCTATCATATTCCTTGCTATGAATGAATGCGATGCTCTAGAGTCAAATAGAATACTAATTTTATTTCTTCAAATAAGAGTTATACCTTCCATAGCCATCTTTCCTTGGTCTCTAGGGGTAGTCTACTCGAAATGGGGCAGCCTCAATGGCGTAGACTTACCCGCTCTATCTTTTCTTCTCCATCTTCGAACATTGATTTTTGGAATGCCCTTTCACGTAGCAATAGTAACACTTCTTCTTAAAAGCTTCCTTCAATAGATTTACGCTACAATCCTTTGTGAGGTGTCCTTTCTCTTGGCATCAATTACACGCTTTACCTTCTTTCTTAAATCTCCCCTTTTACTTCTTGTTTGCCACAAATTTCCTTTCTTGGCCCCTCCCTGATTCTATGCGAGTCCTGCCTTCTCCTTCTTTATTTTTTTTCTCCTTACCATTAGTCATTATCTACTGTAAAGCCATCTCAACAAGAATTTCATAGGTAGCTCCAGTGGGTATCTAAGTCAACAGCCATTCCCTAAGCGAGGAGTTCAGGCATTTGACAAACTTCATGGCCTTTCTCATGGGTTATTAACCAAATTCATTCTAAATTTAGCTAACTATGTAAACTTACTAATGTGCCCTTTTAGAGTGGAGTCTCCTTTCCTCAGCTATGCAAATTTCTCTAATTGCAGGCTTATTTCTACTCTTGACAAAAACCTAATCTTACATCGATTCTTGAACTCATCCCAAGTAAAAACCCTACCAACATCCTCCTTAGCCACCATATTCCACCAATCTAAGGCTTTTCCTTTAAGGTGCCAAGCTACATTCTCTGCTTCACTTGATCCTCCCAACCAATCTCCCAAAATATCTTCTCACAGTCATTTATCTGTGCCTTAGTCTCCATGAATCTTTCCTTTCTAGAATAAATTCTTCCTTCTATATTCATAAAACCCTTTCATATTTTTGAAAAAACTGGTAGGATGAGGTGCTGTCTTAGCGAGGGGAATGGGTGTCGCTGATGCAGTCTGCTGAGGAACAAGGACATGTCCAACGTGCCTAAGGTATATTTTAACCATTCGGGCATCCTTGAATGGTTGGCATTCCTCTGTTGGGGTTCCTAGTCTCAAAAGAAGAAGGACTTTCAGCCATAGTCTATGACTCTTCGTAGACTTAGAACTCAAGGTATTAACTATTTCTATAAAGTCGATGGGAGTGGGCCGGTTAATTTTGACATCATTCTTATAAAATGAAGTTTCCCCTTTATCAATCATGTTTAGGCTTGTGTAATACAGTTGTCCTGAGGTCCACTAATCTTCCTTTACAAGCCCTTCTCCTATTTTGATGGAAAACTTTAAAAGTATATGTTTAGTAGATGCATACTCGTCTATAGCATCTAGAGTTAGTCTTCCAATTAAAATGTTGTACACTGATGGGATGTCCATGATAACAAAGGTGGTTTCAAAGATCTTGCAATGGGGATCACTTCCAGTTTTGGCCATCAACTTACACTCTTCAAGAGGCACTGTTCCTTCATCATTGAGTCCATATATGGGAATTTGACTAGGCTTGAGTATGTTATTGGGTAGTCCTATTTTGTTGAAAGCATGTTTGAAGATTATGTTGACAGTAGCTCTCGTATCCATCATTGTCTTTGCCACCTCTGAAAGTCCAATTTAGGCCGTAATTATAAGTGTCATTATGGGGCTGGTAGAACCGTGTCTATCAGAGTCACCAAATGTAACTTCTGACCCAATCTTCTACTTTTTCTCAACTCTTCTCATCTCATACACTGAGATGCCTTCAATTTTAGCTTCATTAATGTACCTTTTTCAGTTTCCATGACTTGCCCCCAACAACATGGGATCCTCCCAAAATGATGCCCCCGAAGTTCCAAGGGGCGGGTAAAGACCTTGGAACTTGTACTTGAGGTTGCACACTTTCATTTCTAACCAAACTGATGGTTGCCTAAGTGTTATTGTCCTTTAGAAACTCATCTAGTTGCCCTTCTCTGATGAGTTTATTGATGAATGACTTCAAAAACCGATATTCTTTGGTGCTATACCCATTTTTTCGATGGTAGCTACAATATCTTCCTCCTCGGTTATTTTCTGGCTCCTTCCCACTTCTCAAAGGGTATGAAATTTAGTCCTCGGTTATAGCATAGGTTTGAGCATGTGAATGAGTTAGGGGGTATGTCTCCATCACCTGAAGCTCTTTCTTAAATTTCTTGGTTGAAGCAAACTTCTTGTTATCACTATTCCATTCTAGGTTCTTTTGGATAGTTCCTTTTGATTCTTTAATTTGAATTTCTCCTCGAGCTCAAAAAAAGAACTCGTTTGGAGATTTACTCTCTTGCCTTAAATGTTCGTCCTAGAATTGTGTATTTCTCCATAATCCTAAAGTGATTGCCCCCAGCTTAGTTTCATCTGTCATGCCCTTGCATCAGTCGCGATATCATTAAATATTTTACAGTAATCATTTCAGGATTCTCTCCTTCCTTTCCTAAAGTCGACATGTAAGCTTAGTCCTGTTCTATTGTCTTTTGAAGCAAAGAACTGTGTCAAGAATTATGTGGTTATCTATTCCCAGGAGATAATAGAATTTGAGGGATAACTCTAGTATCATTCCAGTGCAGGTCCATTGAAAGTTCGTGGGTAGGAATCTACATTTGACCTTGTCTAAGGCCCGGATCGCTAGCATCTGAATTTCATATAAAGTAATGTGGTCTTCGGGCTCAGACATTCCATCATGAGAAAGTTTTAGGATTCTTAATCTTGGAGGCATATGAGCTTCCATGATTTCAGGGAAACAGGATGAACTTTTTGAAGCTTCATTTCAGCGTTGAGACTAGATTGATTTTCTGTATTTGCTTCGATAATTTCGTTAACAAGTTTTCCAATGCTCGATCCCCACCGAGTCTTAGAGTTTCAGGCCCAGTATTTTAAGTTTGTGTCCTATTTTGTTGCCTTCTTTTGAAATTCACCCTTTCTGCACGTAGATCCAAAGGCCTCTCGAAAGGTCCCATTCTTATCATTTTTATAGTTCTGGATTTCCTATCCGCCTCCATGAATCCAACTTCCAAAAGCTCATCAGCCATTGGTGACTCTCCTGGGTTTCGGCTGAAGGTTACAGGGTTCTCGTCTTCCTCAATTATGGCCGAAACTTTTTTCTCCAATTTGAAAAAAGTTCTCATAACTTCGTTCTAGTAGTTATCTAAGCGTTGTGCTGTGTCAAAAATGAACTTCAACATCATTTGTTGAAACCCTCTTTCGGTGAAGACTAGGGTAGTAGTTTCCTTATTAATAGTTGGATTTTTTTGGTCCATTTGATTTCCTTCATTCATATGCAGTTCTTCCACTCCCTCATCCTAGGTAAGAAAGCGAGGCATCTTTAGAGGGGAGGATTTTGACTTCATGGTAGGTTGAGAGGTTTGAGCTTGCTGGATTAGAAAAGAATGGAGTTTGGGGGCCCACCTTCTAGCACAAAAAATGTTAGATATATTTTTTGTTTGAATAACAATCCAAAGCTTTTGGAATATTGTTTCAAAAGGATGTAAATAAATTGGATGAACATTGAAACTATGCAGATAATAAGCGCCGAAAGGTAAAGAGATACGATATTTATAGTGTTTCGGGATCGAGATCCCTACGTCCACTTTGAAGGTTTTGCCATGAGCTTTTATTCCTAAATTTGATGTACAAGCACTTCTATTATAGGGTCAGCCATTGATGATCTTTCGATTAAAGCTTTCTTAATAGAGTAAAGATATTGAATGATTGTAGAATGTCAGAAAGTCTCCAGCCAGCCCCTTTTTAGTAGCATGTGGTTCTTTATTTATAGAAAATTTACGGTTCTCCTAGTGGTGCTGGGGCTTTCATGTGGATTGATGACCTGGCTCGCTATAGGCAGCTTGGATTCTAACACTTGTTATCATCTTATTAAGAGTACTTTGACAAGAATTAATGACGTATCACTTTTATACGTAGTTACATTGATTCCTTTTGTTTATCTTGACCATTGACCTCGGTCCACGGCTATTTAAGCCGCTGATTGTTGATACTTTTTGAAATATCTTTGGTATCGGTAGTTGCTACTCTCATTAAGCTCGTTGTCTTAATTGGACAATTGTCTTGATCTCAGTCGACGTCTTTGCTCTTGCTTTTGGATCTCGGGTTTTTGGATACTGATCCTGATGTTTAAAATCTCGGTGAAAAACAAATAATGGGTCTCGAAATTACAAGCAAAGGAGCTTTCCTTTCAAATATTTTAATTTGTACTAGGTATAATTATGGTGTAATATCCATTAACTGCATCTTAAAAGAACCACCAATGCTAGTTATGGATTTGAAAAGAGCAAATAAGCTCAAACTAAGATAATCAGACATCCATCAAGTGTGTTTCAAAAGCACCACCAAAAGATAGGTTATGGAATATGTAAAAGAAAAGAAACTCAAACTCATATCAAATAGTGAAATCCATCAAGTGTATCTCAAAACCACCACCAAAAACTAGTTTTATGGAATATATAAAAACAAAGTCGCTCAAACTCATATATTACATAGTGAAATCCCTCAACTGCGTCTAAAAAGTACGACCAAAAACTATTTATGGATTATTATAAAATAAGAAGCTAAAAATCATATCAAGTTGAAGGATCCATAAAGCGCATCTCAAGAACACCACCAAAAACTGATTATGGTTTATATAAAAGTAAAAATGCTTAAACTCATATTATTTGCCCCAAAATTGATTACAAATACTCAATTAATATGATAACACCATAGATTCAATATCCAAACAAAATGGAGTAGAGAATGAAATATGAAGAACGGTAAATTAAAACAGTAAGAAATAAAATAAACACGAGATTTCATAGTGGTTCGGCGTACTCCGGCCTACGTCCACTCCAAAAATTTTCCTTTTAATTTATACTACTTATTATGGTTACAATCCATGAATTCAAGAATATAAATGGTGGAGTATAACCTAAGGAAGAAAATGAAGAGAGCCGGAAAGAAGATCCCTTTTCTTGAGCAGATGATCCGGTATTTATAGGAGAAGATGTGTAAATATCCAGCTGAAAATTCATGTACAGAAGACCAAAGCCAAGACAAACCATTCTAGAAAAAATGGGGTTCACCAGGGGCCACATCGATCAATGTAGATCCATAATTGGGGATCGGTGATCCCTACGTTGGTTCCCCTCCTTCTGCTTTTTATATTTATGCAGTTGTTTCCTGAGTTGATGTGGCATTCGTCGAGTTATTGAGTGACCATCGTTGAGTTGAACTGCCAATCCAACTGATCCATAGCCATAGTGATCCGATCCGTTCCTAGCCATATTGATCCGATCCATTCCTAGCCATATTGACCGATCTGATCCCTTTCCTAGATGAAGTGTAAATCCATACTTAGCCGTTTTCAAGAAGCCATTCGCTTGAATCCGCTTGACCATTAACCATAGCCATGCTTATAACTGATATATGAACCTGATAATCATCTATACGTGCTTCCTACCTTGATGATCGCAAATCCATTTAGCTAATTTCATGGTATCACCGCCTTGCCAAAAGGCTGGATAATATTTTCCCTTCAAAATGTGCCTTGTGGTAGGAAGGTGTGTTTTGAATTTCTATAAATCCAAAGTCCATAATCCATCGATAGCCTAATTTCTAATCCAGAATCCAATCCTTTGCCAAACCAAATTGCCGTAGTCCGCAATTTCGGGTCGATAGCCAATTTCAAAACCGTTCCAAATCCTTAACATTATCCAAGTCCATCCAAAACCGTTAACCGAATCCATTTTCTCAACAGGTCATTTGCCAGGTCCGTAGTCTCGATCTTACCAGATCATTATCTAAATCCTCGATCTCTCTAGATCGTTAGCCGAATCTGTGACCTCTCTATGTCAATATCCAAATCGATAACCATTTGAAATCTTAGAAGTTAGTAAGCCTATCCACGACCTTTTCGGATCGTTATCCAACTTTATGGTCTTTCCGGACTGATCGATCGTCTCTTCGAACCCTTTCTAAGCCTGATCCACTTCTCTTCAGTGGTGGGACTTAAAGATGAGTGTCGCACTCCGGCAAAGCGACTCACTCCCTACACTCCGACCCCTTTGGGGAATATAGTGATGCCTTGATTCTCGTGGACCGATCATAGCCTTTCCGAGCTTTTGCTAGATCACATCCCATCACTCTCCAATGAAGGAGGAACAATGACAAATAAGCCAATCATGTCGCTCCCTAGCGAAGCAGCATTACTTCCTGCATGTCGGTTTAGCGTCCACGAACATAAAGCGATGTCCTGGCCTTCCTAGCATGATAATGATCTCTCCGAATACTTGATAGACCCTTCCGGTCGCTTTCAGGCAAAAGGGGGAACATCAATAAGTAAGTTGATCCCGTCGCTCTTCGACGAAGCGACTCACTTCTGGCTCTCCGATCCTTGACTCTCTGGCTAGGGACATAAAGCGATCAATTCCATACATGTTGAATATGCTAGTATATGATTTTTTTGATGATAATAAACATATATATATATATATTCATTTAAATGTATTTTTTATTTTTCATATAATTAAATAAATATTTTCTGAATAAAATAAATAACATAAAATATAAAATTCAAATAAATATTTTATTACAATTTCGGATGGTACAAATTTGAGCCCTCACTACATATATATATATATATATATATATATTGAATTACAATACAATTTTGATTACATCACAAAATTTACTTTACAATGTTCACCTCACTACATATCACTCATTCATTCGTATTTTATCTTCAACTCTGTTCTAGACTATATCCAGCATCTGAATTATCTGCAAAATAAACACTAATGCGGTAAAATTAAAAAAGAAATATTTTACAGTACAAATTAAAGTGTGTGTTTTGAAAATTGCCTCAGTTATTTGAGTTGTTCTTCATCATATTTATTTTGAATTCATCTTACACGAACAGCTTGTAACATGCACAATATATCACTGTACATGCTACAAGGCCGTGCACACAGACATACACTTGATAAAATTATAGGGACATGTGAGCACAAGGTCAAACCTAAGCCAAAAGCTAGATTCAAATCAACTGCATATGAGTCTCGACCAAATCAACATAACCGGACTAAAAGACACTTGAAGACCAACTCGAGCTAGCATACCAGGACAACCAAAGACTAGTCCATAATGAATGCAAATGAATACAAGTCCACATGCTTAGTGCACATACACAAGGTTGGTTATATGTAAAACAAGCTCTAGACTCAAAGAAATGGCATGTATCAAGACAACAATTGGAGAAATACACAAGCATGAGATAAAGACTACACAAAGAAACCACCATA
The DNA here is from genome assembly GCA_030765085.1 of Allium cepa. Lineage (NCBI taxonomy): Eukaryota > Viridiplantae > Streptophyta > Magnoliopsida > Asparagales > Amaryllidaceae > Allium > Allium cepa. Next base: position 872,710,241 of record CM060945.1, on the reverse strand, counting down.
CATACATACATACATACATACATACATACATACATACATACATACATACATACATACATACATACATACATACATACATACATATATCTATATATATATATGTATGTATGTATGTATATATAGATACACGTACACACACATACAAATGTATACACACATGTATACACATTTATGTAGTGCACAACAATCAAATATGCAGAAGTTCATGATAATGGCAAGCTACGGAAAAAAAGTAAAAAGGCTCAACCAAACTGGGCATGAAACTCAAAGTGCAACCAAACTAATTCAATATGAAAGCAATCAAGCTACAACAAGGCTACAACTTCAAGATACTACAAGAAAATGATGAACTAGTTCGAAGCAACAGAGGATACAACCCAGTACACACACAAATCAACATATGTAATCTGAACCAAAAACCAACTCAAAAGTACACAAAAATAACAACTAGAATTCTACTGCAACACACAAACAATGAACAAGCTTCAGGAGTACAAAACAACAATATGCACAATGAAAGCAAGCCACCAAAGCAATTATACATATATACATAGATATGTATGTATATGTGCATGGAGACCATAATGCATCAATGAAATGTGCAGAACACAAGTTCAACTAGACTTCAAAAATACTACACTAGACTGTCCCATGAAAACCACATATGCACATGTATACATATACGCATACACACACATATTGTTTTAGAGAATCTGTATGCAGTCAAGTGTGATAACAACTAAATGAACCAGAGGATGAAGCACACAAGTATGTATAAATGAAATCAAGGTAATTTTCAAATCAATGTACACATGAACAAGAAGATCACAGAAAGATCAGAGGCAGCATACAAGTCAATGCAAAACAACAACCAAACTCGACCATAATTACTGGACAATCCACATACAACATAGCATGGATGTGCAGACCATCAATGTGCACCAACATTGACCACATACAAACCAACATACATGACAACCAGGCTCAAAATTAAAATAAGTTCACCAACAGTTCAACATGCTCAAATGTACGAAGTGGTGGATGCAACACTTCAACCAAGACACAGTGCAGGCAAGCATAGATATATACATGTGCAACACACATGTATACATATACATACATACATACATGCATACATACATACATATATATAGTGACAACAAGGGATGCAACATAGACCAGTTTGAACACAAATGCAATGAAAATTCGAATATTGCTTGAAGATAAATGAAACAACAGGTTGAATAAAGTGACAGAGCAAATCATGGTGAACCGATAAATTCTCTGGAGGTCAACAATATATTATGAGTTCAAATGACAAGCCGTGAGTCATGAACCAGTCAAGGAAAAGTAGCAGTTTGAACAAGTGAACATGTACTAGTAATCAAGCAACATAGCATTTAACAAATTTTAACAAAGTCAAGCCAAGATAAAAATCAATTAGATGATCAAATGATGCAGTTCGAACTAGAATCAAGGTAGCAGTTTCAAACCAAGTCAAGTTTAAATGCCAAAGTCAAAACCAGATGATAACAAGTCCGAATTGAACAAGTCGAAATCAAATCTTCATCTCAAAATATTATCACAATATCAAAGTGTCGATGTCATAGAGGAAACAAATTCAAATGCCAAAAAGAACGGAACCAAAATTCAAATTCATGGAGTATACGTACGAGATGGAACAAGTCAACAAATATCACAAGCATTTAAGTAATAATCGTATGGCCGAGCGAATTCATTGAAGAATTCAAACAAAATTATACGAACGAAAATTAAGGGATTTGTTCCTATATAACCCAAAATCATTATCGGCAGTAAATTGAATCGAGTTCAAGCAAATTAACCAGCAAAAAATGCTTAAATCACATACCAATTTCTTGTTATTCGAACTTGATAAAATTAGAGCGACCAAAAGCATATCACAGCTAAAGAATATGTTGTCCAAGCCAAACAAAGAAAACTAATCACTGCAATTGATCAAATACAAGTGGCGTCTTCAATTTGAACAAAGCCCTAACTTGGATCGAAGAGAAAACAAGGCGGCCATGAAGAGAAGCAAAAGGGATCGGTTGATAAAAATAAAAAAATAAAAGGGAGAGACATTTTCTTTTATTATCAATTAGGTCGGTCTCCTTATCCTTTTATTTGGGCCTATTTTTTAATTATAGGATTTTTTAACTGTTTATTTTCATTTTGTAATTTTCTTTTAAACTTCTGAAAAATTCTAGTCGTGTGACTAGGTGACGAATTACGGTGGTGTAGTTCGAGAATTCGCAACTTAGTGGATGAGTTGTGGAAGGGTTTTGAGCATAGACTAAGGTTAGTCGATAGCAGGTGTCGTAAGTTTACGTGTGTAAGCATATGACTACTTAATTTCTAGTAGAAACCTTTGGGGCAACACGTAGGTAGGGTTTTGCCGAAGTTGGGTAAATCCGTGTTGTTCTATTTCTACTTTTATTATTCTTCTATTATTTGTGCTGTAATTATTATATATATTTCCATATTAATTTTTACTATTATTTGTATCATCCCATTCAACCCCCCTCTAAGGTGAAATCGATCCTGCAAGTGGTATGAGAGCTAGGAACAAAAGCCAATTTTTGTTTTAAAAATTTGCTTTTTCAAAAACAAATTATTTTAAAAAAAATTGATTTTTCAGATGGCTTCTTTTAATAATGCTTTTGCTAAGGGTCAGTCTATAGTTAGACCACTTATATTCAATGGTGAATATGCTTACTGGAAAAATAAAATGAAATTTTTTCTAAAAACCATTGATGCTTGGAATATTGTTGAGACGAGATATAGGACACCCATTATAGTGGTAGATAACCAAGAAATTGAACAATGGATGGATCAATGGACAAATCTTGAAAACAAACTACAGAATGCTAATGCTAAAGCTATGAGTTCTATTATATATTCATTAGATCAAACTGAATTTAATCATGCCTCACATTGTCTAACTGCATAAAAAATCTGGCACACACTTCAAGTGACTCACAAAGGAACCTCTCAAGTCAAAGAATCTCGCCTTGCCATGCTTAGTAGCGAATACAAGAACTTCACAATGTCCAAGGATGAGAATGTCAAAGAAGTATGGATGACTTTCTAATCTCGTATACAAATCAAAAGCTCTTAAAAAACCATACACAACATTAGAAATAGTCCGAAAAATTCTCAGAGTTCTGCAACAAAATTTTGAAGCCAAGGTCACTGCTATTCAAGAATCTAAGGATTTGAAACAGATTAAAGTCGAAGAACTTATCAGAAATCTCACCACCTATGAGCTAGAAATGAAATTCAAGGAAGAACTTGTAGGAAGTGATACACAAAAGAAATCAATAGCTCTCAAAGGAACAACCGAAAGTGAAGATGATGATTGTGCAGCAGAACTGGCACCAATAATAAAGAAATTCAAAAGGTTGAATCACAAATACGAATATCCAGCTCTAAATCAACAATTGAAAAGCAGAATAGTCAAAGTACTAGGCAACTCAGAAGAGCAGGAAATCATATGTCACAAGTGCAACAAACCTGGTCATATCAAGCCAAATTGTCCTCAGAATTGATTCAGCCAAGCAAAGAAACCGAAAAGGAGAGGTTTTGCAGCCACTTGGGGTGAAACTGATGAAGATGATAAAAGCACTGGCGATGAGGGTGAAAAAGGAAATCTATTCCTTCAAGGAGAAACAACGGACATTGATGATGATGAGCCAAGCGAGGTATCAAAGCTTACTCACTTAAAATTACCAATATATTTTCATGAGGTAAATGGCCGTTTTGAAAGACTTAGGGAGAAGTATGCTAAAATTGAATCATGAAGAGATAGTTTGATAGAATTAAATAAGCAACTTGATCAACTGCTTAAAAACTATCGAGACAAGAGCTCTAAGTGTGACAAATGTCCATCATTCGAAAAAGAAATTAAAAAAATTAGAAATTAAAATTAAATCACTTGAAAATGAAATTTTGATTTTGAAAGAAAATGAAAATATTAGGAAATAAAATTCTATTAAAAAGTGTACTATATTATTGAATGAAAATGAATCTCTTAAAACACAAGTCCAATAATTGTCTACTATCTTAGAAAAATTTTCAAAATAAGAAAGATCGCTAAATATATTAATAAGAAAACAAACTATTAATACTATTAGACAAGAACTTGGGTATAATCAATTTGAATATGTTAGAAGTGAAATTAATCCAGTCAATTCCACATGCACAATTTATGGAAAAAATGGACACAATCACAATAATTGTTGGCATTGACCCAAACACATGAAAAACATACCAATTTGGGTTCCAAAGGGCATGAATATAAAATTCCTTAAAGTCAAACAAATTTGGGTGCCAAAAGGAACAAATATAAATTGTCTTGGGTTTACTCAAACATATTTTTCAAAATCTTTTGTCACCAACAACCACGGACATATAAAAACAAATAGGTCACAAAAATCTTTCCTCGTGTAGGTATGGTGACAGGCTAAGGAACAACAACAGTTTTACCTGGATTCTGGCTGTTCTAGGCACACGATGGGCAACAAATCAAAGTTCCTTAGCCTAGTACAAAGGTGGCAGAGTCACAATGGGTAACAACGAAAAACTATCGTGAAGGTAAAATAGGTAACACTACATTTATCTTGAACGATATATTAAATGTGAAAATCTACACCATAATCTTATTTAATTCATCCAGTTATGTGATAAGGAAATAAATGTGGATTTTGATTTGTGCAAAAATATTTACCAATCATCTTTTCATCTTTGAACTAGTTCATATAAATTTGTTTGGACTAATGATAGTGTTTTATTGATTGATGATTATTCTAGGTACACATGGATATATTTGACCTGACATTATATTCTATGGTTGTTTATGTGCACGTTTTCAATCAAATCCTTAAAGAATCATAGTTTAAAAGCTGCAAAATGATTATAATGTATTTGTTGCACACTTCACGGTATGGTCTATGATATCTACCTAATGATAACTTTGAGTCAAAAGCGAATTCAGATGTAGATCACACTGGTAATCTAGTTGATAGAAAAATTACTAGTGGAATGTGTTTTATGTAGAGACATTCATTAGTTGCATCACATTTTCAGATAAAATATCTGCATACCTTTCATTTCAACTGATTTTCAATCAACAGACATTTTTCTTATAAAACCCCTTACAGAAAATAGTTTTTGTTGACTTCATTTCAGATTAGGCATTTTAGAAAATTTGGTTTAATAATTGTTTTTGGATTTGATCTTAAATGGCTACGTTAACTAATTTGACACCCTACTGATTATCAAAAAGAAAAATAGTTACTGAAAAATATGATGAGCGTTGATATTAATCATACATTATGACTTGAGATGGTATATTTAGTAAATTTCCTTAAAAATTTAAACAAAGTTTATAATAACTTTTGTTGGTAAAAATTCCTTGACCATCTCTATCTCTATCATATTTCTAACGATCATCACTCATTAAAATCCAATACAGTATGTCAAAATATGGTATTTTAAAAGGAAAATTATTCGTTTTTATTTTATTTTTTTATTTAAAAACATCCAAAGTATTCACTCTCGTTTAAAAGTCCTCATGGCTATGTATAGGTGAATTAGTTGGAATATTTTTCATGCTCATTTAAAAGTCCACACATTATGAATGTATGGACGCACGTATCAAAATTGATTATTAAATAGACAAGTTGATTCTAATCTCATTTAAAAGTCCTTATGGTTATGCGTGATTAGAAGATGCATGAAATTCAATTTTTATAAAAATTGGGAATACTACTAATCTCATTTAAAAGTCCTAACAGTTATGCATTGTAACATCCCGCCTTTTCGCACACTTTAAATCGACACACGTGCCAATTCAAACCATACGGAAGGACGGATTGTTATGGGGTAAATAAGAAAAATAGAGAAGAAATAAAAAGAAAACGGAATCTCACAGCGGAAGGATAAAATATAATAATCAATATATAGTCCATAAAACTGTTTACAAAACATTTGCTTCTTCTTTATACAATAAATATCAGAGTTCGCATACCAAAATATCAATGCAGCGGAATACAGTGTAGTGGAACCATATTATATATAATAATAGTAATGAAATCTTCGTCTTCTTTCTCCAGAAAAATCTTCAAATCCTGAAACGCTCGGACTGACCCGACCGAATTAAAAAGACAAAACACTCGAGTCAGAACTAAAAGATCTTATGTAAGCTAAATCAACAGGAATCAATATGAGCGCAGTAACTTAAGAGATGCTCGGGATTTACATCTCCTAAGGATCCGTTAAAGTGTTTACTATGTAGTATATTTCGCTATTATAATAGTGTCTAATTGTAAAATAAACTTACTTTTAAATAGCGTTAAGGCTTTACATTTTCCACCTTAACACATAATGTATTCCCATAGTCTATACAGTACCGTAAGCTCCCCCGTACTGGGCGTCGTCAGAGGGCACTCCATAGGTATGGTACAAAACCAAAATCGTATAAGGCGCGATATGGTAGGTTACACGGCACAACTAGGAAATGCCAGGGTGGATATACCAATTACTATCCGGGCTAGTGGTAACGCATAGTCGCAGCTACCGCCCACCTCGAACAAACTCCCCCTAAAATCAAAAGTAAAAGTGGCCACCGAATCAATCCAAAGTCAGAGTATAGTATCGAAGAGGAGTGTCCGATAAAGGGCGCTAACCCCCTTGGCCCGAGAATCGCTCCTGTTTTAGCCACCTTATGCCAACTCACGGAGTCGGGTACACGTATTTACCTCAAAGGAAACGCCGCCACCAACCTACTCCATTCTGGAATCTCCACCGCGTACACGGTTGTTAAAGTGGTTTTCGAAGTTGGCAGAGAGTATGACAACTTTCGATCCCGGTCTCTTCAACAACCAAACGTTATTATAACACCGCGGTCATTTAAAAATAATTATGCTTTCAAAACCAGAATATAATTATCCATTTCAAAACCCATAAATACGATATCATTTCCTTTTAAAACCCAAATAAATATGATATCATTTTATTTCAAATATATTTCTTTCCCAAAATCATGCCACTTTTAAGATTTATAATACCTCGTAACCAAATATTTGAAATTTAACTTTCCACATAATACTTCGAAATCCATAGTTTTAAAACCATAACTTTCAAAACTTAAATGGTTTGGATATTCAACAGTATATAAAATAAAACAGTTGAATTTAAAATTTCTTTATAAAGTAAATAATTTCCACGCCTTTACAATTTTATTTACTTTATATTCAGTCTAAACCCATAACCTTTAGATTCACTTTCAGTTTGAATAAAACACTTCGATTTCAACATTTTCAAACTTTGAGTATTTAATAACTTTCAAAACTAAGGTTGGGAATTTCTATTCAACAATTCATTGTCCTATTATTTAGTTTTGAAACGTTTACATAATAGATCCATAACCATTTAAATTAAAACCCAATTTATTAACACTAAATATTTTCTTCCATTTATTTATACTAGAATTATTCATTTAATTTATCTTGAATAAAAATCCAGTTATAAATATCATACCTTTAAATTTCCAAATCTTAGTAAGTTTACACCAACTTATGGAGTTAAATTTTAAAATAAGCTCAATTCCAAATAAATTTCTGATTTATCTTCCAATCTTAAGTGATTTGAATCATTTTAAACTCTATATATACACAATATCTTAAACCTGTACTAAATCATATAATATAAATTTTCAAACTCCACTATTCAACTTATTCATTTTTATTTAACGGATTTATACATAGCTTAAATTCAACAATTTAACTATATATGTATATGCAAAATAATATTTATAAAATATCAAAATTTAATATTTATTAAACCGTATCCTATCCAAAACCATAGAAAATCATTTCAAAAAAATAATTATATATATATACCGCGGTGCCTGTATATAATTTTCTATCTTATGGTCAAGTGATACAGATATTTATCATTTCAATCCGTAATTTAAAAATAAAAAAATGCGGTTGTATATCATTTCAAACCGCAATCCCGAATGAAAAGAAAATGCATAATAACTTGCAGTTTATAAAATATAAGTACAACATCCATTCATCCATCATATCAATCATCAAACATTTATCAATTTATCATCCATATTCAAACAATCACTCAATAAATAATAGTTAATTACTGACAGTTAACTTTCAATAATGAATTAAATAACCGTTTAGCTGTAGTTTATATGCAATAATAAATAAATTTAACTAGTGTTTTATATGCAATAATAAATTTAACTAAAATTTAAATTGGCAGTTTATATGCAAAAATGAATTAAATAACAAGTAAATTATACGAATGCAAATTAACTGAGATAATGATGAAATATATGCCAAACAACTATAAATAAATTTCTAAACACATCATAAATCAATTTAACAAACATAAGAAATTTTAGAAATTGTGAGCGGGTTAAAACACTCACCTTTATATGAATTTGAAAATAATAGACTTCTAATCAATAGCTTCGCTCTACGCTTCCTTAGTCTTCTTATTGATTGCTAGCTTTGTTCCGTAATTTCTTTTATTTTGATTTACTTAAATTTCCCTCCTTATTATATTAATATATATATATATATATATGTATGTATGTATTTATGTATGTACTTTTAAAAGGTTTGGAAAAGATTTGAAAAGGAAGAATTTGAAAAAGAAAAGGATTGAAATAAGAAGAACTGAAAATTGTAGAGAAGATCAAGTTTTGAAAAGAAAGAAGAAAGTTTGAAATAGAATAAAACTTGAGAAGAAGAATATGTGAAGAGGAAGGAAAAATTAAAATGAGATATAATAAGGAGATTTGAAGAAAAAAGAAGAAGGAGATTTGAATGGAGGCTAGGGTTTCATTTGCATCATATCGTATTTATAAGGTTAGAGTTAGGTTTAGGGACAAAGAGATTTGAAAGGAGAGGCTGCTATTAATTAGAAATAAAGTAAATATGAACAACTTGGTATTGAAATATAGTAAATATGAACAACCCCTTTTTTTAAAAGTAGCAGGTATTAAAAAGAGGTAATTATTAATTAGAAAGGGAATGAATATGGAGGGACAAAAATAAATGTCACGTTTCGTTAGTTTGATTCTAAATTAATTAAGTGCTAGATACAGAAAAGTTTGAATACATCATATATATTCAAACTTTAACTGTGTGTCAAAATTGCTAAACATATATCAAGTACGATTAATTGGTGACAATATATAGGAATAAACAAGAATAAATGTAGATGCAATCACATAAGGATCTAATAGGGAAGGAGATAAAAAGTAACGACGTTGATTAATTCCACTTTCTCACTATAGCCAATTTATTAATACGACATTTAATTATCATGCAAGTTGTATTATGACTAGAAAACATAAACAGCAAACAATAAATTAATATGTATATAATATTACCTCACTTTTAAATTGTTTGACAAAAATAATAAAAATTAAATCATGCTTTAGCAATTTGAAATTAAAATATTAAATGTTTATATGTATACACATGCACACAAACACACATACATGTGTGTATAAAGATTAAACCAAAGCTTATTAATTAATTCAAAGCATACTTCCTGTTATCCCATTTTTTGGTCAAAACTGGAATATCAACAAATTGGTAAGGAATGTTGGATATTGGGGTTAAGCTTCGATCAGGACGAAATTGATTGGGGATGATGATGAGGATTAGGAGAGGCTATGTTTCAAATTTCAGGTTAATCAGAGTTCGTATGAAGGAGATATGATCGATGCAAGGTAGGAGGGACATACTATTCGAACTCCACATGGCTCATTCGGCATTACCAACACAAGGGATCATTCGGCATTTTTAGTATAACATCCATTCGGTAGTACCACCGACCCAAACCCTCTCCAAGCAAGGCCGGTCCAAAGCATAGCCGAACCAGACCTCACCACTCCACTACCTGCCGAATCAAACCCAAAGTGCCACTGCCGAACCAACTCCTCTACCCTCCACTGCCGAACCAACCTACCTCCAATCACCACCGAACCAGCCTCTATCGAACCATGCTACTACCGGTCCAACCTTCCACCGAACCAAACACATTCCCTACCTACCACCGGTCCAAACAACATACCACTCACCGCCGAACCAAGATGCTGCCGAACCAGCACTGCCAGGCCAGATTGCTTCAGCTCAGGCCCACCAACAGCTATATACATCCGAGACCCCTGCCTCCAGCCTCACTCTATAAATAAAGGGGAAGGGGTACAACAATGGGGAACAAGTTTGAGAGCTCAAGCCTGGAAGGAACTTTCAAACAACTTTGATATACTTGTATTCAAAGCTTTGTACTTGTAATCGGATCGGAAAAGGAGAATAACATATAAAGTGGACGTAGGCACATTCTGGCCGAACCACTATAAATCTGCGTGTCTTTTATAGTTTAGTCCCTGCTTTTTATGTATTTACATAAACCACGCAAATCACTACGAATAACATAAAATCAACTAAATTGCTGAGATCTGTGATTTGTGTTTGAATATTGCTGAGTTGTATTCATACACTGGTGCTTTCACGGTATTTGGGGTTTGTGGCCAATTTTGGCGCAAACAGTTTGGTGCTTTCACTGAGAGTAACCAGCACCTGCTACATCGGATAGAACTTTGGATTTGGAAGACAATGACTAGGCAAAATAGTAGAAGGCTAAGGGCTGAGAGAAGCCAACATGGAGGAAGTCAACAAGCATCCTCCGGAGGTGAGGAAGTACCAGCTTCGATCTACATAACCCGGGATGAAATGGAAGCCATAACAAATTCACTGCAAGAGAGGTTGTTGAAGAGTCAACAGGAGATGATGCAGACTTTCTTGGAGCAAGTGAGGGCTGCAGGGACCCAGAACTTAGGAACAGCTACAGCAGCCGTGGATGCAGGACAAGAAGCTAGTGTTATGGAACCCAATGGAGGACAGGATGCAGAGCCAGAGGGCAATCGACAAGGGCTTGGGGGCAGGCCCGCAGGATCCAACACAGGAGGACCTTTGGAAGGAGTTCAACAGGCTAGAACCAACGTTGCTGCTAGCGAGCCACATGAAGAATATGTACCGGAATTCCCTCGGGGGCCACCCCCGACAGACAACGCTGGATTGGTAGATATAATCAGGAAGACTGTGCGAGGTGGTTTGACCAACAGAGACTTGGAAGGAGTGAACATGAGTCCGTTTACTCGGGAAATAAGGATGGCTCAGAATCCACCTAAGTTCAAGCTACCTAGCGTGGAGGTATATGATGGCAAGGCAGACCCTACAGATCACTTGATGAGGTACACCAGACACATGGAGGTGCTGGAGGCATCGGAGGAAGTGATGGCCCGATGCTTCCCCTTGTACTTGACGGACTTAGCTGCGATGTGGTTTAGGCAGCTGGAAGAAGGATCTATCAGGACTTGGAGGGAATTGGTGGAAAGGTTTTTGGGACAGTTTCGGGTTCATGTCAAGAGACCAAAGAACGTGATGACGTTGACATCGGTAAAGCAAAGGATGGATGAATCGCTTAGAGCTTTTCTAACTCGATTCAGTGCCGCAGTTGCTTCGGTGGATCGGCCCGATCCATCGATGATTTTAATGGCAGCAGTATCATGAGTCAGGGAGAATTCGGATTCCAAGGTATCTCTGATACGAGATCCCCCACGGGATCTCGACGAATTCTTTCACGAGGCAGAAAGGTTCCTTCGGCAAGAAGATGCGAGTACGGATTTGAAGTTGAAAAAGGTTAATGCAGTTGAGATTGGAGGACCATCCAGCAAAGGTTTGGATAAAGACAAAGGAAAAAGGAAGTTGGACGATGGTTCTGGAAATGCTAGGAAGCAATGGAAGGATCCAAAGTTTTCCACATACACGAGATTGAACGAGACGCTGGAGCGGATATACCTGGATACTCGGAATCGCCTTCCCTACCGGAGGCCGGCTAGGAGAGAACCAACAGAACGGGAAAGGACATCAGGAAGGCACTGTCTCTTCCATGATTTGGATGGACACGACATCAACAGCTGCAGGCACTTAAAGGACATAATTGAGGAGCATGTAAGGAATGGACAGCTGCCACAATATGTTGGACCTCGGAATGCAACGGCGGGGGAGGAGCAACCGCCGCCTACCTCAAGCTACGATGGTGGGAGACCCAGGAATGATGGTCGGTTGATCATCCATTGAACAGGTTAATATGAAATAAGTAGCGAACTATTAGCAAGCAACCAAGTCATTTACACATGTACGGGGACGGAGATAGCCCCTAGGCATGCTCTGAATGATGATAAACTGCAATGCTATGGTTTGTGAAATTTATCTCTTGCTTTTGGGTTGGACACTGCTTTTCTTTTTTCGGTTTTGGAGCTTGGATTGAGCTCCTGGTTTTTCTTGCCTTTTGATTTGGATTTTCCTTTGGATGATTGTTTTCGGTTTTGGATGCTGGTTTGGATTTCTGGTTTTCTGATTTTGGATTTGGATTTTGGATTGAATTTTTTATCTGATTTTTGATAAACGGTCGTCGGGTATGGATTATGCCTGGCAAGGGGTGAGTCGCTTTGCCCGAACGTGGTAAATTGACTCATTCAGGTCGTCGAGTATGGACTATGCTCGGCAAGGGTCCGGAGTGACCAAGATTCGGCCTAGGACTTAGGCCCTATATGATCAATTGTTATTTTTAGGTCGTCGAGTATGGATTATGCTCGGCAAGGGTCCGGAGAGACCAGGATTCGGCTTAGGACTTAAGCCATGGCATCGTACAGCGTCCAGGGACACTGGACCAAGGTCGTCAAGTGTGGATTACGCTTGGCAAGAACCCGGAGAGGTTAGCTCAACGTCCAGGGACACTGGACCAAGGTCGTCAAGTGTGGATTACGCTTGGCAGGAACCCGGAGAGGTTAGCTCAACGTCCAGGGACACTGGACCAAGATCATCAAGTGTGGATTACGCTCGACAAGAACACGATGAGGCTACCTTAACATCCAGGGACACTGGATCACGACCGTCAGGTGTAGATTGCACTTGGCAGGAGCCCGGAGAGATTATGGATTTGGATATCGACCCGGAGAGGTCCTAGATTCGGTTATCGGCTATTGGATAAGGATGGTTTGGGATTCGGTTGCCAAATTCGGATGGACATGGAATTGGCTCAAGCTTTGGTTATTGGATTTGGAATTGGACATCAACTCGGAGCAGTCAAGGATAACATACTCAGGCAATATGATTATGGACTTTGGATATTGGACTCGGAACTATTCAAACACGCCTTGTTATCACAAGGCATGTTTTGGGGGGCAAAGTGTTATCCCATTTTTTGGTCAAAACTGGAATATCAACAAATTGGTAAGGAATGTTGGATATCGGGGTTAAGCTCCGATCAGGACGAAATTGATTGAGGATGATGATGAGGATTAGGAGAGGCTATGTTTCAAATTTCAGGTTAATCAGAGTTCGCATGAAGGAGATATGATCGATGCAAGGTAGGAGGGACATACTATTCGAACTCCACATGGCTCATTCGGCATTCCCAACACAAGGGATCATTCGGCATTTTTAGTATAACATCCATTCGGTAGTACCACCGACCCAAACCCTCTCCAAGCAAGGCCGGTCCAAAGCATAGCCGAACCAGACCTCACCACTCCACTACCCGCCGAATCAAACCCAAAGTGCCACTGCCGACCAACTCCTCTACCCTCCACTGCCGAACCAACCTACCTCCAATCACCATCGAACCAGCCTCTACCGAACCATGCTACTACCGGTCCAACGCTACTACCGGTCCAACCTTCCACCGAACCAAACACATTCCCTACCTACCACCGGTCCAAACAACAAACCACTCACCGCCGAACCAAGGTGCTGCCGAACCAGCACTACCAGGCCAGATTGCTTCAGCCCAGGCCCACCAACAGCTATATACATCCGAGACCCCTGCCCCCAGCCTCACTCTATAAATAGAGGGGCAGGGGTACAACAATGGGGAACAAGTTTGAGAGCTCAAGCTTGGAAGAAACTTTCAAACAACTTTGATATACTTGTATTCAAAGCTTTGTACTTGTAATCGGATCGGAAAAGGAGAATAACATATAAAGTGGACGTAGGCACATTCTGGCCGAACCACTATAAATCTGCATGTCTTTTACAGTTTAGTCCCTGCTTTTTATGTATTTGCATAAACCACGCAAATCACTACGAATAACATAAAATCAACTAAATTGCTGAGATCTGTGATTTGTGTTTGAATATTGCTGAGTTGTATTCATACACTGGTGCTTTCACGGTATTTGGGGTTTGTGGCCAATTTTGGCGCAAACACTTCCATACCACATTAAATTGTCTAATGCATTTGTAAATTTATGTATACTTGAAGTCAAAAATACATATATACATATAAATTAAACCTTTTTACCTTAATGAAATTTATTTAAATTTTTAACAAAACAAAACTGGAACACGACAAATTAAGCAATATAGTAATAAACCTTTAAGATCCTTAAATAAGGACATTTGAGATGATAAATTAGGTAACAAATTTAAATATTGTTGTAATCAAAATCAAAGCTTAGATTTATTATCGAAAAATTGTTAAGCATATGTAAACTTCTATTATAATTTATTAGATTAAGAACAAATAATTTATTAAACAAAGTATTCAAATTTCATGATATATTCTGTAACAACCCGCATATTTATCGATTGTGTATTTAAATATTTTATTTAAATATTTCATCATTTTATCCGAAAAGCTACTTTTTGCAAACTGTCGAATTAGGACTCGGGATTACTGCCATTGAGTTCAAAACGCTGTTTGCGACCTTTTTGAGTATAAACTTCGATATGTTTGAAGCTAGCTAAAAATTTGACCTTTTCACTTAGGGTTTGGGTTTGGGTTCAGTCCACTAGCCATCATAATACCCCAAACTGAATCATCCTTCCCCATTCACTCTCAGTTCCTCCTCTTTTCAGCTCTAAAGCAAAAATGGTGGAAGAGAATGGGAAATAGAAATCCAAAACCCTAGTTCTTTTGCAAAAATCCAAGATCTAGCTCCAAATTCTAAGAGTACCCATTGGTAAGCATCCTCTTCATCTTCTCCAACTCTTTCTCCATTCCATTTCAGAAATTCCTAAACCTAACATAGGAAATATTTTACCTGTTAGCTTAGATTGAAGCTTCTTGAGTTGTTATTGAAGAGGAATTGATCTTAGCTTGTTTTAAAAGCTTCTCCTTCAATTGTTTGGGTTCAAAGGTGAGATTTTTATCTCACATCTTAGTCAATAATTATCTTCAATTTTTAGGTATGAATTCCTAACACTTATTCTTGTGCAATTGATTTTGGTTTGGATTGATTTGGTGTATATTCCAATTTTTGATGTTTTGAAATCAAAATCTATGAAAATCCTTTTATGGATATTTGGACATTGATATTTGAGGCGTATCAAAGAGCCGATAAGGCTGGGTTGTTGCTCGACGTAAATCCTTAGTCGTCGTTGCTCGTCCGATCGCTTCTGGTATTTATTTCGGCCATTTTTGGTCTAGGTTCAGGGAATGCCCTGAACCCCAGTTTCAGATGTCTGAAACGTAGTATTCAGACGTCTGAATATTATTCTGGGAAGATTTCTATTTCCAGATTTAGACGTCTGAATTGGTTCGTTTGGAACCAGAAAGGAAACAGGTTAAAAAGTGCCTACTTCAGACGTCTGAAATCAAGGATTCAGACGTCTGAATTCTGTTTTGGAAAATATTTTATTTTCCAGATTCAGACGTCTGAATCCTTAATTTCAAACGTCTGAATCTGCAGTCTTTTGCCTATTTTCCTATTTAGTTTGAATTTCCAACTTTAATCGATTCGTGTTGATTTCCTATTTGTTGTTATCATTTATTATCGAGGTCGCTCGATCCTATCCTCCCTTAGGTCTTCACTAGGTCGTACCGTTTTGGACGGGGCGCTGCCCCCTGGACCCCCGCGACCTGACCGGGCAGGTCGAACCCCGTAGCGGGGGCGTTGCCCCCGCACCCCCACCTTGGGGGGTTGCCACCCCCCTGGACCCCCCCTTCGTCGGGGATCTTATCTGAAAAACATTCAACAGAACTTGCTTTGTTGAGATGCTGAGTTGACCATTCTTCGAGACAAACTATCTAGGGCTTCTCGGTCGATTTTGTGGATTTTTGAATATCTATTTCGATGGATTCTTTATCGGTTTCTTTGGATTTTATTAACGTCTTCGAATGTGAATTTTTATGATTGATTGTTTCTACAATCACTTCTATGATTTGTCACTTTAAAATATGAAGGTTTCAATACTAGTAGTAAATATCAAAACTCTTTCAACAAAATGATTTCAACTCTATTTTCAATAACAAAGCTATTTTCTTAAACCGTTTTCCAATCTACTAGTATATACAAACCTTTACCTCACTCGTATGAGAAATTGAATTAAACGACTTAGTAAAACAAGTGGTATGAAACGCTTGCGTTTGTTTCTTCGGTTAACTCTTAGACTTGTTCGATTGAACCTTTTTGTGAATATTTTCTAGTGAAGATCTACAGTTTGTTCGTAAATATTTAAGTTAAGCAAGTGGTTATGGGACATGAAGCTAAACTCATATATTTACTAACTTAGTGTGATTGACACTTCTTGATGATCGATGATGATCATTTTATGGTTTAGACTAGCAATGTGCGATGTCTCTTTACCCATGTGGAGGTCCGTACCTCAATTCATTGAGCTTCGTCTCATTTCTTTGTGGGCTGGCATCCCATGTACTTTTAATGTCTTTGCTTTTGATTCATTGGATGTACCGTTTGCGCTACGTCAATGTCTTTGCTTTTGATTCATTGGATGTACCGTTTGCGCTACATCAATGTCTTTGCTTTTGATTCATTGGATGTACCGTTTGCACTACATCAATGTCTTTGTTTTTGATTCATTGGATGTACCATTTGCACTACATCAATGTCTTTGCTTTTGATTCATTGGATGTACCGTTTGTACTACATCAATGTCTTTGCTTTTTGATTCATTGGATGTACCGTTTGCACTACGTCAATGTCTTGGCCAACCTTTTCTTGTGATTTTTGGATTTCTATATGATGATTTCTGGAATTTATGTTTCACCACCTTTTTCAGTTGGCATTGATATGGATGTCATTTATTGTGGTTTGCTGAATTAAATAAGAATATGACATTCTTTTGATGCTATGAGATTCTTGAGAATTGTATGACTTTTATGGATTTTCTAATGTATACTTGTCGTAGTATGACATTTTTGGTTATCATACGTCTTTTTATTATATCTCTTATTCTATATCATTTCATATGATATTTGTAGCTAGACTGATCCGTTTATTATTTTCTTATTAAATAATACTCGGGTCAGACTGAGATTTTACAAGTGCTTCTGCTTGACTCCTTATCGGACCATCATCTGATCTTTTGGTTAACTACTTAGCTTGTAGTTTTTGGTTGCGTACAATTTGAGATATAGACTCCTTGATGTACACATATTCTTTTGTCTAGCACTTGTATCTATTCTTTTGTGATATTGTGGATCTTGTTAGACCACTACTCTAATGAACACTTTTATGTGTTATATATATTCATATCTATTTCCGCCTTAGTGATATGAATTATCCGTGACTGATTTATGTTATGTTTGTTTCTGTATTTGTTTCCGAAGATATTATAGCCACTGTGTAGTATCTTTGAGTTTGTGTCGGTATGTCGGATTTCCTCTTCAAAAGAAATGCATGTTATACTGTCTGACATATCGATGCTCGCACAAAACAATTACACGGATGGTCGCTTCTCAACAGCCTTATTCTCCGTGCTAGTTGACAGCATTACACCGTAATGTTCTTGGTTAGCGTGGGTATAGAGGTGGGGCGTCACATATTCAATTTAAGATAAAGTGACATTATGTGTTTACAATATTTCTGTTTCAACACAAATGAAAATTATATGTATATAAACTTTCAGATCTAAAAAAAAATGCAATTTGGTTTAAGAGTTTTAAAACATGGATCTATAATTAAACATTCTTTTAATATATATATAAAAAATTGTTTTGATTTATCAAATTAAAAGTCAAATTAATCCATTCAATAAAAAAATTCAAATAAATAAATAAATGTTGATTCCCATTCTTATTATTAAAACAATCATTATCCCATAAACATATTTACATTTTGTTACGTTTCATTAGATTGATACTTCTGTTTCACCTTTATTCGTATTATTATTTTATTTCCACTAATTGTGTAATAACTACCAAATTCAACATACTGAAATTTGTCGATTTCACCCATAAATTAAGATTTTAAATCCACTTAACTAATTTTCCCCGCTTCCATACTTTATTACATCAACTGTTACTTAAATTTACATTAACCAACGTGCAATTAAGATTTATTTGTAATCGATCACCAAATTTTATTTTAATTTATAAAAAAGCAACCTAAAATTGCAACTTATGTGCTTTTAATTGTATTGACATTTAAACTTATTAGCTTATATCAACACTATTTATCATTAATTGCAAACGGATTACCAATTTTAGTTATTACCCTAAATAACTAACGTATATTAATCTACATTATTCCCAAGTTACCAATTTTGAATTAATTACTATTTATTATTGTCGTTTCACTGATTAATTTAACATTTGCATTGGTTTTTCTTATAACAAATTTATTGCCCAATACTCCTATATTAATCTTAGATTTGTTCAAATGGCTATATTTCAATTTATAACCAAAATTTTCTATTGATTTTCCATTTTAATATATTAGACTCCACTAACGTAATAGTTAAATATTAATTTCACTTATTTGTAATAAATCCACAAATTGAATTTTAAATTTCAAATATATTCATAAATCTTGGTTTTTCACTTCTTAAATCACCCAATCGTCATATTATAAATAAAATTAACATTGATTGCATCTTCTAGAATCTACAAACTTCAATGCCAACCAAAACTACCTTAACTACACAAATTGGGTCAAAAGTTTTCAATTGTTTTTGCATTAAAGTTTATTAACAACCCAAATAGGCATCTTATCAATTGTAATTATTTAACTTTAATTACCTTTAAGCTTATTTCAATTATTCTCATTTATTCCCTACCAATATTCGTTATCATTTATAAATGTCATGTCAGTTTCTTCTTTTATTGCAATGTATTCATTCATTCATTCATTATTGCATAACTTTATTTATATTTTATTTATTCATTTATAGTATTTGTGCTTAATCCAATTTCTTAGCAACTCAATTGTTTACTAAAGTTTATACCCAGTTATTTATACTTTCCTTTATTACTTACAAATCTTATTTCATTTATAAATGCCATCATTTAACAATTTTTGCATAAACTTCATTCATTAATATTCGTGCTATTCATGTTTAATTCAATACCTTTGCACATTAATTCATTTACTAAAGTTTACGATCATTTATTTATATTACTTACCTTCTTATTATATTAAATTAGTAGCATTTCAATTTTTACTTAAGTTTATATTTCCAACCAATTACTAAAATATCTTACATAATATTGAATTCATTCAACTACTTCTGATTATAACATTTCATTAGTTAATTCAATATTCTTATTTGTTTCCTAAATTAAACTTATAACCAAGTATGACAAATTTCATAAATTTAATTAATTTCTATTTCATTTTTTTTTGAATTTGTAAATCTTAATTTCAATCGCTACATCAAATTTCTAACATTTGCTTCGTTATAACTACTAGAATTTTTATTTCTTCCTAAATTAAATTGCAAAATTTAAATCAAACTAACAAATCTATTAATCAAAATTTACGGGTCGTTACACTCTCCCCCACTCAAAACTTTTCGTCCCCGAAAAGGAAAAGAAGGGAAAGAGGAACTTATAAATTTATATCTATTATGTAAATCATTATATAATCATAACTTTAATTGGATTATATAAAATGAAATATTAAAAATGTTTCAACCATAAACATCAAATTCAATATAAGCAACCATCAATAAACAAAATCAATACAACATCAAAGACTTGCAACAAGGCATACGACCGTAAAAACAATCATTCATTCATATCAAACACAACAAATAGTTGTTCAGGTTTAGATACTTTAAGTTGTACAGAATGAAAATAAACTACTTAACTCATCATTTACTCAACAGTCTTAGATGAAACTAAATAGATTATTTATTTATCCAAACAATTTTAAATTTCCTTACCCAAGCTACCATAAACCAAAACAACAACAATGATTAGTTTATTCTTATAAATTGTATTCATTTTCATTTATTGCCTACAATTATTCGTTTCATTTATTCAGGTTAAGTAAGTTTCTTTTTATTGCATTACTCAATTTCATTCATTTATTTAATGCTTAAATTTCTATTATATTTAATTATAGTGACATTTTAATTACACTTAAATTTATAACTTTATAACATCAATTCTTATAAATAAAGAATTTCATTAGTTACTTTCATTACCTCAAGTTAATTACTGGTATAAAATCTATTACATTTTCTTATTAACATTTTCAACTTTTATATCTTTTGGTAAGTTATACATATGCTTTTAAGAATGCAATTGAAGGTTATACAAGTTTTCTCAATTCGTTAAATTAATTAATGGTTCAATAATTACATCTTAGTTTCATAGGTTACAGTTTTCAAATTTCCTTAAGTTTCATTTAATATCAGTTATCCTAGCACTCAATCTCTTATTTCCATTAGAGGTTTCAATTTATTAATTACCTACGCTCCAATTCACTACAGTAATTGAAACTATTAATTAATGGAAACTTAAGAATTCAATACCGGGTTCTATTCGAATCATTTTAAAATAACAGATAAATATATACTTACAACTTATCTATATCCAAGTATATTTAAAGAAATTTAAAATTCACTTTTGTTTATCAAAATAAATCTGTAGTAAAACTACTACAATGGCCTTCCCACTTCGAAACTCGAAAATGAATGTCGATGATGCGTGCACTCAACACCGAAATTATTTTCCAGTGACAGAGAGGGGAGTACAACTTTTTTTCTTCCCAGAATTTCTTTAAAACCATACTTTCAAATTATATTGAAATATTTATATCAGAAAATATTTCTAAATACTACTATTATATTTCAAGCAATTTTTGAAAATCCCGGACTTAAGTTCTAAATTTCCAAATTTTCATTGATTTTATTTTCAATCTTATTTTACCTATTATTTATAAATTTTATTCCTAACAACCAATATATTGCAACCAAATATAATCTTTATAAAAATTTATTTTATATATATATATATATATAGAAAATATAATAGGCAAAATTATTTCATTCACCTATATTAAAAACAAATATTGTGTTGGTCTGTCCTATTAAGTGTTTAAAAATCCCTACTGATGTCATAGCGTCCCATGCATCAACCAGAATTTATAAATACAAAACGGAATAGATTAACACAATATTAAAACCTTTTTATAACACTAACAAATACGCTTTCTCATATATGTACACTCAGCGACTCCCATAGGGTATTACTACCCTATTAGTAAAGAGTCAAACCCCACAAAGCTAAGGTTTATCGCTAAACCAAAGCTCTGATACCACGTTGTAACATCCCGCCTTTTCGCACACTTCAAATCGACACACGTGCCAATTCAATCCATACGAGAGGGCGGATTGTTATGGGGTAAATAAGAAAAATAAAGAAGAAATAAAAAGAAAACGGAATCTCACAGTGGAAGGATAAAATATAATAATCAATATATAGTTCATAAAACTGTTTACAAAACATTTGCTTCTTCTTTATACAATAAATATCAGAGTTCGCATACCAAAATATCAATGCAGCGGAATACAGTGTAGTGGAACCATATTATATATAATAATAGTAATGAAATCTTCGCCTTCTTCCTCCAGAAAAATCTTCAAATCCTGAAACGCTCGGACTGACCCGAGCGAATTGAAAAGACAAAACACTCGAGTCAGAACTAAAAGATCTTATGTAAGTTAAATCAACAGGAATAAATATGAGTGCAGTAACTTAAGAGATGCTCGGGATTTACATCTCCTAAGGATCCGTTAAACTATTCACTATGTAGTATATTTCGCTATTATAATAGTGTCTAATTGTAAAATAAACTTACTTTTAAATAGCGTTAAGGCTTTACATTTTCCACCTTAACACATAATGTATTCCCATAGTCTATACAGTACCGTAATCTCCCCCGTACTGGGCGTCGTCAGAGGCACTCCATAGGTATGGTACAAAAACAAAATCGTATAAGGCGCGATAGGGTTGGTGACACGGCACAACTAGGCAATGCCAGGGTAGATATACCAATTACTATCCGGGCTGGAGGTAACGCATAGCCGCATCTTCCGCCCACCTCGAACAAACTCCCCCTAAAATCAAAAGTAAAAGTGGCCATTGAGTCAATCCAAAGTCAGAGTATAGTATCGAAGAGGAGTGTCTGATAAAGGGCGCTAACCCCCTTGGCCCGAGAATCGCTCCTGTTTTACCCACCTTATGCCAACTCACGGGAGTCGGGTCCACGTATTTACCTCAAAGGAAACGCCGCCACCAACCTACTCCGTTCTGGAATCTCCACCGCGTACACGGTTGTTAAAGTGGTTTTCGGAGTTGGCAGAGAGTATGACAACTTCCGATCCCGGTCTCTTCAACAACCAAATGTTATTATAACACCGCGGTCATTTAAAAATAATTATGCTTTCAAAACCAGAATATAATTATCCATTTCGAAACCTATAAATACGATATCATTTCCTTTTAAAACCCAAATAAATATGATATCATTTTATTTCAAATATATTTCTTTTCCAAAATCATGCCACTTTTAAGATTTATAATACCTCGAAACCAAATATTTGAAATTTAACTTTCCATATAATACTTCGAAATCCATAGTTTTAAAACCATAACTTTCAAAACTTAAATGGTTTGGATATTCAACAGTATATAAAATAAAACAGTTGAATTTAAAATTTCTTTATAAAGTAAATAATTTCCACGCCTTTACAATTTTATTTACTTTATATTCAGTCTAAACCCATAACCTTTAGATTCACTTTCAGTTTGAATAAAACATTTCGATTTAAATATTTTCAAACTTTGAGTACTTAATAACTTTCAAAACTAAGGTTGGGAATTTCTATTCAACAATTCATTGTCCTATTATTTAGTTTTGAAACGTTTACATAATAGATCCATAACCATTTAAATTAAAACCCAATTTATTAACACTAAATATTTTCTTCCATTTATTTATACTAGAATTATTCATTTAATTTATCTTGAATAAAAATCCAGTTATAAATATCATACCTTTAAATTTCCAAATCTTAATAAGTTTACATCAACTTGTGGAGTTAAATTTTAAAATAAGCTCAATTCCAAATAAATTTCTGATTTATCTTCCAATCTTAATTGATTTGAATCATTTAAAACTCTATATATATACAATATCTTAAACCTGTACTAAATCATATAATATAAATTTTCAAACTCCATTATTCAACTTATTCATTTTTATTTAACAGATTTATACATAGCTTAAATTCAACAATTTAACTATATATGTATATATAAAATAATATTTAGAAAATATCAAAATTTAATATTTATTAAACCGTATCCTATCCAAAACCATAGAAAATCATTTCAAAAAAATAATTATATATATATATATATACCGCGGTGCCTGTATATAATTTTCTATCCTATGGTCAAGTGATACAGATATTTATCATTTCAATCCATAATTTAAAAATTAAAAAATGCGGTTGTATATCATTTCAAACCGCAATCCCGAATGTAATGAAAGTGCATAATAACTTGCAGTTTATAAAATATAAATACAACATCCATTCATCCATCATATCAATCATCAAACATTTATCAATTTATCATCCATATTCAAACAATCACATCAATAAATAATAGTTAATTACTGACAGTTAACTTTTAATAATGAATTAAATAACTGTTTAACTGTAGTTTATATGCAATAATAAATAAATTTAACTAATAGTTTATATGCAATAATAAATTTAGCTGAAATTTAAACTGGCAGTTTATATGCAAAAATGAATTAAATAACAAGTAAATTATACGAATGCAAATTAATTGAGATAATAAAGAAATATATGCCAAACAACTACAAATAAATTTCTAAACACATCATGAATCAATTTAACAAACATAATTTTTTTTAGAAATTGTGAGTGGGTTAAAACACTCACCTTTATATGAATCTGAAAATAATAGACTTCTAATAAATATCTTCGCTCTACGCTTCCTTGGTCTTCTTATTGATTGCTAGCTTTATTCCGTAATTTCTTTTATTTTGATTTACTTAAATTTCCCTCCTTATTATATTAATATGTCTATGTATTTATGTATGTATTTTTAAAAGGTTTGGAAAAGATTTGAAAAAGAAGAATTTGAAAAAGAAAAGGATTGAAATAAGAAGAACTGAAAATTGTAGAGAAGATCAAGTTTTGAAAAGAAAGAAGAAAGTTTGAAATAGAATAAAACTTGAGTAGAAGAATATGTGAAGAGGAAGGAAAAATTAAAATGAGATATAATAAGGAGATTTGAAGAAAAAGAAAGAAAGAGATTTGAATGGAGGCTAGGGTTTCATTTGCATCATATCGTATTTATAAGGTTAGAGTTAGGTTTAGGGACAAAGAGATTTGAAAGGAGAGGCTGCTATTAATTAGAAATAAAGTAAATATGAACAACTTGGTATTGAAATATAGTAAATATGAACATCCCCTTTTTTTAAAAGTAGCAGGTATTAAAAAGAGGTAATTATTAATTAGAAAGGGAATGAATATGGAGGGACAAAAATAAATGTCACGTTTCGTTAGTTTGATTCTAAATTAATTAAGTGCTAGATACAGAAAAGTTTGAATACATCATATATATTCATACTTTAACTGTGTGTCAAAATTGCTAAACATATATCAAGTACGATTAATTGGTGACAATATATAGGAATAAACAAGAATAAATGTAGATGCAATCACATAAGGATCTAATAGGGAAGGAGATAAAAAGTAACGACGTTGATTAATTCCACTTTCCCACTTTAGCCAATTTATTAATACGACATTTAATTATCATGCAAGTTGCCTTATGACTAGAAAACATAAACAACAAACAATAAATTAATATGTATATAATATTACCTCACTTTTAAATTGTTTGACAAAAATAGTAAAAATTAAATCATGCTTTAGCAACTTGAAATTAAAATATTAAATGTTTATATGTATACACATGCACACAAACACACATACATGTGTGTATAAAGATTAAACCAAAGCTTATTAATTAATTCAAAGCATACTTCCACACCACATTAAATTGTCTAATGCATTTGTAAACTTATGTATACTTGAAGTCAAAAATACATATATACATATAAATTAAACCTTTTTACCTTAATGAAATTTATTTAAATTTTTAACAAAAAAAAACTGGAACACGACAAATTAAGCAATATAGTAATAAACCTTTAAGTTCCTTAAATAAGGACATTTGAGATAATAAATTAGGTAACAAATTTAAATATTGTTGTAATCAAAATCAACGCTTAGATTTATTATCGAAAAATTGTTAAGAATATGTAAACTTCTACTATAATTTATTAGATTAAGAACAAATAATTTATTCAACAAAGTATTCAAATTTCATGATATATTCAATTCAAGATAAAGTGACAATATGTGTATACAATATTTCTGTTTCAACACAAATGAAAATTATATGTATATAAACTTTCAGATCTAAAAAAAAGGCAATTTGGTTTAAGAGTTTTAAAACATGGATCTATAATCAAACATTCTTTTAATATATATATAAAAAAAATTGTTTTGATTTATCAAATTAAAAGTCAAATTAATTAATTCAATAAAAAAATTCAAATAAATAAATAAATGTTGATTCCCATTCTTATTATTAAAACAATCATTATCCCATAAACATATTTACATTTTATTACGTTTCATTACAATGATACTTCTGTTTCACCTTTATTCGTATTACTATTTTATTTCCACTAATTGTGTAATAACTACCAAATTCAACATACTGAAATTTGTCGATTTCACCCATAAATTAAGATTTTAAATCCACTTAACTAATTTTCCTCGGTTCCATCCTTTATTACATCAACTGTTACTTAAATTTACATTAACCAACGTACAATTAAGATTTATTTGTAATCGATCACCAAATTTTATTTTAATTTATAAAGAAGCAACCTAAAATTGCAACTTATGTGCTTTTAATTGTATTGACATTTAAACTTATTAGTTTATATCAACACTATTATCATTAATTACAAACGGATTACCAATTTTAGTTATTACCCTAAATAACTAACGTATATTAATCTACATTATTCCCAAGTTACCAATTTTGAATTAATTACTATTTATTATTGTCATTTCACTGATTAATTTAACATTTTCATTGGTTTTCTTATAATAAATTTATTGCCCAATACTCCTATATTCATCTTAGATTTTTTCAAATGGCTATATTTCAATTTATAACCAAAATTTTCTATTGATTTTCCATTTTAATATATTAGACTCCACTAACGTAATAGTTAAATATTAATTTCACTTATTTGTAATAAATCCACAAATTGAATTTCAAATTTCAAATATATTCATAAATCTTGGTTTTTCACTTCTTAAATCACCCAATCGTCATATTATAAATAAAATTAACATTGATTGCATCTTCTAGAATTTACAAACTTCAATGCCAACCAAAACTACCTTAACTACACAAATTGGGTCAAAAGTTTTCAATTGTTTTCGCATTAAAGTTTATTAACTACCCAAATAGGTATCTTATCAATTGTAATTATTTAACTTTAATTACCTTTAAGCTTATTTCAATTATTGTCATTTATTCCCTACTAATATTCGTTATCATTTATAAATGTGATGTCAGTTTCTTCTTTTATTGCAATGTATTCATTCATTCATTTATTATTGCATAACTTCATTTATATTTTATTTATTCATTTATAGTATTTGTGCTTAATCCAATTTCTTAGCAACTCAATTGTTTAATAAAGTTTATACCCAGTTATTTATACTTTTCTTTATTACTTACAAATGTTATTTCATTCATAAATGCCATCATTTAACAATTTATTGCATAAACTTCATTCATTAATATTCGTGCTATTCATGTTTAATTCAATACCTTTGCACATTAATTCATTTACTAAAGTTTACGATCATTTATTTATATTACTTACCTTCTTATTATATTAAATTAGTAGCATTTCAATTTTTACTTAAGTTCATATTTCCAACCAATTACTAAAATATCTTACATAATATTGAATTCATTCAACTACCTCTGATTATAACATTTCACTAGTTAATTCAATATTCTTGTTTGTTTCCTAAATTAAACTTATAACCAAGTATGAAAAATTTCATAAATTTAATTAATTTCTATTTCATTTTTCTTTTGAATTTGTAAATATTAATTTCAATCGCTACATTAAATTTCTAACATTTGCTTCGTTATAACAACTATAATTTTTATTTCTTCCTAAATTAAATTGCAAAATTTAAATCAAATTAACAAACCTATTAATCAAAATTTGCGGGTCGTTACATGCATGGTTAGTAGATATTCAAATTCCTGATATAAATATACCACAAATAGACACAACTATATGGTTTTATATGCCGTCAACACCCCTACTACTCTAAAGTGGAATATGAGCCTAACAAAGTATTTATAATTTTTGTTTGATTTTTATTGAAATTTAATATTTATACTCGATTGGGTATTGATGTTGTATTAATTCCTATCACTTTATCTCTATTTTTCTAACACTATTACTCTTTTGCTGATAACAAAAAGGGGAGAGAAAAGTTAAGATTTTGGCAAATAAAGATCAAATATTTTATTTTTTATTTGCATATTCCCATCTAGCTTCATTTGCATATTTTTACTTATTTTCATGCATATGTGAAGGGCAAGCTTGGTTGTAGGGGGGGCATTCAAATAGGGGGAGCAAATAGGGTTCATCAATGTCAAAATACATTCAATAAATTCAAAATATTAAATATATATTTGTTATCATCAAAAGGGGAAGATTGTTGAATATGCTAGTATATAATTTTTGTTTGATGATAATAAACATCATTTAAATGTATTTGTTATTTTTCACATGAGTAAATAAATATTTGCTGAATAAAATAAATAACACAGAATTCAAAATTCAAACAAATATTTTATTCAAACAAATATTTTATTACAATTTTGAATAGTATAAATTTGAGCTCTCACTACATATATACATTTTCAATTACAATACAATTCGATTACATCACAAAATTCACTTTACAATGTTCACCTGACTACATATCACTCATTCACTCGCATTTTATCTTCAATTCTTTCCCATCCTGAATCCAACGTCTGAATTATCTGCAAGATAAACACTAATGCAGTAAAATTGAAAAAGAAATATTTTACAGTGGAAACTAAAGTGTGTGTTTTGAAATGTTATTTGCCTTATTTATTTGGGTTGTTCATCATTATATTTATTTTGAATTTATCTTACACGAACAGCTTGTAATATGCACAGTGTATCACTATACATGCCATAAGGCCGTGTATCACTGTACATGCCATAAGGCCGTGCACACCGATATACACTTCATAAAATTGCAGGGACAGGTGAGCACAAGGTCAAACCCGAGCCAAAAGATGGATTCAAATCTAGTGCATATGAGTCTCAACCAAATCAACATAACTAGACTCAAAGACACTTGAAGACCAACTCGAGCTAGCATATCAGGAGAAACAAAAACTAGTCCAAAATGAATGCAACTGGATACAAGTCCACATGCTCAGTACACATACACACGGTTGGTCATACGTACAACAAGCTCCAGACTCAAAGAAATGGCATGTATCAAGACAACAATGGGAGTAGTACACAAGCATGAGATAAAGGCTACACAAAGATACCACCATACACACACATATAGGTATACACACATGTATACATATATATGTAGTGCATAGCAATCAAATATGCAGAAATTCATGACAATGAAAAGCTACAGACATAAAGTAAAAAGGCTTAACCAAATTGGATATGAAACTCAAAGCGCAAAAAGACCAGTTCAATATGCAAGCAATCAAGTTACAGCAAGGCCACAACTTCAAGATGCTACAAGCAAACAATGAACTGGCTCGAAGCGACAGAGGATACAACCCAATACATACACAAATGAGCACATGTAATCTGAACCAAAGACCAACTCAAAAGTACATAAACATAACAACCAGAATTCAACTGCAACAGGCCAGCAATGAACAAGCTTCAGGAGTACAAAACAATATGCATAAGGACAGCAAGGCACCAAAGCAATTACACAAATATACATTGATATATGTATGTATATGTGTATGGAGACCATAATGCACCAATGAAATATGCAGAACACCAGTTCAACTAGGCTCCAAAAATACTACACCAGACTGTCACATGAAAACCACATATACACATGTATACATACATACATACATACATACATATATATATATATATATATATATAGACACAGATATATTATTTCAGAGAATCTATACACAGTCAAGTATGAGAACAACTGAAAGGATAGAGAAAATAAGTATGTACAAATGAAATCAAGGCAATGTCAAATCAATGTACATATGAACAAGAAGATCACAGAAAGATTAGAGGTAGCGTACAAGTCAATGCAAAACAACCACCAAACTAGACCACAATTACTAGACAACCCATATACAACATAACCCGGATGTGCATACCATCAATGTGCACCAACACTGACCACATACAAACCAACATACATGACAACCAGACTCAAAATAAAAACAAGTTCACTAACAGTTCAACATGCTCAAATGTACAAAGTGGTGAATGCAAAACTTCACCCAAGACATAGTGCAGGAAAGCGTACATATATACATGCACAAACACACATGTATACATACATACATACATATACATTATATATACAGTGACAGCAAGGGATGCAACATAGACCAGTTCGAATACAAGTGCAATGAAAATTCGAATACTACTAGAAAATAAATGAAACAGCAGGTTGAATAAAGTCACAGAGCAAATCAGAGTGAACAAATAACTACTCTGGTGGTCAACAATATATTTTGAGTTCAAATGACAAGCCGTGGGTCATGAACCAATCAAGGAAATGTAGCCGTTTTGTAACGACCCGAAATTTTCACTCTAGAAAATTTCAGATAGTTATGAAAAAGAAGAAAGAGATAGAAGAAGAAGAAGAAGAACAGAAACAACATCTCACATTCGCAGCGGATAAAAATATAATAATAAATAATAACAGTTTACAAAAGAATATTATATCTGTCGATTACATTTAATATACATCAGAGTTTCACATTATATACAGTCACTGAATATATACAATTTTCATGTCTCATATTAACCATAATATAAATACAGCGAAATACTCTATACGATATTGCCATCCAGCTCGCCTCCTGAGCTCCAGAACGTACCTACCTAAAAATCTGTAATACTCGGTCTGACCCGAGTATTACACCAAAGTAACACCCGGGTCAGGCTAGAAACCAGCGTGAATAAAACCCAACTAACATGGAATACCAAACAAACAACTTACATAAACCCGGGGTATCTTATATTAATTTAACCAATTCACAATTTGCTATAGACAATGCTTATTTCATATATAAATTTCTAAGTACCAAACTTAGATAAAATAATCCAATTCTCTTAAATCAATTCATTCCATCCTATTTGATTTCACAAATCAATTTATAAAAAATCGAAGTGGTTTTGGGTATTTCCCAATACCCGACCCTGGTTTCTTCGAAATTCATGTTATCCTATCCCAAGTTATTCAAATGAAATACACAACATTCATATCAGAGACACCAACACATTCAAAACATCCAATACCAATCAATCATCCATCACATACAAATCAATTGATTCAATTGAATTTCAAATCTCAATCACCTATATCCCTACATACAACGTTAATTAAATTCCAAATTAATTAATTGGTCAACCCATCATTATTCATCTTAATTAATCACCCTGAATTAATTTTCTTCCAAATTCATTTAAGTAATTATCTTGAAATAACTTCACGATATTAATTATTCTTAACCAAAGTCAATAAGCTATCTTAATTACTTCATGAATGAATTAATTAACTATTTTAATTACATTAATCCTTAATTACTTATCAATTAACTTCATAAGTCACTTTTTATAGATTAATTCATCTTAATTAGTAAATCTTCAATTACATCGTTAATTATATTAACTATTTCCAATTATATTTTAATTAGTTCTGATCTAAATTAGTTACTTTAATTCAACCACAATATTAATCATTTCCGATTAATTTCAACCTATAATTAATTTACTTTATTAATTAAATTTCTCCTAAATTAATAACCTTAATTAATCTCTTGATTTATTCCACAAAACATTTTATTTTATTAATTTCATTAAGTAATTATTTACCAGGCCATCCAATGATTATTTTGAATTACTTACACTTAATTAATTAACTTAAACTTAATTAATTAATTCAAACCCTTATTAAATTTTAAGATGAAGACATTTTCTTATTTATGTTTTAAGTTTAATACAACTTAAAACCCAATATACCTCGAGTCAAACCCAATTAACTCGAGAACCAACCAAAACTAAAGTCATATCATCATTAGTGCACATCCAATAAATTTAGTCATTCAACCAATCCATTTAAATCTAAATAAAATTCCGACTAAGTGAGGTTTACTCACCTTTGATTTTGCAATCCAAATCCAATCTTGACTTGGTTCCCTCCAGATGTTGACCTTGAATAATAATTTGTATGATTTATTAACATTTGAAATAAATCGAAAATAATTACCATTTAATACTTAAATTTTAAATTAACAATTTGGTTTTAAACGAATAAATTCTAATTTCAACCAATTTCCTCTAATAATTTATTTCGACAAGATAATCTCTAAAATTTCCAATACCCAAACTCCAATATATACCTTTTTCCCTCTTCCCAAAATCTTACTTACAAAATAATATATAGATTTAAAAATCCAATCTTCATATAAACTTCTAACATTTTGATTTTTTTTTTAACGTTGTGTAAGTTCTGAATATATAAAATTTCAAAATTTTAAAAACAAATACTATTTACCTTACTGCTGTTGACCAGTTTCCAAAATCATCGAACTCCTCCTCCCTCCATTCGACAAACCACGCTATTGTCGAATGCCTCCACCCCGCCATCGTTGCTTACCCTCGAACTCACGAAGCTCCTCGCGATTCGAAATCGCGTCCAACATCCCCAGCCATTCCCTCAATCTCGAACTCACGAACAAACGAACTTGTCGCGCCGCACATGATTCATCAACCCTACTCGACGAAGACGCCACTCAAATTCATCGCCTCATCTTTGCTCGGCCCCGTTGCCTAGTCGCGACTCGGTCGTCCTTTTAATTTTTGATTTCTGTCCTCGTTCACGTGAACCACCCAACTCACCAAACCCTAATGTCGAACGCAAGATCATGAGGGAGAGGGAGAGGGAGCGCGGCTACGAGCAAACAAGAAACTCGCAGCCACCATTAATTTGAATTTGATTTCCCTTTTTCCCTTTTTTTTTAATTTATGAGGTTCGATCTACTGTTAGAAATAAGAGAGGAAAACTAGGAGATTAGATACAGGGTTGGAGAAGCTTCTCAAGCATGCATGAATAAAATATAATTGAATATTTCTCGCGTTATATAATTGCGAAACCCCGAACCCCGCATCAGACATGCCGCCAGAAGATTATAACATTTTATCTGCATTCCGAGCAAAATGGAACGCATTTCGGAAGCTAATTTGATCGTATGCACGAGTTACAGAAGAAAACGATCAATTTTAAATTGAATCGATAAAAATATTTCTAAGCGTTTTGAGCTGCTAGGGTCAAACGGCAACTCCGATTGCTACGAAAATAGAAATCCGATAATAACTAACTATTACGGATCCAATGGAACTGGTTTCATTGAATTCCGAGACTATGCCTCGGAAGGCTATTTTTAAATATCGATTTAAACGATATATTATTAAAATTGAACAAATTACCTTTAAATTAAATTTTAACTACTCTATTATCTTCAGTATCATCACTATAGATTCTACACGCCTTTAAACTATTTTAAACAGGCTTAGAATCTCAAATTCAACAATTTACCAAATTTCAATCATAAATATCCACATTTAAACTAATAATTCAAAGAATTCATTATCAAGTAAATATTGATATCTTGAATTCAAGTTAAAATTGACCTTTAAATATTTTAAAATTAGTTAACTATTCAAATTTAAATTGCTAGAAATTCCGGGTCGTCACATTCCTCCCTCCTTAAAAGAATTTCGTCCCCGAAATTACTAGTTAGAAAGAATGGTTCAAAACCCGCTTACCTTTCTGAAAACTCACAATTCAACATCCTACCAACTATCTTTTATTAAAGACCCACTATCACATCAACCAACTTCCCCAAACCTTCATAATTTCAAACAATACGCTTTTGCTCAATCATCTAAATTTCAATTTAACACCAAATTTTGAATTATCCAAAATTTTCTCAAAATTTTCTAACTCCTTAAATTCCCAAAAAAAATTTGCCAGCGTCTCCTTTGCGCGGCTAGCTCGGTACTACTACAAAAGGCCTGTACGAGCTCCCAAATTCCAAAAGAAAACAAAAGCCAAGTGGCTACATCAAAAACCCAATCCAATTTCATTCAGAAATTTTAAATACATACCTTTTTGTCGGCAATTCAAATTTATCTTCTGATATCAAATCCAATTGCCTTTTCCTTATAATCCCTGCATATCTTATTTAACAATAATATCAAATCAAAGCCCTTTCAAATCTTTACATACTTATCCTTACAGAAGTTTTCATATCCTTTCCTATTCAAACTAGTTTTTCCCCACTTCATACGAATTCAATTTACTTTAAATCTTGAATGTTGAATTTTATCTTTCAAGTATATCTGATTCATATTAGTTTCATATACTAATTTACTTTAATTCCCAATTTGAAATTGTTTTGTCGTTAACAAAAATTTTCCCAACAATTTCCAAAAAAAATTCTAACTCCCAAAATTTTCGAAATTTTTTGGCAGAGTCTCCCTTGTACGGAGGAGCTTTTGCAATTTGACAAGAGATATAAATATATATACATCGACCCACCTGGTTGGAAAAAGCAAAAACAGTTCATATTTCCTATTTGTTATTGCGTAGGCGTACCTTATTTAGCATTTTAAGCATGCGACTTATTAATTTTAGCAAATAGCGCAATCCAAATCCGGCCAAACGGCCTTCATGTACCTGTACTTACTCAATTTAAATATGTAAGTGCCATATATAGAGAATTTATTAGCATTCCACTTACTTTCAATAGCTAAACATATGCAATACATAAACAACAAGCACCAAATTCTATCCATAAGCGATTTATATAATGTTTAAAGCTAATACAAATGCTTTCAACCACTTCATAAACTATTTTATTCAATTTTGATTGTTTGCAACTTAATTTCTTACACCCAGTTGGTTTTTAATCCGAACAAGCTCATATTCACTTCAAATGATTCAGAATCAAATTTATTTAATCTCTATTGACTCATAGCATTTTAATTACTTTTATTTACGCCGAACGACAACCATTTTCATGCAATTTCGACGATATTCGTTTAATAGAGTATCTATTTCAGTTTATAACTACTTTAAATTAATTTTCAACTCATTTTATATTTAATTCTCATTCATTTCTAATTTATTCACCAACCATTCATTTAGCTCGACACATTTCATTCTTGTATACTACTAACCATTCCCAAATTAATTTAATCCAAGTTTTTATTTAATGAGTTTCCACTCTCATTCGAAGCCATGCTTCCATAAATTTTAAACTTAAGTTAATTTACTTTAATTTTATTCCGACTTCAACTTAAGTTTACTTCTATTTGATTCTCATTTAATCAACTTCCATTAAATTCAGTAAGCTCATCCATTTTAATTTTAAATTTTGATTCATTTTCTCAATTTATCAAAATAATATCCAAGCACATTCTTAACTCATTTATACTTCAAATTAATATGCCACCGAACTTAAGTTCAGTCTGATAATCCAATTCCAATCACAACTTCGATTTAGTTTTTTATGAAATCAGACTCCATCCATTTATTATTTAACTCAATTAACCCGTTTCGAATTTTAATTTACTTACTTAATTCGTTATCGAATTTATTTTATTAATACAAGGTCATTCTCAATTTATTTCTATTCACTTGGATTTTGTTTTGCAACTCAAACCATTTCTATTATAATCCCTTTTCTTATATCCAATTCACTTGCAAATTTCATTAAACATTATTTCAAATCACCCTTGAATTTTATTTGTAATTCAAACCATCACATTTTCAATCCAACTCTATTTTCTTTTTATTTTACAACATCTCTTCTTATTTAATTCATTATCAAATCCAAGTCGAATTCTATTTACAATTCGAATTCATTACCAAATTCCATTATTAATTACAACCATTTGTTTACCCAAGTTAAATTTTATTAACATACACTATTAAATAATTTATTTAGCTGATTGGTTTACTTTCACTTTTAATTTAATACTCGATTTCCTTTAGTTACAAAGAACCACTTCATTAAATTTTCCCGAGTTTTAATTCTATAATTTCAGTTTGGATTTCCTTTTATTTCCCAAAACTCCATCACTTTTATTTTAAAATTTTAGAAATGCTTTAAAATTCACTTAATGCTATTAATATAGCTCTTTATAAAATACTTCTTATAATCTTGATGTCTCAACCAGTCCATCCTTGTTCTCACAGAAATTCAGTCATACGTTGATCAGGCGTAGGACTGAAAATCTATAAGTACTTGGTAAACCCGTTTTCAACACCCAGTGAAAATACTTGAAAAATAATTTTATTAAAAATATTGAATACAGTTTTTTGAAAATAGAGAAAATATCTTTGGTGAGGATGCTTTGGAAATCATCACTTCCATCCATGGTCGCAGTTAACCCGATGGTTACATTGCCATCCCGACAAAATCCATAGATAACTGTAGGCCTCCTCGCCCCACGATTACACCATGGAAACCACAACAGATCGCAGCTACAACTGGGGTTACGTAGCCATCACAGCAAAAACCCATATAACTGTATGCATCAGCGCCATCGAATTTCGCTGCCAAAAATGAAACTTGTCCACTCCACTTGACCATAGATCGCAGTCTACCGATGTTGCGTTGCCTTTCCGGCAAAATCAAGTGTAGACCGTTGACACTCATCCTCCACACGATTTTCGCTATGGTCCCCACAGTAGATCGCAGCGACATCGAGTTACACTGTCATCACAGCATAACCCAAATGCCTCTGTAGGCATCAACGCCATTGACTTACGCTACCTAATAATCCTCAGGAACTAGTTTTGTCCGGACTCCTCACAGGATCAATTTTAGAATCCCCCCTTGGGGTTCAAGGCAGCACCACCTTGTGGCACTCATGAGAAGTTCATTTCAAGGGAGCGCCTTTTTCCCCAGAGCCATCATCAAAACATTTTATACTATACACATATAGTATCTTCAAATCATACACCTAGTATGATCTCCTACAAAGCTCATTTATACAAAATCGATTAGTCGAAAATCGATAATTCTCAAACTAGGCTTTCCAAATTCAATATTGATTTTACCCAAAAATCAAAAGCCTTTCCAAATTCAAAGGTTCTCAAAACCTTTTTCCAAAATCCTCATAAGATCCTTTATATACATATACAGACATATATAATTTTTAAAACTTTGGATCATTTCAAACTTGTATAAAACCCCTTTTATACTTCAATTCTTTTCTCAGTTGGGCATTAAATCCATAACAGTTTGAACTTCGACCAGTTTATATTTAGAAAATAGCTTGAAAATTCCAAAAATAAATAAGTAGTGGAAAAATAATTATTAGTTTGCAAAATAGCTATAAAATAGGTAACTAACTGTAAAATAGTTAAGAAATAGTTGAATAGTTTCAAAATTTGTAGATAATTGCAAAATAGTTGTAAAATAGAAATTAATTTGTGAAATAGTTGAAAAATAGTAATTAGTTTAGTTAACAGTTGAAAAATGGTTAAATAGCCCCAAAAATAATCGTAAAACAAGTATATAAAATAATTTGGCTTTAAGAAAGAGAGGTTGTATATATTTAATAGCTTAGAAAAATAAGTTTATATCAAAACAATTTATATTGAAAATAGTCAAGAGCCAACTGTTCACCTCCCCAACAATTCAATTTAAATCTTCATTTAAATTGACCCAATTCCAATTCAAATAACTCCAAATTCCAGTGGACTTGATTAATCCCCAATTCAAGTTGAATCAATCTTGATTCCTTCCCCAATTTAAATCAAATTCTAGTTGATTTTAAATCCTGTTCAATTTTAATTAATTTCATACTACTCCAATCAATTTGAATTATTATCAATTTAATTTCAGAATACAAATCACTTCAATTTAATCCAATCCAATTTCCCATTTAAATTTTTTAAACTTATACATCTTCAATCACCAATCCAATTACTTCAAACCAAATTCAATTTTAAACTAGTTCAATTAAATCTTGAATTTAAACTATCTCGAATTATAGAAATTCGAGTTAAATTCTCAAAGGTTGGTTTAACTCTTTTAACCAAATTAACCTTTAAATCAAAGTGTTTAATCATTTTAATTTCTGAGCCCAATTTCTCAAAATTCTCATTTTAAACTATTTTTACTTATGTATTTCGAGGTTCAATACAATTTTATTTTAAAATTTTAATTTATTATTCAATTTAATTTTCCAGTTTGAAGCCAGTTCTTAGACAAGTTTATTTTACAATTCAATTATTCAAACTTATTTTATTTTATTTATACAATTCCATTCTCAATTTAAAGATTTTTATTTACAACAGGAGGATATCATCCAATTTATTTTAAAACGTACATCCATTTTAAATTTTTAGATCTCAAACCCTTTCGAGATCACACAAATTCCAATTCAAATCAACCATTTAACCTTCCAAGTTAAATTCCAATTTCATCTCGAAATTTCCAATTCTGGTTGCTTTTCTACACTTATTTAACTTCCCAAAGTTAAATTCCAATTTACTTAATCCAATCAACCTTACTCAAATTCGAATTCCCACATCAAATTTCAAAATTATTTCCCTCTTATAAGTTCAAACTTATATCACTTTAGGTTTTACATCACTCTTAGGGAAAAATCAAAACTCAACCTCTTAGAGTTTATTTCAAATTATCTTTGATATCATGTATATCCATACATATATCCATATTTATCTCTTGGCCCTCTCAGCCATTTTTTATAATTTTAAACCACCCTTGGTTTAAAATCCAAATCAAATTCCAAACAAACCATTGTTTTCAATAAGTCCCAGTTATCCAAATATACTTATTTATTATTTTTCATTACTTTGAAACAAAATTTTCAAATTCCGGGACCAGATTTAGAATTTCATTTTTCTATCAATTTTAATTTGGTTGTATTTCTATTTCTACTTAATTTAATTCCACTTCAAGACTTCAGTTTGGTTGTATTATATTACTTCTAAATTTTAAATTTCAATAATTAACAACCAATCACCTTAATATTTATTAGAAGAAAATATTACTTTATATATCAAAATATATATTTTATATAAAATCATTTAAAATCTTTATAAGCAAATAACAAGTATGCTCTCATATATATATATATATATATATACACACACACACACACACTCAACTCATTCTAGAGTACTTCGGACTCTATTAAATGAGTAATCCCCACCAGAGCCAAGGTTCTCGCTTAACCTTTCAGCTCTGATACCAAATGTAACGACCTAAAATTTTCACTCCAGAAAATTTCAAATAGTTATGAAAAAGAAGAAAGAGATAGAAGAAGAACAGAAACAACATCTCACATTCGCAGCGGATAAAAATATAATAATAAATAATAACAGTTTACAAAAGAATATTATATCTGTCGATTACATTTAATATACATCAGTGTTTCACATTATATACAGTCACTGAATATATATAATTTTCATGTCTCAGATTAACCATAATATAAATACAGCTAAATACTCTATACGATATTGCCATCCAGCTCGCCTCCTGAGCTCCAGAACGTACGTACCTGAAAATCTGTAATACTCGGTCTGACCCGAGTATTACACCAAAGTAACACCCGGGTCAGGATGGAAACCATCGTGAATAAAACCCAACTAACATGGAATACCAAACAAACAACTTATATAAACCCGGGGTATCTTATATTAATTTAACTAATTCACAATTTGCTATAGACAATGCTTATTTCATAAATAAATTTCTAAGTACCAAACTTAGATATCCAATTCTCTTAAATCAATTCATTCCATCCTATTTGATTTCACAAATCAATTTATAAAAATTCGAAATGGTTTCGGGTATTTCCCAATACCCGACCTCGGTTTCTTCGAAATTCATGTTATCCTATCCCAAGTTATTCAAATGAAATACACAACATTCATATCAGAGACACCAACACATTCAAAACATCCAATACCAATCAATCATCCATCACATACAAATCAATTCGATTGATTCAATTGAATTTCAAATCTCAATCACCTATATCCCTTCATTCAACGTTAATTAAATTCCAAATTAATTAATTGGTCAACCCATCATTATTCATCTTAATTAATCACCCTGGATTAATTTTCTTCCAAATTCATTCAAGTAATTATCTTGAATTAACTTCACGATATTAATTATTCTTAACCAAAGTCAATAAGCAATCTTAATTACTTCATGAATGAATGAATTAACTATTTTAATTACATTAATCCTTAATTACTTATTAATTACTTCATAAGTCACTTTTTATAGATTAATTCATCTTAATTAGTAAATCTTCAATTACATTGTTAATTATATTAACTATTTCCAATTATATTTTAATTAGTTCTGATCTAAATTAGTTACTTTAATTCAACCACAATATTAATCATTTCCGATTAATTTCAACCTATAATTAAATATCCATTTATTTACTTTATTAATTAAATTTCTCCTAAATTAATAACCTTAATTAATCTCTTGATTTATTCCACAAAACAATTTTATTTTATTAATTTCATTAAGTAATTATTTACCAGGCCATCCAATGATTATTTTGAATTACTTATACTTAATTAGTTAACTTAAACTTAATTAATTAATTCAAACCCTTATTAAATTTTAAGATGAAGACATTTTCTTATTTATGTTTTAAGTTTAATACAACTTAAAACCCAATATACCTCGAGTCAAACCCAATTAACTCGAGGACCAACCAAAACTAAAGTCATATCATCATTAGTGCACATCCAATAAATTTAATCATTCAACCAATCCATTTAAATCTAAATAAAATTCCGACTGAGTGAGGTTTACTCACCTTTGATTTTGCAATCCAAATCCAATCTCGACTTGGTTCCCTCCAGATGTTGACCTTGAATAATAATTTATATGATTTATTAACATTTGAAATAAATCGAAAATCAATTACCATTCAATACTTAAATTTTAAATTAACAATTTGCGAATAAATTCTAATTTCAACAAATTTCCTCTAATAATTTATTTCTACAAGATAATCTCTAAAATTTCCAATACCCAAACTCCAATATATACCTTTTTCCCTCTTCCCAAAATCTTACTTGCAAAATAATATAAAGATTTAAAAATCCAATCTTCATATAAACTTCTAACATTTTGATTTTATTTTTTAACATTCTGTAAGTTCTGAATATATAAAATTTCAAAATTTTAAAAACAAATACTATTTACCTTACTGTTGTTGACCAGTTCCCAAAATCATCGAACTCCTCCTCCCTCCAGTCGACAAACCACGCAATTGTCGAATGCCTCCACCCCGCCATCGTTGCTCACCCTCGAACTCGCGAAGCTCCTCGCGATTCGAAATCGCGTCCAACATCCCCAGCCATTCCCTCAATCTCGAACTCACGAACAAACGAACTTGTCGCGCCGCACATGATTCATCAA
This sequence comes from Allium cepa, assembly GCA_030765085.1. Taxonomy (NCBI): domain Eukaryota; kingdom Viridiplantae; phylum Streptophyta; class Magnoliopsida; order Asparagales; family Amaryllidaceae; genus Allium; species Allium cepa. The sequence continues at coordinate 872,668,988 of CM060945.1, read as the reverse complement.
CCCTACTCGACGAAGACGCCACTCAAATTCATCGCCTCATCGTTGCTCGGCCCCGTTTCCTAGTCGCGACTCGGTCGCCCTTTTAATTTTCGATTTCCATCCTCATTCACGCGAACCACCCAACTCACCAAACCCTAATGTCGAACGCAAGATCATGAGGGAGAGCGGCTACGAGCGAACAAGAAACTCGCAGCCACCATTAATTTGAATTTGATTTCTCTTTTTCCCCTTTTTTTTATTTTATTTATGAGGTTCGATCTACTGTTAGAAATAAGAGAGGAAAACGGGGAGATTAGATATAGGGTTGGAGAAGCTTCTCAAGCACGCGTGAATAAAATATAATCGAACATTTCTCGCGTTATATAATTGCGAAATCCCGAACCCCACACCAGACATGCCGACAGAAGATTATAAGATTTTATCCGCATTCCGAGCAAAATGGAACGCGTTTCGGAAGCTAATTTGATTGTATGCGCGAGTTACAAAAGAAAACGATCAATTTTAAATTGAATTGATAAAAATATTTCTAAGCGTTTTGAGCTGCCAGGGTCAAACGGCAACTCCGATTGCTACGAAAATAGAAATCCGATAATAACTAACTATTACGGATCCAATGGAACTGGTTTCGTTGAATTCCGAGACTGTGCCTCAGTAGGCTATTTTTAAATATCGATTTAAACGATATATTATTAAAATTGAACAAATTTCCTTTAAATTAAATTTTAACTACTCTATTATCTTCAGTATCATCATTATAGATTCTACACGCCTTCAAACTATTTTAAACAGGCTAAGAATCTCAGATTCAACAATTTACCTAATTTCAATCATAAATATCCACATTTAAACTATATAATTCAATGAATTCATTATCAAGTAAATATTGATATCTTGAATTCAAGTTAAAATTAACCTTTAAATATTTTAAAATCAATTAACTATTCAAATTTAAATTGCTAGAAATTCTGAGTCGTCACACGTTTGAATAAGTGAACGTGTACTAGTAATCAGGCAACGGAGCATTTAACAAATTTTAACAAAGTCAAGGCCGAGATAAAAATCAATCGGATGATCAAGTGATGTGGTTCGAATAAGAATCAAGGTTGCAGTTTCAAACCAAGTCAAGTTTAAATGCCAAAGTCAAAGCCAGATGATAACAAGTTCGAATTGAACGAGTCGAAGTCAAATTTTCGTCTTAAAATATTATCATAATTTCAAAGTGCCGAAGTCACAGAGGAAACAAATTCAAATGCCAAAAAGAATGGAACCAAAATTCAAATCCATGGAGTATACGTATGAGATGGAACAAGCCAGCAAATGTCACAAGCTTTCAAGTAAAATCGTATCGTCTAGCAAATTCACTGAAGAATTCAAACAAAATTATATGAATGAAAATTAAGGGATTCGTTCCCATATAACCCAAAATCATCATCGGTAGTAAAATCTAATCGAGTTCAAGCAAATCAACCAGTAAAACAAAAAGCATATATCACATACCAATTTCGTGTTATTCGAACTCAATAAAATTGGAGCGACCGAAAGCATATCACAGCTAAAGAAAATAATCACTACAACTGATCAAATACAAGCGGCTTCTTTAATTTAAACAAAGCTCTAACTAGGATCGAAGAGAAAACATGGCAGCCATGAAGAGAAGCAAAAGGGGTCGACTGGTAAAAATGAAAAAATAAAAGGGAGAGATATTTTATTTTATTATCAATTGGACTGGTCTCCTTATTCTTCTATTTGGGCTTATTTTTTAGTTATAGGGTTTTGTTTTTAGTGTTTAGTTTCATTTTGTACTTTTCTTTTAAGCTTTTGTAAAATTTTAGTCGTGTGACTAGGTGACGAACTATGGTGATATAGTTAGAGAATTTGCAACTCAGCGGCTGAGTTGTGACAGAGCTTTGAGCATAAAGTTAGGTTAATGATTGCGGGTGTCACAAGTTTACGTGTGTAAGCGTCTGACTACTTAATTTCTAGTACAAACCTTTGGGGAAACACGTAGTAAGGGTTTTGCAGAAGCTGGGTAAATCTGTATTATTCTATTTCTGCTTTTATTATTTTGCTATTGTCTGTGCTGCAATTATTATATATATTTCCGTATTAATTTTTATTATTTTTAGTATCACCCTATTTACCCTCCCTTTAGGGTGAAATCGATCCTACAATACTGACTTTCTTTCTTTAGCCTCAAATCTTCGGTCGATAGAATAAGTCCATCCCACCGTTCTTCGACGAATGGATTCGCACCTTGCGGTTATTGCCCTATCTCTCAGATCTGGATAATTGCAACCAATTTTGTTTATCGCACTAACGCGAATTTAAGTGTTTTAAGATCCATTCATTAAATTTGAGTTTTACACAACCAAAAAAACAAAACAAAATACCAAAAAAACTAGGAATAAATATTGCCTCTCCGAGCATGGTGGTTCATTATCATCTTAGAGCATGCCTAGGGATCGACCTCGATCCCGTACATGTGTAAGTGACTTAGCCGTTTTATTGTGGAGTTTATTATTATTATGTTCATGCCATCCCGATCAAGAGTTGATGACCTGTGACCTCGATCCAAGGCCATTTCCATTTGACGTAGGCGATGGCCGCTCATGTTTCATCGTCACAGCCCGAGTCCTTATATACTGCGATAGCCTGCCATCCTTGAGATGTTTCTCAATCATATCCCTTAAGTTCTTGCATTCATCCATAATATGCCTGTCTAGTTCATAGAATAGGCAATACTTTTCAAACCTCTATTCCCACTCCGTAGGATCCCTCCTCGTCGGTTTTCGATAGGGGAGTTGCCTCCATATGTCCAGCTAAATCCATTTCAAGCTTTCCATCAAATCCGAATAAGATGAGAATTTCGGCTCCCATTCCTTCCATTGCCTTTTTGATCCATCATAACCGTCATCCATTTTCCGTTTTCCCTTATCCTTTCAAGACCCTTCTTAAGATGGTCCTTCACCTCTCACAACATTTACTTACTGTTTCTCGGCTCGTGCATCCTCCTATTATAGGAACCTATCTGCTTCATGGAAAAATTCCTCGAGATCCATTGCTAGATCTCGATCCAATGTAAACTTGAACTTCGTGTCTTCAGCAACCTCGGATACTACCGCCATTAAAGCATTCATGCATCCGGCCGGTCGAATGAAGCAACCGCCTTATTAAAATGCGTCAAGAAACTTCTCAAGGACCCTTTGGTCCTTTTCTTCAGATAGTCTCTATCTCGTTTCTAGTGATGTAGATGGGTGGTTGATTAGTTCCAGCCCCAAAAGATGCCTCCTGACTTCCTCCACGACGACTCTTACCTACAGGTGCTTTCCTTGCAGTTTGCCTGACCACTGATCCAAATCCAAGCTCCAAATCGTTTCCATATCTACGAGTGCAAGTAACCTGGCTCTGGTACCAAAATTATTGGCCCAAAATTGATCACAAACACTCAACTAATATGATAACACTGCAGATTCAATATCCAAACAAAATTTGAGGATAAAATATGAAGAACAGTAAATTAAAACAATAAGAAATGAAATGAACACAAGATTTTATAGTGGTTTAATGTACTCCGGCTTTGGTCCACTCCAAAAAATTTCCTTTTTATTTATATTGCCTACTTATAGTTACAATCCATGAAATTCTAGAAACTAAATGGCGGAGTATAGCCTAGGGAAGAAGATCAAGAGAGCTAGAAAGAAAATTGCATTTCTTTAGCCAATAATCCGGTATGTATAAGAAAAGACGTGCAAATATCCAGTTGAAAATCCTCGTGCAGAAGACCGAAGCTAAGATGGACAGATCCATAAAAAAAATGGGGCATACCGGGCGCTATATATACCGATCGGCACCAATCCATATAGGGGGTCGACACCGATTGGTGCAGACACATAACTGGGGATCGGCGATCCCCATATGGGTCCCCCTCCTTATGCTCTTTATATTTTCGTAGTTTTTTCCTGAGTTGATGTGGCATTCGTCGAGTTATTGAGAAATCAGTGTTGATTTGAAATGCCAATCCAAGTGATCCATAACAATAGTGATCCAATCCGATCCGTTCCTAGTCATATTGATCCAATCAGATCCGTTTCTAGCCATACTAATCTGATCTGATCCCCTGCCTAAGGGAAGTGTAAATCCATACTTAGCCATTTTCGGGGTGTTATTCGCTCGAATCTTCATGACTATCATCCATAGCCTTGCTTACTACTGATCTTTGAACCTAATAATCATCCCTTCGAGCTTATTGCATTGATGGTCGCAAATCTATTTATCTAACTCCATGGTATCACGGCCTTGTCAAAAGGTGGGATAACATATACTAAGTAGAAGAATCTATCAAGTGTGTTTAAAAAGCACCACCAAAAATTTGGACATATATAGATGCAAAATAATCTCAAAATCATATTAACAGAAAAATCCATCAAAAGCGCCTCAAAAGCTCACCAAAAATTGATTATGGATTATACAAAAGAAAAGAAGCTAAAAATCATGTCAAATGGCAAAATCAATCAAGTGCGCCTCAATAGCACTACCAAAAATTGGTTATTAGCTATACAAAAGTAAAGAAGCTTAAAATCATATCAAATAGCAAAATTCATCTTGTGCGTTTGGAAAATACCACCAAAAAATGGTTATGGATTATATAGAAGCAACCAAACTCAAACACAAAAATAGGAAGGGGAAGGGCAATTATGTTGTGTTCTTTGACCATCAATAGATATTTATCACATTTTTCTCTACACTAGGCTCGAGTCATATTCCTTTTGAGATTCAAGGATTAATTTCCTTTCAAAATGATTTAAAAAGGGACCCATTAAGTTTTCCTTGATTCTATTCATTTTGATGACTGCTTTGATCAATTTCTTATTAGTTTTAAGTATGAAATAGTTGTGTATTCTCTTTCCATTATACACTCATATAGAAATTTAAATATTCATTGTCAGGATTTTAAGTGTGTCATCGCACATTATAATTTTAGAGAAACACATCGCTTCCTTCAATTCTAACATATTTATTAGGTTCCTTATTCTTCTTAAGGTGTATGTTAGGGTCACATAAAGATTGTAGATGCTTTTTATCAAAACAATCAAGCCATTTTAACCTTTTCATTACTAATGTGGTCTGATTTATAGGAAAACCAAGTTCGAATTGCCTCATTTTTATGGGTAATGTCACATCTATTTCTCCTTAGTCATTCATCTTGATTTGAAATTTTTGATCCCTTTGAGTGCATTCGTGTTTGCACTAGAAAGTTGCATTTACTGATATAAAGAAATGAATCTGTATGAAACACTTTAAATGATAATCAAAGAATCACGTTCAGTGTTCTTAAATAAATTTGGTTTGTTCTTCATCTTTTGGTTTTTTTAAAAAAAGAATAAGGCCAAAGGTGTAATTTTCCCCAACACCTCCACATTTCTAAAAATCTCAAGCTTGGAATGAAATTCTAGTATGGTTCATGAGAAGTTTTATGTAGTCTTTATGAGAATCCAGGCCGGCCATTTAATAACCATATAAAAAAATAGCTTTCCCAACATACAACCAAATGTACCAAGATAATTGTACTCAAATTTGCATGATCATCTACATTCTCATAATTTATACCCCTTTTTATTAATTAATGCATACAACATGAAAGATTTAAAAGCAAATAACCTTTCAACTTATGTCATTTCTAACAATGCATACATCATTCAGAATGTATGCACTTATGGATATAACATGCTAACATAAAGAGTAATGACCATGATCGTATATGTATATAAATAAATAATTCTCCTTTTTATACATGCACTAAAATATTCATCTTACCATATAATATATCCATCTACAAACATAAATCCTCTTTTTTGTATATATCTTCTAAACATATACTTTCAATCCACCAAATACACACACACAAAATATCTCCATAGAATTTTCATAATTAACTAAATATAGATCTTGTACAAAAACGATCTTCTTAAATTCAACACATATAGGCCATGATAATTATTTCCAAAAAGAAAATGTAAATGGTGGAAATTTTAAATACATTTGTGATTAACAAAATCACAAAGAAATTAAGCAGATATGAAGCGACGACGAATTTTAAAAATACGTTCTTACTGCAGGTATCCTCATCTTAACATAAATGTTATAGTCTAAATTAACTCTAAATATTAGAGAAAATACCCTTACTAAGATATAAAAAGTCTACATGTATTAAATATTAGCACAATTTAGCATTCAATTCTCAGTGCGGCAATAATTATAGGCATTCGATGTTAATTAGAATCATAATGTCGGGAACTAAAAACTTCAATTACATATGTATGCAAACAAATTATTATTTATGTACACTTCAACTTTTCAAATCCTACATTTGGAAAAAAAACCAAGGGACTAATAAATGTCATAATTAATTTTTCTCATAAATAATGTTACCATTCACTTTCTTGCCAATGAAAAGCGTTAATTAGAGTCATCCATATGATGAGTTAATGCTTCTATCTAAATATAAGAATTAAACAAAACTTATATTTGGTCAAATAAGATTTTTTTTTCCTCACGCAAGCATATTTATCATTTATCAATTATATAACAAAAACATTCAATACATTCAGAAAGCAAGTTACATTACCAAAATATATGGAAAAGAATATAGATATTTTATTGAACTGTTCTTTAAATTCCTCAATTTATTTTAAATTAAACGACCGTTAAATGATCAATTAATATTAAATGAGTTAATAGCCCCTGATTTCAATGCTAGATCGATTTTCTAGAAGGGGACAATTAGGCAAAAAATAATAAAATAGGGAGCTAATTTACATGAGTTTATTAGTACGGACTTTTTATGCATTAGCTTTGAGAATAGGGACCTTTGGTCCAAAACCCCATAAAACAAAGTAAATCCATTGTATCTTTATGATAATTTAATAAACACATCATGTGCATGTAAGCCACTTATTTATCGATTCAATTCTCCAACTTAACTAAACCCACAAAGAACACTTTACGCAATAATCCATAATCCATTTTTTCTCATAATAATTTATCTTAAGGTAAACAAAAGTATTATTCAAGAATTTAGGGATCTATCATTCTATATTCATTAAGAATATTGTGGTATAATGCTATTTCATAATTCAACCAATACCCTAATTTAGTTTTCTTATCATCAAATTATCATCTTCTAGATCATAATAGTCCAACGTTCGTGGATGAGGGATCAATTTCACTTTCAAATAGTTGGGATTTTGGAGTGGCAATAATAAAGAGCAGTCGATAAAACATTATTGTGCCATGGAAAAGTCATTTTCCTTATAGCAAAATTCAGCACAAGTATGGTGCAATCGATAATGTTGTTCGCTCACCAAGGCTAATACAATGATCCCACAAACTTGTGCATTCAAGATTGAAGGAATTGAAAATTTGTGAAAACCATTATTCCGGAGTTTTATTGAAAAGGCGATTTTGTAATTGAAAGAATTTTTGAAAAAGAAGGAAAAGAACATGGTGGAATTATTTATTGTATTGTTTCTTAGTTGATCAGGAGAAAAATAATGGGATGGAGGAGGAAAAAACATCTTTGTTCCCTCTTAGCAATTGATTTGGTCTCAAAATAAATAGAAAAAAAAGGTAACAACTGCCCATTGGCGCAATCAAAAGGTCGGAAAAACTAAAAAGTCTAAGTTTTATTGTAGTTATCCAGCCGTTATCATCATAAATAAGGAGAATGCTGCATCTTGTATTTTGGTGATAGAAAAGTAAATATATGATCACAAGCTCCGTATTATTAGTTAATACTTTGAAAACTAGAATTGGCCGTGCTTCGCACAGGGGCTGTTTATATTATTGTAAAGGGAAAGCAAGGGCATTTTCAGAATTTCAAAAAGACGCCGAGTAAATTAATTCAGCGAATTTTCTTCATTAGTAGTAGAGATGAAAAGTAATTGATTGGCGGAATAAGGACAAGCACTCCACATTACGAGGCATCCAAAAAAAACAGAGTTAGCAATCAAGAAGAATATAATTAATATTTTATTTATTTTTAGTAGTTACACTTGTTAAAACCAACAAAATTCACACAGGTCATCACACATAATTAGTAATTTATTTATTTATCATTGAGTTTTTTGCATAATTTCCAAAAGAAGAGAAATATCTTTTTATAGCTTTGAAACCGCTCTTCTAAAAATTCCATATTCAAGGTACAAAATGCGACGATACCCCAGAAATTGAAAGGTGATTTCTTGAAATGGGAATCTAGGACAGACATGATTTTTTGAAGCATTGTGACATTTTCTCGCTCTTCTTCATTTTAGTTATGCATCTTGACAAAATCTCCATGTTTCTGTATAATCTACGGTGATTTTTCCCCAAAAACTTAGGCTCCATTTGATTTTCTATTTTTTGTTTTGTATTTTTGGTAAAAAAAAAGGTACACACAACGTATGTATTTTGAAATACAACCGATTTGAATAATAAAGTTAACATATAAAATTGAAAACAAATTTATTTTGTTTTTCGCGCTTGGGGAGATAACAAAAGAATGCAAAACAATCACCATCCTTTCCATCCGTTTATTCATTCTCTCTGTCGTCTCTTCATCGTCTTGCAATGGTTCAAAATTTTATATTTATCTTTCGCCGTTCTCGTAATTTGTTATTGGGGTTGAAAACACAAAATACGTAGCACAAAATGAAATCAAACGGGACATTACGTTTCTACTCTCTTCGTTGCTCCATTGCTATCAATTTGCAATTAAATATTCTAAAAACTCTAGCTTTCTAATTCTTGTACTGTACATTCAATTTAAATACAATTATCTAATCAGAATTAGCCCTATCTATCTCTAAACATCAAGTTACAAGAATTTGCGGTTTACAGGACCATTATACTACAAGAGAAAATTTTGCATTATTGAGATACACTATTGTTTACGAATTAATCTGAAGTTGTAAGAAGTCATGTATAGATTCACAAGCAATAATTACGAACCTTTTCCTTTGGGAGATACGAAAAAGTCATGTATAGCTTCAGGATTGAATTTTGAGCAGGGAGTCAAAACTATTATAAATTTTTATGTCTACTTATTGAGTTTGCTATATTCAATTTTACTTATTTTATTTAGTTATATAGTTTTTAATAATATTGGTTATATAGCTAAAATAGATTTTAAGCACATGGCTTAGGCATAGTTGATCAATAAATTATGTCATGTTTACGTATAGAAAACATATCCCATCGCATAGTAACATATAAGTCGAAATAGCAATTTATAGTTAACATTATTGTTCACACAAAAATGGATAGCAACTAGCATCGCCATATGATCAAAAAATTATGACAATAGCATGGCTCACATACGTCGATAATAACAAATGACAATAGCATTGCTCACATTTGCCACTCACTCATATATTCCCTTGTCCACCCATTTCAATAGTATCCTGAGAAATAACAAAGATAAAACACTCATGTCAGACATAAGATTGTCCTCAACAGCGGCGGAGCTAGCTTTGGAGCACAGCTAAAATCAAATTTTAGTCCCACATCGGCTATGTATCATATCTCATATATCACATACATACATACATATATATATATATATATATAGGTATTCTTACTATAAAACAGTTCATTTAGAACTACCATTGAGGATCCCAACCAAACCTTACCAGCCTCCTAAACTCGTAAAAGCTACACTTTCCATTACATACTATAAAGTTACACTGCTTATTACTAGTGGACTTTGAATGGTTCAACACCTCACTAATGTTGCATGTTATACTCTCACGCTCACACATTTTAGATATCAATGATGCATTTTCAAATACTTTCATAAAACATAAGTCACTCGAAACACAGTTGCAATTATTGCCTGTCTATTTGGAACATATTAAGGAACTCCCTCGCTTGTGAACGCCTCGGTAATTGAGCATTTTTGCTTGTGTATGCATAGTACATCATACTTTCCACGTAGTGTTGCATATAACTAAGCATTCAACATGCATAAAGAACTGTCACTAGAACTACAAGATAAATTCTCGATGTTCCTAACAACTTACCGCTTCGATTGTTTCATGGAAATCAATAACTTGAAACGAGAATTATCATCAAATGCTTATGGCTGGCAATTAGAGCCGAGAATCGCAAAAGCGAACCAAACCGATCCGAAAAGATCCAAACCCTGAACTGAACCCAATAGGTTACAGGTCGTGTCTAGGTGATAAAAAATACAATAAAGATCTAATCAAATCCGACCCGAAAGACCCGCTAAGAACCGAGACCCGTCGGATCGGGTCTGGATCTACCGGATCTGATATAATTGTCATCCTACAAATGCTTAACCAGTATCCTCGCACATCAACCGATCTTACATCATGTCCGCTAACTACATGTCGAGCCACTTACTCAATATGGAACCGCTGACATTCGTTATACGTCTAGTATACCAAAACAGAGACTAATCAAAAATAAACTCGTCTCACAAGTTTACAAATCAAATTTTCACCGTATTATCTTTTTTTAACAATAAATATGTTATAACAACATACTAACAACTATAGTAATGGTAACTATAGTGATAAATCAAACTTTATACTATTTAAGGAAATAGTACAACGTAGAAATGAAAACAATATATAAATCAACCAGAAATCTAATCGGTTGAAGAAGGAAATTTCATCCGAGGCTTGTCGTAATAATTTCCTTAAGACTTTATTCAAAGTCTTTCAAGATACAACAGACATAAGCTGTTCGAGATCGTGATGTGTACGATCCTCTGTTTGATAGGACTGATTATGATTTTAAGCAAATGAAGATAAAGAAGAGATAACTTGGTTTTAAAATTGAGTGAAGAAAGTGATCAGGTTTCCTCCTTATTTATAGCCGAATTCCTAATGGCTACACCTATTGAGAAAAGTAACATCCCTTCATTTGCAATGCCAAAAAGTGTTACTGTTTGCAACAATCATGCCTTTTCATTTACAACGGTCAAAAACTGTTGCGGTTTGCAACAGTCGTGTCTCTTCGTTTACAACAGCCAAAATCTATTGCGGTTTGCAACAGTCACGTCTCTTCGTTTGCAACGACCAAAAACTGTTGTGGTTTACAACAGTTGTGTCTCTTCATCAGTCTGCAACGGTCACAACCGTTGGAAAATCCATATCTTTTTAAACACACTTCTGTTTTAAAATCAGTCCATTTTTTAGATAGCAAAAATATATGACACAACCCAATCTTATTGGACCCACACCCGACCCTGCCCGGTCCATTGGAAGGGAGGGTTATAGCGGACGCGTGTTAGTCCATGGCCATATAAATCCTCCCACTCGTACAAAATAACCCGACCATAAGGGCCAATATAGGGATTGAGAGTGCACTATATAAACAACAAAATGGATTTGTTATGGCAATGTGGGATATATCTCATTCACTATTTTTGAGGATTAAACATTCGCATTATTTAAATGGATAAGATCACACTGCACTCCAATAGAATAGACTTTCACTAGCATAAATCTTCCTTTGAAATAAACAACTGAATATCATAATCCAACACCATGGTCTGATATAGTTTAAAGGGTATCCTTGGGGCAATTATATAATTTGAATATATCACTTGACCCTTAGAAGAAATCTTGTTTAGCGTTTTGTTTTATTTTCTATTGTGTATGTTGTTATATTGGGACATAAGTAATGCTTTAGTATATTAAACATATACAATTAGAAAATCCTTAGGAAAAGTAATTGATCATTTGTAGTTGCAAATGTGTTCATGACCATAAATATTTAATCCTGTCAATAAATATTTTTTTCTTTTATGTCTCTAGAAGTTGCATGAAGAATAGGTGCTCTAGTATGCAAAGCAACAATATAAAGTAAATAACGCCGTAACGGTACCCGATGACGGAAGGGATCCGCTAGTAACAATCAACTAATCAATAACCCGTCATATATATTATAGCTCATAAATAAAATATAACACATAACGTAGATGTAAATAGGGGACATGGTAGGATAATAAAATAAACCCAAAACTAAACATCATCAGAGTGCAACATGGTTCGCAAGATTATACATCACAAATCATATATGAGTTAATTGATCATAAGTACATCAAGACTATAAGATCTGAACTAGTCAAAAGTGGATGAAGTAGGTATATTTCCCAAAAAAACATTTTTGAAGCAATTGGGCCTATGAAGTCTAAAGGTTACATTAGATCCAACCTAATTAATTTAAATAAAATCATATTTTATTTAATTTCTCTGATTTATTTAATTATTGAATATAATTAAATATAAATTATATAGTTTATAAGCATATCAATATATGCTTATGTGTAAAAAACATGCATGTGCAACATAGCTTATGGTGCACATAGTTTAAATATGTACGTAGATAGATGTTGGGATTTACATTTACTATTTATATATTTAGCACTATATATGTATATCATTGGCCATAAATAATATTTTATATATAATATGAATGAAAAAAATTCAAAATATAGTTTGTTATAAAATATTATATATGTCATTTAGAAAATATCATACAAATTTTTGACTAAGTTTATATTTTAAATTTTCAATTTAAATAAATATCTAATTTTGAATCAGTAAATAAATTTAAAATTAAAACAAGATCTAGATCAACATTTAAAGTTGACAAAATATCTTAAATTTGAATTGTTATTAATTATTATATGAAAGTAAAAATTTAAAATATTTATAATACGCCAAAAAAATATTATTAGTAATTACTTAATGCAAATATGATTTTAAACATTTGATAAATATTGATATTATATATATATATATATATATATATATATATGTATTTGTATTTATGTATATATCATATATTTAAGCTAAAATCTAAAAAAATTTATGAATCCTAAAAGTAAAAACGACTATATATATGTTTAATGCCAAAGTTAGTTTAATTATAATATATCATAATTAAATAAATGAATATATATAATAAATATATTTTTTGTTAATTATTTTTTCCAAACCAAAATGAGTATATATGTAAAATAATAACATATATTATTATATTGAATTTAATGTATATATAAATTGTTAACAAATTTCTTTATTAACCTAAATATGCAAGGTTGGGCAAGTCAACTTCAGATAAGGGCTAAGGTAGCCTTATGCAAAGTTCGAGTGAAGTATGCAAGTCGAAGTTCAAGTCTAAATCCAAAAGAATGGAATATGCTTGTCCATACTTCGTATCAAGTACAAGAAGTCATATGCAAGCCACAAGTTCAATAATCGGTCAAATATCTTTATTCAATTGAAGTGTGCTATACAAATTTCATTGTTCAAGTCCTTATTGGCAATAATTCAAAGATGTACAATCGGCTCCAAAATCCTCAATTTGATATAGGGTTACAACTTTGAAAATGTAAGAAATGTGGAAAGAAGAATTCGCCCCTTCTAAGTAACGATGGGGTTCATATTTATAGTGGTAGTAGCAGGCAGGTTGATTGCAGCATGTCTGTTCGACATGGGGTATGTCTTCTTGCTTAAATTGTTGATGTCTGATATCTTTGCCTTTGGTATCATTAGTGAGGCTTGATATATCTAATGCAGCTAAAGTTCAACGCACTATTGAAAATTTTCAGCCACTTTCATTGATGAAACTCGATTCCATTTGCCATCATGGATTTGGTAACGTAACCTTTCCTTTTGTATCCACTCGATAGCATTCATTGTGGTATGTATTTGACAATAGCGACGGGGTAGTGACTTGGTAGTAGTTGTTATATCACGGGCTCAACATCTCGTAGAAGCTCAATATCCCCATTCTTTGACTAGATGCGACATTCTCTGGTTTTATAATACTTCAGGTTGTAGCAGCTTGATAACTCCCCTTGATTGTTTTTAGGTTCGATAGCCTTTATATCACATAAACTCGATATCCATTGACGTTTGATACAACTTCAGCTTGTCATATGCTCAACATCTTTAGAAGTTGTTGGGATATGATACCTCTTTTTCCTTAAATGCTCGACAAACTTTATGGTTGTTGAGCTCGATACCTTCTTGCTGTGTTCACATTCGATATCCTTTAGGTTTACCAATTGCTTGGAATTCGACATCTTTAGAGATTTAACATTTCTCCTTTACTTAAGCAGTCAACATCCTTTAACAATATATGTTTGACACCTTCTTGGGACTGCTTGAAATTCGCTACCCTTTATTGAACGTTTGATTTACTCCTCCTTCTCTATTCTATTATTCAACATGCTTTCCTTAGGTTTTCAACATATTTATTAATAGTAACATTTGCCTCCTCTTGTGTAGAAGGGATATATTATACTTTAGTATACTCTGTCTTTTCTAGTTATCTCCTCGACTGACATTTGCCGCCTCGATATCCACATTGCCGCCTATTAATATTCTGCTTTGATCTCCGTTTAAATTAAATCAACACTCCAGATTATTTCCATTTTCCTATAAATATCGGCTCCTCTTCCTTCTTTACCCTTTTACATGCAAGCTAAACTTAAACAACAATTTTAATTCTTCATCTTGATTAAAAACTTTTCATCTACTCAACATTCAAGCTTGATTTCAAGCTGCGGGTTCTATTTTTAATTAATTTAAATGAAAGATAAAAGTAGTTATTTTCCATTTTGAAATTAGGGTTTTGTGTACTTTTTATAATTTTGAGAATTTTAGTGTTTGGATTCAAACGTCATTTGCAGTACATTATTTTTCGATAATTTGATGGCTATTATGCATTCAACAACTTTATAGAAATTTGATAACTTTATGAAGCTTCAATGATACATATTTAGAAATTCGATACTTAATTAAAAATTTGGTTAATTGTTAAAATTTTGATATCCACCTGAATTCGTCATTCTATTGCTAATTAGTTACTAGTTTACAGACTTATCAATCATCTTTAGAACTCAATGGATAATTTAGTATCCTTTAAGGTATCACTAACTAGTTATAGACTCGAAAATAAGTTAACAGTTCGATAGCTACCTAGAAATTCAATAACCGGTTACAAACCAGATAACTATTTGAAGGATTATTGTTCAGCTATAAACTCGATAACCATATAGTGAGTTGTTATCCTTCTATAAATTCAGCAACTACTTAAAAGATTTTCATATAGTTACAAACCCGATATTTGGTATAAGTTCAACATCTTACTTTGGTTTCGAAAAGCAGTTATAGCATTTCAAATTGGCCATGAATTCATTAACTATTTATACATCCAACATTAAACTTGATAATTAGTTAAAGTGCCTGTAAATGACTTCGAACTCATTAACAATTTATGAGATCGATACCTTGCCATAGACCTGATAACTAATTAAAAATTTGACATCCCATTGTAAATTCAACAATATGATGTAAGTTTAATTATTTATTATAAACCTAGTGGCTAGTTATGAAATTAATATCTTGCTATAAAATCAATAATGAGTTTTTGATTTATTATGAAGATGTCAGCTAGCTACGAGTTCATCATCTCATTATAGGTTCGATATCTAGCAATGGATTACTTAGTGAACTATCAAGCAGTTATAATTTCGATAACCATTCATTGTCTTGGCATTTTAATATAAATTAAACAGTTTTCATTTAATTAAGCATTTATAGGCTAGACATCTAATTATTCATCATTTTTTGCATACATATTTAGGAATTCCACCTATCCATAGCATTTTCTTAAATATTTTAAACTTCTTATAAAATATGTAATACCTCTCTGATTATGTGTAATATCATCTGGTAGATAAATGGCTAGCAAGAAAGCCGACAAAGGTTCCAAACCTTCCCTTGCCTCAGAAAAAGAAGATTATAGACTTGTCTCGTCTCTTTAACTACACGAGATGAAGTCAATACCATCTTGCAACTATTTGGGATTACTGATGTGGTGACTAGAGTTGCAGGACCGTCCGGTAGGATACATAATCCTTCGAATGGTTTCTTTGCTTTCACGCGGATTCACACTTGGCATTCTAGCTATCTTCTTCTTTCTGACTTCTTTGTCTAATACTTAGATCACCTAGGCATTGTCTCGATACAATTGCATCCCAATTCTTGCACTTATATAAGTTTTCTCGTGATATTGGCTAGAGAAGCTAAAATTCTTTCTCTCGATGTTGATACCCTTCGCTCATTGGTAACTTCCGTCAAAGTGACGAATCAACAACGGGTACTATGTACCGTCTTTTCCCTAAAAAAATTTTGATCACCAATGTGATCAATAGATCTAAGGACGTGAAGAAAAAAAAATTAATGTTAAGAGCGACATTTCTAAAAGAAAAGGGTTCGTCGTTGCTCCTAGTAAATCTTGTGGCTATTTCTTTTATTACTTATATACTATATTATATTATCATCATATAACAGTTATCCCTTTTCAAAATTTACTTTCAAGGGAACAATTTATTCTTTTGCCAAACAATTGGTACTTTGAGTCTAGTGTCTCAAACTATAGGAGACAGATGTAGAATCTTAACCGAGGTCAATATTAGAAAATACTCCTTGATCCTTGAGAACCACAAGGTGCTTGGGGGACCAACTATGGTAAAGAAAGATGCTCATGGAAGATAAGCCATGGTTGTCGGTAAACAAGATTCTTTTTCTTAATCTTCCCTCATTCCCTGCAACTCTTACAGTAAGATTTTTTTTGTGATTTCCAACAAAGCCTCCTAGATCACTATCTTATGATTTTTCATCTAATTTAGGTTCTACTCTTATGGTGTGGCCTCTAAATCCAAAAAAGCTAAGACTCGCATTTCAACATTAGCTGCCTTTAATACCGCTGCCCCTATAAAGGACTCCATTACTAAAATGCTCGAAAATATTAACATTGAGAATCATAAAAGAAAAAGGGCTCTGATGATTTATCTGATGACTTAAGCTCTTCGTCAAATAAGAGGCCTCACCTCGAAAAAGTCTAAACTCTCATTACTATCAAAGAAGAATCAAACATAGAAGTGGCCGTGGTTAATCAAGATTCTAGTTTAATTGGCTTAAACATGCTAGATCAAAATCCTCAAAGCAAAGCAGATGTGACTCAGGCCCCCAAATCCTGCTATTGATATTTCAATTCCTTCACCCACAGATATCATACTACGTTTGTATCAAGATCTAAGCCTTACTCCTCCTCCTTTTGAATTTCTTCCCTCCGAACTTCCAGTTAAAATTATTCCTTAAGATTTTGAGGGTCTAATTCGCTCAGTTAGTCAACCTCTATCTATGGCTTCTCTAATGCCAATGTAATCTTCTACCTTCTCTAAAGATCATCTCCACATCCCCTTTCAACAACTCCTTGTCGTATGTTTCTTTATGTATAAATTTTCGGTTATATATACCTTTATTTAGTATATGTCTATTACTCATTTTAGGTTGCCAAAAATATGTTTTTCCTCCAACAATCTTCTCAAGAATCTATCAGCCAAGTTTTAGATCTTAAAGAGCAATCTCTTCATTGAAAACTAAAGTTAAGTTCCTTAAGGATCAAATATTTAATGTTATAGCAGATAGGAATGATGTTATCTCAGAAAAGGATAATCTTGCTTCCATCTTAGGAGAGGATAGAAAGATTAAGTTAGCAGTCGAAAAGTGGGTAAAGGCTCTAGAGGCAGAGCTTGAGAAGTAAGAAAAGAAAAGATTTAAGTCACTAATCAGCTAGAAACCAAAGATGCTGCCCTCGTCCACTCGAACAACATTACCAAAATTTCCAAACGGAAAGTTTCTAACTTTATCAACTAGGCTCTTCCCAAAATATGGGAGTGATGCTACGAAAATGCCCTCTATATCGCATACTTTGACAACATAAGGGAGTATCTAGGGTTAACTTTCCTTTACTACCTGATTTAAATGACAAATTTAAAAGGAAATTTGACCTTAAGCTAACAATAGTTTATGGGTCACTTTATGATGAATTCCTAAAAGCGGTTTCTATCAACCATCAAGAGTTGTTATCTTTCGATGATCATTCGCTTGCCGAAGATGAAAATGATGAAGGGGAGGATGACGAGGAAGATGAAAATGATTATGATGAAAATAATGATGAAGATGATGAGGATGAGGATGACGATGATGATAATAAGGATCCTGAAAGACCAAGAGATGGTGGTAGTGGATCGGGTGGCCATGACTTAGGCCCATCTACTCACAGGCTTTCTTGATCCCCTTGTATCTCAGAACGTTCCTTAGGAAGACATCCCATCAAAAGATGCCTCTCCTCCCGTCCATCAAGTAAAAGAGAAAACTCAAGCTCCAGTTTATCAAGCTCCCACAATGTGGGTATGAAGTTTATCATTTCTTAAATGCTTATAATTACTTATTAGCTTTAATTAACAAGTCCACTTATTTTAGTTAAGTAAAAGAAACAAATACCATTTGAGATTTTGCAAAAGAAATTGAAAGGTAAGTGCTGCGATTAAATAGAGAAAAATAGAAGTTGATTGAGAAGTATAATAGTTTATCTAAAAAGTATAGTCGTTTTCTCATTTATTCCAGTCGATTGAAAGATTTTAAAGAAAAATAAATAGCTCGACTCTTGAAAAGATCTCGAATTCATTGGGAAAGGGTTATAAAATATGCAGAAGTAAATTTAATAAGCTGAATAAATAATATTTCGAATATAGTAATTAAATTGGATAATTAAATTGTTAATTTAATATTTGAAATTGTGTAAATAATTAGAATTTGGATTTAAAGTGAATAAAAATGATTTATAAAGTCGTATTAAATTCTATTTGAATTAGAATGATGTTAGAGTACTTTTAAAATTGAATTAGAAGTTAATTTGTAGAAATTGAATATTTTAATATTTAATTGACGAGTAAAAATAGCCATTTTTTAAATAGTCTCGAATTTCGACGAAACTAGTTTCATTGGATCCATAATGTTATATTATTATAATATTTCAAGTTTTGTGTCAATTGGATTTACGGTTTGTCCGGGGTAAGCTAAAATGCGTAGAATTCTGTTTAAGTGAATTTTGAATTTAAAATAATTCGATTTGAAAGCCTATCTTCCAAATACGAACGAATTGGCTCCCGATATATATTCCATTACGTTCAGAATGGGGGTAAAACATTATAAGCGCCATGCTTCGTTTGGAGTTCGGAAAAAAAATCGAATGAATAGTGCGCGCGAATTTTCTATAAAAGGCCAACATTTTTTTTACTTTACACAAACCCTAGGGTTAGAAACCCTAGCCGCCACTAAGCTTTTCAATGGCCAGAAATTCTCACTTTCTCCTCCAATTATCTCTCGATCCGTAAGCCATTAACAAAAGCTTCCAACTGCAACTTTGTAGAGCTCGATCGAATTTTGGGTGAAGGTGGTGTTCGAGTTGCTCTTCGATGCGGCGGCCTCCGATCGTCGTCAAAGTCGATGGTGATGGCTCGGTAATTCGTATAAATCCGACGGCTATGGGTTCATTGTGTTCGTATGTTGAACAATTGAGGGAAGAAGATCGGCATGACCAGATATGGAGCAAAGCAAAATCATGGGCCAAGATGAATTCTAGGGTAAAATTAAAAATAAAATTGTGGAATAAATTATATATTAATTCATATAATGTTTAAAATGTCATAACTTCTTCATACGAGGTCCCTTTTTGACGAAATGAATTGCGTTGGGTCCGTATTGACGAGCACTACATTATAGAGCTTGACTGAGATTTATTTGAGCTAGTGATTTTTTTTTGAAATTAAACACTTGTTTAATTTTAATTAGAATAAATCGCTAACGCGACAACTACGAGCAATGTGAGTACAACTCACTCTTTCTGACTCAGTGATATTTTTATATAAGTGAGAATAAATATTATTTATGATGATTGATGATTGTTTGGATGATATATGATATATTGATTGGCATTTGGATATATACCTGCCTAGTGGAGCAGATGACCCTATACATTCTCGTGTATGAGCAGATGACCCTTTGTACGCGCGTCTGCCTCGAAGCGGACATTGTACACATATTCTAATATGTATATTTGTTGCAGGTGACAGGTTGGAGGGATCCAACTGGATTCCTCACCAGTATGGAGTTATTTACAGATATTGTTACATATTCTGTTGTCATATGATATATGATGTTTTGGATACTGTGATTGTTGTATTTAGTGCTGTTGCAGCATTGGGCCTATTTTGGAAATTTTAAAATATTAAAGTGATGATTTCCAAATTTAAAAGGATTTTCAAATGATTTTGAAAATGTATGTTTTCTTGAATTTTGAATTTTTAAAGGAATGAATTTGTTTTGATAAATAAATGTTATAATATTTATGTTATAAAAATTATGATTTTTTGCAAATATAATAAGAATATGATTTTTGAAATAGGAAGTTAACTATTTTGTGTAATAGTATAAATTGAAAATTTTGATTTATTATAAAAGGTTTATATATAAGATTTATAAAATTGATATTTTATAAATCAAAATAATTGAGTTATAAAGGAGTTTTAAAATTGTTAAAAATGAAGTATAAGTAAATCTTATAAGTAAATAAGATTTATGAAGTTGTGAAGTTATTAAAGGAACGAATTTTGTAAATAAATGATTTATAAGCAATTAAACTATAAATTGGATTTTGGAATTTAAATGAGATATAAATAGAATTTGTTAATTAAGGGATTTTACAAGTTGAAGTTCTTATAAAATAATAAATGGAGTTTGATTTTTTTATGGAAGTTTTTATAAAATAAAAATGTGAATTTATAAACATTGTTTTATAAATCCGAAATCAATTGAATTTGGTAAGTTAAATATAGAAGTTTATTAAAGGAGATATATCCATGATTTTAGACAGTGGATTATCCTTTAATAAATATGTAGAACCATTGAATTGGATTGAATGAACTATATTCACAATTTTGGACAGTGAATAATATATTGAATAAAATGGATATGCTTTGGAAAGTGGCTAACCTTTGGCATTAAAGAAATGTTTTGGGAAGTGATATTTTAAATGGAATAAAATGATTGAAGATGTTTTAAAATGTGTTAAGTATTGGAACCATAGATTTCAACATTCATTGTTGAAATAGACGTTTTCGAGAAATAAAAAAATAATGGACTATAACACTGTTGTTATAGTAAATGATTTCCGAGAGGAAATGTTTTTGCATAGTATTGGGATTTATATATCTATCTAATTTCTGAATCCCTATACTAGTGATTTTCGGTTGTCGTAACGATGTTTTACGTAACATCCATTTTGAACCAAATAAATGTGTTTAAAGAGAACGTTTTCCTTAAAAGAATAAATATATACTTTATCCTAATTTAAGTATATGCAATATTTTCTAAGTGTTGAAAATAAATTGAATTGTGAATTGCTTATTATTAAATAAGTATCTGGAAATGTTTTCCAACATCGAAATATTAAGATGGTTTTATTATTATATATTTTTAAAGATAATTTGAGGTGAATATTTGAAAAATGGTTGAATTAATAAAAATTAATTTAAAGGACCCAGTGATTGTTACGGTGCTGAATATTTGTTTGTTTGCTTTGATAGTTAAATAACCGACTATCAAATATTAGTCAAATTTTAGTTCCTCGACTTGATGTGGGAACTATTTAGTCGTACACTTAGTACGTAGCCTTCTATGTAGGCTTGATTATTTATGTTGAGGATGTTGATTCGTATAGTGCATAGTATTACTCCAATCTATCGAGCTTCCTTCTTGGCCCGAAGGATAGAAAGTTGAAAGTTGGAGACGTGATAAGTCTATGAGACTTAGTTGCTGTGTGAGGTTGAGAAACATTTTTGCATTGTTGGTGCGAAGAGACCGAGATCAGATTTATCTGAAAACCACTTCGGACCAACGTATATGCGACGATTGTGTAGGTTGCTTGTGATGATATTGATATTCTGGATTCTCATAGTGGAGGACTGCTTGTTGATCGTTTGGGGTTAAAATCCCAATATACATCCAGTAGTGGTCTCTTCATTATGAATTATCCAATGCAAGGACTATTCGCTGCTAATCCTAGGGATTTCCAGATAGGATGTGGTAGGAAAGTTCCTTCGGTTTGTCCTGTTCCTGGACAACTTGTATGGATGTTTGTCTGACATTGCATTTCTATCGATTACGTACATTGGTTTTTACAAACGTACATCAGTGGTGGCGGAGAAGGCAACTTCTCTTAGCTTAACACCCTCCTTGAGACATATGAGCTTAAGGGTTGTATTTTTATGGAAGGCAATTACTAGTCAACGGAAATGGCCGTGTGTTATTCTAAGTGATGTGATTGTGATTGTGAAGGTAATCGTTACCTATAGCCTCATCAACCGGAAATGACCAAAACAGGATTAGATGCGGCAAGGCTAAGTGGGTCGCTCCCATTATGATCAACCTCTTCTAGATATATCTTTACACGCTATGACGTCGTGTATCAGATTATTGTGGTTTGTATGCTAGAGGGCCCTCGGTAAGGTCGGTAACAACCAGAGGACGATATATTCGGTACCATCTAGTTATAGAGGTGAGCCGATCTTGTGTTGTTAGAGGATCCTTTGTGATGGTCCTCGGTACATTCTTCTAGAGATGTGCTGCCGGAAGGTAGTCCCTTCACCTTGTCATTTGTATGGAAATCCAAAATCCACTACGTACCAGCCATTTTGATTGTATTACCCAATTGGACTATATGCTGGAATTTAATCAATGTAACAATTTCGGTTATGATTAATATTATTTGTATATAGTAGACACTACTATAAGAGGATTTGATATGATATGTTTTTAGTTATCATAAGGTAAAAACATGTCCGTGTTCAGGTGTGGACTTGTCTTACGAGATACTTTTGTTTTGAAAACTAAGGAAAAGTTTGGTAATTTAATAAATTCAACTGAGTGTGTTTCTAACGCTGGTCTACCAGACCGATCCGGGCGTTCTTCCCTTTCAATGCTCGGGTCAGACCGAGTATATCTATAGGTTATGCTTTGGTTCTTTTGGAGCTTCAGTAGGAGAGCTGGAGATCTTCATTTCGTATACGCGTATCTATTTTGATTATTGATTATCCACTGTGCTTAGTTGTTGTTTATTATCGGCAATTGTGAGGACAAGTTATTATAACTGTCCAGGCTGATAACTCTGATTGATTGTTGAACTCTGATTGATGTATGTATATATATACAGTTTCTATTTTGTAAAGATCATTAATATGATATTTTATGTTTTCCGCTGCGATGTGAGATTTTGTATTGTTATGTTTGGTTTTATCTTCTCTCTTCTTCTCTTCTCTTCTTCTCTCTTCTTTTCTTTCTCTTGACTTTCCATCAGTCTATGCTTTTTGGGTCGGACGTGTGTGGATTACTATCGATTCAAAGGGTATCATATTTGCGAGTCGTCCAGCTGGTATTAGAGCTTAGATTTTGTATATTCCTAAGCTTTGATGTGTACTCAGTATAGATAGGGACAGTAACACCCTGGATTGAGTTGAGTGTATTATATATATGAGCGCGCATTTGTTAGTAAATATAAAAATGTTTTATATTGTGTTTGCTTATCCGTTGAGCTGTTTGTGAATTCTGGCCGGTATGTGGGACGCTATATTATCGATAGGAATTTCCAAACACTTAAACGTGGCAAGTCGACATAGTATCATTTTAAATTGGGCAAATGAAATAATTTTACCTAGACTATATTTTATATATAAATAATTTTTTAGAAATTATTAATGTGTATATAAATTGAATTGTTTGGTTGTTTGAAAATGTAAATATATATAAGTTAATAAAAGTTGTTTGAATAGTCTAAATAAAAGCAACAATTGTAAGATAATAAATTATATAAGCAAATGAATTATAAGTATGGAATTATAATTAATATGATTTACAATAGTGAAATAATCTTATATATAAGAAGTAGAACTATATGAATATATTTATAAATATAAATTGTAAATGAAAATGGATTTAAATTAAGAATTGGGAAAATTTGAATTTTGTTTATTTTGAAAGTTGTTTTTCAAAGTTAAAGAGATTATATTATTATAAATCTAAAAAAGATGATCTTATATAAGTAAAGTAAAATAGTGAAATTATATAAGTAAAATGATTTATAAACGTGGTTTATGAATAAAAAGAAAATTTTGGAGCACTGATTCACTACTGTTACCGGGAAATAATAAGGGTGATGACTGCAGCATCATCAGTATCATTTTCGAGTTTTTGTGTAATGGATTGCTACCAATAGCAAATTGAAATTGAAGTTTTGTTATGATAAACAAATTTGATTTAAAATCCAAGTTAAAATTGATAAAAATAAGTGAAACGAGTTTTGGACTTATAATATGAAGTAAGAATTTACTTTAATAAAGTTGAAAGAAATTTGAGTTAGTACGTGAATTATATGGTTTGAAATTTAACTAAAGGAAGGTTAGATTAAATTGGATTTGAATTGGATTGGATGTGTTATTGAAATCGAAATTAAACTTAAAAGATAAGTGATTATATAACATGAATTTGCAAGTATGAATAAGTAAGTTGTATAACTTATAAAATGCGAAAAGGTAAGTAAAACCATCAGTTAAAATGGTTAAACAATTTTGTTAAGCAAAAAAAAAAAAAATCTAAAATTGAATAGTGATGTGAATTTGACTTAAGTAAAAAAAAAGTCAAATAAAATATAATTTGAATTAAATTAGTAGTGAACTTAAGTTGTATAGTGGAAGTAAATGCAAGTGAGAATTGGAATGAAATATAACCTAAGTGATGAAGTTGATTTTGGTATCGAAGTAAATTAATAAAGTAGTTAAATGAATATGAATTTGAGTTATATAAGGAAATTCAACATGAAATATATAATGAATTAGCATTAAAAATGTTGTTGTTAAGAAGTTGTCAATTAATAATAATATTGAAAGTGTTGTATAAAAAATGTGATTATAGTGGATACTAGAATTCAATCTAAATTTAATATTAAACCAATTGAAATTAAATGTGTTGAACCAAATTGAATGAATGTAAAGTAAATTAATTTGGTAATGCTGGATATGAATTGATTGTTAAATGGATGTTAATTAATTGTATAGAAAATCCATATGAAATTGAACTAATGAAATGGAAAGCTAAGTAATTGAATTCAAATGGGAAGCTAAGTGAATTTAAATAGATTTGATTTGATTTGAATTGAAAGTGAATAAACTTGAATGTAAATTAGTGAATGTAAACTAATTGAAAATGAATGAATGAATGAATGTTAGTAAAATCCAATGTTAATGAATCAAATGTGATTTAAATTGAAAGTCAATTCAATGAATATTAATGAGAAGTGAATGAATATTGATTTGTTTATGGATTGATTGGATAGTTGTTGGATGTTAGTTGGATGATAGTTGTTTGATGGTTGGATTTGTTTCTATTGATTGCATTTTCTATATTGGCATATATAGTTGTTGGTATATGTTGTATATTGATACTACTTTCATATATACATGTTTCTTATTTGTTTATTGGTGTTTAGTAGGTGCGGATGGCGCTTGCTTCGCTTTTGGAGCTCGCTTTCACACTATATTAGCCGTATATGCTCGCTAATAATATATAAGGTACGTATCTCAGATTACATATTGTACTTTTATACCTTTTTTCCCTTCGGGATGCCTCATCCTCGATGATAAGATGTATATTTGTGATACATACATTGTTATTTTTTTTTCCGGATCGAACTGTGCAAAGGACACGATGCGAATTTGTTTGAAAATTTAAGGCGACAGAATTTTTTGGGAAAATTGGAAAAATTTATGGAAACTAAATTTTGATTTTGAGTTATAAAAGTTAAATGGTAGTAGTTGGTTTTGAAAAGATAACTATGAATGTATTTGGAAACTTAGAAGTTTTTGTAAGAAGTTTAACGAATGGATTTTGGAAAAGATAAATGTTTAAATGAATTTGAAATCTAGTTTGAATGAATTATTTTGAATAATTAATAGATATTGTGACTTTTTCTTACTTAGTAATTTCGAGGACGAAATTCTTTTTAGAAGGGGAGAATGTAACGACACAGAATTTCAATCATTTGAAATTCATTTATTTAATTGATTTTAAATATGCACAAGTAAATTTAATAAGCTGAATAAATAATATTTCGAATATAGTAATTAAATTGGATAATTAAATTGTTAATTTAATATTTGAAATTGTGTAAATAATTAGAATTTGGATTTAAAGTGAATAAAACTGATTTATAAAGTTGTATTAAATTCTATTTGAATTAGAATGATGTTAGAGAACTTTTAAAATTGAATTAGAAGTTAATTTGTAGAAATTAAATATTTTAATATTTAATTGAGAGTAAAAATAGTCATTTTTCAAAAAGTCTCGGATTTCGACGAAACCAGTTTCATAATGTTATATTATTGTAAGATTTCAAATTTCGTGTCAATCAGATTTACGGTTTGTCCGGGGCAAGCTACAACGCGTAGAAATCTGTTTAAGTGAACTTTGAATTTAAAATAATTTGATTCGAAAGCCTATCTTCAAAATACGATCGAATTGGCTTCCGATATATACTCCATTGCATTCGGAATGGGGGTAGAACATTATAAACGCCAGGCAGCACGCTTCGTTTGGAGTTCGGAAAAAATCGGATGAATAGTGCGTGCGAATTTTCCATAAAAGGCCAACATTTTTTTCTTATTTACACAAACCTAGGGTTAGAAACGCTAGCCGCCACTAAGCTTTTCAATGGCCGGAAATGTCCCACTTTCTCCTCCAATTATTTCTCGATCCGTAAGCCATTAGCAAAAACTTCCAACTGCAACTTTGTAGAGCTCGTCGAGAGCTTCGATTTCAACAGTCATGATCGCGATTAGAGCAACGGATCTATGGAAAATCGCGTGTAAAGTCACGCCGTTCGCACACATTTCTCGAAGGCGATATGCAGCCGAGCTCGACCAGATCTTGGGTGAAGGTGATGTTTGAGTTGCTCTTCAGTGCGGCGGCCTTCGATCGTCGTCAAAGTCGATGTGATGGCTCGATAATTCGTATAAAATCGACGGCTATGCGTTCATTGTGTGCGTATGTTGAACGTGAGAGGGAAGAATATCGCGCATGGCCAGATCTGGAGCTAAGCAAAATCATGGGCCGAGATGAATTCTAGGGTATAATTAAAAATAAAATTGTGGAATAAATTATATATTAATTCGTATAATGTTTAGAATGCCATAACTTCTTCATACGAGGTCCGTTTTTGGCGAAAAGAATTGCGTTGGGTCCGTATTTATGAGCACTACATTATAGAGATGGATTAGGATTTATTCGAGCTAGTTAAAATTTTGGTTGAAATGAAACACTTGTTTAATTTTAATCAAAATAAATCGCTAACGCGACGACTACGAGCAATGTAAG
This sequence comes from Allium cepa, assembly GCA_030765085.1. Taxonomy (NCBI): domain Eukaryota; kingdom Viridiplantae; phylum Streptophyta; class Magnoliopsida; order Asparagales; family Amaryllidaceae; genus Allium; species Allium cepa. Next base: position 872,641,632 of record CM060945.1, on the reverse strand, counting down.
TACAACTCACTCTTTCTGACTCACTGATATTTTTATATAAGTGAGAATAAAAATTGTTTATGATGATTGATGATTTTTTGGATGATATATGATACATTGATTGGTATTTGGATATATACCTGTCTAGTGGAGCAGATGACCATATACGTTCCCATTTATGAGCGGATGACTCTTTGTATGCGCGTCTGCGTCGAAGCGGACATTGTACACATATTCTAATATGTATGTTTGTTGCAGGTGACAGGTTGGAGGGATCCAACTGGATTCCTCACAATGGTTGATTTATTTACACATATTGTTACATATTCTGTTATCATATGATATATGATGTTTTGGATGTCGTGATTGTTGTATTTAGTGCTGTTGCAGCATTGGGCCTATTTTGGAAAATTTAAAATATTAAAGTGATGATTTCCAAATTTAAAAGGATTTTCAAGTGATTTTTAAAATGTACGTTTTATTAATTTTTGAATTTTTAAAGGAATGAATTTATTTTAATAAATAAATGTTATAATTTTTATGTTATAAAAATTATGATTTTTGGGAAATATACTAAGAATATGATTTTTGAAATAGGAAGTTAACTATTTTGTGAAATAGTATAAATTGAGATTTTTGATTTATTATAAAAGGTTTATATATAGGATTTATAAAATTGATATTTTATAAATCAAAATAATTGAGTTATAAAGGAGTTTTAAAATTGTTAAAAATGAAGTATAAGTAAATCTTATAAGTAAATAAGATTTATGAAGTTGTGAAGTTATTAAAGGAACGAATTTTGTAAATAAATGATTTATAAGCAATTAAATTATAAATTGGATTTTGGCATTTAAATGAGATATAAATAGAATTTGTTAATTAAGGGATTTTACAAGTTGAAGTTCTTATAAAATAATAAATGGAGTTTGATTTTGTAATGGAAGTTTTTATAAAATAAAAATATGAATTTATAAGCATTGTTTTATAAATCCGAAATTAATTGAATTTGGTAAGTTAAATATAGAAGTTTATTAAAGGAGACATATCCACGATTTTGGACAGTGGATTATCCTTTAATAAATGTGTAGAAACATTGAATTGGACTAAATGAACTATATTCACGATTTTGGACAGTGAATAATATATTGAATAAAATGGATATGCTTTAGAAAGTGAATAACCTTTGGAATTAAAGAAATATTTTAGGAAGTGATATTTTAAATGGAATAAAATGATTAAAGATGCTTTAAAATGTGTTACGTATCGGAACCATAGATTTCAACATTCATTATTGAAATAGATGTTTTCGAGAAATAAAGAAATGATGGACTACAACACTGTTGTTATTGTAAATGATTTCCGAAAGGAAATATTGTTGCATAGTATTGGGATTTATATATCTATCTATCTAATTTTCGAATCCCTATACTAGTGATTTTCGGTTGTCGTAACGATGTTTTACGTAACATCTGTTTTGACCCAAATAAATGTGTTTAAAGAGAACGTTTTCCTTAAAGAATAAATATATACTTAATCCTAATTGAAGTATATGCAATATTTTCTAAGTGTTGAAAATAAATTGAATTGTGAATTACTTATTATTAAATAAGTATTTGGAAATGTTTTCCAAGGTTGAAATATTGAGATGGTTTTTTGATTATATCTTTTTAAAGATAATTTGAGGTGAATATTTGGCAATTGGTTTAATTGATAAAAAATTAATTAAAAGGACCCAGTGATTGTTACTGTACTGAATATTTGTTTGTTGCTTTGATAGTCAAATAATCGACTATCAAACATTAGCCAAATTTTAGTTCCTCGACTTGATGTGGGAACTATTTAGTCGTACACTTAGTACGTAGCCTTCTATGTAGGCTTGATTATCGTTTGTGTTGAGGATGTTGATTCGTATAGTGCGGAGTAATACTTAAATCTATCGAGCTTCCTTCTTGGCCCGAAGGATAGCAAGTTGAAAGTTGGAGACGTGATAAGTCTATGAGACTTAGTTGCTGTGTGAGGTTGAGAAACATTTTTGCATTGTTGGTGCGAAGAGACCGAGATCAGATTTATCTGAAAACCACTTCGGACCAACGTATATGCGACGATTGTGTAGGTTGCTTGTGATGATATTGATATTCTGGATTCTCATAGTGGAGGACTGCTTGTTGATCGTTTGGGGTTAAAATCCCAATATACATCCAGTAGTGGTCTCTTCATTATGAATTATCCAATGCAAGGACTATTCGCTGCTAATCCTAGGGATTTCCAGATAGGATGTGGTAGGAAAGTTCCTTCGGTTTGTCCTGTTCCTGGACAACTTGTATGGATGTTTGTCTGACATTGCATTTCTATTGATTACGTACATTGGTTTTTACAAACGTACATCAGTGGTGGCAGAGAAGGCAACTTCTCTTAGCTTAACACCCTCCTTGAGACATATGAGCTTAAGGGTTGTATTTTTGTGGAAGGCAATTACTAGTCAACGGAAATGGCCGTGTGACATTCTTAGTGATTGTGATTGTGATTGTGAAAGGTAATCATTACCTCTAGCCTCATCAACCGGAAATAACCAAAATAGGGTTAGAAGCGGCAAGGCTAAGTAGGTCGCTCCCATTAGGGTATGATCATCCTCTTCTATATTTATCTTTACATGCTATGATGTCGTGTATCTGATTATTTGTGGTTTGTATGCTAGAGGGCCCTCGGTAAGGTCGGTAACGACCGGAGGATGATATATTCGGTACCATCTAGTTATAGAGGTGGGCCAATCTTGTGTTGGTGGAGGATCCTTTGTGATGCTCGTCGGTATATTCTTCTAGAGACGTACTGCCGAAAGGTAGTCCCTTCACCTGGTCATTTGTATGGAAATCCAAAATCCACAACGTTCCAGCCATTTTGATTGTATTACCCAATTGGGCTCTATGCTGGAATTTAATCAATGTAACAATTTCGGCTATGATTAATATTATTTGTATATAGTAGACACTACTATAATATAAGAGGATTTGATATGATAAGTTTCGGTTATCGTAAGGTAAAAAATGTTCGTATTTAGGTATGGACTTGTCTTACGAGATACTTTTGTTTTGAAAACTAAGGAAAAGTTTGGTAATTTAATAAATTCAATTGAATGTGTTTCTCACGCTGGTTTACCAGACTGATCCGGACATTCTTCCCTTTCAATGCTTGGGTCAGACTGAGTATATCTACAGGTTATGCTTTGGTGCTTTTGGAGCTTTAGCGGGAGAGCTGGAGATCTTCATTTCGTATACGTGTATCTGTTTTGATTATTTATTATCTGCTGTGCTTAGTTGTTGTTTATTATCGGGAATTGTGAGGACAGGTTATTATTGCTGTCCTGGCTGATAACTCTGATTGATTGTTGAACTCTGATTGATGTATGTATATATGCACTGTTTCTGTTTGTAAAGATCATTGATATGATATTATATGTTTTCCGCTGCGATGTGAGATTCTGTTTGGTTTTATCTTCTCTCTTTCTTCTCTTCTCTTCATCTCTCTTCTTTTCTTTCTCTTGACTTTCCACAAGTCTGTGCTTTTTGGGTCGGGTATGTGTGGATTATTGTCGATTCAAAGGGTATCGGATTTGCGGGTCGTCACAACACACTTTTTCATGCTTACTAAAGGTAGGGACACTTCAGTAGAGTTCCTTTATAAATTTTATTCTAGGAACCTTTTTACTAACTTTTCTTTTCTAAGGAAAGAGAGTAGAGGATTACTTAGGCGTTTGCATACTTGATATTTGAATGATAATGGGTTCGATCCTTATCCCCAAGAATGCTAGAACCTTTCAAGGATTAAGGCCACTCCACTTTCCTTGTGCACTCTTCCTTCTGAAAAAGTCGAGTTTAACAAAGAGAAATTTATCTCTAATTTTACAAGGGGTCTATGTTGTATGAACTCGAATGATTTTGTTGTTTTATTATGCAATTCAAACCATCTTTATAAGCATTGGAATTCTCGTTTCTTTGTAGCTCTATTTATTTTTCCTGAAATACATAGGTTAAGGATTCATTGGGCACTTTCATTTCAAAAGAACTCTTAAGTAAATTTGTCAAGATAAATAGAGATTTTAAGAAGAAAACATTAATCTCAAAACATCTCGACTAGCAAAATCCTCCTTTATTAGGGACCTTAAGGAAGTTTATAAATAAATTTTCCGCTTATATTTTGATTTCTTAGGTGATGAAAAAGATAGTTTACTTAAGGAAATCTAGTTTAATTATGCTAAAATATTATGCGGTGATTCTAGTCCCCTTATAGAGAGATGGGATGATCATCAATTTTTCCTATTTATTACTTCTCCCGAATTTAGTATCTCCTTTGAGTCTACTTCCCCTATATCCGTGGGTTCACTCAAAAAGGCTCAAACTACTACTTCTAAACTTAAGGATTGAATGTATAAAACTTGAATTGTTAAGGTAATTTAAGTTGTTCATGCTTGTAAGCGCTGTTGTTATTAATAAAAGAATATATTTTCCAATTTTTGATTTTTCGTTTTCTATTCTTACTAGGAATGTTAACTCTACCTAGCAACTCTAACCTCCTTTCTCGATTGGATAGACTTAAGGATAGACTGATATTAAATATTAGGAAGCGCTTCTCTCAAGATGCTTCAGCTGCACCATTTCCGGACAACTCGGAAGCATGTAAATGGTATAACGAATACTACAAGTTGAGATCCACATTAAGCATTATAAACAAAATTTCCTCAAGTTTAAAGGAGATAATCAAAGAAAAAGGTAAACAAATCAAAGATCTAAGAAAGAACATAGGAGCTTTAGGTCGATCCAGACCCCAAGACCAAGGAATCGAAATCGATGTAGAAATTTCTTGTCAATATCAGAGAATTGAGAATCTTGAAGTTGATCGGCTGAAAAGCCAGGTATCTTGTCAATCTATGGAACTTATTGCAAGTGGGGGCAAATCCAGCCTTGCTACTTCTACCCTTAAAAAGATAACTCCGTCTCAATCCTTGGTAGGTAGAATGAAATTTTCTCTTTAGAAAATCCACCTCCGAGTTTAGATGATGGAGAGATTTCCAGGTGGTGTTGAGCATTCAAATATGAATGTACCCAGTTTCTAAAAGGAAGATGGAATGAAAAAATTTCGAAGCATCTCAATAAGTAGCAAACTCAAGTTGAGGAATTAGGACGCGAGAAGCATGTTCTTGAGCAAAAAGTTAAACAATTACATGGCAAAGCTCAAACTTTAAAGAGAGCCAATAAAACATTGATCACACATTAAAGAATCTGATTGGCTCTGTTGATGATACAAACATCATTCGATAGAAAGAAAATAAACTCAAAGAATCATTGGAAATGGCGATACATCACATCATTGAATTTTCTTCAACTGCCGAAGGTATGAAGAAAGAAGTGCAAGACCTCGTGTCTCAACTTAAACTAATTGAGGTGACGTGGCTTGGAATTTTTTAACTAGACACTCTTGCTGATTAACCTTTCTTTATACTTTAACTTTTGCATGTGATACTGAAGATGTAAATGTTAAATAAATTCGTGCCTGAATGATTGATACCTTGAATTGATCTTGTATTATATCCTTTATTTTTGTCTGAGATCTGCAAATTGCTTTAAAGTTCTTACTAGATTTAGTTAACTTCATGATCTTTGATTGAATGTAAACTTGTTTTCTTGATATAAGCTTTGATATATAGACCAAAAACCCACATGACAAGAAGACCATAAATCTTACTGATTAAAGGCTTGGAAACCCATTCGATAAAGAGACCATAAACTCATATTTTAATGGAATAACTCTCCTTCTCTTAATAGGAAACTAAAAATCCGTCTAATAACGAAGATTCTTATTATTTGATAGAATAGAATTCCAAATCCAGGAATAAAAATTTGAGAGCTAATTCATCATTTCAAAGAATGAAGCCCTAGACCAAAATAATAATTTGATGAGAAGATTCAGAATTTCCCAGATGTTCATATTTGACACTGCAACCCATATTCTAGATAATAGATAGTTCTTATACTTCCTTTGAAGGTTACTTTAACTTTGATTAGTGTATAACTAAATGTATTTGACTGTTATTCCTCTAAAAGATTGCTTTAACCCATCTATAGTGTAGATTTAAACTTACCTGATTGATTTCTTTTACCTTTTATCACTCTTTAGGTGATGATTTAGGCTTGAGCCCCTTATTACCTTATAGATAATGATTTAGAATGATCGTTGTGTTTTGGTTAGCCATCTTAGGCAGAACCAAAGTTTTACCTGTCCTCTCACTAGGAAGCACTCCAATCAGGCCTTATAGGTAGAACCAAAGGCTGGTCGGTACTTTGGCCAGGCCATCTTAGGTGGGACCAAAGGCTTCGTCTATCCTCCTTCTAGGAGGCGCTTCGGCTAGGCCACGTAGGCAGGACCGAAGGCTTGCAATGCTTTGGCCTTATAAACGGGACTAGAGGCTTATCCTAACCTTCCTCGAAGAGGTGCTTTGACTAGGTCAATTTAGCAGGATCAAAGGCTTTTTACTTTATTTTATTAATCCTTTTTATGAAGCATTTTCTCTTTATTAATCACTTGATCTTTATAGACACATTTGCCTTTTTCTTAAATCTTATTAACAAATCCTTGAAGTTCTCCTTTCCTCAAGAAATTCTCGATCATTCTTTTAAGTGCTCGAGATTAATTGGTTTTGTATCCATTCCTTCGGTGATATTGGCAATAAGCACCCCTGATATTTCTTTCATTTCTTGGTTGCTTCTTCTTTTAAGGCAAATAATTCAACCTCCCTATAGTAACTAGATAAATATTTTCGTAGGAGGTGGTAAGAAAATGGGATTTACTATATAGGGAATTCTTAAGGGATAGTGTCTTCGGTCCCCATTTGGCTTTCTTATAAATTTGGATAGGCTTTTCAGTTCTAATTACCAGTTTCGTCTTTGAAAATTCTAGAGCTTTGATTGGAGTAAAAAGCATTTGATTATTCTCTTCCATTTTTGGGCAACCTTATTGAATTCCTTTGTTATTATATCTTTGAAGTTAGGTCCTTTAGCTTGGATTTGTATTCTCAATTCTGAGAATTAATCATTCCTTTTCTAGGATAGGGCAATAAGCGAAGGTCGGAGCAGGTCCTATATGGAACAGATTTATGCTCCACTATCCAAGTCATAAGGACTTCTTGTCTTTTTTCAGCTAAAGTCATTAGTGCCAATTATCTTAACACTTATTCCTTATGGAATTAAAGACCATGGGTCATTCAATAAGTTGACTTAAGAAAGTAAGACTCGGAAGATCCTTGTTTGGAAAAGTCCTTAATGATAATATACTGGATATAGAGTGTAACGATCCCGATTTTTTAATCAAATTTAAATTGGTAATTAAAATAAATTTTTGAATAAAATTGTAAATTAATCTAATTTAATTTTTCCAAGGTTAAATAAGATATTTGTTTATTTGGACATTGATTTTAAAATTTAATTATGGATTTGAAATTCTATGTTTAATATCTTATAAATAAATAAAATTTGGATTTGAAAACTATATAATTTTATACTAATAGAAATTTGTTTTCTAATTTTAAGAGACATATGTAATATTTATTTTGAAAGTTATATTTTGATTTAGATATAAATAATTTTCAAAACAATTGTTTAAAACTAAATACTTTTATATATATGTTTATTTATTAAAAGCATAATTAGTTTTAAAATCATTTCTTTCTTTAAATTGGTATAATAAATAAAATGTACATAAAACAAGAAATAAAAGTTTAAAATAATACATATATAAATATTTATTTATTTAAAAAGCATAATAGTTTGAAATAAGTCTAATATTCTTTTTCTTTAAGATAATACAAATATATAAATATAGATTTGAAAATATAATAGATATGTAATTATATTTCATAAATTTATAATAGCATAAAGGGTTAAAAACAAAATTTGTAAATTTAATCAAATAAGGGTTTAAACCATAATTTCAAAGTTAATTAAAGTAAGGATTTAAACACAATTTAGGTTATAAAGGACATTTGTAAGAAAATCGAAATGTGTATAGAAAAGTGTAATAAAATTTACTCATATGAGTGACAAACGTTAAATAAGTAATATGTAAAGATAAACAAGTGGCAAAGAAAATTATTTTGTTTTAAACCAAAAATTTGTTAACATGCATAAAAAAATCAACCAAGCTTCCCATTTCAGTTATTTTTCCTTCAGTTTTAAATTTTCTCGAACCTGAGAAAGATAAATACAAACCAAAGAAAACAATTACAAACTCAGATCAGAAAACAAAATCATCATAGTCTCACTCAAAGTAGATTTCAACTTGAAGTCTGAAAAACAAAAATTCAAAAATCTGAAGCATGTAGATTCAAAACCAATATCAAAATTGGAAGTTACAAACTTGAAGCAATGTAAAGAAGATCAAGCAATATCAATATCAATATCAATGCTTTCAGGCCTGAAAATATTTTACAACCTGGAAATTCAAAGTAGAACCAGGAAAACATCTTAAATAACTTCAAGCCAGAGCAACGTAAATTCAAATTCAGAAATTGTCTCAACAAAACAAGTTCCAGTTGCAAATCAATTCAAAGATTTCAGCTTTCAAAAATTAAAACCAGATTTTAGATCAGAGATCAAGTCCAAAAAAAATTCCAGGCTCAAAACAGTCTTTTCTGTCCTTCAGTGTCAGGTGAGCAAACCTTACTCTTTCAACCTTAGTATGGCTATATCTTGATTGATGAGATAAATGGTTGAAGTATGAATGTTGTGTGAATGTGTTTATATGAATATTGACTGTGATTACATGTTGAAAATATTAAATGCCTGTAGATATATGAGTTTCTTTATATACATATATCCTCTCTGTTTAAAAAAATAACAGGACCCAAATTCTAAATAAACTCCTATCTTCTAAACAAATCAATCTTAGACCTTGATCTTTAAAGAAGAAATGATAATAACAATTGACATTACTGGTAAAAATAATTTCCAGTAAAAATATTTGGTAATTATTATAAAAACTAAAAAACAACAGTGAAATTCAAAAGTATGACCAAATTCAACTTGAATAATTTGTCGATTCATTTATATAAGCTGTTTTGAAATCAAAAACTATGATTTTTAAAAATAGTATCAAGATTTTTAGTCATGATTTAAGGGGGAATTTGCTAGTTGAACAGAAAACCTATTTCTGTTAAATTCTGGTGATCGGGTTGATGAATTATCTCGTGATTGTAACTGAAGCTTGCTGGAGGGTCGTAGATTATCAGAAAAATACCAGATATATTTATAATTCACCATGGAAGACGAGCGAGATCGATTTAGTATTAAACCCTAAGTTTTAGTTATGGTCGGAATTCGAATAATTCCGACGACGTTAATGCCTCGAGTCGTACCGAACCGAGATGAATAGGAGCGTGGCAACGTGACGTAGCTCGTGGTCAATTGGTGTGAGCTCTGATGAACCATATCGGTGGCGCGTGGTGAATCTATGGTCGAGGTTGGTTTCCAGTTCGAAGTTGATTGCTCAATTTTGATTACATGATCAACTCATGGTTCTGAGTGGATGCTCGGGTCGTGTGGGTCAATGATGTCTCGTGGGTGGTCACGATGATGGTCGAAGGTGGCTCGGTTGATCGTACGCGTGCATGAGTGTCGCTTGTATCGGTGGTTGTTGAAGGAAGGAGAAGCAGAGAGTTACTCGGGTTGATCTAGGGTTGGTGTCGTGACCGACTCTAAGGAAAATGGGAACATGAGATACTTGAGTTTGGCTCAGAAAAATTAAAAGAAGCTCGGGGTTTTATTTAAGTACCAGGTTTTAAAAAGAAATCTGATCGAGTTTTACACAAGATATTTGGTACTTGTGTTATCAATTTGAAATATAAATTAAGTTTTCTTTTTAAATTTAAAACTATTGTCCTTATATAAAATAATTGTTTTAAAAGTCTGTTAAAGAAAGATTGTATAATTATTCACTTAAAAAAAATCAAGTTAATTTTTATGATGACAAAATGTTTTAATCATTTTATAGAATAACAAATTATTAAACAAGTTTCCAAAATGTATATATAGAACAATACTTTGTTTGATTTAAAATAAATTTATAATTTGATTTAAATCCCTGATTATTTTCAAATATAATTGATAAATGATTAAGCTAAATGGTTTATCTTAATAATATTTTGATTACTAAATTACTTAAAGGTTGTCAAAAAATTTAGTTAATTGTTAATGATGATTTACTTTATTTAACAAGGTTTAATGGATGTAATTTAGTAATTAAGTAAGAATAATTACGTTGTGTAATTAAAGTAAAGTTAATACTTTGGGTAATTACCTTTAAAGATTTATGTGATTAATGAATTAAAATGATTTGAGGTTAACTTGTTAATGTTACTAACGTATTAAAGGTTGATTAAATTATGGTATTAATCAAGCGACTGAAGAATAATTAATTAAGGCTAATTAATTTGAACGATTAATTAGTAGAGGTACTTAATTTTAAAATAATTTATTAATTAAGGATTAATTAATAAAAGTGATTAGGGATAATCACTTATTGTAATAAATTAAAGATAATTAATTTAATTAATTTATTGATTAATTAATTAAGGTTAATTAATTAAAGAATAATTAAATAATTAAAGGTTATTTATTTAATAATTAAGGGTTAAATAATTAATGTAATTAATTAATGAAAATTTATTAATGAAAGCAATTAGAGGTGATTAATTGCTTAAAGATAATTAATTAATCAAAGGTAATTAATTGATGATTAAAGGTGGATTAATCAAGTGATTAATATTGATTTAAGATTAGGGATAGTCACTTATCGTAACTAATTGAGGATAATTAATTTAATGGTAATTAATTAATTAAGGGTTAATTAATTAATTAAAGATAATTCATTAAATGGTGAATTAAATAACTAAATGTTAATTATTTAATAATTAAAGGTTGATGAATTATAATTAAAGGCTAATTAATTTATTATTAATGGTTAATTAATAAATGATTAAAGAATAATTAATAAAAATGATTTGTAATTTATTAATGTTAATTAACCAGGATTAGTAATTCATAAGTAGTTAATCTGATTTGGATTAATCAGACAATTAACTGATCTTACTTATGAATGTATGGATTGAATTGGATGCTTTAAATTGTGTGATATCCTTAATATATGATGTTCTATGATATGATTAAGCTGTGAAATGTAACTTATTATCTGTGATGAATGTAATTTATTTATCTGCGATGTACCTATGTTAATTATCCGTGATCTGTGAATAAGGATAAGCGTTATAGTTTATACCGCTTATCAAATATATTGCTGTATTTGAATCTGAGCTAATTGATGATGTTGCACTTTTATTGTGTAAAACCCCTGTACCACACTTATACACACACAAATATGGATTGTAAGTGGAAATTGGTTAAGTCACAGATTTTTGAAATAGTTTTAAAATTGAATTTTTGAATCCAAATAGTTTTGGAAATGGATTGGGTTTAAAGTAAAAAGCTTTTGAAAAGGAATTTCAAAGATAAAAGTTATTTTTGAATAACTTGATTTAGTTTTGAAAATTTCATTTAAATTTGAATTCAAAAATTTGTAATTGAATTCTATTTATGATTTAAAAAGTCGTACAAGTTTTTATGGGTTTTAAACCATTTTTGAAGCGTTGTTTTGGGAATTTGAATTGAACCCAAAGATTTTAACTTGTATAAATGAAATCGTATTTTTCCAAAACGAAAACTATTTTTTTTCAAATAATAAAAGCTTTCATAAAAGGAAAGGATTTCCAATTTGTGTTGAAAAGTTTCAAGTTTGAAGTGAAATTCTGAACTATTTTGAAAGCTATAAGTGAACCTTTGTGAGAGATTATTAAACCTTGTTTGAAATCGAAGAGGATTTCAAAATGGTGTATCTTTTATATAAAAGATTTGAATTGGAAATGAGTTTGAAAGCTATAAGTTAAATCTTTATTTTAAAGATTGGATGAGTTAATCCTAATTGAAATGGAAATTATTTTGAAATCTGTGAATGGATCTTTGTGAAATTGGGTGAACTTTGTGAAATGAATCTTTTTGTTTAAAGATTTGAAATGGTAATTTGTTTAAACCATTTGAAGAAAGGTTTGGGTTTTTTTAAAAGTTGTGACTTAACTGAAATTCAATATCCATATGTTTTTAAAATATTGCGCTCACTATTCGGTTTAGCTGGGAGAGGACTTTGTGCCATATAACCCATTTCGAATAGTGATACGATGAAATGGATTGCATTTGAAGACTGGTGGTGAAGACTGGGTGTCTTCAAGAACGATAGGATAACCTATCGAATGACTCTGCACTGAGTTGATCCGGTATAGAGTTCTCCATATGTGATGGGGAGTCCTATCGGGATTGTCGATGCTCGGATTTGCAAGGGCTTCTTCGGAAGTGCCTTCGGTTCTGTTCGAACCCGGAACACACTTGTATGGTTGTGTGTCTGACATTACACTTTGAGATATAAAACTGATCTCTATCAAATACATTTCTATTTGGTGGCGGAGAATTTATTCTCTTAGCTTTACACCTTCTCTGAGACATACGAGCTCAGAGGTTATGTGGTTGATAGTTATGAGTGATATACTCCCAATTTGGTAGTGTGACATGATGAGTGCTGCTGTGTGTTGTTGATCATTTGTTGATAAAATCATGGCTTTTGTATAAAACGTAGCTTTGTGGACGAGACTGCATAAGGACCTCACACCCCGGAAATGGTCGAAACAGGAAAGATGCGGCAAGGTTATAAGGGTCACGCCCTTTAGGGTGTGTCATTCCCTTCTAGAAAAGGGTGGTATCATGGTATGGAACCCAGGTACATAACTCATCTGGTCACTGCAAATCTATTACTTTGTGATTGCTTTGTGGTTGTTGGTGTCGAGCGCTCGGATAAAGGTCGCAAATGACCGGGGGATGGCATGCTCCTGTAGTAGATACCTAATTACAGATGTAACCCGACCTTGTGTTGGCAGAGAGCCGGGTAGGTTCTCGAGACGTCCCTCCAGAGGCGTACCCATGTGGCAGTAGGAAGTTCCTTAGCCTGACCATTTGTTGGAAATCCAATCACCCAATACGAGCCTTGTACGGTTTTAGTTGTAGACCTGCCATTTAACATGGTAGCTATAGTAGGCTTACTATAATGGTACGTATGCTGGCTAAGATTTATATTATACTTTTGAAGTGTTTTCCACTATGCACTAATAATAATATCAAAAAGGACATTCGCGTATCAAACATTTTTGACTGTCATAAGGGAAATCTCCTTCAAGTTTGCGCTTGCATTGTGTGTGTGGCGGAAGGCCTTATGGCAGTTTCATTTTCCAAAAGCATAGCGGTTTTCAATTTTAAAGTCTTTTGTTGTTTGTTTTAAAGATAAACTGTTTTTTATTTTCTCATACCAGTCCCATGACTGACCTGGAGTTTATTGTTCCCTTCCTAAACTTTGGGTGCCCACAATTTTCCACAGGGACAATTTAGATTTGGGTTTTTCAGATAGTAGATATCGATTCATTAACTTTCAGCTTTCTCTTTGGAATTATTTGGAGACTTTGGATATTGAAGTCTTTGGTTAGGATGACTGACCTTGCTTAGCTTGGTACAACTTGATGGTGGTTCGAGCTATCTATGGAGATTGCTGAGATTGGTGTTTCCGCTGCAGCATTTCATTGTATCTCTGATATTGATCATTGTTGTATATTTGGATATTGTATCATAGCAGTTATATATGATATATACTGTTCATTTCTACTGTTGTGTTGTACTTAATGTGTTATAAGCACCGACGAACCAGATTCGACGTTTGAATCTACGACATTCGAATACGGGTGATGTATTCGGTGCCAATTTTCGAAGGTCGAGTCAGGGTCATTACATAGAGAGGCCCCAAAGTTCTCTATAGGGATATGCAAAAATAGAAAATCCCTAAAGTCCTCTATAGGGATAAGTAGAAATTGAAAGTCCCTAAAGTCCTCTATAGGGATACGAGGGGAGGTAGAAAAATCCTTTATTGGAATATGCAGAAGATTGAAGGTTCGAGCCCTCCTTCTAGCGCCAAAAATGTTAACAAAATTCTTTCTTAACCTAAATATGCGAGGTAGGGTAAGTATATTTCAGATAAGGGCTTAGGCAGCCTTATGAAAGCTGGAGTGAAGTATGCAAATTTCAAGTTTAAGTCCAAAAGAATGAATATGCATGTCCATGTTTTGAGTTAAGTATAAAAAGTCACATGCATCTCATAAGTTCAATAATTGGTCAAATATCTTTCTTCGATCGAAATATGTTATACAAAATTCATTGTATATAAGTAGTGACATTTATTTAATTAGATATATCACCTATAACAAAGTATATAATTGAAAATAAAATATATTTATTTTGAACATGATTGTTATAGAGTTGGTTATGTGTAACGAATTACATACTTGTCCCTTGAGTATACCCCTAACCCTTTCAATCCCCCATGCACTTGGTGTTAATTATGGAATCTTATTCCATCAATATATATCATTTTGCTCAAAGCTGATCGAGTTAGTCTCTTAGTGAATGGGTGTTATACGACTTTATGACCAAGCCATGTTTTAGACGAGTCAAGTTGATCAAATAGAAGGATAACCGAGTAGAAAACCAGAAAAATAACTTATAAACTTAGATGACAAGCAAGGTCAATGGATGAAGCCATTAGCAGGCCAGACTTCTAAAGAATAGCTTATATGATAATCCACTCCAAGTGCAAAAGTAAAAAATTCAAGATGAAGATGCAAATTGACCCAGCAACCTTGAGAGACAAAGAGGGTTTAACAATCAATCTTATGGATCGGTACTGAACCATAGGGCATAGTTTGGTGCTGATCAATGAGACTTTCTGATTTGGATACATCTTTTTAGAGAAATTCCTTTCAAACATGGGGAACATGGGGAGAACGCCTTGGAGAAAAATATATTAATCTTCATTTATAAATAGAAGTTAACAGACAATATTTGGGGATCATTTTTCTGCATTCTAATTTCTATACTATTATTGTAATCTAACGGATCCATCGATCCATAGACTACCAATCCATTAGATCACATTGTAAAACCTTTATAGAATCATGAACAAAGTTCAAATGGATATAGGCCAGTGTTTAGCTGAACCACTATAACTGCAGAGTGTTATTTTCTCTCGCTTTTCATTTAATTTTCTTTATTTTATTCTCTTCTATAAATCTTTAGGTTGGTTGTGTTAACTTTTGGCATAAAATTTTTGGTTCTTTCACTAAGAGCGTACCAATCTCTTGCTATTTGGATCTATTTTCTATTTTTGGATTGCTTTAGTCCATGAAGTAGATCCGTCAATTTCATTCCTAAGATCCATGATTATTTATATTCCAACAATTCTATCATAGGATCAATCGAATTAATGGCTCCATAAAATACTATAGAAAAGTCAACCGCTTCCAGACCTATGAATGAAGTTAAAAATGCTGGTTCTCAATATGTTGAAGAAATCGATGGGCCAGGTGCTACAAAAATCCAAAGTGCTTCAAATATAATTACCCAGGCCGAGATGGATAAGATGATGAGAAGTTTCTTGCAAGCCAAAATGAGATGATGAAACAGATGAATGAAAACCTAGATTTGATAACCCAGCTATCTCGAGGTTGGAGAAGGAATAGAAGGGAGTTACCGCCTTTTGATTAAGAAGAAGTTAGTTCCTATTCATCTGGAGAAAATCACATAGATGCAAAGCAAAGAATGAAAAGGAAGGATGTTGGAACCTCGAAAAGTAAGTTGCAAAATCCTAGAACGTAAGAACATGGATCAATACTGATGCCTATCTATGTTATTTAGGTGCTGGAGGGTCTCCTTGGATGATGATTTGGGTGGAGAAGATGGTTGTGTTATTAATAGCCAGAATTTTGAAATTTAGGCAGTTACTATCGATTCATCATGGAAAAATTACAAAAGCATATCTAATGGATGAACGATTCTCCCAGAGACAGGAGTACCTAAATATCAGAAATTAACAAGACCATTTGTAGAGCCAAACAATTGTGGCAAGTCATGATCATTGTCGTTGAGTAGACCTAGTAAAGCTGGAGCTTTTGGCCAATATGGTAAGAAAATTGGTAAGTGAAACCAACATAGACATAATGATTATTAGGGTTCTTCTCCTAATAGAAACTCGTTCATGGAAATGATATTTTTGGAGAAATGCCGAAGAAGGTTCATTATGCCATCTGGTCGTCCTACAATGGTACGACAAATCCAAGATAGAATTTGCTGAAATATGAATAGTATATGGACACGCAACGGCAACCGATGTTGTTAGATGTTGATGTTTTTCGATATTTTTAAAAGATGTTGCTACAATATGGTTCACCCATCTTCCGTCGAGATCCATGTCTTTGTTTGATCGGTTGGTTAGGATGTTTATTAATAGTTTCGCTTACACACAACCTGTCTGAAGGATGTATTGTCATTATCAAACCAATTTCAGCGTAATGGAGAGTTGTTGAAGGACTTTTTATATAGGTTTAATACAACAGTGGCAGATGTGAGCAACTCTAAATAGGATATTGTTTTGATGGCACTAATAGAGGGATGCATCCAGATATTGATTTTGAAATATGGTTGAAGATGAAACCTCTACCAACTATGGATAAATTTTATAGAAAAGAAATATAGTATTTGCGCTTGGAGGAGGAAAATGTGTCGGCTGTAAAAATTGGTGGTGGACAATCAAGTGAGGTGGTACAGAGTAATGTCGCTATAAATGAAGCTAGAGGGAAATCGGGAGATGTAAATGTAAATATGGAAAACAAAGGAAGAATTAAAAAAGAAATAACTAAGGCAATGGAGATAGAAGCACAAACTCCAAGAAACCATCGAGGTTCCCAAAATATGGAAAACCCCGAAAATGGTCGAAACAGAAAAGATGCGGCAAGGTTATAAGGGTCACGCCCTTTAGGGTGTGTCATTCCCTTCTGGAAAAGGGTGGTATCATGGTATGGAGCCCAGGTACATAACTCATGTGGTCACTGCAAATCTATTACTTTGTGATTGCTTTGTGGTTGTTGGTGTCGAGCGCTCGGATAAAGGTCGCAAACGACCGGAAGATGGCATGCTCGTGTAGTAGATACCTAATTACAGAGGTAACCCGGCCTTGTGTTGGCAGAGAGCCGGGTAGGTTCTCGAGACGTCCCTCCAGAGGCGTACCCATGTGGCAGTAGGAAGTTTCTTAGCCTGACCATTTGTTGGAAATCCAATCACCCAATACGAGCCTTGTACGATTTTAGTTGTAGACCTGCCATTTAACATGGTAGCTATAGTAGGCTTACTATAATGGTACATATGCTGGCTAAGATTTATATTATACTTTAGAAGTGTTTTCCACTATGCACTAATAATAATATCAAAAAGGACTTTCGCGTATCAAACATTTTTGACTGTCATAAGGGAAATCTCCTTCAAGTTTGCGCTTGCATTGTGTGTGTGGCGGAAGGCCTTATGGCAGTTTCATTTTCCAAAAGCATAGAGGTTTTCAATTTTAAAATCCTTTGTTGTTTGTTTTAAAGATAAACTTTTTTTTATTTTCTCATACCAGTCCCATGACTGACCTGGAGTTTATTGTTCCCTTCCTAAACTTTGGGTGCCCACAATTTTCCAAAAGGGCAATTTAGAGTTGAGTTTTTCAAATATTAGATATCAATAAATTAACTTTCAGCTTTCTCTTTGGAATTATTTGGAGACTTTGGATATTGAAGTCTTTGGTTAGGACGACTGACCTTGCTTAGCTTGGTACAACTTGATGGTTGTTCGAGCTATCTATGGAGATTGCTGATATTGATGTTTCCGCTGCAGCATTTCATTGTTTCTCTGATATTGATCATTGTTGTATATTTGGATATTGTATCATAGCAGTTATATATGATATATACTATTTAGTTCTTCTGTTGTGTTGTACTTAATGTGTTATAAGCACCGGCGAACCAGATTCGACGTTTAAATCTACGACATTCGAATACGGGTGATGTATTCGGTGCCAATTTTCGAAGGTCGAGTCAGGGTCATTACATAGAGAGGCCCCAAAGTTCTCTATAGGGATATGCAAAAAATAGAAAATCACTAAAGTCCTCTATAGGGATAAGTAGAAATTGCAAGTCCCTAAAATCCTCTATAGGGATATGAGGGGAGGTAGAAAAGTCCTTTATTGCAGAAGATTGAAGGTTCGAGCCCTCCTTCTAGCGCCAAAAATGTTAACAAATTCCTTTCTTAACCTAAATATGCAAGGTAGGGTAAGTATATTTCAGACAAGGGCTTAGGCAGCCTTATGAAAGCTTGAGTGAAGTATGCAAATTTCAAGTTTAAGTCCAAAAGAATGAATATGCATGTCCACATTTTGAGTTAAGTATAAAAAGTCACATGCATCTCATAAGTTCAATAATCGATCAAATATCTTTCTTCGATCGAAATGTGTTATACAAAATTCATTGTATATAAGTAGTGACATTTATTTAATTATATATATCACCTATAACAAAGTATATAACAGAAAAGAAAATATATTTATTTTGAACATGATTGTTATAGAGTTGGTTATGTGTAACAAATTACATACTTGTCCCTTGAGCATACCCCTAACTCTTTCAATCCCCCACGCACTTGGTGTTAATTATGGAATCTTATTCCATCAATATATATCATTTTGCTCAAAGCTGATCGAGTTAGTCTCTTAGTGAATGGGTGTTATATGACTTTATGACCAAGCCATGTTTTAGACGAGTCAAGTTGATCAAATAGAAGGATAACCGAGTAGAAAACCAGAAAAATAACTTATAAACTTAGATGGCAAGCAAGGTCAATGGATGAAGCCATTAGCATACCAAAGACTTCTAAAGAATAGCTTATATGATAATCCACTCCAAGTGCAAAAGTAAAAAAAATTCAAGATGAAGACGCAAATTGACCAAGCAACCTTGAGAGACAAAGAGGGTTTAACAATCAATCTTATGGATTGGTACTGAACCATAGGGCATAGTTTGGTGCTGATCAATGAGACTTTCTGATTTGGATACAATCGTTTTAGAGAAATTCCTTTCAGACATGGGGAAAATGGGGAGAACGCCATGGAGAAAAATATATTAATCTTCATTTATAAATAGAAGGTAACAGACATTATTTGGGGATCATTTTTCTGCATTCTAATTTCTATACTATTATTGTAATCTAACGGATCCATCGATCCATAGACTACCAATCCATTAGATCACATTGTAAAACCTTTATAGAATCGTGAACAAAGTTCAAATGGATATAGGCCAGTGTTTAGCTGAACCACTATTACTGCAGAGTGTTATTTTCTCTCGCTTTTCATTTAATTTTCTTTATTTTATTCTCTTCTATAAATCTTTAGGTTGGTTGTGTTAACTTTTGGCATAAATTTTTTGGTTCTTTCACTAAGAGCGTACCAATCTCTTGCTATTTGGATCTATTTTCTATTTTTGGATTGCTTTAGTCCATGAAGTAGATCCGTCAATTTCATTCCTAAGATCCATGATTATTTATATTCCAACAATTCTATCATAGGATCAATCGAATTAATGGCTCCATAAAATACTATAGAAAAGTCAACCGCTTCCAGACCTATGAATGAAGTTAAAAATGCTGGTTCTCAATATGTTGAAGAAATCGATGGGCCAGGTGCTACAAAAATCCAAAGTGCTTCAAATATAATTACCCAGGCCGAGATGGATAAGATGATGAGAAGTTTCTTGCAAGCCAAAATGAGATGATGAAACAGATGAATGAAAACCTAGATTTGATAACCCAGCTATCTCGAGGTTGGAGAAGGAATAGAAGGGAGTTACCGCCTTTTGATTAAGAAGAAGATAGTTCCTGTTCATCTGGAGAAAATCACATAGATGCAAAGCAAAGAATGAAAAGGAAGGATGTTGGAACCTCGAAAAGTAAGTTGCAAAATCCTAGAACGTAAGAACATGGATCAATACTGATGCCTATCTATGTTATTTAGGTGCTGGAGGGTCTCCTTGGATGATGATTTGGGTGGAGAAGATGGTTGTGTTATTGATAGCCAGAATTTTGAAATTTGGGCAGTTACTATCGATTCGTCGTAGAAAAATTAAAAAAGAATATCTAATGGATGAACGATTCTCCCAGAGACAGGAGTACCTAAATATCAAAAATTAACAAGATCGTTTGTAAAGCCAAACAATTGTGTCAAGTCATGATCATTGTCGTTGAGTAGACCTAGTAAAGCTGGAGTTTTTGGCCAATATGGTAAGAAAATTGGTAAGTGAAACCAACATAGACATAATGGTTATTAGGGTTCTTCTCCTAATAGAAACTCGTTCATGGAAGTTATATTTTTGGAGAAATACCGAAGAAGGTTCATTATGCCATCTGGTCGTCCTATAATGGTACGACAAATCCAAGATAGAATTTGCTGAAATATGAATAGTATATGGACACGGCAACGACAACCGATGTTGTTAGATGTCGATGTTTTTCGATATTTTTAAAAGGTGTTGCTACAATATGGTTCACCCATCTTCCGTCGAGATCCATGTCTTTGTTTGATCGGTTGGTTAGGATGTTTATTAATAGTTTCGCTTACACACAACCTGTCTGAAGGATGTATTGTCATTATCAAACCAATTTCAGCGTAATGGAGAGTTGTTGAAGGACTTTTATATAGGTTTAATACAACAGTGGCAGATGTGAGCAACTCTAAATAGGATATTGTTTTGATGGCACCAATAGAGGGATGCATCCAGATATTGATTTTGAAATATGGTTGAAGATGAAACCTCTACCAACTATGGATAAATTTTATAGAAAAGCAATATAATATTTGCGCTTGGAGGAGGAAAATGTGTCGCCTGTAAAAATTGGTAGTGGACAATCAAGTGAGGTGGTACAGAGTAATGTTGCTATAAAAGAAGCTGGAGGGAAATCGGGAGATGCAAATGTAAATATGGAAAACAAAGGAAGAATTAAAAAAGAAATAACTAAGGCAATGGAGATAGAAGCACAAACTCCAAGAAACCCTCGAGGTTCCCAAAGTATGAAGAATATTCACCTTTAATTAACACACTTGAGAATATCTACCTTGCGACACAAGGATTGAACACTTCAAGAAGGCAGCTTTGAGAAATCGATAGAGAAAGAAAAGAGGTCTGGGAAGTATTGTCGTTTTCACAAAATTCATGGCCATAACACGAATGAATGTAGGCACTTATGTGATGTGATTGACGACTTGATCAGGAGGAAAAAACATCAACACTACGTGGAAGCCCCATAGGATGGTGGGCAAGGAAGTGCTTAACCCTAAGGATAATTGCTCCAACGAGGCTAAGCTAGACCTAGCAATGACAAACCTAAGATGCTTGGAAAAAGACTTGTTATCAATATGATAACTGGCGGACCCTATCCAGTTGGAAAGAGCTAGAATGGGATGTAAATTCTTTGAGGCATATTGTGCAGGAAAGTTGCTTTGCCGTCAAAGTTAGAGCTTCATCAAAGCAATTAAGAACCATGATGGATGACATTGTGTTTAGGAAACATGATATGGATGGAATCGAAGCATTAACACTTGTTCCCTTAGTGATGACGGCTATTATTGGGTGAATAAATGTTTTGAAAGTTCTCGTTGATTGTGGGAATTCTATGAATATTTTATTCAAAAAAGATTATGACCAAATGATAATAGAGGGTTAGGACCGAAGCCATGTAAAATTCGAATACAGGGACTTATTGGAGAGGCTACGGAGCATATCGGGTCTATGGAGATGCTAGTGGTTTTAGGTGATGGTGACTACAAGAGAGCGTGGGTTGTGACCAACACGGTGATGGATATGTTTTCAACATACAATGCCTTTTTTGGTCGACTAGCCCTTACTAGTTTCTAAGTGTCCCTCACCCCGTAGTGCTTGATGATGAAATTTCCTTCAAAAAATGAGGTAGCAGTCATTCAAGGTGACCAGAATGTAAGATGAGAGTGCTACATCGTAGATCTGAGAGAAGCAAAGCAATGCAAGAAGAGAAAAGGCATAGAGAAGACTCTCTGCATCAAGTCAATCGATGCATAGCAACCATCATCTAAGCCCTGGATCGTTTGACATAACGAATTTCATAATGTTATGGATCTGAGGAAAGAACCAGGGGATGCAAGGGTGGCGCTCCTTAAGTTGGCGATCGACATCCCGATTGATCGAGACGATCCTATTTGGATCGTGAAGGTTGGATCTCAACTCAGTGTAAAGATGAAGAAGGCATTGACAGGGTTCCTCTGGGAAAAACCGGATGTGTTTGCCTAAACACATTTCTACATATGTGGAATATCGCTAGAAAGAGTGTGCCACGCATTGAATGTGAACCCCGATATATTCCTATTAACATAAAGATGCATAACCTGGGTCCGGAATGATCCAATGCTCTAAAGTAAGACGTGGATAAGCTATAAGACAACGGCTTTATCTATGATGCTATATGCCCTGAGTGGTTGTCTTACCCAGTTTTGATCAAGAAGTCTGACGGGAAATGACCAACATGCATCGACTACTCGGACTTGAATAAGGCATGCCCAAAAGATAGCCTCCTACTATCAAAGATCAACCAACCGGTGGACTCAATAGCCGATCACGAGTTATTATCATTCATGGATGCTTATCTCCGCTATGATCAAATCGTAGAACACATCTTAGATCAAGAAAATACCAACTTAATAATTGACCTGAGATTGTACTGCTACTTGGTTATTTCATTCGACTTGAAGAACGTCGAAGCAACTTAGCGAAGATTGGTAAATTCGATGTTCTAAAGCCAGATCGGACATACAATGTACATCTATGTGGACGATATTCTAGTGAAGTCATGATGATTAGTGAACCATGTGGAGGACCTGAAAAAAATGTATGGCATGATTTGAAAGTATGGAATGAAAATCAACCCGCAGAAATGCTTGTTTGGAGTCGCATCGAGAAAATTCTTGGGTTTTATAGTAAAATCAACAGGCATAGAAGCCGATCTAGAAAATATTAAGGCCTTCAGCAATGTCAAAGCCTTGAAGATGACGGTGGAGTTTAAAGTTAGAATGGGAACGTGGTCACATTAAGTTCATTCATCTCAAAGGCTACATACAAATGTATACCGTTCTTCGATGTCCTAAAGGAAGGGAAAAGAAACTTCGCTTGGACGCAGGGGAGCAAAGACGCTTTTCAATCCCTGGTAGATCATCTAGAAAGACCTCCCTTCTTGTCAATGCCATTGGAAAGGGAAGATTTATTCGTTTATTTAACAATATTTGTCCATGCCTTGAGAGCTTCCCTAGTATGCGAAGAATCAAAAATTCAAAAGCTGATATATTACATCAGCAAATTATTAACATGAGTGAAAAGAAACTACCCAAAACTGGAGAAGCCATCCTGTTGCTTGTTGATTGCATGTAGGAACTCCGTCCATGCTTTTAAACACTCCCGATTAAGGTTCTAACTGACCAACCATTAAGGCAAGCGCTGTAGCAACCTTAGAATTTAAGAAGATTGTTATAATAAAATATCGAATAAGTATGATATATCATTTCATCCTAGGAGAGCAATTCAAAATCAAGCATTGACCGACTTCATGGAAAAATATATTGCACGAGATGATTATGCAGAAGATGGTACGGAACAGAGTGCGAAATGGAAGATGTATATAGATGGTCCATCCAACCTCTCTGAATCTAACAAAATTATATATACACACACACCACCTATCCTTCACCGCATATATATATCAAAAGAATGAAATCTGGAAAAGGGTTGCTTTGGCATTGCAAATCCATATAAGAGAAGCCAAGGATAATCTGTGAGTGAAAACCTTATTATTTTATTTTAGTAATTGATTAGTATATATCTAGAGATTTGAATATGTCTTAGAGATTTTTGGATTGTGAAAATACGATAGGTAAAATTCTCCAAAATTCCTTTTTATTTCAAATTGTCAATTCTAGATGGAGATTCTTAATTATTTATGTTAATTTTATGGTATTTATGTTGTTCTGCGATTATTGATAATTTCGTAGTCTACACTAGTTCTCCTCCTCCTTTGATTCAAATCGTGAGTTTACAAGTAATAAAATATGGGTTTAAAGTACAAATTCTATTCATAATTTATGCTACATATTCCACATAAAATTCCTTCATTTATTTCTACATAAAAGAGGAGTTAAATAGAATATGATGTTAGGATTGCAATTTTTATTGTATAGGATATGCCTTTAGATTGATGTAATAAATTGGGTTTCTATTTTTACAAATCTATGTATTGCAGTTTCAGACTTGAATTTTTAATCCTTGTTATAGATATTGAAATCTTGGGAATTTGAAGAAAAAAGGCTTGTATTAGTTTTATGGTTAAAAGAATTGACATTTAACACTAGTTTATGGCGTATCAACTACACGCTAGAATTGATTCGACACGAATATATAGATTTATTCCTACAACATAATAAAGGTATAAATATGGCATATAACACCGTTAGTTAATTAGATAGTAGTGGTCATTAATTTCACCCTTTAGGAAGATAATTGACACTTTGAGGAAAAATAAGGAAGATTCCTTATAAGGCCTTATCTATGAAAGGTAGGATGAGTATTATATATATATATGGAGAATATTTAAATTATGGCTAAGTCGTAGGGATGCGAGGTTAGTAGAGTTGCATGACAGAAGTCTTCCCTTCATTTTGAGGCTACAACAATTATGTATACTTCCTATATATGTGAGACATCTCCTATAATAAATATTTGTGATGGCATGGGTTTATTCCCAAATTCTGTAGGGTAACTCTACCCAGTTAATCTGGTTACTTGTGGCGTCCCACCTCTATACTCACGCTAGCCAAGGACACTACGGAGTAAAGCCGTCAACTAGCATGAAGAATAAGGCTGTTGAGGAACGACCATCCGTGTAATTGCTTTGTGCGAGCACCGATATGTTAGATAGTATAACATGCATTTCATTTCAAAAGGAAATCCGACATGCCGATACAAACTCAAAGCTGCTACACGGTGCCTATGTGGTCTTCGGAAACAAATATAGAAATAAACATAACATAAATCAGTCACAGATATCCATATCACAAAAGGCGGAAATAGATATGAATATAACACATAGAAGTGTACATCAGAGTAGTGGTCAAACAAGATCCACAATATCACAAAAGAATAGATACAAGTGCTAGACAAAAGAATATGTATACATCAAGGAGTCTCTATCTCAAAGGAATAACAACAAAAACTACCAATCTAATGTAGTTAGACAAAAGTCAGATGATGATTCCTGATAAGGAGTCAAGCAGAAGCACCTGTAACATCTCGGTCTGACCCGAGTATTATTTAATAAGAAAATAATAAACGGGTCAGTCTAGCTATAAATATCAGATAAAATGAGATAGAATAAGAGATATGACGAAAAGTATGATAACAATTATGCCATACTATGAAAAGTATACATTTAACATCAACAAAAATCATACAATATCTCAAAAATCTCATAACATCAAAAAGAATGTCATATTCTTTACCATATTCACCAAACCACAAATATTAGCTAACATATCAATGCCAATCATAAAAATTGGTGAAACCCAAACTCTAGAAATCATCAATTAGAAATCCAGAAATCACAAAAAGGGGAAGGCCTATCCTAAACGGGAGCATGAAAACTCTCCAACACGTGTATCACAAACTGGACGCTATCCCATGGTCGCTAACCATAGAGCCAGTGCAACGACGTAGTATAAAGGTACGCTCGAGGAACCTGAAACTCGAATAATTCGAAACAACGACGTAGTACAACGGTACGCCCGATGAACCAGATAAGCCGGAACAACAACGTAGTACAATGGTACATTCGATGAGCCGAACTCCATAAGAGAGCATGGGTCGCTAGCCCACAAGAATGAGTCGAAACTCCAAAGAATGCATAGGTCATTATCCTATAAAAGAAATGGGACGAAACTCAATAAAACGAGATATAGTCCCCTACGTGGACAAAGAGACATCGCATATCGCAAGTCTAATCACAAAATGATCATCAATGATCAATAAAAAGTGTGGATTACAGTAAGCTAGTAAATAAATGAGTTTAGCTTCATGTCCCATAAACACTGGCTTAACTTAAATATTCACGAACAAACTATAGACCTCCACTTATAAAATTGTCACAAGAGTTTCAATCGAACAATTCCAAAAATTAACCGACGAAGTAAACGCAAGAGTTTCATACCACTAGTTTTATTATGCCGTTTAATTAGATTTCTCAAACGAATGAGGTAAAGGTTTGTATATACTAATAGATTGGAAAACGATTTTAGAAACAAGCTTTGTATTAAAAATAGAGTTGAAATCATCTTTGAGAAAGAGTGAATATTTACTACCAGTATAGAAATCTTTGTATTTAAAAGTGATAAACCATAGAAATGATTGTAAATACAATCAATCATCAAAATTCACATTCGAAGACGTGAATTAAATCCAAAGACATCGATACCAAATCCATCAAAATGGATATTCCCCAAAAATCCCGAAATAGAAGTCATCAAAGTCGTATAAATGATAGCAACAACTCGGATAATCATGAATCGATAAAAATTGGAATTTCAAGCAAAATAGGCAAATTAGGATGAAGTAGCAGGTCAGTCGACTGGACACTGAGTTCAGTCAACTGGCCTAATGCCTGGAAAACTCTCGGGCTCCAGGTCAGTCGATTGGACTCAGAGCGCCAGTCGACTGGAACCTGTTTTCCAGTATTTCCAGCCTAGTCCCTAAAGGGGAAAGAATCCAAACGAAGCCGATCAATTGAGCAATTGCAACTAGGGATTTATGCCACGCGACAACCCAGTCCTATAGGCTCTTCTACTCACCCCAAAGACATGTTCAAGCATCAAATCTAGGATTTTTAAAGATTTAACTTCAAAACACCAAAAATTGAAATATTCACCAAATTAATTCAAATCAAAAGCAAATGAACATGAATAGATGTTAGGAATTCATATCTAACAATAATGATAGTTATAGACATGGATGTGAGATAAAAATCTCACCCTTTTCTCAAAAACAATGAAGGAGAAGCTTGAAAACAAAGGAGGATCAACCACTCTTTAATCCCAACTCTAAAAGCTCCAATCTAAGATCATAAGCCAAAGTTTCCCAAATTATATTATAGGGAATTTCTATAATTGGAGAGAGATTGAGATGAAGTAGAAGAAGGAGATGCTTACCTAAGCTTCTCTTTGATTTTGGAGCTAAAACTTGGATTTGCTAAAGAAATTTGGGCTTAGGATTTTAATTTCCAATATCGTCCACCATTTTTGCTAAAGCTTGAGTTGTAGAAAATATTATGAAGGAATGAAGAGGGGTGGAGTGGAGTTGGGTTGATATGTTAGGTTAATGGCCTGAAACCCAAACCCAAAGCCCTAAGTGAAAAGGTCGAAATTTTAGCTAGCTCCAAACATATCGATGTTTATACTCAAAAAGGTCGCAAATGCCATTTTGAACTCAATGGAAGTGGTCTCGAGTCCTAATTTTACTGTTTGCAAAAAGTAACCTTTCAGCTTAAATCCGACCAACGATGCTCCATTTAAATAAAATATTTAAATATACAATCATAAAATACGCGGGTTGTTATAGACTCCCCTCCTTAAAGAAATTGCGTCCTCACAATACTTAAGAAGAAAATATAAAAAGTAGCAACCATAAAAGCATAGCAACACAAAAGAAATTTGAAATAAGAAGTTCACCTCAAAGAGCACGAGAGAGCAAGTCCGGATGTGCTCGCTCGATGAATTCTCTAGATTCCCAAGAACAATCCTTAGGATCTGAGGACCATTGAACTTACATAAGAGGGACATCTTTATTTCAAAAGCGTTTGACCTCCGATGCAATGATAAACATAGGATGTTGCTTATATGTCAAATTAGGCGAAACTTTAATTTCTTCCACAACACTGGGCTCAAGAATAGAATCAGAATCCCTAAGGTATTTCCGTAGTTGAGAAACGTGAAGCACGTCATGAATAGTAGAAAACTGAGCCGGTAATAAAAGGTGATAAGCCACAGAACCAATACGTTCGGTGATGGGAAATGGACCAATATATCGAGGTGCTAATTTTCTCGATCGACCGAAACGCATAACACCCTTCATAGGTGAAACACGAATAAACACAAAATCTCCCATAGAAAATTCTAATTTCCTTCTTCGGTTATCGGCATAGGATTTTTGTCTGCTTTGAGATTCTTTCATCCTTTGGGGGATAAGGTTAATCTTTTCTGTGGAATCATGAATAAAGTCTGGACCTAAAACCAGCTTCTCACCTGCCTCAAGCCAACAAGAAGGAGATCAGCATGGCCTTCCATAGAGTGCCTCAAAAGGTGCCATACCAATACTAGATTGGAAGCTATTATTATAGGAAAACTCAACAAGGGAAATGTGATCTTCCCAACTTCCATCAAAATCAAGAACACATGCACGAAGAAGATCTTCAAGTGTTTGATACACACGCTCGGTTTGTTCATCGGACTGAAGGTGATGAGCAGTGTTAAAATTAAGCTTCGTTTCCAAAGCTTTTTGAAGACTCTTCCAATATCCACTAGTAAACAATGGATCACGATCGCTAACAATAGAAGTAGGGACTCCATGCAATTTAACAATTTCTTTAATAAAGAGTTTGGCCAAAAGAGGTACGGTCCGATTGGACCGACGGGAATAAAATGGACGGATTTTGTAAGTCTATCAACTATCTACCATAGGCTATCATGAGCCGAACGAGAACGGGGAAGGCCGTCAATAAAATTCTTGGAAATTTGGTCCTACTTCCAAATTGGAATGTCCAAAGGTTGCAATTTCCCGCCGGGCCTTTGATGCTCGGCCTTAACAAGTTGGCAAGTCATGCAACGCTTAATAAAGTTAGCAATATCGGATTTCATTCCATCCCAATAATAAAGTCGCTTCATATCCGCGTACATTTTACTACTACCGAGATGAATGGTAAATTTAGAATGATGAGAATCTTCTAAAATGTCTTTACAAAGATTAATAATATTTGGCACGATAAGTCTACCCAATTTTCAAATGCCGCCACGAGCATCAATATCAAAGTTTTTCAAACCTTCAATTTAATTTTATCCCTACAACTTTGGCTAAGAAGAGCCAATTCGGGATGTAGCTTTTGGGCTTCAAGAATGTGGTCTAAAAGAGAAGGATGAGCCTCAAGGCTATATAAAACAAAAGATGAACATAAATCGGATTCACGATCTCGAATCTCACAAGTGGACAAAGTCTCGAGATCGTTCCATTCGAATATCATCATAGAAACAACTGCTTGTTGCTTACGACCAAGGGCATCGGCAACACGATTTCCCTTTCCGGGAGTATAAAGAATATCAAGATCATAAGATGCAAGGAACTCGAGCTAACGTTGTTGACGCAAATTAAGTTCCTTTTGAGAAAATAAGTACTTCAAAGGTTTATGATTGGTGTAGAGAATAAATTTTTCTCCCAAAAGATAATGGCGCTAAATTCTAAGGGCGAAAACAATAGCCACAAGCTCTAAATCATGTGTGGCATATCTAGTCTCGGTCGGCTTTAATTGCCTAGAAGCATAAGCAATAACACGATCCCTTTGCATAAGAATGGCTCCTAAACCAACGCGACTATCATTGGTATAAACAATAAAATCTTGTTTCCCTTCGGGAATCACAAGAATAAGGGCATCGGAAAGGAGTTCTTTTAATTTCTGAAAAGAAATTTCACATTTTTCCGACTAAATGTATCTAACTCCTTTCTTCGTCAAGCTAGTAAGAGGCACGACAATTTTAGAAAAGTCCTTTATGAACCGACGGTAATAACCCGCCAATTCAAGAAAGCTACGAATTTCCGTCACACTCTCCAGTCTCTTCCAATCTTTAATCGCTTCTATCTTTGAAGGATCCACGAAAATTCCGGATTCAAAAATGATATGACCAAGAAATTTCACACGAGATTTCCAAAAGTGGCACTTAGAAATTTTTTCTTTCAGTTGATTGCTCCTAAGAGTTTCTAACACAATCCGAAGATGTTTTTCATGCTCTTCCTTGGTTTTAGAATAAACAAGAATATCATCTATAAAGATGGGAACAAACTGATGGAGGAAGTCTTTGAAAACTCGATTCATACGGTCAACGAAATAAGTCGGAGCATTCGTTAAACCAAATGGCATAACAAGCCATTCATACGATCCATAACGAGTACGGAATGATGTCAAAGGAATGCAATCTTCTGCAATACGAAGCTGATGAAAGCTGGTTGCTAAGTCTAACTATCAAAAGACTCTAGCACCGCTAAGTTGATCGAATAGATCATCAATCTGAGGTAATGGATATTTATTCTTGATAGTAAGATCATTAAGCTTACGGTAGTCAATGCAAAGCCTAAGTGTATCATCAGATTTCTTCACAAAAATAGGAGAAGCTCCCCAAGGAGAGGAACTAGAACGAATAAATTGCTTCTCTTCCAATTCAGATAATTGTTTGCGCATCTCCTCATTTTCTTTATTGGACATACAATAAGGAGGATGAGTAATAGGTAGAACTCCAAGAATTAGATTAATTCTAAACTCGATGGCTCGCTTAGGGGGTAATCCTAAAACGGGCTCAAATATATCGAGAAATTCCCGAACAACGTGAATGAGAGAAATGACATCTTCCTCATCATCATTATCATCATCATGAGAATTTAAAGAATATAAAGATGCTACCAAGTTGGAATTCGAATCTTTAAGAACAATAGAAATCTGCTAAACAGATTGAGGATGTCGAATATGAATAGTCCGCTCAGGACACAAGATATTGGCTTCATAATGGTTAAGCCAATCCATTCCCAAAATCACTTCGAAGCCTAAGTAACGCATGACATGCAAATCGGCTTGGAAAGAAAAATCACACAAAATAATCTCGACATCTTTACAAGGCAAACTAAGTATTGCGGATCCATCAACCGGATTCACGATTCTCAAAGAAGTCATTAAAGCCACAACACTTAAAGAAAAAAAATATCAACAAGTTCTTTTGATATAAAAGAATGGGATGCACCCGTATCAAAAAGAACTCGAATAGGTTGATCACGAAACATAATAATGCCATCAAGGATAGGATGAGAAATACCTTAACCGCGAGAAGTGTTACTAGGGGCTTGAACAACATTTAGCCTTCCCTCCTTCTTGCTTTGAAGTTTGGGACATGAAGATATAAGATGACCCGAATTTTTGCAATAACGACAAAAGAGAGGTTTCAGACATCTATTAGCATATGGTCCCTAGAACCACAATTGTATCATTGCCCACTACTAGGGGTAGGAGCCTTTGCTACCGAAGCTGCTTGCTTCCCTTTCTTGTTGGCATTTGGGCCTTTGAATTTAATAGGTCGTTTCTTGTTGTCGTTGAAGCTCGGTTTGGTACCCACAACTTCAACATCACTCTCCCTATCGGCCTCTTCAAGTCGAAGAGCGATATCAACAAGCTGATCAAAAACAACTTCTAATTTCAGAAGTAATGGATTATTGAGATTCTTATTCAAGGCATAGACAAACCTTTGATTTTTCTTCAATGGGGTATTTATGTATTCAACTCCGTATTTAGAAAGAGATTCGAAAGATGCGGCGTAATCCATCACAGAAGATTCACCTTGAACAAGGTCTATGAAACGCCAGGCCAAAGTTACTTTTTAAGCTTCCGGCATAAATTTTGATTCGAATTATTTCCGGAATTGCTCCCAAGTAAGATCTGCTTCAATAATTTCAGAAGTCAGAAGCTCATGCCAATCTAATGCTCTTTCTTGGAGCATACTAGAAGCCACTTGGACTCGATGAAGATCAATAAGATTCATGCGAGTAAAGATGCGATCGTATGTTCTAATCCAAGCTTGGACTTCAATAACGCTTTCAGAACCCTTGAATATCTTCCCCACCCAAGTTGGTATAATCACTGCACAATCTTGTAAATCCGGATTTTGGGTGAGTAGGCTTTGGAATGGGTCCGACAGCTTGAGCATTCTTTACAAGATCAAGAAGCTATTGAGCTGACATAAATACTCCATCTTGAGGAGTGGAACTTGATTGACTGGCACTGGGACGGCCAGATCTAACCATTTCTCTTCTTTAAGAAAGAAAGAAATAAGAAGAAAAAGTTATTGTCAGGATGAATATCAAACAGTAATGATTGATAAAACAAGGCATCACAAAGAAAATAGGATAGAACGGGTCCAATGACTCGAATAAAACCATAAGGCAGGACTCCTAAGATGGACTTAGGACGATGATCCTTGTTAAATTATTCTACATTGTTTCGAAGTTTGGCTCTGGTACCATGCTGTGGTGCCCCACCTCTATACTCGCGCTAGCCAAGGACACTACAGAGTAATGCCGTCAACTAGCACGAAAAATAAGGCTGTTGAGGAGCGACCATCCGTGTAGTTGCTTTGTGCGAGCACCGATATGTCAGATAGTCTTTGTGGGCTAGCATCCCATGTACTTCTAATGTTTTTGCTTTTGATTCATTGGATGTACCGTTTGCGCTACATCAATGTCTTTGCTTTTGATTCATTGGATGTACCGTTTGCACTACATCAATGTCTTTGATTTTGATTCATTGGATGTACCATTTGCACTACATCAATGTCATTGCTTTTGATTCATTGGATGTACCGTTTGCACTACATCAATGTCTTTGCTTTTGATTCATTGGATGTACCGTTTGCACTAAATCAATGTCTTTGTTTTTGATTCATTGGATGTACCGTTTGCACTACATCAATGTCTTTGCTTTTGATTCATTGGATGTACCATTTGCAGTACATCAATGTCTTTGTTTTTGATTCATTGGATGTACCGTTTGTACTACATCAATGTCCTTGCTTTCTGATTCATTAGATGTACCGTTTGCACTACATCAATGTCTTGGCCAACCTTTTCTTGTGATTTTTGGAATTTATGTTTCACCACCTTTTTCAGTTGGCATTGATATGGGTGTCATTTATTGTGGTTTGGTGAATTAAATAAGAATATGACATTCTTTTGATGCTATGAGATTCTTGAGATGTTGTATGACTTTTATGGATTTTCTAATGTATACTTGTCGTAGTATGACATTTTTGGTTATCATAGGTCTTTTTATTATATCTCTTATTCTATATCATTTCATCTGATATTTGTAGCTATACTGATCCGTTTATTATTTTCTTATTAAATAATACTCGGGTCAGACTGAGATTTTACAAGTGCTTCTGCTTGACTCCTTATCGGACCATCATCTGATCTTTTGGTTAACTACTTGTTGTGCACAATTTGAGATATAGACTCCTTGATGTATACATGTTCTTTTGTCTAGCACTTGTATCTATTCTTTTGTGATATTGTGGATTTTGTTAGACCACTACTCTGATGAACGCTTTTATGTGTTATATATATTCATATCTATTTTCGCCTTTGTGATATGAATTATCCGTGACTGATTTATGTTATGTTTGTTTCTATATTTGTTTCCGAAGATATTATAGCCACTGTGTAGTAGCTTTGAGTTTGTGTCGGTATGTCGGATTTCCCCTTGAAAAGAAATGCATGTTATACTATCTGACATATCGATGCTCGCACAAAGCAATTACACGGATGGTCGCTTCTCAACAGCCTTATTCTCCATGCTAGTTGACAGCATTACACCGTAATGTTCTTGGTTAGTGTAACGACCCGTATTTTACGTATCGAAAGATCGTAAAACCGTTGTTATTAGGTCGTTAGTGTTGTTAGTCATCCAGAGTTTAGGTCGACCAAAGCTTAGGTCGTATGGCAGATAGGTCGTGGAGCGACTTAGCGGCATAGATTGGAGTGACTTAAGAGATTGGAGCGACCTAAGGGAACTAACGACTTAAGGAAGTTGGCAAAAGAAGTTGGCGACCTAGAAACTAGCGGCACAGGAGTAGCGACCTAGGAGGCTGAGCGAGTTAACGACCCAAGGAAGATAGGTCGTTCGAGCGACTTAAGGATTATATTTTAAGTCGTTATAGTATAGGTCGTTGAGACCCTGTGTTTAGTTCGGTCGTGAGCGACCTATGTTAGGTTGCTTTGTGTAGTTAGATCGTGAAACGACCTAAGGTCATTAAGTCGTTAGGTCGTCCAGATGACTTAGGTAGGAACGCGGCTTGTATGTTAGGTCGCGCATGTGTTAAGTCGTGTTTGTGTTAGGTTGCGTGATGGCTTGAAAGTTAGGTCGCATTTTAAGTCGCGCATAGGCTCGAGTCGTTAGGTCATAGGTCGGGGGAACTGTTAGGTCGTAGATCTGGGATTTTTAGGTCGTGAACGACTTAAGAGCGAACGACCTAAGGGGTTTTTCAACCTATAAATACACGGGTTAGCTTCATTTTTGGGATCCGGATTTTTAAGCGACGAAGTTCTGCCATTTTGAGAGCTCGAGTGCTACACTTCTTCACTTCTTATCTCTTCTTTAATCTAGTGCTTCCTTCCATCCAATTTGAAGATCAAATCGAAGATCCAAGAGCTTAGATTGAAGATCTCCATCCATTGAAGAGGGATTTCATCGTTTGAAGCGGAATTTTGGCGAATCGAGCTAGATACTTCGCTGTCCAGATTTGGAGTGTGTTGCTTTTGATGTGTTTAGGTGATTCGGTGAGTGGTGGTTATCTCTCACATGGACCTAAAGGAGTATATTGGATTGGTGGCATGATTTTGTGTTAAAAATAGTGATTTCATGCATTTCGTAAACCTAAGTATAGATCCATTGTTCATGAAGATTTGACATCCATTATAATACATGTTAACCTATGCAAGTTCATCCATCAAGTGTAGAGATATTATTCATGATTATGCTTATCAGATTTGGACTCTTTATTTACAAGATTTCCATTTTAGTTATAATTGCTTTTAGATCATGTTTGAATGCTTAATTACTGGGGTTAATGATTGATTCGATTGATTATTATAAATTAGTTGATTAGTGGTTGGATTTGGACAAGTTGTTTGAAGATGATTCAAAAGCTAAGGGAAAGGCTCTTGAATAGGAAAAAGCTGCTCATGGCATATATGGCGGATGATAAAGCTCATATGGACAGATTTGATGATGATGTTGAGATGGGACTTTGCTATGATGAAATAAAGCAAGGCGGGATGTGAAGTAGTCTTGGTACAATCCAGACGGGATCATTCCAAGCATGTTGATAACTCGAGGGATGGTTCGAGTTTGTGGATAATGGTTGGCTCGAGAGGCGCTTGAGCTAGTATGAGAATAGTCATCGAGGAGGATGACTAGAAGGATGAGATTTCTTCGTTATTGAAGGTTCTAGCAGACTTAAAGCAAGAGTATGCTGGGCAGATTCGATAGTCCCAAAAGACTACAGTTGGTGGTCGAGTACTCTCGGCAGATTCGATAGTCCTAGGCACGGGCTGCGACGACGTGCGGAGTTCTGTCTAGAACCGGGGTTACCATTAGCCCTTGACGGACGGCTGAAAGAATGTGCCGGTCATTCAATTAACGGTGGTATCGAAGCAATGATAATAGTGATATCCAGAGTCATGGATGTTTGGATATTTTGGTTGTATCGTCATTCGGTCTCAAGAGCGATGTTTTTTGGGTGCTTATCTGATCTTGGTTTAGGCCTTGGGGGTTTGTACTTGGAAAACACCGACCTTGACTCGAGTGATAATTGCTTTACTTTAAATGTCTGACTTGCTATGTTTACTTCTGCTTAGTGTGTCTGGGGGCTATCACTTTTGAAAGAGGTGGAATGGGAGGGTTGGGTTCCTATTCCTTTTACCTTTATGCTCTTTTGGTATGTTGTTAGTTAATTTACCGCTCACTAAGACTGTTGTCTGACTCAAGGTTTTATGTTCAACTCTTATTACCTTGGGCTGTTCATCCATTTTGGGATGGGCAGACTAGGTAGCAGGTGACAAATGCTGTTCTTAGTGACCAACGATGTTGATGACGAAGACGAGCTGGAGGCTTGCATATTATTTTCTTACTATATGTACTGGATGTTCCGCTGCTTGTATATTCTCTGAGTGATATGTAGTGAGGCTTGATGTATTGACTATTCAGATTTTTGTATCAAACTACTATGAGGCTTATTTGACGAGATTCTATTTTGTGGAGCTTCACTATATATATATTTCCTATTGTATTTTACCCTTGCGCTGTGAGTAATACGATAGACTCCGTTGTTTTTACCTTACCTTGATGATCATCCATGGCTGCCTGGCACACTTTATAGCGCACTATTTTCTTATTTAGTGCAGGAGTCATGGACGGTCGTCACATTTGGTATCAGAGCTTTGGTTAATCGATTTTAGCCAACGCTCGCTGACGTAACTACGTATGAGAGACGTAATTGTATTTTTATGGATGATTACTATATATAATATAGTGGCTTAGAAGGATTTGAACCTCT
Source organism: Allium cepa (assembly GCA_030765085.1). Lineage (NCBI taxonomy): Eukaryota > Viridiplantae > Streptophyta > Magnoliopsida > Asparagales > Amaryllidaceae > Allium > Allium cepa. Next base: position 872,605,128 of record CM060945.1, on the reverse strand, counting down.
TATGCAGTTGTTTCTCAAATTGCACTAATCATTTTTTTATAGATGTTAAGAATGAGTCGAAGAGGGAGACCAACTGCTAGGGAAGGCCGTGCTGCTGAGGGGGCTGCTGAGTATGCTGCAATGTTCGAGGCTATGATGGCTTCGATCATGAGGAGGATGCCAGCTCCCGGGCCATCAGTGGATGTTGGAGTTCAAGTTCAAGCTTCAAGACCGATGGATTTTGCTAAGTGTGTAAAGACTATACTGCCCTTGGAGGGAAGGTTTTCTTGGGAACAGAGTCAACCATTGAAGTCTAGAGATGGATAGATGCTTGTAGAAGAATCTTTGGTGACTTGGGAATTGAGGATGCAACCAAAAGGAAGCTCGCATCAAGACAGCTTCAAGGGAGAGCTTCTGACTGGTGGAACTCTATCACCATTGATACTCCGGACGAAGAAATTACTTGGGAGCAATTCCAAGCCAGATTTGAAGCTAAGTTCATTTCTATAGCTCAGAAATCTGTACTGTTCAAGAAGTTTGTGGAACTCAAGCAAGGAGGAAGACCAGTCTTTGAGTGTGTTTCTGAGTTTGAAGCCTTGTCCAAGTATGCTCGGTCGTATATTGAATCTCCATATTAGAAGAACGAGAAGTTTGTGACAGGCTTGGACATTTATCTTGGGAGGCAGTTGGTGGATCATCTGGACGATCCATTTGAGAAGCTTGTGGAGAAGGCTCTTAGGCACGAGAATCTTTTTCCTAAAGAAGGATCTGTTGTTGCTGTGACCAAGGAGGAGTCTAAACCACAGCAAGGTGGAAACAAGAAGAGGAAGCAGCAGCAGCAGAAGGGCAAGGATGGCCAGAAGAAGCCGAAGGGCGAAGTGACCTGCTACAACTGTCAGCAGAAGGGCAATTTCTCCAAAGATTGTAAGAATCCAAAGGTGCCGGTGAAGTGCCACAACTGTGACAAGCTGGGGCATATTAAGAAGAATTGTCCAGAACCGAGGAAGGACAGGCAGGTTGTACAAGCTTATGCTTTGGGGGCTATGCCATCATCATCAAAGGCCCCTACTACGGAAGAGAAAGGAAAGAGTGTGGTGGTACAAGGTACTCTTTCCATTTGTGGTGTTCCAGTCAGAGTGTTGTTCGATACTGGAGCGTCGCATTCTTTTGTTTGTAATGAACTTATAGGCTGGTTGGGTTTGAAACCGGATATTGTCGATAGACCATTGGTTGTGACTAATCCAGTTGGGGGTTCGTCTTGTTTGTGTATGATATATCGTGGTCTGGTTGTATCGAGTCATGATTGCTCTTTTGTTTGCGATTGTTTTGTTCTAAACTTTGAGGGGTTTGGAATTATTTTGGGTATGGACTGGCTTAGGAAGTATGCGGCAAAAGTTGATTGTAAAAGGCTAGAGGTGACAGTCAAGAATGTGGAAGCGCGAAAAGTTGTGATACGATGTAAGCAAGAGGAAGGCGTCTTCTTGAGCTTCATGTATTCGCTGGTTGTTCCACAGGATGGACTGTCATCGGTGCCAGTCGCAAATGAATTTGAGGATGTCTTTGATGAGGTCAAAGGGTTACCGCCGCATAGAGAGATCAAGTTTCGCATCGATCTAGTTGAAGGATCCAGACCTGTTGTGATGCCTCTTAGGCGGATGGCGCCTAGGGAACAGCAAGAGTTGAAGGTGCAAGTTGATGATCTTTTACAGAAAGGATTCATCCGACGCAGTGTGTCCGAATGGGGTGCACCAGTTGTGTTTGCAACCAAAGCAGATGGATTGTTAAGGTTGTGTGTGGATTATCGTGAGCTGAATAAAGTGACTAAGAAGAACAAGTATCCATTGCCGAGAATAGATGACTTGTTTGATCAGCTTCACGAAGCCAAGGTGTTTTCTCAGATGGATTTGGCAACGGGATTTCACTAATTAAGAGTGGCAAAGGATAGTGTGCTGAAGACTGCTTTCAGGATAACGTTTGGTTTCTTTGAGTGGCTGGTAATGCCGTTTGGATTGACCAATGCACTAGCATATTTTGTAGATCTTATGAATAGAGTGTTCAAGGATCAGTTGAACAAGTTCGTACTAGTGTTCGTGGATGATATTTTGATTTATTCCGATAATGAAGAAGATCACAATACGCACTTGCGTATTATTTTGAAAACCTTGCGGAAACATTAGTTGAAGGCTAAGTTTTCAAAGTGTCTCTTCTGGAAGAGCCAAGTGTGGTTCTTAGGCCATATTATCTTTGGAAGTGGAATAGCGGTTGATCCCGCCAAAGTGGCAGCAATCCAGGATTGGGTTAGACCTAAGAATGCATCTGATGTGAGAAGTTTTCTTGGATTAGCAGGATACTACTGTCGATTTATCAAAGACTTTTCCAAGGTAGCTGCACCATTAACAGGATTGACGAAAAAGAACCAAACATTCAGATGGGATGCTAAGTGTGAGCAAGCTTTCGGAATCCTGAAAGAGCGACTAACAAGTGCTCCTGTTTTGACTATTCCAAGTGGAAATGATGAGATGGTGGTTTACACCGATGCATGTGGCACTGGACTTGGAGCAGTTGTGATGCAGAAGGGTAAAGTTGTTGCGTATGCAAGTCGACAACTAAAGCCGCATGAAAGGAATTTTCCGACTCATGATTTGGAGTTAGCGGCGATTGTATTTGCTCTGAAGATATGGAGACATTACCTATTGGGAGTTCGATTTGAGTTGTTTACAGATCATAAGTCATTGAAGTATCTTTTCTCCCAAAAGGATTTGAATCTTCGGCAGCAATGATGGCTAGAGTTTTTGGCATCATATGATTTTGGTATAGCCTATACTCCGGGAAAGGGTAATGCAGTGGCAGATGCATTAAGTCGAAGACATGCAAGATTGGGGGCCATGTTTTTAGAATGGAAGAATCTTGAGTATTTGGCTGGATTTAACTTCAGGCCCAAATGTGAATTGGAACCTGAGATGTTGGCAAACTTATCGATAAGACCTACTCTTATGGAAAGGATTGGCGAGAGCCAAAAGAAAGACGATAAGCTTGTCAAGATTATCCGTGATTTGGAATCCGGGTTGGACCCAGAGAAGGATAAAGGATTCGGGGTCGATCGAGAGGGTTGGCTTCGGAAGCAAGGATGACTAGTTGTTCCTGATATAGATGAATTGAGAGATGAAGTTCTGAAGGAAAGTCATCACTCGAAGCTGACAATTCATCCAGGTGGAAATAAGATGTATCGGGATATAAAGAGAACCTATTACTGGGAAGGTATGAAGAAGGATGTCGGAAATTTTATTTCCAAGTGTATGAACTGCCAGTTGGTAAAAGCCGAGCAGAAGAAGCCCAGTGGATTGTTTCAGCCATTAGAAGTTCCTACATGGAAGTGGGAGCAAATATCGATGGATTTTATCGATGGGTTACCTAGAACAAGAGCGGGAAATGAAGGGATTTGGGTCATCATAGATCGTTTGACTAAGAGTGCAAGATTCATTCCCGTTCGGTCAACCAGGACTGCATCGAAATTGGCTGACCTATATGTTAAGTGGATAGTTCGATTCCATGGTGTTCCGAAAAGTATAGTGAGCGATCGAGACCCATTGCTCACTAGAGGATTTTGGAAGAGCTTCCAGGAAGTTTTGGGAACCGAGTTGTGTTTGAGTACAGCTTATCACCCCCAAACAGATGGTCAAACCGAGAGAGTCAACCGAGTTTTGGAAGATCTCCTCAGAGCATGTGTTTTGGACTTCGGAGGATCATGGGAAGATCATCTTCATTTGGTGGAATTTTCGTATAATAACAGTTACCAGTCCAGCATTGGTATGGCGCCGTATGAAGCATTGTATGGAAGACCGTGTAACTCCCCGACATGTTGGTTGGAAACGGGAGAAAAGTTGATACTTGGGCCAGAAATGATTCAACAGACTTCAGATTGCATAGAGATCATCCGACAACGAATGAAGGCAGCCCAAGACCGTCAGAAAAGTTATGCCAATAAGCGTCGTAAGGATTTGGAGTTCGACGTAGGTGATATGGTTTTTGTGAAGACTTCTCCACTGAAGAATGTTATTCGATTCAGGAGGAGAGGAAAATTGACTCCAAGATTTGTTGGACCATTCTCGATCATCGAGCGAATTGGAAAGCTCGCCTATAAATTGGAGTTACCAGAAAAGATGTCGGGTGTGCATAATGTTTTTCATGTATCGTATCTACGGAAGTATGCGCACGACTCGAATACAGTGGTTTCTGCTGATAGCTGTGAAGATTTTGAGGTTAATCCAGTTGATAAGAGACCTCGTAAGCCGCTTCGTGTTGTGGAAACTGACACGAAACAGCTTAGGAGGAAGGTAGTTAGGTTGCTCAAGATACAATGGAGTGATGGTGTTAACGACTGTACATGGGAGGTGGAAGAGAGGATAAAGGCAGCTTATCCTGAACTCTTCGAGGTATGACCATAAGGTGTCGTGTCATCTCATGACATTGTAACTTGTTCTAGTCTTAGAATTCTGCATGGTAGGCTAGTAATTGGATGCATGGTTGGTTGGTTGCTATGGATGGTAGGCATGCAGAATGGTTTTTGGTTGTTCTTGTTCGTTTGGAATTTTGGGGGCGAAATTCCTAAGGGGGAGAGAATGTAACGACCCGTATTTTACGTATCGAAAGATCGTAAAACCGTTGTTATTAGGTCGTTAGTGTTGTTATTCGTCCAGAGTTTAGGTTGACCAGAGCTTAGGTCGTATGGCAGATAGGTCGTCGAGCGACTTAGCGGCATAGATTGGAGCGACTTAAGAGATTGGAGCGACCTAAGGGAACTAACGACTTAAGGAAGTTGGCAAAAGAAGTTGGCGACCTAGAAACTAGCGGCACAAGAGTAGCGACCTAGGAGGCTGAGCGAGTTAGTGACCTAAGGAAGATAGGTCGTTCGAGCGACTTAAGGATTATAGTTTAAGTCGTTATAGTATAGGTCGTTGAGACCCTGTGTTTAGTTAGGTCGTGAGCGACCTATGTTAGGTTGCTGTGTGTAGTTAGGTCGTGAAACGACCTAAGGTCATTAAGTCGTTAGGTCGTCCAGACGACTCAGGTAGGAACGCGGCTTGTATGTTAGGTCGCGCATGTGTTAAGTCGTGTTTGTGTTAGGTTGCGTGATGGTTTGAACCGTTAGGTCGTATTTTAAGTCGCGCATAGGCTCGAGTCGTTAGGTCGTAGGTCGGGGGAACTGTTAGGTCGTAGGTCTGGGATTTTTAGGTCGTGAACGACTTAAGAGCGAACGACCTAAGGGGTTTTTCAGCCTATAAATACACGTGTTAGCTTCATTTTTGGGATTCGAATTTTTAAGCGACGAAGTTTTGCCATTTTGAGAGCTCGAGTGCTACACTTCTTCACTTCTTATCTCTTCTTTAATCTAGTGCTTCCTTCCATCCAATTTGAAGATCAAATCGAAGATCCAAGAGCTTAGATTGAAGATCTCCATCCATTGAAGAGGGATTTCATTGTTTGAAGCGGAATTTTGGCGAATCGAGCTAGATCCTTCGCTGTCCAGATTTGGAGTGTGTTGCTTTTGAGGTGTTTAGGTGATTCAGTGAGTGGTGGTTATCTCTCACACGTACCCAAAGGAGTATATTGGATTGGTGGCTTGATTTTGTGTTAAAAATAGTGATTTTATGCATTTTCGTAAACCTAAGTATAGATCCATTGTTCATGAAGATTTGACATCCATTATAATACATGTTAACCTATGCAAGTTCATCCATCAAGTGTAGAGATATTATTCATGATTATGCTTATTAGATTTGGACTCTTTATTTACAAGATTGCCATTTTAGTTATAATTGCTTTTAGATCATGTTTGAATGCTTAATTACTTGGGTTAATGATTGATTCGATTGATTGTTATAAATTAGTTGATTAGTGGTTGGATTTGGACAAGTTGTTTGAAGATGATTCAAAAGCTAAGGGAAAGGCTCTTGAATAGGAAAAAGCTGCTCATGGCATATATGGCGGATGATAAAGCTCATATGGACAGATTTGATGATGATGTTGAGATGGGACTTTGCTATGATGAAATAAAGCAAGGCAGGATGTGAAGTAGTCTTGGTACAATCCAGATGGGATCATTCCAAGCATGTTGATGACTCGAGGGATGGTTCGAGTTTGTGGATAATGGTTGGCTCGAGAGGCGCTTGAGCTAGTATGAGAATAGTCGTCGAGGAGGATGAATAGAAGGCTGAGATTTCTTCGTTATTGAAGGTTCTAGCAGACTCAAAGCAAGAGTACGCTGGGCAGATTCGATAGTCCCAAAAGACTACAGTTGGTGGTCGAGTACTCTAGGCAGATTCGATAGTCCTAGGCACGGGCTGCGACGACGTGCGGAGTTCTGTCTAGAACCGGGGTTACCATTAGCCCTTGACGGACGGCTGAAAGAATGTGCTGCTCATTCAATTAACGGTGGTATCGAAGCAATGATAACAGTGATATCCAGAGTCATGGATGTTTGGATGTTTTGGTTGTATCGTCATTCGGTCTCAAGAGCGATGTTTTCTGGGTGCTTATCTGATCTTGGTTTAGGCCTTGGGGGTTTGTACTTGGAAAACACCGACCTTGACTCGAGTGATAATTGCTTTACTTTAAATGTCTGACTTGCTATGTTTACTTCTGCTTAGTGTGTCTGGGGGCTATCACTGTAGAAAGAGGTGGAGTGGGAGGGTTGGGTTCCTATTCCTTTTACCTTTATGCTATTTTGGTATGTTGTTAGTTAATTTACCGCTCACTAAGACTGTTGTCTGACTCAAGGTTTTATGTTAAACTTTTATTACCTTGGGTTGTTCATCCATTTTGGAATGGGCAGACTAGGTAGCAGGTGAAAGGTGCTGTTTTTAGTGACCAACGATGCTGATGACGAAGACGAGCTGGAGACTTGCATATTATTTTCTTACTATATATACTGGATGTTCCGCTGCTTGTATATTCTCTGAGTGATATGTAGTGAGGCTTGATGTATTGACTATTCAGATTTTTGTATCAAACTACTATGAGGCTTATTTGACGAGATTCTGTTTTGCGGAGCTTCACTATATATATATATATATATATATATATATATATATTTCCTATTGTATTTTACCCATGCGCTTTGAGTAATACGATAGACTCCGCTGTTTTTACCTTACCTTGATGATTATCCATGGCTGCCTGGCACACTTTATAGCGCACTATTTCCTTGTTTAGTGCAGGAGTCATGGGCGGTCGTCACAGTTAGCGTGGGTATAGAGGTGGGGCGTCACATATTCAATTCAAGATAAAGTGACAATATGTGTATATAATATTTCTGTTTCAACATAAATGAAAATTATATGTATATAAACTTTCAGATCTAAAAAAAAGCAATTTGATTTAAGAGTTTTAAAACATGGATCTATAATTAAACATTCTTTTAATATCTATATAAAAAAATTGTTTTGATTTATCAAATTAAAAGTCAAATTAATTCATTCAATAAAAAAATTCAAATAAATAAATGTTGATTCCCATTCTTATTATTAAACAATCATTATCCCATAAACATAATTACATTTTGTTACGTTTCATTACATTGATACTTCTGTTTCACCTTTATTCGTATTACTATTTTATTTCCACTAATTGTGTAATAACTACCAAATTCAACATACTGAAATTTATCGATTTCACCCATAAATTAAGATTTTAAATCCACCTCGGTTCCATCCTTTATTACATCAACTGTTACTTAAATTTACATTAACCAACGTACAATTAAGATTTATTTGTAATCGATCACCAAATTTTATTTTAATTTATAAACAGGCAACCAAAAATTGCAACTTATGTGCTTTTAATTGTATTGACATTTAAACTTATTAGCTTATATCAACACTATTATCATTAATTGCAAACAGATTACCAATTTCAGTCATTGCCCTAAATAACTAACGTATATTAATCTACATTATTCCCAAGTTACCAATTTTGAATTAATTACTATTTCTTATTATCGTTTCACTGATTAATTTAACATTTGCATGGTTATTCTTATAATAAATTTATTGCCCAATAATCCTATATTCATCTTAGATTTTTTCAAATGGCTATATTTCAATTTATAACCAAAATTTTCTATTGATTTTCCATTTTAATATATTAGACTCCACTAACGTAATAGTTAAATATTAATTTCACTTATTTGTAATAAATCCACAAATTGAATTTCAAATTTCAAATATATTCATAAATCTTGGTTTTTCACTTCTTAAATCACCCAATCGTCGTATTATAAATAAAATTAACATTGATTGCATCTTCTAGAATTTACAAACTTCAATGCCAACCAAAACTACCTTAACTACACAAATCGGGTCAAAATTTTTTAATTGTTTTCGCATTAAAGTTTATTAACTACCCAAATAGATATCTTATCTTGTAATTATTTAACTTTAATTACCTTTAAGCTTATTTCAATTATTCTCATTTATTCCCTACCAATATTCGTTATCATTTATAAATGTCATGTCAGTTTCTTCTTTTATTGCAATGTATTCATTCATTATTGCATAACTTCATTTATATTTTATTTATTCATTTATATTATTTGTGCTTAATCCAATTTCTTAGCAACTCAATTGTTTACTAAAGTTTATACCCAGTTATTTATACTTTCCTTTATTACTTACAAATCTTATTTCATTCATAAATGCCATCATTTAACAATTTATTGCATAAACTTCATTCATTAATATTCGTTCTATTCATGTTTTATTCAATACCTTTGCACATTAATTCATTTACTAAAGTTTACGATCATTTATTTATATTACTTACCTTCTTATTATATTAAATTAGTACCATTTCAATTTTTACTTAAGTTTATATTTCCAACCAATTACTAAAATATCTTACATAATATTGAATTCATTCAACTACCTCTGATGATAACATTTCATTAGTTAATTCAATATTCTTGTTTGTTTCCTAAATTAAACTTATAACCAAGTATGAAAAATTTCATAAATCTAATTAATTTCTATTTCATTTTTTTTGAATTTGTAAATCTTAATTTCAATTGCTACATCAAATTTCTAACATTTGCTTCGTTATAACTACTAGAATTTTTATTTCTTCCTAAATTAAATTGCAAAATTTAAATCAAACTAACAAATCTATTAATCAAAATTTACGGGTCGTTACACTCTCCCCCACTCAAAACTTTTCGTCCCCGAAAAGGAAAAGAAGGGAAAGAGGAACTTATAAATTTATATCTATTATGTAAATCATTATATAATCATAACTTTAATTGGATTATATAAAGTGAAATATTAAAAATGTTTCAACCATAAACATCCAATTCAATACAAGCAACCATCAATAAACAAAATCAATACAACATCAAAGACTTGCAAAGGCATACTACCGTAAAAACAATCATTCATTCATATCAAACACAACAAATAGTTGTTCAGGTTTAGATACTTTAAGTTGTACAGAATGAAAATAAACTACTTAACTCATCATTTACTCAACAGTCTTAGATGAAACTAAATAGATTATTTATTTATCAAAACAATTTTAAATTTCCTTACTCAAGCTACCATAAACCAAAACAACAACAATGATTAGTTTATTCTTATAAATTGTATTCATTTTCATTTATTGCCTACAATTATTCATTTCATTTATTCAGGTTAAGTAAGTTTCTTTTTATTGCATTACTCAATTTCATTCATTTATTTAATGTTTACATTTTAATTATATTTAATTATAGTGACATTTTAATTACACTTAAATTTATAACTTTATAACATCAATTCTTATAAATAAAGAATTTCATTAATTACTTTCATTACCTCAAGTTAATTACTGGTATAAAATCTATTACATTTTCTTATTAACATTTTCAACTTTTATATCTTTTGGTAAGTTCTACATATGCCTTTAAGAATGCAATTGAAGGTTATACAAGTTTTCTCAATTCGTTAAATTAATTAATGGTTCAATAATTACATCTTAGTTTCATAGGTTACAGTTTTCAAATTTCCTTAAGTTTCATTTAATATCAGTTATCCTAGCACTCAATCTCTTGTTTCCATTAGAGGTTTCAATTTATTAATTACCTACGTTCCAATTCACTATAGTAATTGAAACTATTAATTAATGAAAACTTAAGAATTAAATACCGGGTTCTATTCGAATCATTTTAAAATAACAAATAAATATATGCTTACAACTTATCTATATCCAAGTATATTTAAAGAAATTCACTTTTGTTTATCAAAATAAATCTGTAGTAAAACTACTACAATGGCCTTCCCACTTCGAAACTCGAAAATGAATGTCGATTATGCGTGCACTCATCATCGAAATTATTTTCCAACGACAGAGAGGGGAGTACAACTTTTTTCTTCCCAAAATTTCTTTAAAACCATACTTTCAAATTATATTGAAATATTTATATCAGAAAATATTTCTAAATACTACTATTATATTTCAAGCAATTTTTCAAAATCCCCGACTTAAGTTCTAAATTTCCAAATTTTCATTGATTTTATTTTCAATCTTATTTTACCTGTTATTTATAAATTTTATTCCTAACAACCAATATATTGCAACCAAATATAATCTTTATAAAAATTTATTTTATATATATAGAAAATATAATAGGAAAAATTATTTCATTCACCTATATTAAAAACAAATATTGTGTTGGTCTGTCCTATTAAGTGTATAAAAATCCCTACTGATGTCATAGCGTCCCATGCATCAACCAGAATTTATAAATACAAAACGGAATAGATTAACACAATATTAAAACCTTTTTATAACACTAACAAATACGCTCTCTCATATATATACACTCAGCGACTCCCATAGGGTATTACTACCCTATTAGTAAAGAGTCAAATCCCACAAAGCTAAGGTTTATTAAACCAAAGCTCTGATACCACGTTGTAACATCCCGCCTTTTCGCACACTTCAAATCGACACACGTGCCAATTCAATCCATACGGAAGGGCGGATTGTTATGGGGTAAATAAGAAAAATAGAGAAAAAATAAAAAGAAAACGGAATCTCACTGCGGAAGGATAAAATATAATAATCAATACATAGTTCATAAAACTGTTTACAAAACATTTGCTTCTTCTTTATGCAATAAATATCAGAGTTCGCATACCAAAATATCAATGCAGCGGAATACAGTGTAGTGGAACCATATTATATATAATAATAGTAATGAAATCTTCGTCTTCTTCCTCCAAAAAAATCTTCAAATCCTGAAACGCTCGGACTGACCCGAGCGAATTGAAAAGACAAAACACTCGAGTCATAACTAAAAGATCTTATGTAAGTTAAATCAACAGGAATAAATATGAGTGCAGTAACTTAAGAGATGCTCGGGATTTACATCTCCTAAGGATCCGTTAAACTATTTACTATGTAGTATATTTCGCTATTATAATAGTGTCTAATTGTAAAATAAACTTACTTTTAAATAGCGTTAAGGCTTTACATTTTCCACCTTAACACATAATGTATTCCCATAGTCTATACAGCTCCCCCGTACTGGGCGTCGTCAGAGGGCACTCCATAGGTATGGTACAAAACCAAAATCGTATAAGGCGCGATAGGGTAGGTGACACGGCACAACTAGGTAATGCCAGGGTAGATATACCAATTACTATCCGGGCTGGTGGTAACGCATAGCCGCAGCTACCGCCCGCCTCGAACAAACTCCCCCTAAAATCAAAAGTAAAAGTGGCCACCGAATCAATCCAAAGTCAGAGTATAGTATCGAAGAGGAGTGTCTGATAAAGGGCGCTAACCCCCTTGGCCCGAGAATCGCTCCTGTTTTAGCCACCTTATGCCAACTCACGGGAGTCGGGTCCACGTATTTACCTCAAAGGAAATATCGCCACCAACTTACTCCATTCTGGAATCTCCATCGCGTACACGGTTGTTAAAGTGGTTTTCTGAGTTGGCAAAGAGTATGACAACTTCCGATCCCGGTCTCTTCAACAACCAAACGTTATTATAACACCGCGGTCATTTAAAAATAATTATGCTTTCAAAACCAGAATATAATTATCCATTTCAAAACCCATAAATACGATATCATTTCCTTTTAAAACCCAAATAAATATGATATCATTTTATTTCAAATATATTTCTTTTCCAAAATCATGCCACTTTTAAGATTTATAATACCTCGAAACCAAATATTTGAAATTTAACTTTCCACATAATACTTCAAAATCCATAGTTTTAAAACCATAACTTTCAAAACTTAAATGGTTCGGATATTCAACAGTATATATAATAAAACAGTTGAATTTAAAATTTCTTTATAAAGTAAATAATTTCCACGCCTTTACAATTTTATTTACTTTATATTCAGTCTAAACCCATAACCTTTAGATTCACTTTCAGTTTGAATAAAACACTTCGATTTAAATATTTTCAAACTTTGAGTATTTAATAACTTTCAAAACTAAGGTTGAGAGTTTCTATTCAACAATTCATTGTCCTATTATTTAGTTTTGAAACGTTTACATAATAGATCCATAACCATTTAAATTAAAACCCAATTTATTAGCACTAAATATTTTCTTCCATTTATTTATACTAGAATTATTCATTTAATTTATCATGAATAAAAATCAAGTTATAAATATCATACCTTTAAATTTCCAAATCTTAATAAGTTTACATCAACTTATGGAGTTAAATTTTAAAATAAGCTCAATTCCAAATAAATTTCTGATTTATCTTCCAATCTTAATTGATTTGAATCATTTAAAACTCTATATATATACAATATCTTAAACCTGTACTAAATCATATAATATAAATTTTCAAACTCCATTATTCATCTTATTCATTTTTATTTAACAAATTTATACATAGCTTAAATTCAATAATTTAACTATATATGTATATACAAAATAATATTTATAAAATATCAAAATTTAATATTTATTAAACCGTATCCTATCCAAAACCATAGAAAATCATTTCAAAAAAATAATTATATATATATACCGCGTTGCCTGTATATAATTTCTATCCTATGGTCAAGTGATACGGATATTTATCGTTTCAATCCGTAATTTAAAAATAAAAAATGTGGTTGTATATCATTTCAAACTGCAATCCCGAATGAAATGAAAATGCATAATAACTTGCAGTTTATAAAATATAAATACAACATCCATTCATCCATCATATCAATCATCAAACATTTATCAATTTATCATCCATATTCAAACAATCACATCAATAAATAATAGTTAATTACTGACAGTTAACTTTCAATAATGAATTAAATAACCGTTTAACTGTAGCTTATATGCAATAATAAATAAATTTAACTAGTAGTTTATATGCAATAATAAATTTAACTAAAATTTAAACTGGTAGTTTATATGCAAAAATGAATTAAATAACAAGTAAATTATACGAATGCAAATTAACTGAGATAATGATGAAATATATGCCAAACAACTATAAATAAATTTCTAAACACATCATAAATCAATTTAACAAACATAATAAATTTTAGAAATTGTGAGTGGGTTAAAACACTCACCTTTATATGAATCTGAAAATAATAGACTTCTAATCAATAGCTTCGCTCTACGCTTCCTTAGTCTTCTTATTGATTGCTAGCTTTGTTCCGTAATTTCTTTTATGTTGATTTATTTAAATTTCTCTCCTTGTTATATTAATATATATATGTATTTATATATGTATTTTTAAAAGGTTTGGAAAAGATTTGAAAAAGAAGAATTTGAAAAAGAAAAGGATTGAAATAAGAAGAACTGAAAATTGTAGAGAAGATCAAGTTTTGAAAAGAAAGAAGAAAGTTTGAAATAGAATAAAACTTGAGAAGAAGAATATGTGAAGAGGAAGGAAAAATTAAAATGAGATATAATAAGGAGATTTGAAGGAAAAAAAAGAAGAAAGAGATTTGAATGGAGGCTAGGGTTTCATTTGCATCATATCGTATTTATAAGGTTAGAGTTAGGTTTAGGGACAAAGAGATTTGAAAGGAGAGGCTGCTATTAATTAGAAATAAAGTAAATATGAACAACTTGGTATTGAAATATAGTAAATATGAACAACCCCTTTTTTAAAAGTAGCAGGTATTAAAAAGAGGTAATTATTAATTAGAATGGAAATGAATATGGAGGGACAAAAATAAATGTCACGTTTCGTTAGTTTGATTCTAAATTAATTAAGTGCTAGATACAGAAAGTTTGAATACATCATATATATTCATACTTTAACTGTGTGTCAAAATTGCTAAACATATATCAAGTACGATTAATTGGTGACAATATATAGGAATAAAAAAGAATAAATGTAGATTCAATCACATAAGAATCTAATAGGGAAGGAGATAAAAAGTAATGACATTGATTAATTCCACTTTCCCACTTTAGCCAATTTATTAATACAACATTTAATTATCATGCAAGTTGTCATATGACTAGAAAACATAAACAACAAACAATAAATTAATATGTATATAATATTACCTCACTTTTAAATTGTTTGACAAAAATAATAAAAATTAAATCATGCTTTAGCAATTTGAAATTAAAATATTAAATGTTTATATGTATACACATGCACACAAACACACATACATGTGTGTATAAAGATTAAACCAAAGCTTATTAATTAATTCAAAGCATACTTTCATACCACATTAAATTGTCTAATGCATTTGTAAACTTATGTATACTTGAAGTCAAAAATACATATATACATATAAATTAAACCTTTTTACCTTAATGAAATTTATTTAAATTTTTAACAAAACAAAACTGGAACACGACAAATTAAGCAATATAGTAATAAACCTTTAAGGTCCTTAAATAAGGACATTTGAGATAATAAATTAGGTAACAAATTTAAATATTGTTGTAATCAAAATCAAAGCTTAGATTTATTATCGAAAAATTGTTAAGCATATGTAAACTTCTATTATAATTTATTAGATTAAGAACAAATAATTTATTCAACAAAGTATTCAAATTTCATTATATTTTCAATTCAAGATAAAGTGACAATATGTGTATACAATATTTCTGTTTCAACACAAATGAAAATTATATGTATATAAACTTTCAGATCTAAAAAAAATGCAATTTGGTTTAAGAGTTTTAAAACATGGATCTATAATTAAACATTCTTTTAATATATATATATATATATATATATATATAAAAAAATTGTTTTGATTTATCAAATTAAAAGTCAAATAAATTCATTCAATAAAAAAATTCAAATAAATAAATAAATGTTGATTCCCATTCTTATTATTAAAACAATCATTATCCCATAAACATATTTACATTTTGTTACGTTTCATTACATTGATACTTCTGTTTCACCTTTATTCGTATTACTATTTTATTTCCACTAATTGTGTAATAACTATGAAATTCAACATATTTAAATTTTTAGATTTCACCCATAAATTAAGATTTTAAATCCACTTAACTATTTTCCTCGGTTCCATCCTTTATTACATCAACTGTTACTTAAATTTACATTAACCAACGTACAATTAAGATTTATTTGTAATCGATCACCAAATTTTATTTTAACTTATAAACAAGCAACCTAAAAATTGCAACTTATGTGATTTTAATTGTATTGACATTTAAACTTATTAGCTTATATCAACACTATTATCATTAATTGCAAACGGATTACCAATTTTAGTCATTATCCTAAATAACTAACGTATATTAATCTATATTATTCCCAAGTTACCAATTTTGAATTAATTACTATTTATTATTATCGTTTCACTAATTAATTTAACATTTGCATTGGTTTTTCTTATAATAAATTTATTACCCAATAATCCTATATTCATCTTAGATTTGTTCAAATGGCTATATTTTAATTTATAACCAAAATTTTCTATTGATTTCCCATTTTAATATATTAGACTCCACTAACGTAATAGTTAAATATTAATTTCACTTATTTGTAATAAATCCACAAATTGAATTTCAAATTTCAAATATATTCATAAATCTTGGTTTTTCACTTCTTAAATCACCCAATCTTCATATTATAAATAAAATTAATATTGATTGCATCTTCTAGAATTTACAAACTTCAATGCCAATCAAAAATACATTAACTACACAAATTGGGTCAAAAGTTTTCAATTGTTTTTGCATTAAAGTTTATTAACTACCCAAATAGGTATCTTATAAATTATAATTATTTAACTTTAATTACCTTTAAGCTTATTTCAATTGTTTTCAATTGTTTTTGCATTAAAGAAATATTTTACAGTGGAAACTAAAGTGTGTGTTTTGAAATGTTATTTGCCTCATTTATTTGGGTTGTTCATCATTATATTTATTTTGAATTTATCTTACACGAATAGCTTGTAGTATGCACAGTGTATCACTGTACATGTCATAAGGCCGTGTATCACTGTACATGCCATAAGGCCGTGCACACCGATATACACTTCATAAAATTGCAGGGACAGGTGAGCACAAGGTCAAACCCGAGCCAAAAGATGGATTCAAATCAACTGCATATGAGTCTCAACCAAATCAACATAACTAGACTCAAAGACACTTGAAGACCAACTCGAGCTAGCATATCAGGAGAAACAAAAACTAGTCCAAAATGAATGCAACTGGATACAAGTCCACATGCTCAGTACACATACACACGGTTGGTCATACGTACAACAAGCTCCAGACTCAAAGAAATGGCATGTATCAAGACAACAATGGGAGTAGTACACAAGCATGAGATAAAGGCTGCACAAAGATACCACCATACACACACACATATAGGTATACACACATGTATACATATATATGTAGTGCATAGCAATCAAATATGCAAAAGTTCATGACAATGAAAAGCTACAGACATAAAGTAAAAAGGCTTAACCAAATTGGATATGAAACTCAAAGCGCAAAAAGACCAGTTCAATATGCAAGCAATCAAGTTACAGCAAGGCCACAACTTCAAGATGCTACAAGCAAACAATGAACTGGCTCGAAGCAACAGAGGATACAACCCGGTACATGCACAAATGAGCACATGTAATCTGAACCAAAGACCAACTCAAAAGTACACAAACATAACAACTAGAATTCAACTGCAACAGGCCAGCAATGAACAAGCTTCAGGAGTACAAAACAATATGCATAAGGACAGCAAGGCACCAAAGCAATTACACAAATATACATTGATATATGTATGTATGTGTATGGAGACCATAATGCACCAATGAAATATGCAGAACACCAGTTCAACTAGGCTCCAAAAATACTACACCAGACTGTCACATGAAAACCACATATACACATGTATACATATACATACATACATACATACATACATACATATACATATATATATATATATAGACACACATATATTATTTCAGAGAATCTATACATAGTCAAGTATGAGAACAACTAAATGAACCAAAGGATGGAGAAAATAAGTATGTACAAATGAAATCAAGGCAATGTCAAATCAATGTACATATGAATAAGAAGATCACAGAAAGATTAGAGGTAGCGTACAAGTCAATACAAAACAAACACCAAACTAGACCACAATTACTAGACAACCCATATACAACATAACCCGGATGTGCATACCATCAATGTGCACCAACACTGACCACATACAAACCAACATACATGACAAGCAGACTCAAAATAAAAACAAGTTCACTAACAGTTCAACATGCTCAAATGTACAAAGTGGTGAATGCAACACTTCAACCAAGACATAGTGCAGGAAAGCATATATATATACATGCACAAACACACATGTATACCTACATATACATTATATATATAGTGACAGCAAGGGATGCAACATAGACCAGTTCGAATACAAGTGCAATGAAAATTCGAATACTGCTAGAAAATAAATGAAATGGCAGGTTGAATAAAGTCACAGAGCAAATCAGAGTGAACAAATAACTACTCTGGTGGTCAACAATATATTTCGAGTTCAAATGACAAGTCGTGGGTCATGAACCAGTCAAGGAAATGTAGCCGTTTGAATAAGTGAACGTGTACTAGTAATCAGGCAACAGAGCATTTAACAAATTTTAACAAAGTCAAGGCCGAGGTAAAAACCAATCGGATGATCAAGTGATGTGGTTCGAACAGGAATCAAGGTTGCAGTTTCAAGGTTGCAGTTTCAAACCAAGTCAAGTTTAAATGCCAAAGTCAAAGCCAGATGATAACAAGTTCGAATTGAACAAGTCGAAGTCAAATTTTCATCTTAAAATATTATCACAATTTCAAAGTGCCGAAGTCACAGAGGAAACAAATTCAAATGCCAAAAAGAATGGAACCAAGATTCAAATCCATGGAGTATACGTATGAGATGGAACAAGCCAGCAAATGTCACAAGCTTTCAAGTAAAATCGTATCGTCTAGCAAATTCATTGAAGAATTCAAACAAAATTATATGAATGAAACTTAAGGGATTCGTTCCCATATAACCCAAAATCATCATCGGTAGTAAAACCGAATCGAGTTCAAGCAAATTAACCAGTAAAACAAAAAGCATATATCACATACCAATTTCGTGTTATTCGAATTCAATAAAATTAGAGCGACCGAAAGCATATCACAGCTAAAGAAAATAATCACTGCAACTGATCAAATACAAGCGGCTTCTTCAATTTAAACAAAGCTCTAACTAGGATCGAAGAGAAAACAAGGCAGCCACGAAGAGAAGCAAAAGGGGTCGACTAATAAAAATGAAAAAATAAAAGGGAGAGACATTTTATTTTATTATCAATTGGTCTGGTCTCCTTATTCTTTTATTTGGGCTTATTTTTAGTTATAGGGTTTTGTTTTAAGTGTTTAGTTTCATTTTGTAATTTTCTTTTAAGCTTTTGTAAAATTTTATTCGTGTGGCTAGGTGACGAACTACGGTGATATAGTTAGAGAATTTGCAACTCAGCGGCTGAGTTGTGGCAGAGCTTTGAGCATAAAGTTAGGTTAACGATTGCGGGTGTCACAAGTTTACGTGTGTAAGCGTCTGACTACTTAATTTCTAGTAGAAACCTTTGGGGCAACACGTAGGGAGAGTTTTGCAGAAGCTGGATAAATCTGTATTATTCTATTTCTGCTTTTATTATTTTGCTATTGTCTGTGCTGCAATTATTATATATATTTATGTATTAATTTTCATTATTTTTAGTATCACCCTATTTACGCTCCCTTTAGGGTGAAATCGATCCTACAATACTGACTTTCTTTCTTTAGCCTCAAATCTTCGGTCGATAGAATAAATCCATCGCACCGTTCTTCGACGAATGGATTCGCACCTTGCGGTTATTGCCCTATCGCTCAGATCTGGATAATCGCAACCAATTTTGTTTATCGTACTAACGCGAATTTAAGTGTTTTAAGATCCATTCATTAAATTTGAGTTTTACACAACCAAAAAAACAAAAAAATACCAAAAAAACTAGGAATAAATATTGCCTCTCCGAGCATAGTGGTTCATTATCATCTTAGAGCATGCCTAGGGATTGACCTCGATCCCGTACATGTGTAAGTGACATAGCCGTTTTATTGTGGAGTTTATTATTATTATGTTCATGCCATCCCGATCAAGAGTTGATGATCTGTGCCCTCGATCCAAGGACATTTCCATTTGACGTAGGCGATGGCCGCTGCTGTTTCACCGTCACAGCCCGAGTCCTTATATACTGCGATAGCCTGCCATCCTTGAGATGTTCCTCGATCATATCCCTTAAGTTCTTGCATTCATCCATAATATGCCTTTCTAGTTCATAGAATAGGCAATACTTTTCAAACTTCTATTCCCACTCCGTAGGATCCCTCCTCGTCGGTTTTCGATAGGGGAGTTGCCTCCATATGTCCAGCTAAATCCATTTCAAACTTTCCATCAAATCCGAATAAGATGAGAATTTAGGCTCCTATTCCTTCCATTGCCTTTTTGATCCATCATAACCGTCATCCATTTTCCGTTTTCCCTTATCCTTTCAAGACCCTTCTTAAGATGGTCCTTCACCTCTCACAACATTTACTTACTATTTCTCGGCTCGTGCATCCTCCTATTATAGGAACCTATCTGCTTCATGGAAAAATTCCTCGAGATCCATTGCTGGATATCGATCCAATGTAAACTTGAACTCTGTGTCTTCAGCAACCTCGCATACTACTGCCATTAAAGCATTCATGCATCCGGCCGGTCGAATGAAGCAACCGCCTTATTAAAATGCGTCAAGAAACTTCTCAAGGACCCTTTGGTCCTTTTCTTCAGATAGTCTCTATCTCGTTTCTAGTGATGTAGATGGGTGGTTGATTAGTTCCAGCCCCAAAAGATGCCTCCTGACTTCCTCCACGATGACTCTTGCCTACTGGTGCTTTCCTTGCAGTTTGCCTGACCACTGATCCAAATCCAAGCTCCAAATCATTTCCATATCTACGAGTGCAAGTAACCTGGCTCTGGTACCAAAATTATTGGCCCAAAATTGATCACAAACACTCAACTAATATGATAACACTGCAGATTCAATATCCAAACAAAATGGAGTAGAGGATAAAATATGAAGAACAGTAAATTAAAACAATAAGAAATGAAATACACAAGATTTTATAGTGGTTTAATGTACTCCGGCTTTTGTCCACTCCAAAAAATTTCCTTTTTATTTATATTGCCTGCTTATAGTTACGATCCATGAAATTCTAGAATCTAAATGGCGGAGTATAGCCTAGGGAAGAAGATCAAGAGAGCTAGAAAGAAAATTGCATTTCTTTAGCCAATAATCCGGTATGTATAAGAAAAGACGTGCAAATAACCAGTTGAAAATCCTCGTGCAGAAGATCGAAGCTATGATGGACAGATCCATAAAAAAATGGGGCATACCGAGCGCTATATAGACCGATCGGCACCAATCCATATAGGGGGTCGACACCGATTGGTGTAGATACATAACTGGGGATCGGCGATCCCCATATGGGTCCTCCTCCTTATGCTCTTTATATTTTCGTAGTTTTTTCCTGAGTTGATGAGGCATTCGTCGAGTTATTGAGAAATTAGTGTTGATTTGAAATGCCAATCCAAGTGATCCATAGCAATAGTGATCCAATCCGATCCGTTCCTAGTCATATTGATCCGATCGGATCCGTTTCTAGCCATACTAATCTGATCTGATCCCCTGCCTAAGGGAAGTGTAAATCCATACTTAGCCATTTTCGGGGTGTTATTCGCTTGAATCTTCATGACTATCATCCATAGCCTTGCTTACTACTGATCTTTGAACCTAATAATCATCCCTTCGAGCTTATTGCATTGATGGTCGCAAATCTATTTATCTAACTCCATGGTATCACGGCCTTGTCAAAAGGTAGGATAACATATACCAAGTAGAAGAATCTATCAAGTGTGTTAAAAAAGCACCACCAAAAATTTGGATTTATATAAATGCAAAATAATCTCAAAATCATATTAACAGAAAAATCCATCAAAAGCGCCTCAAAAGCTCACCAAAAATTGATTATGGATTATACAAAAGAAAAGAAGCTGAAAATCATGTCAAATGGCAAAATCAATCAAGTGCGCCTCAATAGCACTACCAAAAATTGGTTATTAATTATACAAAAGTAAAGAAGCTTAAAATCATATCAAATAGCAAAATTCATCATATGCGTTTGGAAAATACCACCAAAAAATGGTTATGGATTATATAGAAGCAACCAAACTCAAACACAAAAATAGGAAGGGGAAGGGCAATTATGTTGTGTTCTTTGACCATCAATAGATATTTATCACATTTTTCTCTACACTAGGCTCGAGTCATATTCCTTTTGAGATTCAAGGATTAATTTCCTTTCAAAATGATTTAAAAAGAGACCCATCAAGTTTTCCTTGATTCTATTCATTTTGATGACTCCTTTGATCAATTTCTTATTTGTTTTAGGTATGAAATAGATGTGTATTCTCTTTCCATTATACACTCATATAGAAATTTAAATATTCATTGTCAGGATTTTGAGTGTGTCATCGCACATTATAATTTTAATAATTTTAGAGAAACACATCGCTTCCTTCAATTCTAACATATTTATTAGGTTCCTTATTCTTCTTAAGGTGTATATTAGGGTCACATAAAGATTGTAGATGCTTTTTATCAAAACAATCAAGCCATTTTAACCTTTTCATTACTAATGTGGTCTGATTTATAGGAAAACCAAGTTCGAATTGCCTCATTTTTATGGGTAATGTCACATCTATTTCTCCTTAGTCATTCATCTTGATTTGAAATTTTTGATCCCTTTGAGTGCATTCGTGTTTGCACTAGAAAGTTGCATTTATTGATATAAAGAAATGAATCTGTATGAAACACTTTAAATGATAATCAAAGAATCACGTTCAGTGTTCTTAAATAAATTTGGTTTGTTCTTCATCTTCTAGTTTTTTTAAAAAAAAAAAAGAAGGCCAAAGGTGTAATTTTCCCCAACACCTCCACATTTCTAAAAATCTCAAGCTTGGAATGAAATTCTAGTATGGTTCATGAGAAGTTTTATGTAGTCTTTATGAGAATCCAGGCCGGCCATTTAATAACCATATAAAAAAAATAGCTTTCCCAACATACAACCAAATGTACCAAGATAATTATACTCAAATTTGCATGATCATCTACATTCTCATAATTTCTAGCCCTTTTTATTAATTAATGCATACAACATGAAAGATTTAAAAGCAAATAACCTTTCAACTTATGTCATTTCTAACAATGCAAACATCATTCAGAATGTATGCACTTATGGATATAACATGCTAACATAAAGAGTAATGACCAAGATCGTATATGTATATAAATAAATAATTTTCTTTTTTATACATGCACTAAAATATTCATCTTACCATATAATATATCCATCTACAAACATAAATCCTCTTTTTTGTATATATCTTCTAAACATATACTTTCAATCCACCAAATACACACACACAAAATATCTCCATAGAATTTTCATAATTAACTAAATATAGATCTTGTACAAAAACGATCTTCTTAAATTCAACACATATAGGCCATGATAATTATTTCCCAAAAAGAAAATGCAAATGGTGGAAATTTTAAATACATTTGTGATTAACAAAATCACAAAGAAATTAAGCATATATGAAGGGACGACGAATTTTAAAAATACATTCTTACTGCAGGTATCCTCATCTTAACATAAATGCTATAGTCTAAATTAACTCTAAATATTAGAGAAAATACCCTTATTAAGATATAAAAAGTCTACATATATTAAATATTAGCACAATTTAGCATTCAATTCTCAGTGCGGCAATAATTATAGGCATTCAATGTTAATTAGAATCAATATGTCGGGAACTAAAAACTTCAATTAAATATGTATGCAAACAATTTATTATTTATGTACACTTCAACTTTTCAAATCCTACATTTGGAAAAAAAAACCAAGGGACTAATAAATGTCATAATTAATTTTTCTCATAAATAATGTTACCATTCACTTTCCTGCCAATGAAAAGCGTTAATTAGAGTCATCCATATGATGAGTTAATGCTTCTATCTAAATATAAAAATTAAACAAAATTTATATTTGGTAAAACAAGATTTTTTTTCCTCAAGCAAGCATATTTATCATTTATCAATTATATAACAAAAACAATCAATACATTCAGAAAGCAAGTTACATTACCAAAATATATGGAAAATAATATAGATATTTTATTGAACTGTTCTTTGAATTCCTCAATTTATTTTAAATTAAACGGTCGTTAAATGATCAACTAATATTAAATGAGTTAATAGCCCCTGATTTCAATGATGGATCGATTTTCTAGAAGGGGACAATTAGGCAAAAAATAATAAAATAGGGAGCTAATTTACATGAGTTTATTAATAGGGACTTTTTATGCATTAGCTTTGAGAATAGGGACCTTTGGTCCAAAACCCCATAAAACAAAGTAAATCCATTGTATCTTTATGATAATTTAATAAACACATCATGTGCATGTAAGCCACTTATTTATCGATTCAATTCTCCAACTTAACTAAACCCACAAAGAACACTTTATGCAATAATCCGTAATCCATTTTTTCTCATAATAATTTAACTCAAGGTAAACAGAAGTATTATTCAAGAATTTAGGGATCTATCATTCTATATTCATTAAGAATATTGTGGTATAATGCTATTTCATAATTCAACCAACACCCTAATTTAGTTTTCTTATCATCAAATTATCTTCTTCTAGATCATAATAGTTCAACGTTCGTGGATGATGGATCAATTTCACTTTCAAATAGTTGGAATTTTGGAGTGGAAATAATAAAGAGTAGTCGATAAAACATTGTTGTGCCATGGAAAAGTCATTTTCCTTATAGCAAAATTCAGCACAAGTATGGTGCAATCGATAATGTTGTTCGCTCACCAAGGCTAATACAATGATCCCACAAACTTGTGCATTCAAGATTGAAGGAATTGAAAATTTGTGAAAACCATTATTCCGGAGTTTTATTGAAAAGGCGAT
This sequence comes from Allium cepa, assembly GCA_030765085.1. Taxonomy (NCBI): domain Eukaryota; kingdom Viridiplantae; phylum Streptophyta; class Magnoliopsida; order Asparagales; family Amaryllidaceae; genus Allium; species Allium cepa. Next base: position 872,580,582 of record CM060945.1, on the reverse strand, counting down.
TTTGTAATTGAAAGAATTTTTGAAAAAGAAGGAGAAGAACATGGTGGAATTATTTATTGTATTGTTTCTTAGCTGATCAGGAGAAAAATAATGGGATGGAGGAGGAAAAAACATCTTTGTTCCCTCTTAGCAATTGATTTGGTCTCAAAATAAATAGAAAAAAAAGGTAACAACTGCCCATTGACGCAATCAAAAGGTCGGAAAAACTAAAAAGTCTAAGTTTTATTGTAGTTATCCAGCCGTTGTCATCATAAATAAGGAGAATCTTGCATCTTGTATTTTGGTGATAGAAAAGTAAATATATGATCACAAGCTCCGTATTATTAGTTAATACTTTGAAAACTAGAACTGGCCGTGCTTCGCATACGGGCTGTTTATATTATTGTAAAGGGAAAGCAAGGGCATTTTTGGAATTTCAAAAAGACGCCGAGTAAATTAATTCAACGAATTTTCTTCATTAGTAGTAGAGATGAAAAGTAAGTTGATTGGCAGAATAAGGACAAGCACTCCACATTACGAGGCATCCAAAAAAAACAGAGTTAGCAATCAAGAAGAATATAATTAATATTTTATTTACTTTTAGTAGTTACACTTGTTAAAACCAACAAAATTAACACAGGTCATCACACATAATTAGTATTTTATTTATTTATCATTGAGTTTTTTGCATAATTTCCAAAAGAAGAGAAATATCTTTTTATAGCTTTGAAAACGCTCTTCTAAAAATTCCATATTAAAGGTACAAAACGCGACGATACCCCAGAAATTGAAAGGTGATTTCTTGAAATGGGAATCTAGGACAGACATGATTTTTTGAAGCATTGTGACTTTTTCTCGCTCTTCTTCATTTCAGTTATGAATCTTGATAAAATCTCCATGTTTCTGTATAATCTACGGTGATTTCTCCCTAAAAACTTAGGATCCATTTGATTTTCTATTTTTTGTTTTGCATTTTTGGTAAAAACAACGTACACACAACGTATGTATTTTGAAATACAACCGATTTGAAAAATAAAGTTAACATATAAAATTGAAAACAAATTTATTTTGTTTTTCGTGCTTGGGGAGATAACAAAAGAATGCAAAACAATCACCATCCTTTCCATCCGTTTATTCATTCTCTCTGCCATCTCTTCATCGTCTTCCAATGGTTCAAAATTTTATATTTATCTTTCGCCGTTCTCGTAATTTGTTATTGGGGTTGAAAACACAAAATACGTAGCACAAAATGAAATCAAATGGGCCATTACGTTTCTACTCTCTTCGTTGCTCCATTGCTATCAATTTGCAATTAAATATTCTAAAAACTCTAGCTTTCTAATTCTTGTACTGTACATTCAATTTAAATACAATTATCTAATCAGAATTAGTCCTATCTATCTCTAAACATCAAGTTACAAGAATTTGCGGTTTACAGGACCATTATACTACAAGAGAAAAATTTGCATTATTGAGATACACTATTGTTTACGAATTAATCTGAAGTTGTAAGAAGTCATGTTTAGATTCACAAGCACTAATTGCGAACCTTTTCCTTTAGGAGATACAAAAAAGCCATGTATAGCTTCAGGATTGAATTTTGAGCAGGGAGTCAAAACTATTATAAATTTTTGTGTCTGCTTATTGAGTTTGCTGTATTTAATTTTACTTATTTTATTTAGTTATATAGTTTTTAATAATATTGGTTATATAGCTAAAATAGATTTTAAGCACATGGCTTAGGCATAGTTGATCAATAAATTATGTCATGTTTATATATAGAAACATATCCCATCGCATAGTAACATATAAGTCGAAATAGCAATTTATAGAACAAACATAAGTTAACATTATTGTTCACACAAAAATGGATAGCAACTAGCATCGGCATATGATCAAAAAATTATGACAATAGCATGGCTCACATACGTCGATAATAACAAATGACAATAGCATGGCTCACATTTGCCACGCACTCATATATTCCCTTGTCCACCCGTTTCAATAGTATCCTGAGAAATAACAAAGATAAAACACTCAGGTCAGACATAAGATTTTCCTCAACAGTGGCGGAGCTAGCTTTGGAGCACAGCTAGAATCAAATTTTAGTCCCACATCGGCTATGTATCATATCTCATATATATATATATAGGTATTCTTACTATAAAACAGTTCATTTAGAACTACCATTAAGGATCCCACCCAAACCTTACCAGCCTCCTAAACTCGTAAAAGCTACACTTTCCATTACATACTATAAAGTTACACTGCTTATTACTAGTGGACTTTGAATGGTTCAACACCTCACTAAGGTTGCATGTTATACTCTCACGCTCACACATTTTAGATATCAATGATGCATTTTCAAATACTTTCATAAAGCATAAGCCACTCGAAACGCAGTTGCAAGTTATTGCCTGTCTATTTGGAACATATTAAGGAACTCCCTCGCTTGTGAACGCCTTGATCAATGAGCATTTTTGCTTGTGTATGCATAGTACATCACACCTTCCACGTAGTGTTGCATATAACTAAGCATTCAACATGCATAAAGAACTGTCGCTAGAACTACAAGAGAAATTCTCGATGTTCCTAACAACTTACCGCTTCGATTGTTTCATGGAAATTAATAACTTGAAACGAGAATTATCATCAAATGCTTATGGCTGGCAATTAGAGCCGAGAATCGCAAAAGCAAACCAAACCGATCGGAAAAGATCCAAACCCTGAACCGAACCCAATAGGTTACAGGTCGTGTCTAGGTGATAAAAAATACAATAAAGATCTAATCAAATCCGACCCGAAAGACCCGCTAAGAACCGAGACCCGTCGGGTCGGGTCTGGATCTACCAGATCGGATATAATTGTCATCCTACAAATGCTTAACCAGTATCCTCGCACATCAACCGATCTTACTTCATGTCCGCTAACTACATGTCGAGCCACTTACTCAATATGGAACCACTGACGTTTGTTAGACGTCTAGTATACCAAAATAGAGACTAATCAAAAATAAACTCATCTCACAAGTTTACAAATCAAATTTTCACCGTATTAGCTTTTTTTAACAATAAATATGTTATAACAACATACTAAAAACTATAGTAATGGTAACTATAGTGATAAATCAAACTTTATACTATTTAAGGAAATAGTACAACGTAGAAATGAAAACAATATATAAATCAACCAGAAATCTAATCGGTTGAAGAAGGAAATTTCATCCGAGGCTTGTCGTAACAGTTTCCTTAAGACTTTATTCAAAGTCTTTCAAGATACAACAGACATAAGCTGTTCAAGATCGTGATGTGTACGATCCTCTGTTTGATAGGACTAATTATGATTTTAAGCAAATGAAGATAAAGAAGAGATAACTTGGTTTTAAAATTGAGTGAAGAAAGTGATCAGGTTTCCTCCTTATTTATAGCCGAATTCCCAATGGCTACACCTGTTGAGAAAAGTAACATCCCTTCATTTGCAATGCCAAAAAGTGTTACTGTTTGCAACAGTCGCGCCTTTTCATTTACAATGGTCAAAAGCTGTTGCGGTTTGCAACAGTCGTGTCTCTTCGTTTACAACAGCCAAAAACTATTGCGGTTTGCAACAGTCACGTCTCTTCGTTTGCAACGGCCAAAAACTGTTGTGGTTTACAACAGTTGTGTCTCTTCATCAGTTTGCAACGGTCATAACCGTTGGAAAATCCATATCTTTTTAAACACACTTCTATTTTAAAAGCTGTCCATTTTTTAGATAGCAAAAATATATGACACAGCCCAATCTTATTGGACCCACACCCGACCCTGCCCGGTCCATTGGAAGGGAGGGTTGTAGCGGACGCGTGTTAATCCATGGCCATATAGGTCCTCCCACTCATACAAAATTACCCAACCATAAGGGCCAATATAGGGATTGAGAGTGCACTATATAAACAACAAAATGGATTTGTTTTGGCAATGTGGGATATATCTCATTCACTATTTTTGAGAATTAAACATTCGCATTATTTAAATGGATAAGATCACACTGCAATCCAATAGAATAGACTTTCACTAGCATAAATCTTCCTTTGAAATAAACAACTGAATATCATAATCCAACACCATGGTCTGATATAGTTTAAAGGGTGTCCTTGGGGCAATCATATAATTTGAATATATCACTTGACCCTTAAAAGAAATCTTGTTTTAAAAAAAGTAAGTGTTTTGTTTTATTTTCTAATGTGTATGTTGTTATAAAGGGACATAAGTAATGCTTTAGTATATTAAACATATACAATTAGAAAATCCTTAGGAAAAGTAATTGATCATTTGTAGTTGCAAATGTGTTCATGACCATAAATATTTAATCCTGTCAATAAATATTTTTTTTCTTTTATGTCTCTAGAAGTTGCATGAAGAATAGGTGCTCTAGTATCCAAAGCAACAATATAAAGTATATAACGCTGTAACGGTACCCGATGACGGAAGGGATCCGCTAGTAACAATCAACTAATCAATAACCCGTCATATATATTATAGCACATAAATAAAATATAACACATAACGTAGATGTAAATAGGGGACACGGTAGGATAATAAAATAAACCCAAAACTAAACATCATCAGAGTGCAACATGGTTCGCAAGATTATACATCACAAATCATATATGAGTTAATTGATCATAAGTACATCAAGACTATAAGATCTGAACTAGTCAAAAGTGGATGAAGTAGGTATATTTCCCAAAAAAAACATTTTTGAAGCAATTGGGCCTATGAAGTCTAAAGGTTACATTAGATCCAACCTAATTAATTTAAATAAAATCATATTTTATTTAATTTCTCTGATTTATTTAATTGTTGAATATAATTAAATATAAATCATATAGTTTATAAGCATATCAATATATGCTCATGTGTATAAAACATGCATGTGCAACATAGCTTATGGTGCACATAGTTTAAATATATACGTAGATAGATGTTGGGATTTACATTTACTATTTATATATTTAGCACTATATATGTATGTCATTGGCCATAAATAATATTTTATATATAATATGTATGAAAAAAATTCAAAATATAGTTTGTTATAAAATATTATATATATCATTTAGAAAATATCATACAAATTTTTGACTAAGTTTATATTTTAAAGTTTAAATTTAAATAAATATCTAATTTTGAATCAGTAAATAAATTTAAAATTAAAACAAGATCTAGATCAACATTTAAAGTTGACAAAATATCTTAAATTTGAATTGTTATTAATTATTATATGAAAGTAAAAATTTAAAATATTTATAATACGCCAAAAATAATATTATTAATAATTACTTAATGCAAATATGATTTTAAACATTTGATAAATATTGATATTATATATATATATGTATTTATGTATATATCATATATTTAAGCTAAAAACTAAATTTTTTTATGAATCCTAAAAGCAAAAACGACAATATATATGTTTAATGCCAAAGTTAGTTTAATTATAATATATCATAATTAAATAAATGAATATATATAACAAATATATTTTTTGTTAATTATTTTTTCCAAAGCAAAATGAGTATATATTAAAATAATAACATATATTATTATATTGAATTTAATGTATATATAAATTGTTAACAAATTTCTTTGTTAACCTAAATATGCAAGGTTGGGCAAGTCAAGTTCAAATAAGGGCTAAGGTAGCCTTATGCAAAGTTCGAGTGAAGTATGCAAGTCGAAGTTCAAGTCGAAATCCAAAAGAATGAAATATGCTTGTCCATACTTCGTATCAAGTACAAGAAGTCATATGCAAGCCACAAGTTCAATAATCTGTCAAATATCTTTATTCAATTGAAGTGTGCTATATAAATTTCATTGTTCAAGTCCTTATTGGCAATAATCCAAAGATGTACAATCGGCTCCAAAATCCTCAATTTGATATAGGGTTACAACTTTGAAAATGTAAGAAATGTGGAAAGAAGAATTCGCCCCTTCTAAGTAACGATGGGGTTCACATTTATAGTGGTAGTAGCAGGCAGGTTGATTGCAGCATGTCTGTTCGACATGGGATATGTCTTCTTGCTTAAATTGTTGATGTCTGATATCTTTGCCTTTGGTATCATTAGTGAGGCTTGATATATCTAATGTAGCTAAAGTTCAACGTAAGTTCAACGTACTCTTGAAAATTTTCAGCCCCTTTCATTGATGAAACTCGATTCCATTTGCCATCATGGATTTGGTAACGTAACCTTTCCTTTTATATCCACTCGATAGCATTCATTGTGGTATGTATTTGACAATAGCGACGAGGTAGTGACTTGGTAGTAGTTGTTATATCACGGGCTCAACATCTCATAGAAGCTCAATATCCACATTCTTTGACTAGATGCGACATTCTCTGGTTTTATAATACTTCAGGTTGTACCAGCTCGATAACTCCCCTTGGTTGTTTTTAGGTTCGATAGCCTTTATATCACATAAACTTGATATACATTGACGTTTGATACTACTTCAGCTTGTCATATACTCAACATCTTTAGAAGTTGTTGGGATATGATACCCCTTTTGCCTTAAATGCTCGACAAACTTTATGGTTGTTGAGCTCGATACCTTCTTGCTGTGTTCACATTCGATATCCTTTAGGTTTACCAATTGCTTGGAATTTGACATCTTTAGAGATCTAACAATCCTCCTTTACTTAAGCAGTCAACATCCCTTAACAATATAAGTTTGACACCTTCTTGGGACTGCTTGAAATTCGCTACTCTTTATTGAATGTTTGATTTACTCCTCCTTCTCTATTCTAGAATTCAACATGCTTTCCTTAGGTTCTCAACATATTTATTAATAGTAACATTTGCCTCCTCTTGTGTAGAAGGGATATATTATACTTTAGTATACTCTGTCTTTTCTAGTTATCTCCTCGATTGACATTTTCCGCCTCGATATCCACATTGCCGCCTATTAATATTCTGCTTTGATCTCCGTTTTAAATTAAATCAACACTCCAGATTATTTCCATTTTCCTATAAATAACGGCTCCTCTTCCTTCTTTACCCTTTTACATGGAAGCTAAACTTAAACAACAATTTTAATTCTTCATCTTGATTAAAAACTTTTCATCTACTCAACATTCAAGCTTGATTTCAAGCTGCGGGTTCTATTTTTAATTAATTTAAATGAAAGATAAAAGTAGTGATTTTCCATTTTGAAATTATGGTTTTGTGTACTTTTTGTAATTTTGAGAATTTTAGTGTTTGGATTCAAACTTCATTTGCAGTACATTACTTTTCGATAATTTGATGGCTATTATGCATTCAACAACTTTATAGAAATTTGATAATTTTATGAAGCTTCAATGATACATATTTAGAAATTCAATACTTAATTAAAAATTTAGTTAATTGTTAAAATTTTGATATCCACCTGAATTCGACATTCTATTGCTAATTAGTTACTAGTTTACAGACTCATCAATCATCTTTAGAACTCAATGGATAATTTAGTATCCTTTAAGGTATCATTAACTAGTTATAGACTCGAAAATAAGTTAATAGTTCGATAGCTATCTAGAAATTCAATAACCGGTTACAAACCAAATAACTATTTGAAGGATTATTGTTCAGCTATAAACTCGATAACCGTATAGTGAGTTGTTATCCTTCTATAAATTCAGCAACTACTTAAAAAATTGTCATATAGTTACAAACCCGATATTTGGTATAAGTTTGACATCTTACTTTGGTTTCGAAAAGCAGTTATAGCATTTCAAATTGGCCATGAATTCATTAACTATTTATACATCCAACATTAAACTTGATAATTAGTTAAAGTGCCTGTAAATGACTTCGAACTCATTAACAATTTATGAGATCGATACCTTGCCATAGACCTGATAACTAATCAAAAATTTGACACCCCATTGTAAATTCAACAATATGATGTAAGTTTAATTCTTTATTATGAACCTAGTGGCTAGTTATGAAATTAATATCTTGCTATAAAATCAATAATGAGTTTTTGATTTATTATGAAGATGTCAGCTAGCTACGAGTTCATCATCTCATTATAGGTTCGATATAGCAATGGATTACTTAATAAACTATCAAGCAGTTATAATTTTGATAACCATTCATTGTCTTGGCATTTTAATATAAATTAAACAGTTTTCATTTAATTAAGCATTTATAAGCTAGACATCTAATTATTCATCATTTTTTGCATACATATTTAGGAATTCCACCTATCCATAGCATTTTCTTAAATATTTCAAACTTCTTATAAAATATGTAATACCTCTCTGATTATGTGTAATATCATCTGGTAGATAAATGGCTAGCAAAAAGGCCGACAAAGGTTCCAAAACTTCTCTTGCCTCAGAAAAAGAAGATTATAGGCTTGTCTCGTCCCTTTAAATACACGAGATGAAGTCAATACCATCTTGCAACTATTTGGGATTACTGATGTGGTGACTAGAGTTGCAGGACCGTCCGGTTGGATACATAATCCTTCGAATGGTTTCTTTGCTTTCACGCGGATTCACACTTGGCATTCTAGCTATCTTCTTCTTTCTGACTTCTTTGTCTAATACTTAGATCACCTAGGCATTGTCTCGATACAATTGCATCCCAATTCTTGCACTTATATAAGTTTTCTCGAGACATTGGCTAGAGAAGCTAAAATCTTTCTCTCGATGTTGATACCCTTCGCTCATTGGTGACTTCCGTCAAAGTGACGAATCAACAGCGGGTACTATGTATCGTCTTTTCCCTAAAAAAATTTTGACCACCAATTTGATCAATAGATCTAAGGACTTGAAGAACAAATTTTTTAATGTTAAGAGCGACATTTCTAAAAGAAAAGGGTTCGTCGTTGCTCTTAGTAAATCTTGTGGCTTTTTCTTTTATTACTTATATACTATTTTATATTATTATCTTATAACAATTATCCCTTTTCAAAATTTACTTTCAAGGGAACAATTTATTCTTTTGCTAAACAATTGGTACTTTGAGTCTAGTGTCTCAAACTATAGGAGACAGATGTAGAATCTTAACCGAGGTCAGTATTAGAAAATACTCCTTGATCCTTGAGAACCACAAGGTGCTTGGGGAACCAACTACGGTAAAGAAAGATGCTCACGGGAGATAAGCCATGGTTGTCGGTAAACAAGATTCCTTTTCTAAATCTTCCCTCATTCACTGCAACTCTTATAGTAAGATTTTTTTGTGATTTCCAACAAAGCCTCCTAGATCACTGTCTTATGATTTTTCGTCTAATTTAGGTTCTACTCTTATGGTGTGGCCTCTAAATCCAAAAAAGCTAAGACTCGCATTTCAACATTAGATGCCTTTAATACCGATGTCCCTATCAAGGACTCCATTACTAAAATGCTCGAAAATATTAACATTGAGAATCATAAAAGAAAAAGGGCTCTGATGATTTATCTGATGACTTAAGCTCTTCGTCAAATAAGAGGCCTCACCTCGAAAAAGTCTAAACTCACATTACTATCAAAGAAGAATCAAACATAGAAGTGGCCGTGGTTAATCAAGATTCTAGTTTAGTTGGCTTAAACATGCTAGATCAAAATCCTCAAAGCAAAGAAGATGCGACTCAGGCCCCCAAATCCTGCTATTGATATTTCAATTCCTTCACCCACAAATGTCATACTACGTTTGTATCAAGATCTAAGCCTTACTCCTCCTCCTTTTGAATTTCTTCCCTCCGAACTTCCAGTTAAAAATATTCCTTAAGATTTTGAGTGTCTAATTCGCTCAGTTAGTCAACCTCTATCTATGGCTTCTCTAATGCCAATGTAATCTTCTACCTTCTCTAAAGATCATCTCCATATCCCCTTTCAACAACTCCTTGTCATATGTTTCTTTATGTATAAATTTTCGGTTATATATACCTTTATTTAGTATATGTCTATTACTCATTTTAGGTTGCCAAACATATGTTTTTCTTCCAACAATCTTCTCAAGAATCTATCAGCCAAGTTTTAGATCTTAAAGAGCAATATCTTCATTGAAAACTAAAGTTAAGTTCCTTAAGGATCAAATATTTAATGTTATAGCAGATAGGAATGATGTTATCTCAGAAAAGGATAATCTTGCTTCCATCTTAGGAGAGGATAGAAAGATTAAGTCAACAGTCGAAAAGAGGGTCAAGGCTCTAGAGGCAGAGCTTGAGAAGTCAGAAAAGAAAAGATTTAAGTCACTAATCAGATAGAAACCAAAGATGCTGCCCTCGTCCACTCGAACAACATTACCAAAATTTCCAAACGAAAAGTTTCTAACTTTATCAACTAGGCTCTTCCCAAAATATGGGAACGATGCTACGAAAATGCCCTCTATATCGCATACTTTGACAACATAGGGGAGTATCTAGGGTTAACTTTCCTTTACTACCTGATTTAAATGACAAATTTAAAAGGAAATTTGACCTTAAGCTAACAAGAGTTTATGGGTCACTTTAAGATGAATTCCTAAAAGCGGCTTCTATCAACCCTCAAGAGCTGTTATCTTTCGATGATCATTCGTTTGCCGAAGATGAAAATGATGAAGGGGAGGATGACGAGGAAGATGAAATGATTATGATAAAAATGATGATGAAGATGATGAGGATGAGGATGATGATAATAAGCATCCTGAAAGACCAAGAGATGGTGGTAGTGGATCGGGTGGCCATGACTTAGGCCCATCTACTCACAGGCTTTCTTGATCCCCTTGTATCTTAGAACGTTCCTCAGGAAGACATCCCATCAAAAGATGCCTCTCCTCCTGTCCATCAAGTAGAAGAGAAAACTCAAGCTCCAATTTATCAAGCTCCCATAATGTGGGCTTAAATGCTTATAATTACTTATTAGCTTTAATTAACAAGTCCACTTATTTTAGTTAAGTAAAAGAAACAAATACCATTTGAGATTTTGCTAAAGAAATTGAAAGGGAAGTGCTGCGATTAAATAATGAAATATAGAAGTTGATTGAGGAGTATAATAGTTTATCTAAAAAGTATAGTCATTTTCTCATTTATTCCAGTCGATTGAAAGATTTTAAATAAAAATAAATAGCTCGACTCTTGAAAAGATCTTGAATTCATTGGGAAAGGGTTATAAAAGAGAACGCGGAGACGACTACTGTAACGACCCAGAATTTCAGTCATTTGAAATTTGTTTATTCAATTTATTTTAAATATGCAGAAGTAAATTTAATAAGCTGAATAAATAATATTTCGAATATGGTAATTAAATTGGATAATTAAATTGTTAATTTAATATTTGAAATTGTGTAAATAATTAGAATTTGGATTTAAAGTGAATAAAAATGATTTATAAAGTCGTATTAAATTCTATTTGAATTAGAATGATGTTAGAGTACTTTTAAAATTGAACTAGAAGTTAATTTGTAGAAATTGAATATTTTAATATTTAATTGACGAGTAAAAATAGTAATTTTTCAAACATTCTCGAATTTCGACGAAACTAGTTTCATTGGATCCGTAATGTTATATTATTATAAGATTTCAAGTTTTGTGTCAATCGGATTTACGGTTTGTCCGGGACAAGCTAAAATGCGCAGAATTTTGTTTAAGTGAATTTTGAATTTAAAATAATTCGATTTGAAAGCCTATCTTCCAAATACGAAGGAATTGGCTCCCGATATATATTCCATTACGTTCGGAATGGGGGTGAAACATTATAAGTGCCACGCTACATTTGGAGTTCGGAAAAAAATCGAATGAATAGTGCGGGCGAATTTTCTATAAAAGGCCAACATTTTTTTTTACTTTACACAAACCCTAGGGTTAGAAACCCTAGCCGCCACTAAGCTCTTCAATGGCCAGAAATTCTCACTTTCTCCTCCAATTATCTCTCGATCCGTAAGCCATTAACAAAAGCTTCCAACTGCAACTTTGTTGAGCTCGTCGAGAGCTTCGATTTCAACGGTCATGATCGCGATTAGAGCAACCGATCAACGGAAAATCGCGTGTAAAGTCACGCCGTTCACACACGTTTGTCGAGGCCGAGATGCAGCCGAGCTCGACCGAATCTTGGGTGAAGGTGGTATTCGAGTTACTCTTCGATGCGGCGGCCTCCGATCGTCGTCAAAGTCGATGGTGATGGCTCGTAATTCGTATAAATCCGACGGCTATGGGTTCATTGTGTTCATATGTTGAACATGAGAGGGAAGAAGATCGGCACGACCAGATCTGGAGCTAAGCAAAATCATGGGCCAAGATGAATTCTAGGGTAAAATTAAAAATAAAATTGTGGAATAAATTATATATTAATTCATATAATGTTTAAAATGTCATAACTTCTTCATACGAGGTCCGTTTTTGACGAAACGAATTGCGTTGGGTCCGTATTGACGAGCACTACATTATAGAGCTTGACTGAGATTTATTTGAGCTAGTGAATTTTTTTTGAAATTAAACACTTGTTTAATTTTAATTAGAATAAATCGCTAACGCGACAACTACGAGCAATGTGAGTACAACTCACTCTTTCTAACTCACTGATATTTTTATATAAGTGAGAATAAATATTATTTATGATGATTGATGACTGTTTGGATGATATATGATATATTGATTGGTATTTGGATATATACCTGCCTAGTGGAGCAGATGACCCTATACATTCCCGTGTATGAGCGGATGACCCTTTGTACGCGCGTCTACCTCGAAGCGGACATTGTACACATATTCTAATATGTATATTTGTTGCAGGTGACAGGTTGGAGGGATCCAACTGGATTCCTCACCAGTATGGATTTATTTACAGATATTGTTACATATTCTGTTATCATATGATATATGATGTTTTGGATACCATGATTGTTGTATTTAGTGCTGTTGCAGCATTGGGCCTATTTTGGAAATTTTAAAATATTAAAGTGATGATTTCCAAATTTAAAAGGATTTTCAAGTGATTTTTAAAATGTACGTTTTATTAATTTTTGAATTTTTAAAGGAATGAATTTATTTTAATAAATAAATGTTATAATATTTATGTTATAAAAATTATGATTTTTTGGAAATATAATAAGAATATAATTTTTGAAATAGGAAGTTAACTATTTTGTGAAATAGTATAAATTGAGATTTTTGATTTATTATAAAAGGTTTATATAAGATTTATAAAATTGATATTTTATAAATCAAAATAATTGAGTTATAAAGGAGTTTTTAAAATTGTTAAAAATGAAGTATAAGTAAATCTTATAAGTAAATAAGATTTATGAAATTGTGAAGTTATTAAAGGAATGAATTATGTAAATAAATGATTTATAAGTAATTAACTTATAAATTGGATTTTGGCATTTAAATGAGATATAAATAGAATTTGTTAATTAAGGGATTTTACAAGTTGAAGTTCTTATAAAATAATAAATGGAGTTTGATTTTTTTATGGAAGTTTTTATAAAATAAAAATGTGAATTTATAAACATTGTTTTATAAATCCGAAATCAATTGAATTTGGTAAGTTAAATACAAAAGTTTATTAAAGGAGATATATCCACGATTTTAGATAGTGGATTATCCTTTAATAATACGTAGAACCATTGAATTGGATTGAATGAACTATATTCACAATTTTGGACAGTGAATAATATATTGAATAAAATGGATATGCTTTGGAAAGTGGCTAACCTTTGGCATTAAAGAAATGTTTTGGGAAGTGATATTTTAAATGGAATAAAATGATTAAAGATATTTTAAAATGTGTTAAGTTTTAGAACCATAGATTCAACATTCATTGTTGAAATAGACGTTTTCGAGAAATAAAAAAATAATGGACTGTAACACTGTTGTTATAGTAAATGATTTCCGAGAGGAAATGTTCTTGCATAGTATTGGGATTTATATATCTATCTAATTTTCAAATCCCTATACTAGTGATTTTCGGTTGTCGTAACGATGTTTTAAATAACATCCATTTTGAACCAAATAAATGTGTTTAAAGAGAACGTTTTCCTTAAAAGAATAAATATATACTTTATCCTAATTTAAGTATATGCAATATTTTCTAAGTGTTGAAAATAAATTGAATTGTGAATTGCTTATTATTAAATAAGTATCTAGAAATGTTTTCCAAGATTGAAATATTAAGATGGTTTTATGATTATATCTTTTTAAAGATAATTTGAGGTGAATATTTGGAAAATGGTTTAATTAATAAAAGATTAATTAAAAGGACCCAGTGATTGTTACGGTGCTGAATATTTGTTTGTTTGCTTTGATAGTTAAATAACCGACTATCAAACATTAGTCAAATTTTAGTTCCTCGACTTGATGTGGGAACTATTTAGTCGTACACTTAGTACGTAGCCTTCTATGCAGGCTTGATTATTTATGTTGAGTATGTTGATTCGTATAGTGAGGAGTATTACTCCAATCTATCGAGCTTCCTTCTTGGCCCGAAGGATAGCAAGTTGAAAGTTGGAGACGTGATAAGTCTATGAGACTTAGTTGTTGTGTGAGGTTGAGAAACACTTTTGCGTTGTTGGTGCGAAGAGACCGGGATCAAATTTATCTGAAAACTACTTCAGACCAACGTATATGCGACGATTGTGCAGGTTGCTTGTGATGATATCGATATTCCGGATTTTCATAGTGGGGGACTGCTTGTTGATCGTTTGGGGTTAAAATCCCAATATACATCCAGTAGCAGTGGTCTCTTCATTATGAATTATCCAATGCAAGGACTATTAGCTACTAATCCTAGGGATTTCCCGACAGGATGTGGTAGGAAATACCTTCGGTTTGTCCTGTTCCTGGACAACTTGTATGGATGTTTGTCTGACATTGCATTTCTATATATTATGTACATTGGTTTTTATAAACGTACATCAGTGGTGGCGGAGAAGGCAACTTCTCTTAGCTTAACACCCTCCTTGAGACGTATGAGCTTAAGGGTTGTATTTTTATGGAAGGCAATTACTAGTCAACGGAAATGGCCGTGTGACATTCTAAGTGATGTGATTGTGATTGTGATTGTGATTGTGATTGTGATTGTGAAAGGTAATCGTTACCTCTAGCCTCATCAACCGGAAATGACCAAAACAGGATTAGATGCGGCAAGGCTAAGTGGGTCGCTCCCATTAGGGTATGATCAACCTCTTTTAGATATATCTTTACACGCTATGACGTCGTGTATCTGATTATTGTGGTTTGTATGCTAGAGGGCCCTCGGTAAGGTCGGTAACAACCAGAGGACGATATATTCGGTACCATCTAGTTATAGAGGTGGGCCAATCTTATGTTGTTAGAGGATCCTTTGTGATGGTCCTCGGTACATTCTTCTAGAGATGTACTGCCGGAAGGTAGTCCCTTCACGTTTACATTTGTATGGAAATCCAAAATCCACTACGTACCAGCCATTTTGATTGTATTACCCAATTGGACTATATGCTGGAATTTAATCAATGTAACAATTTTGGCTATGATTAATATTATTTGTAAAAACATGTCCGTGTTCAGGTGTGGACTTGTCTTACGAGATACTTTTGTTTTGAAAACTAAGGAAAAGTTTGGTAATTTAATAAATTCAGTTGAGTGTGTTTCTAACGCTGGTTTACCAGACCGATCCGGGCGTTCTTCCCTTTCAATGCTCGGGTCAAACCGAGTATATCTATAGGTTATGCTTTGGTTCTCTTGGAGCTTCAGTAGGAGAGCTGGAGATCTTCATTTCGTATACGCGTATCTATTTTGATTATTGATTATCCACTGTGCTTAGTTGTTGTTTATTATCGGCAATTGTGAGGGCAGGTTATTATAACTGTCCAGGCTGATAACTCTGATTGATTGTTGAGCTCTGATTGATTTATGTATGTATATACAGTTTCTATTTTGTAAAGATCATTTATAGGATATTTTATGTTTTCCGCTGCAATGTGAGATTTTGTATTGTTCTGTTTGGTTTTATCTTCTCTCTTCTTCTCTTCTCTTCTTCTCTCTTCTTTTCTTTCTTTTGGTCGGACGTGCAGAGATTACTGTCGATTCAAAGGGTATCAGATTTGCGGGTCGTCACAGCTGGTATTAGAGCTTAGATTTTGTATATTCCTAAGCTTTGATGTGTATTAAGTATAGATAGAGACAGTAACACCCTGGATTGAGTTGAGTGTATTATATATATGAGCGCGCATTTGTTAGTAAATATAAACTTGCTTTATATTGTGTTTGCTTATCCGTTGAGCTGTTTGTGAATTCTGGTCGGTATGTGGGACGCTATATTATCGATAGGAATTTCCAAACACTTAAACGTGGCAAGTCGACATAGTATCATTTTAAATTGGGCAAATGAAATAATTTTACCTAGATTATATTTTATATATAAATAATTTTTTAGAAATTATTAAAGTGTATATAAATTGAATTGTTTGGTTGTTTGAAAATGTAAATATATATTAGTTAATAAAAGTTGTATGAATAGTCTAAATAAAAACAACAATTGTAAGATAATAAATTATATAAGCAAATGAATTATAAGTATGGAATTATAATTAATATGATTTACAATAGTGAAATAATCTTATATATAAGAAGTAGAACTATGTGAATATATTTATAAATATAAATTGTAAATGAAAATGGATTTAAATTAAGAATTGGGAAAATTTGAATTTCGTTTATTTTGAAAGTTGTTTTTCAAAGTTAAAGAGATTATAGTATTATAAATCTAAATAAGATGATCTTATATAAGTAAAGTAAAATAGTGAAATTATATAAGTAAAATGATTTATAAATGTGGTTTATGAATAAAAAGAAATTTTTGAAGCACTGATTCACTACTGTTACCGGGAAATAATAAGGGTGATGACTGCAGCATAGTCAGTATCATTTTCGAGTTTTTGTGTAATGAATTGCTACAATAGCAAATTGAAATTGAAGTTTTGTTATGATAAACAAATTTGATTTAAAATCCAAGTTAAAATTGATAAAAATAAGTGAAACGAGTTTTGGGCTTACAATATGAAGTAAAAATTTACTTTAATAAAGTTGAAAGAAATTTGAGTTAGTACGTGAATTATATGATTTGAAATTTAACTAAAGGAAGGTTAAATTAAATTGGATTGGATGTGTTATTGAAATCGAAATTAAACTTAAAAGATAAGTGATTATATAACATGAATTTGCAAGTATGAATAAATAAGTTGTATAACTTATAAAATGCGAAAAGGTAAGTAAAACCAATAGTTAAAATGGTTAAACAATTTTGTTAAGCAAAAAAAAATCTGAAATTGAATAGTGATGTGAATTTGACTTAAGTAAAAAAAGTCAAATAACATAGAATTTGAATTAAATTAGTAGTGAACTTAAGTTGTATAGTCGAAGTAAATGCAAGTGAGAATTGGAATGAAATATAATCTAAGTGATTAAGTTGATTTTGGTATCGAAGTAAATTAATAAAGTAGTTAAATGAATATGAATTTGAGTTATATAAGAAAATTCAACATGAAATGTATAATGAGTTAGCATTAAAAATGTTGTTGTTAAGAAGTTGTCAATTAATAATAATATTGAAAGTGTTATATAAAAAATGTGATTATAGTGGATACTAGAATTCAATTTAAATTTAATGTTAAACCAATTGAAATTAAATGTGTTGAACCAAATTGAATGAATGTAAAGTAAATTAATTTGGTAATGTTGGATATGAATTGATTGTTAAATGGATGTTAATTAATTGTATAGAAAATCCATATGAAATTGAACTAATGAAATGAAAAGATAAGTAATTGAATTCAAATGGGAAGCTAAGTGAATTTAAATAGATTTGATTTGATTTGAATTGAAAGTGAATAAACTTGAATGTAAATTAGTGAATGTAAACTAATTGAAAATGAATGAATGAATGAATGAATGTTAGTAAAATCCAATGTTAATGAATCAAATGTGATTTAAATTGAAAGTCAATTCAATGAATATTAATGAGAAGTGAATGAATATTGATTTGTTTATGGATTGATTGGATAGTTGTTGGATGTTAGTTGGATGATAGTTGTTTGATGGTTGGATTTGTTTATATTTATGACATTTTCTATATTGGCATATATAGTTTTTGTTATATGTTGCATATTGATACTACTTTCATATATACATGTTTCTCATTTGTTTATTGAGTGTTTAGTAGGTGCGGATGGCGCTTGCTTCGCTTTTGGAGCTCGCTTTCACACTATATTAGCCGTATATGCTCGCTAATAATATATAAGGTACATATCTCGGATTACATATTGTACTTTTATACTTTTTCCCTTCGGGATGCCTCATCCTCGATGATGAGATGTATATTTGTGATAAATACATTGTTATTTTTTTCCGGGTCGAACTGTGCAAAGGACACGATGCGAATTTGTTTGAAAATTTAAGGCGACAGAATTTTTTGGGAAAATTGGAAAAATTTATGGAAACTAAATTTTGATTTTGAGTTATAAAAGTTAAATGATAGTAGTTGGTTTTGAAAAGATAACTATGATTGTATTTGGAAACTTAGAAGTTTTTGTAAGAAGTTTAACGAATGGATTTTGGAAAAGATAAATGTTTAAATGAATTTGAAATCTAGTTTGAATGAATTATTTTGAATAATCAATAGATATTGTGACTTTTTCTTACCTAGTAATTTCGAGGACGAAATTCTTTTTAGAAGGGGAGAATGTAACGACACAGAATTTCAATCATTTGAAATTCGTTTATTTAATTGATTTTAAATATGCACAAGTAAATTTAATAAGCTGAATAAATAACATTTCGAATATAGTAATTAAATTGGATAATTAAATTGTTAATTTAATATTTGAAATTGTGTAAATAATTAGAATTTGGATTTAAAGTGAATAAAAATGATTTATAAAGTTGTATTACATTCTATTTAAATTAGAATAATGTTAGAGAACTTTCAAAATTGACTTAGAATTTAATTTGTAGAAATTAAATATTTTAATATTTACTTGAGAGTAAAAATAGCCATTTTTCAAAAAGTCTTGGATTTCGACGAAACCAGTTTCATAATGTTATATTATTGTAAGATTTAAAATTTCGTGTCAATCGGATTTACGGTTTGTTCGGGGCAAGCTAAAACGCGTAGAAATCTGTTTAAGTGAACTTTGAATTGAAAATAATTCGACTCGAAAGCCTATCTTCCAAATACGATCGAATTGGCTTCCGATATATACTCCATTGCGTTCGGAATGGGGGTAGAACATTATAAATGCCAGGCAGCACGCTTCGTTTGGAGTTCGGAAAAAATCGGATGAATAGTGCGTGCGAATTTTCCATAAAAGGCCAACAATTTTTTTCTTATTCACACAAACCTAGGGTTAGAAACGCTAGCTGCCACTAAGCTTTTCAATGGCCGGAAATGTCTCACTTTCTCCTCCACTTATTTCTTGATCCGTAAGCCATTAGCAAAAACTTCCAACTGCAACTTTGTAGAGCTGTCGAGAGCTTCGATTTCAACAGTCATGATCGCGATTAGAGCAACGGATCAATGGAAAATCGCGTGTAAAGTCACACCGTTCACACACGTTTCTCGAGGCCGATATGCAGCCGAGCTCGACCAGATCTTGGGTGAAGGTGGTGTTTGAGTTGCTCTTCAATGCGACGGCCTTCGATCGTCGTCAAAGTCGATGGTGATGGCTCGATAATTCGTATAAAATCGGCGGCTATGCGTTCATTGTGTGCGTATGTTGAACGTGGGAGGGAAGAAGATCGCGCATGGCCAGATCTGGAGCTAAGCAAAATCATGGGCCGAGATGAATTCTAGGGTATAATTAAAAATGAAATTGTGGAATAAATTATATATTAATTCGTATAATGTTTAGAATGTCATAACTTCTTCATACGAGGTCCGTTTTTGACGAAAAGAATTGTGTTAGGTCCGTATTTATGAGCACTACATTATAGAGATGGATTGGGATTTATTTGAGCTAGTGAAAATTTTGGTTGAAATTAAACACTTGTTTAATTTTAATCGGAATAAATCGCTAACGCGACGACTACGAGCAATGTAAGTACAACTCACTCTTTCTGACTCGCTGATATTTTTATATAAGTGAGAATAAATATTATTTATGATGATTGATGATTTTTTGGATGATATATGATACATTGATTGGTATTTGGATATATACCTGCCTAGTGGAGCAGATGACCATATACGTTCCCGTGTATGAGCGGATGACCCTTTGTAAGCGCGTCTGCGTCGAAGCGGACATTGTACACATATTCTAATATGTATGTTGCAGGTGACAGGTTGGAGGGATCCAACTGGATTCCTCACCAGTATTGATTTATTTACACATATTGTTACATATTCTGTTATCATATGATATATGATGTTTTGGATGTCGTGATTGTTGTATTTAGTGTTGTTGCAGTATTGGTCCTATTTTGAAAATTTTAAAATATTAAAGTGATGATTTCCAAATTTAAAAGGATTTTCAAGTGATTTTTAAAATGTACGTTTTATTAATTTTTGAATTTTTAAAGGAATGAATTTATTTTAATAAATAAATGTTATAATTTTTATGTTATAAAAATTATGAATTTTAGGAAATATAATAAGAATATGATTTTTGAAATAGGAAGTTAACTATTTTGTGAAATAGTATAAATTGAGATTTTTGATTTATTATAAAAGGTTTATATATAAGATTTATAAAACTGATATTTTATAAATCAAAATAATTGAGTTATAAAGGAGTTTTAAAATTGTTAAAAATGAAGTATAAGTAAATCTTATAAGTAAATAATATTTATGAAGTTGTGAAGTTATTAAAGGAACGAATTTTGTAAATAAATGATTTATAAGCAATTAAATTATAAATTGGATTTTGTCATTTAAATGAGATATAAATAGAATTTGTTAATTAAGGGATTTTACAAGTAGAAGTTCTTATAAAATAATAAATGGAGCTTGATTTTGTAATTGAAGTTTTTAGAAAATAAAAATATGAATTTATAAGCATTGTTTTATAAATCCGAAATTAATTGAATTTGGTAAGTTAAATATAGAAGTTTATTAAAGGAGATGTATCCACGATTTTGGACAGTGGATTATCCTTTAATAAATGTGTAGATACATTGAATTGGACTAAATGAACTATATTCACGATTTTGGACAGTGAATAATATATTGAATAAAATGGATATGCTTTGGAAAGTGAATAACCTTTGGAATTAAAGAAATGTTTTAGGAAGTGATATTTTAAATGGAATTAAATGATTAAAGATGTTTTAAAATGTGTTAAGTATCAGAACCATAGATTTCAACATTCATTATTGAAATACATGTTTTCGAGAAATAAAGAAATGATGGACTACAACACTGTTGTTATAGTAAATGATTTCCGAAAGGAAATATTTTTGCATAGTATTGGGATTTATATATCAATCTAATTTTCGAATCCATATACTAGTGATTTTCGGTTGTCGTAACGATGTTTTACGTAACATCCGTTTTGACCCAAATAAATGTGTTTAAAGAGAACGTTTTCCTTAAAGAATAAATATATACTTAATCCTAATTTAAGTATATGCAATATTTTCTAAGTGTTGAAAATAAATTGAATTGTGAATTGCTTATTATTAAATAAGTATTTGGAAATGTTTTCCGAGATTGAAATATTGAGATGGTTTTTTGATTATATCTTTTTAAAGATAATTTGAGGTGAATATTTGGCAATTGGTTTAATTGATAAAAAATTAATTAAAAGGACCCAGTGATTGTTACTGTACTGAATATTTGTTTGTTGCTTTGATAGTTAAATAACCGACTATCAAACATTAGCCAAATTTTAGTTCCTCGACTTAATGTGGGAACTATTTAGTCTACACTTAGTACGTAGCCTTCTATGTTGGCTTGATTATCGTTTGTGTTGAGAATGTTGATTCGTATAGTGCGGAGTAATACTCAAATCTATCGAGCTTCCTTCTTGGCCCGAAGGATAGCAAGTTGAAAGTTGGAGACGTGATAAGTCTATGAGACTTAGTTGCCGTGTGAGGTTGAGAAACACTTTTGCATTGTTGGTGCAAAGAGACCAGGATCAGATTTGTCTAAAAACCACTTCGGACCAACGTATATGCGACGATTGTGTAGGTTGCTTGTGATGATATTGATATTTCGGATTCTCATAATGGAGGACTTCTTGTTGATCGTTTGGGATTAAAATCCCAATATACATCCAGTAGTGGTCTCTTCATTATGAATTATCCAATGCAAGAACTATTCGCTACTAATCCTAGGGATTTCCCGATAGGATGTGGTAGGAAAGTTCCTTCGGTTTGTCCTGTTCCTAGACAACTTGTATGGATGTTTGTCTGACATTGCATTTTTATAGATTACGTACATTGGTTTTTACAAACGTACATCAGTGGTGGCGGAGAAGGCAACTTCTCTTAGCTTAACACCCTCCTTGAGACGTATGAGCTTAAGTGTTGTATTTTTGTGGAAGGCAATTACTAGTCAACGGAAATGGCCGTGTGACATTCTTAGTGATGTGATTGTGATTGTGAAAGGTAATCATTACCTCTAGCCTCATCAACCGGAAATGACCAAAATAGGGTTAGATGCGGCAAGGCTAAGTGGGTCGCTCCATTAGGGTATGATCATCCTCTTCTAGATATATCTTTACACGCTATGATGTCGTGTATCTGATTATTTGTGGTTTGTATGCTAGAGGGCCCTCGGTAAGGTCGGTAACGACCGGAGGATAATATATTCGGTACCATCTAGTTATAGAGGTGGGCCGATCTTGTGTTGGTGGAGGATCCTTTGTGATGCTCGTCGATACATTCTTCTAGAGATGTACCGCCGAAAGGTAGTCCCTTCACCTGGTCAATTGTATGGAAATCCAAAATCCACAACGTTCCAGCCATTTTGATTGTATTACCCAATTGGGCTCTATGCTAGAATTTAATCAATCTAACAATTTCGGCTATGATTAATATTATTTGTATATAGTAGACACTACTATAATATAAGAGGATTTGATATGATAAGTTTCGGTTATCGTAAGGTAAAAAATGTCCGTATTTAGGTGTGGACTTGTCTTAGGAGATACTTTTGTTTTGAAAACTAAGGAAAAGTTTGGTAATTTAATAAATTCAGTTGAATGTGTTTCTCACGCTGGTTTACCAGACTGATCCGGGCATTCTTCCCTTTCAATGCTCGGGTCAGACCGAGTATATCTACAGGTTATGCTTTGGTGCTTTTGGAGCTTCAGCGGGAGAGCTGGAGATCTTCATTTCATATACATGTATCTGTTTTGATTATTGATTATCTGCTGTGCTTAGTTGTTGTTTATTATCGGCAATTGTGAGGACAGGTTATTATCGCTGTCCTGGCTGATAACTCTGATTGATTATTGAACTCTGATTGATGTATGTATATATGAACAGTTTCTGTTTGTAAAGATCATTGATATGATATTATATGTTTTCCGCTGTGATGTGAGATTCTGTATTGCTCTGTTTTGTTTTATCTTCTCTCTTTCTTCTCTTCTCTTCATCTCTCTTCTTTTCTTTCTCTTGACTTTCCACCAGTCTGTGCTTTTTGGGTCGGATATGTGTGGATTATTGTCGATTCAAAGGGTATCGGATTTGCGGGTCGTCACAACACTCTTTTTCATGCTTATTAAAGGTAGGGACACTTCAGTAGAGTTCCTTTACAAATTTTATTCTAGGAACCTTTTTACTAACTTTTCTTTTCTAAGGAAAGAGAGTAGAGGATTACTTAGGCGTTTGCATACTTGATATTTGAATGATCATGGGTTCGATCCTCATCCCCAAGAATGCTAGAACCTTCCAAGGATTATGGCCACTCCACTTTCCTTGTGCACTCTTCCTCCTGAAAAAGTCGAGTTTAACAAAGAGAAATTTATCTCTAATTTTACAAGGGGTCTATGTTGTATGAACTCGAATGATTTTGTTGTTTTATTATGCAATTCAAACCATCTTTATAAGCATTGGAATTCTCGTTTCTTTGTTGCTTTGTTTATTTTTCCTGAAATACATAGGTTAAGGATTCATTGGGCACTTTCATTTCAAAAGAACTCTTAAGTAAATTTGTCAAGCTAAATAGAGATTTTAAGAAGAAAACATTAATCTCAAAACATCTCGACTAGCAAAATCCTCCTTTATTAGGGACCTTAAGGAAGTTTATAAATAAATTTTCTGCTTATATTTTGATTTCTTAGGTGATGAAAAAGATAGTTTACTTAAGGAAATCTAGTTTAATTATGCTAAACTATTATGCGGTGATTGTCGTCCCCTTATAGAGAGATGGGATGATCATCAATTTTTCCTATTTATTACTTCTCCCGAATTTAGTATCTCCTTTGAGTCTACTTTCCCTATATCCGTGGGTTCACTCAAAAAGGCTCAAACTACTACTTCTAAACTTAAGGATTGAATGTATAAAACTTGAATTGTTAAGGTAATTTAAGTTGTTCATGCTTGTAAGCGCTGTTGTTATTAATAAAAGAATATATTTTCCAATTTTTGATTTTTCGCTTTCTATTCTTACTAGGAATGTTAACTCTACCTAGCAACTCTAACCTCCTTTCTCGATTGGATAGACTTAAGGATAGACTGATATTAAATATTAGGAAGCGCTTCTCTCAAGATGCTTCAGCTACACCATTTCCGGACAACTCGGAAGCATGTAAATGGTATAACGAATACTACAAGTTGAGATCCACATTAAGCATTATAAACAAAATTTCCTTAAGTTTAAAGGAGATAATCAAAGAAAAAGGTAAAAAAATCAAAGATCTAAGAAAGAACATATGAGCTTTAGGTCGATCCAGATCCCAAGACCAAGGAATCGAAATCGATGTAGAAATTTCTTGTCAATATCAGAGAATTGAGAATCTTGAAGTTGATCTGCTGAAAAGCCAGGTATCTTGTCAATCTCTGGAACTTATTGCAAGTGGGGGCAAATCCAGCCTTGCTACTTCTACCCTTAAAAAGATAACTCCGTCTCAATCGTTGGTAGGTAAAATGAAATTTTCTCTTTGGAAAATCCACCTCCGAGTTTAGATTATGTAGAGATTTCCAGGTGGTGTTGAGCATTCAAATATGAATGTACCCGGTTTCTAAAAGGAAGATGGAATGAAAATTTTTCGAAGCATCTCAATAAGTATCAAACTCAGGTTGAGGAATTAGGACGCGAGAAGCATGTTCTTGAGCAAAAAGTTAAACAATTACATGGCAAAGCTCAAACTTTAAAGGGAGCCAATAAAACACTTGATCACACATTAAAGAATCTGATTAGCTCTGTTGATGATACAAACATCATTCGATAGAAAGAAAATAAACTCAAAGAATCATTGGATATGGTGATACATCACATCATTGAATTTTCTTCAACTGCCGAAGGTATGAAGAAAGAAGTGCAAGACCTCAAGTCTCAACTTAAAGTAATTGAGGTGACGTGGCTTGGAATTTTTTAACTAGACACTCTTGCTGATTAACCTTTCTTTATACTTTAACTTTTGCATGTGATACTGAAGATGTAAATGTTAAATAAATTCGTGCCTGAATGTTTTATACCTTGAATTGATCTTGTATTATCTCCTTTATTTTTGTCTGAGATCTGCAAATTGCTTTAAAGTTCTTACTAGATTTAGTTAACTTCATGATCTTTGATTGAATGTAAACTTGTTTTCTTGATATAAGTTTTGATATATAGACCAAAAACCCACTTGACAAGAAGACCATAAATCTTACTGATTAAAGGCTTGGAAACCCATTCGATAAAGAGACCACAAACTCATATTTTAATGGAATAATTCTCCTTCTCTTAATAGGAAACTAAAAATCCGTCTAATATCGAAGATTCTTGTTATTTGATAGAATAGAATTTCAAATCCAGGAATAAAAATTTGAGAGCTAATTCATCATTTCAAAGAATGAAGCCCTAGACCAAAATAATAATTTGATGAGAAGATTCAGAATTTCCCAGATGTTCATATTTGACACTGCAACCCATATTCTAGATAATAGATAGTTCTTATACTTCCTTTAAAGGTTACTTTAACTTTGATTGGTGTATAACTAAATGTATTTGACTGTTATTCCTCTAAAAGATTGCTTTAACCCATCTATAGTGTAGATTTAAACTTGCCTGATTGATTTCTTTTACCTTTTATCACTCTTTAGGTGATGATTTAGCTTGAGCCCCTTATTACCTTATAGATAATGATTTAGAATGATCGGTGTGTTATGGTTAGCCATCTTAGGCAGAAACAAAGTTTTACCTGTCCTCTCTCTGGGAAGCGCTCCAATCAGGCCTTATAGGCAGAACCAAAGGCTGGTCGATACTTTGGCCAGGCCATCTTAGGTGGGACCAAAGGCTTCGTATATCCTCCTTCTAGGAGGCGCTTTGGCTAGGCCACGTAGGCAGGACCGAAGGCTTGCAATGCTTTGGCCAAGCCTTATAAGCAGGACTAGAGGCTTATCCTAACCTTCCTCGAAGAGGTGCTTTGACTAGGTCAATTTAGCAGGATCAAAGGCTTTTTACTTTATTTTATTAATCCTTTTTATGAAGCATTTTCTCTTTATTAATCACTTGATCTTTATAGACACATTTGCCTTTTGCTTAAATCTTATTAACAAATCCTTGAAGTTCTCCTTTCCTCAAGAAATTCTCGATCATTCTTTTAAGTGCTCGAGACTGATTGGTTTGTATCCATTCCTTCGATGATATTGGCAATAAGCACCCCCGATATTTCTTTCATTTCTTGGTTGCTTCTTCTTTTAAGGCAAATAATTCAACCTCCCTATAGTTACTAGATAGATGTTTTCGTAGGAGGTGGTAAGAAAATGGGCTTTACTATAGGGAATTCTTAAGGGATAGTGTCTTCGGTCCCCATTTGGCTTTCTTATAAATTTGGATAGGCTTTTCAGTTCTAATTACCAGTTTCGTCTTTGAAAATTCTAGAGATTTGATTGGAGTAAAAAGCATTTGATTATTCTCTTCCATTTTTGGGCAACCTTATTGAATTCCTTTGTCATTATATCTTTGAAGTTAGGTCCTTTAGCTTGGATTTGTATAATTTTTCTCAATTCTGAGAATTAACAAGCGAAGGTCGGAGAAGGTCCTATATGGAACAGATTTATGCTCCAGTTATCCAAGTCATAAGGACTTACTTGTCTTTTTTCAGCTAAAGTCATTAGTGCCAATTATCTTAACACTTATTCCTTATGGAATTAAAGACCTTGGGTCATTCAATAAGTTGACTTAGGAAAGTAAGACTCAGAAGATCCTTGTTTGGAAAAGTCCTTAATGATAATATATTGGATATAGAGTGTAACGATCCCGATTTTTTAATCAAATTTAATTGGTAATTAAAATAAATTTTTGAATAAAATTGTAAATTAATCTAATTTAATTTTTTCAAGGTTAAATAAGATATTTGTTTATTTGGACATTGATTTTAAAATTTAATTATGGATTTGAAATTCTATGTTTAATATCTTATAAATAAATAAAATTTGGATTTGAAAACTATATAATTTTATACTAATAGAATTTGTTTTCTAATTTTAAGAGACATATGTAATATTTATTTTGAAAGTTATATTTTGATTTAGATATAAATAATTTTCAAAACAATTGTTTAAAACTAAATACTTTATATATATGTTTATTTATTAAAAGCATAATTAGTTTTAAAATCATTTCTTTCTTTAAATTGGTATAATAAATAAAATGTACATAAAACAAGAAATAAAAGTTTAAAATAATACATATATAGATATTTATTTATTTAAAAAGCATAATAGTTTGAAATAAGACTAATATTCTTTTTTTTAAGATAATACAAATATATAAATATAGATTTGAAAATATAATAGATATGTAATTATATTGCATAAATTTATAATAGCATAAAGGGTTAAAAACAAAATTTGTAAATTTAATCAAATAAGGGTTTTAACCATAATTTCAAAGTTAATTAAAGTAAGGATTTAAACACAATTTAGGTAACAAAGGACATTTGTAAGAAAATCAAAATGTGCATAGAAAAGTGTAATAAAATTTATTCATATGAGTGACAAACGTTAAATAAGTAATATGTAAAGATAACCAAGTGGCAAAAGAAAATCATTTTGTTTTAAACCAAAAATTTGTTAACATGCATAAAAAAAATCAAACAGGCTTCCCATTTTAGTTATTTTTCCTTCATTTTTAAAATTTCTCAAACCTGAGAAAGATAAATACAAACCAAAGAAAACAATTACAAACTCAGATCAGAAAACAAAATCATCACAGTCTCACTCAAAGCAGATTTCAACTTGAAGTCTGAAAAAAAAAAATCAAAATCTGAAGCATGTAGATTCAAAACCAATATCAAAATTGGAAGTTACAAACTTGAAGCAATGTAAAGAAGATCAAGCAATATCAATATCAATATCAATGCTTTCAGGCCTGAAAATATTTTACAACCTGGAAATTCAAAGTAGAACCAGGAAAACATCTTAAACAACTTCAAGCCAGAGCAACGTAAATTCAAATTCAAAAATCATCTCAACAAAACAAGTTCCAGTTGCAAATCAATTCAAAGATTTCAACTTTCAAAAATTAAAACCAGATTGTAGATCAGAGATCAAGTCCAAAAAAAATTCCAGGCTCAAAACAGTCTTTTCTGTCCTTCAGTGTCAGGTGAGCAAACCTTACTCTTTCAACCTTAGTATGGCTATATCTCGATTGATGAGATAAATGGTTGAAGTATGAATGTTGTGTGAATGTGTTTATATGAATATTGACTGTGATTACATGTTGAAAATATTAAATGCCTGTAGATATATGAGTTTCTTTATATACATATATCCTCTCTGTTTAAAAAAATTACAGGACCCAAAATTCTAAATAAATTCCTATCTTCTAAACAAATCAATCTTAGACCTTGATCTTTAAAGAAGAAATGATGATAACAATTGACATTACTGGTAAAAATAATTTCTAGTAAAAATATTTGGTAATTATTATAAAAAACTGAAAAACAACAGTGAAATTCAAAAGTACGACCAAATTCAACTTGAATAATTTGTCGATTCATTTATATAATCTGTTTTGTAATCAAAAACTATGATTTTTAAAAATAGTATCAAGATTTTTAGTCATGATTTAAGGGGGAATTTGCTAGTTGAACAGAAAACCTATTTCTTTTAAATTCTGGTGATCGGGTTGATGAATTATCTCGTGATTGTAACTGAAGCTTGCCGGAGGGTCATAGATTATCAGAAAAATACTAGATATATTTATAATTCACCATGGAAGACGAGCGAGATCGATTTAGTATTAAACCCTAAGTTTTAGTTATGGTCGGAATTCGAACAATTCCGACGACGTTAATGCATCGAGTCGTACCGAACCGAGAAGAATAGCAGCGTGGCAACGTGACGTAGCTCGTGGTCGGTTGGCGTGAGCTCTGATGAACCATATCGGTGGCGCGAGGTGAATCTATGGTCGAGGTTGGTTTCCAGTTCGAAGTTGATTGCTCGATTTTGATTACATGATCAACTCATGGTTCTGAGTGAATGCTCGGGTCGAGTGGGTCAATGATGTCTCATGGGTGGTCACGATGATGGTCGAAGGTGGCTCGGTTGATCTTACGCGTGCATGAGTGTCGCTTGTATCGGTGGTTGTTGAAGGAAAGAGAAGCAGAGAGTTACTCGGGTTGATCTAGGGTTGGTGCCGTGATCGACTCGAAGGAAAATGGGAACATGAGATACTTGAGTTTGGCTCAGAAAAATTAAAAGAAGCTCGGGGTTTTATTTAAGTACCAGGTTTTATAAAGAAATCTGATCGAGTTTTACACAAGATATTTGGTACCTGTGTTATCAATTTGAAATATATATTAAGTTTTCTTTTAAAATTTAAAACTATTGTCCCTATATAAAATAATTTTTTTAAAAGTCTGTTAAAGAAAGATTGTATAATTATTCACTTAAAAAAATCAAGTTAATTTTTATGATGACAAAATGTTTTAATCATTTTATAGAATAACAAATTATTAAACAAGTTTCCAAAATGTATATATAGAACAATACTTTGTTTGATTTAAAATAAATTTATAATTTGATTTAAATCCCTGATTATTTTCAAATATAATTGATAAATGATTAAGCTAAATGGTTTATCTTAATAATATTTTGATTACTAAATTACTTAAAGGTTGTCAAAAAATTTAGTTAATTGTTAATGATGATTTACTTTATTTAACAAGGTTTAATGGATGTAATTTAGTAATTAAGTAAGAATAATTACGTTGTGTAATTAAAGTAAAGTTAATACTTTGGGTAATTACCTTTAAAGATTGATGTGATTAATGAATTAAAATGATTTGAGGTTAATTAGTTAATGTTACTATGGTATTAATCAAGCGATTGAAGAACAATTAATTAAGGCTAATTAATTTGAATGATTAATTAGTAGAGGTAGTTAATTTTAAAATAATTTATTAACTAAGGATTAATTAATAAAAGTGATTAGGGATAATCACTTATTGTAATAAATTAAAGATAATTAATTTAAGTAATTTATTGATTAATTAATTAAGGTTAATTAATTAAAAAATAATTAAATAATTAAAGGTTATTCATTTAATAATTAAGGGTTAAATAATTAATGTAATTAATTAATGAAAATTGATTAATGAAAGCAATTAAAGGTAATTAATTGCTTAAAGATAATTAATTAA
This sequence comes from Allium cepa, assembly GCA_030765085.1. NCBI lineage: Eukaryota > Viridiplantae > Streptophyta > Magnoliopsida > Asparagales > Amaryllidaceae > Allium > Allium cepa. The sequence goes on along the minus strand of CM060945.1, from coordinate 872,549,909 downwards.
TTAAAGGTAATTAATTCATGATTAAAGGTGGATTAATCAAGTGATTAATATTGATTTAAGATTAAGGATAGTCACTTATCGTAACTAGCTGAGGAAAATTAATTTAATGGTAATTAATTAATTAAGGGTTAATTAATTAATTAAAGATAATTAATTAAATTGTGAATTAAATAACTAAATGTTAATTATTTAATAATTAAAGGTTGATGAATTATAATTAAAGGCTAATTAATTTATTATTAATGGTTAATTAATAAATGATTAAAGAATAATTAATCAAAATGATTTGTAATTTATTAATGTTAATTAACCAGGATTAGTAATTCATAAGTAATTAATCTGATTTGGATTAATCAGACAATTAACTGATCTTACTTATGAATGTATGGATTGAATTGGATGCTTTAAATTATGTGATATCCTTAATATATGATGTTCTATGATATGATTAAGCTGTGAAATGTAACTTATTATCTGTGATGAATGTAATTTATTTATCTGCGATGTACCTATGTTAATTATCCGTGATCTGTGAATAAGGATAAGCATTATAGTTTATACCGCTTATCAAATATATTGCTGTATTTGAATCTGAGTTAATTGATGATGTTGCACTTTTATTGTGTAAAACCCCCGTACCACTCTTATACACACACAAATATGGATTGTAAGTGGAAATTGGTTAAGTCACAGATTTTTGAAATAGTTTTAAAATTGAATTTTTGAATCCAAATAGTTTTGGAAATGGATTGGGTTTAAAGTAAAAAGCTATTGAAAAGGAATTTCAAAGATAAAAGTTATTTTTGAATAACTTGATTTAGTTTTGAAAATTTGATTTAAATTTGAATTCAAAAATTTGTAATTGAATTCTATTTATGATTTAAAAAGTCATACAAGTTTTTGTGGGTATTAAACCATTTTTAAAGTGTTGTTTTGGGAATTTGAATTGAACCCAAAGATTTTAACTTGTATAAATGAAATCGGATTTTTCCGAAACGAAAACTATTTTTTTTCAAATAATAAAAGCTTTCATAAAAGGAAAGGATTTCCAATTCGTGTTGAAAAGTTTCAAGTTTGAAGTGAAATTCTGAATTGTTTTGAAAGCTATAAATGAACCTTTGTGAGAGATTATTAAACCTTGTTTGAAATCGAAGAGGATTTCAAAATGGTGTATCTTTTATGTAAAAGATTTGAATTGGAAACGAGTTTGAAAGCTATAAGTTAAATATTTATTTTAAAGATTGGATGAGTTAATCCTAATTGAAATGGAAATTATTTTGAAATCTGTGAATGGATCTTTGTGAAATTGGGTGAACTTTGTGAAATGAATCTTTTTGTTTAAAGATTTGAAATGGTAATTTGTTTAAACCATTTGAAGAAAGGTTTGGGTTTTTTTAAAAGTTGTGACTTAACTGAAATTCAATATCCATATGTTTTTAAAATATTGCGCTCACTATTCGGTTTAGCTGGGAGAGGACTTTGTGTCATATAACCCATTTCGAATAGTGATACGACGAAATGGATTGCATTTGAAGACTGGTGGTGAAGACCGGGTTTCTTCAAGAACGATAGGATAACCTATCGAATGATTCTGCACTGAGTTGATCTGGTATAGAGTTCTCCATATGTGATGGGGAGTCCGATCGGGATTGTGGATGCCCGGATTTGCAAGGGCTTCTTCGGAAGTGTCTTCGGTTCTGTTCGAACCCGGAACACACTTGTATGGTTGTGTGTCTGACATTACACTTTGAGATATAAAACTGATCTCTATCAAATACATTTCTATTTGGTGGCAGAGAATTTATTCTCTTAGCTATACACCTTCTCTGAGACATACGAGCTCAGAGGTTATGTGGTTGATAGTTATGAGTGATATACTTCCAATTTGGTAGTGTGACATGATGAGTGCTGCTATGTGTTGTTGATCATTTGTTGATAAAAGCATGGCTTTTGTATAAACCGTAGCTTTGTGGACGAGACTGCATCAGGACCTCACACCCCGGAAATGGTCGAAACAGGAAAGATGCGGCAAGGTTATAAGGGTCACACCCTTTAGGGTGTGTCATTCCCTTCTGGAAAAGGGTGGTATCATGGTATGGAGCCCAGGTACATAACTCATGTGGTCACTGCAAATCTATTACTTTGTGATTGCTTTGTGGTTGTTGGTGTCGAGCGCTCGGATAAAGGTCGCAAACGACCGGGGGATGGCATGCTCGTGTAGTAGATACCTAATTACAGAGGTAACCCGGCCTTGTGTTGGCAGAGAGCCGGGTAGGTTCTCGAGACGTCCCTCCAGAGGCGTACCCATGTGGCAGTAGGAAGTTCCTTAGCCTGACCATTTGTTGGAAATCCAATCACCCAATACGAGCCTTGTACGGTTTTAGTTGTAGACCTGCCATTTAACATGGTAGCTATAGTAGGCTTACTATAATGGTACGTATGCTGGCTAAGATTTATATTATACTTTCGAAGTGTTTTCCACTATGCACTAATAATAATATCAAAAAGGACTTTCGCGTATCAAACATTTTTGACTGTCATAAGGGAAATCTCCTTCAAGTTTGCGCTTGCATTATGTGTGTGGCGGAAGGCCTTATGGCAGTTTCATTTTCCAAAAGCATAGCGGTTTTCAATTTTAAAATCCTTTGTTGTTTGTTTTAAAGATAAACTTTTTTTTATTTTCTCATACCAGTCCCATGACTGACCTGGAGTTTATTGTTCCCTTCCTAAACTTTGGGTGCCCACAATTTTCCACACGGGCAATTTAGAGTTGAGCTTTTCAGATAGTAGATATCGATTCATTAACTTTCATCCTTCTCTTTGGAATTATTTGGAGACTTTGGATATTGAAGTCTTTGGTTATGACGACTGACCTTGCTTAGCTTGGTACAACTTGATGGTGGTTTGAGCTATCTATGGAGATTGCTGATATTGGTGTTTCCGCTGCAGCATTTCGTTGTATCTCTGATATTGATCATTGTTGTATATTTGGATATTGTATCATAGCAGTTATATATGATATATACTATTCAGTTCTTCTGTTGTCTTGTACTTAATGTGTTATAAGCACCGGCAAACCAGATTCGACGTTTGAATCTACGACATTCGAATACGGGTGATGTATTCGGTGCCAATTTTCGAAGGTCGAGTCAGGGTCATTACATAGAGAGGCCCCAAAGTTCTCTATAGGGATATGCAAAAAATAGAAAATCCCTAAAGTCCTCTGTAGGGATAAGTAGAAATTGAAAGTCCCTAAAGTCCACTATAGGGATGTGAGGGGAGGTAGAAAAATCCTTTATTGCAGAAGATTGAAGGTTCGAGCCCTCCTTCTAGCGCCAAAAATATTAACAAATTTCTTTCTTAACCTAAATATGCAAGGTAGGGTAAGTATATTTCAGATAAGGGCTTAGGCAGCCTTATGAAAGCTTGAGTGAAGTATGCAAATTTCAAGTTTAAGTCCAAAAGAATGAATATGCATGTCCATATTTTGAGTTAAGTATAAAAAGTCACATGCATCTCATAAGTTCAATAATCGGTCAAATATCTTTCTTCGATCGAAAGGTGTTATACAATATTCATTGTATATAAGTAGTGACATTTATTTAATTAGATATATCACCTATAACAAAGTATATAATAGAATAGAAAATATATTTAATTTGAACATGATTGTTATAGAGTTGGTTATGTGTAACAAATTACATACTTGTCCCTTGAGCATACCCCTAACTCTTTCAATCCCCCACGCACTTGGTGTTAATTATGGAATCTTATTCCATCAATATATATCATTTTGCTCAAAGCTGATCAAGTTAGTCTCTTAGTGAATGGGTCTTATATGACTTTATGACCAAGCCATGTTTTAGACGAGTCAAGTTGATCAAATAGAAGGATAACCGAGTAGAAAACCAGAAAAATAACTTATAAACTTAGATGACAAGCAAGGTCAATGGATGAAGCCATTAGCATACCAAAGACTTCTAAAGAATAGCTTATATGATAATCCACTCCAAGTGCAAAAGTAAAAAAAAATTCAAGATGAAGATGCAAATTGACCAAGCAACCTTGAGAGACAAAGAGGGTTTAACAATCAATCTTATGGATCGGTACTGAACCATAGGGCATAGTTTGGTGCTGATCCATGAGACTTTCTGATTTGGATACAATCTTTTTAGAGAAATTCCTTTCAGACATGGGGAAAATGGGGAGAATGCCATGGAGAAAAATATATTAATCTTCATTTATAAATAGAAGGTAACAGACATTATTTGGGGATCATTTTTCTGCATTCTAATTTCTATACTATTATTGTAATCTAACGGATCCATCGATCCATAGACTACCAATCCATTAGATCACATTGTAAAACCTTTATAGAATCGTGAACAAAGTTCAAATGGATATAGGCCAGTGTTTAGCTGAACCACTATTACTGGAGAGTGTTATTTTCTCACGCTTTTCATTTAATTTTCTTTATTTTATTCTCTTCTATAAATCTTTAGGTTGGTTGTGTTAACTTTTGGCATAAAATTTTTGGTTCTTTCACTAAGAGCGTACCAATCTCTTGCTATTTGGATCTATTTTCTATTTTTGGATTGCTTTAGTCCATGAAGTAGATCCGTCAATTTCATTCCTAAGATCCATGCTTATTTATATTCCAACAATTCTATCATAGGATCAATCGAAGTAATGGCTCCACAAAATACTAAAGTAAAGTCAACCGCTTCCAGACCTATGAATGAAGTTAAAAATGCTGGTTCTCAATATGTTGAAGAAATCGCTGGGCCAGGTGCTACAAAAATCCAAAGTGCTTCAAATATAATTATCCAGGCCGAGATGGATAAGATGATGAGAAGTTTCTTGCAAGCCAAAATGAGATGATGAAACAGATGAATGAAAACCTAGATTTGATAACCCAGCTATCTCGAGGTTGGAGAAGGAATAGAAGGGAGTTACCGCCTTTTGATTAAGCAGAAGATAGTTCCTGTTCATCTGGAGAAAATCACATAGATGCAAAGCAAAGAATGAAAAGGAAGGATGTTGGAACCTCGAAAAGTAAGTTGCAAAATCCTAGAACGTAAGAACATGGATCAATACTGATGCCTATCTATGTTATTTAGGTGCTGGAGGGTCTCCTTGGATGATGATTTGGGTGGAGAAGATGGTTGTGTTATTGATAGCCAGAATTTTGAAATTTGGGCAGTTACTATCGATTCGTCATAGAAAAATTAAAAAAGCATATCTAATGGATGAGTGATTCTCCCAGAGACAGGAGTACCTAAATATCAAAAATTAACAAGATCGTTTGTAAAGCCAAACAATTGTGTCAAGTTCATGATCATTGTCGTTGAGTAGACCTAGTAAAGCTGGAGTTTTTGGCCAATATGGTAAGAAAATTGGTAAGTGAAACCAACATAGACATAATGATTATTAGGGTTCTTCTCCTAATAGAAACTCGTTCATGGAAATTATATTTTTGGAGAAATACCGAAGAAGGTTCATTATGCCATCTGGTCGTCCTACAATGGTACGACAAATCCAAGATAGAATTTGCTGAAATATGAATAGTATATGGACACGGCAACAGCAACCGATGTTGTTAGATGTCGATGTTTTTCGATATTTTTAAAAGGTGTTGCTACAATATGGTTCACCCATCTTCCGTCGAGATCCATGTCTTTGTTTGACCGGTTGGTTAGGATGTTTATTAATAGTTTCGCTTACACACAACCTGTCTGAAGGATGTATTGTCATTATCAAACCAATTTCAGCGTAATGGAGAGTTGTTGAAGGACTTTTTATATAGGTTTAATACAACAGTGGCAGATGTGAGCAACTCTAAATAGGATATTATTTTGATGGCACTAATAGAGGGATGCATCCAGATATTGATTTTGAAATATGGTTGAAGATGAAACCTCTACCAACTATGGATAAATTTTATAGAAAAGAAATATAGTATTTGCGCTTGGAGGAGGAAAATGTGTCGGCTGTAAAAATTGGTGGTGGACAATCAAGTGAGGTGGTACAGAGTAATGTTGCTATAAATGATGCTAGAGGGAAATCGGGAGATGTAAATGTAAATATGGAAAACAAAGGAAGAATTAAAAAAGAAATAACTAAGGCAATGGAGATAGAAGCACAAACTCCAAGAAACCCTCGAGGTTCCCTAAGTATGAAGAATATTCACCTTTAGTTAACACACTTGAGAATATCTACCTTGAGACACAAGTATTGAACACTACAAGAAGGCAGCTTTGAGAAATCGATAGAGAGAGAAAAGAGGTCTGGGAAGTATTGTCGTTTTCACAAAATTCATGGCCATAATACGAATGAATGTAGGCACTTATGTGATGTGATTGACGACTTGATCAGGAGAAAAAACATCAACACTACGTGGAAGTCCCATAGGATGGCGGGAAAGGAAGTGCTTAACCCTAAATATAATTGCTCCAACGAGGCTAAGCTAGACCTAGCAATGACAAACCTAAGATGCTTGGAAAAAGACTTGTTATCAATATGATAACTGGCAGACCCTATCCAGTTGGAAAGAGCTAGAATGGGATGTAAATTCTTTGAGGCATATTGTGCAGGAAAGTTGCTTTGCCATCAAAGTTAGAGCTTCATCAAAGCAATTAAGAACCATGATGGATGACATTGTGTTTAGGAAACATGATGTGGATGGAATCGAAGCATTAACACTTGTTCCCTTAGTGATGACGGCCATTATTGGGTCAATAAATGTTTTGAAAGTTCTCGTTGATTGTGGGAATTCTATGAATATTTTATTCAAAAAAGATTGTGACCAAATGATAATAGAGGGTTAGGACCGAAGCCATGTAAAATTCGTATACAGGGACTTATTAGAGAGGCTACGGAGCATATCGGGTCTATGGAGATGCTAGTGGTTTTAGGTGATGGTGACTACAAGAGAGCGTGGGTTGTGACCTACACGATGATGGATATGTTTTCAACATACAATGCCTTTTTGGGTCGACTGGCCCTTAATAGTTTCCAAGTGGCCCTCACCCCGTAGTGCTTGATGATGAAATTTCCTTCAAAAAATAAGGTAGGAGTCATTCAAGGTGACCAGAATGTAAGATGAGAGTGCTACATCGTAGATCTGAGAGAAGCGAAGCAACGCAAGAAGAGAAAAGGCATAGAGAAGACTCTCCGCATCAAGTCAATCGATGCATTGCAACCATCATCTAAGCCCTGGCTCGTTCGACATAACGAATTTCATAATGTTATGGATCTGAGGAAAGAACCAGAGGATGTGAGGGTGGCGCTCCTTAAGTTGGCGATCGACATCCCGATTGATCGAGACGATCCTATTTGGATCGTGAAGGTTGGATCTCAACTTAGTGTAAAGATGAAGAAGGAATTGACAGGGTTCCTCTGGGAAAAACCGGATGTGTTTGCCTGAACACATTTCAACCTATCTGGAATATCGTTAGAAAGAGCATGCCACGCATTGAATGTGAACCCCGATGTCTTCCTATTAAAACAAAGATGCATAACCTGGGTCCGGAATGATCCAATGCTCTAAAGTAAGACGTGGATAAGCTATAAGATAACAGCTTTATCTATGATGCTATATGCCCTGAGTGGTTGTCTTACCCAGTTTGTTTAAGAAGTCTGACGGGAAATGACCAACATGCATCGACTACTCGGACTTGAATGAGGCATGCCCAAAAGATAGCCTCCTACTATCAAAGATCAACCAACCGGTGGACTCAATAGTCGATCACGAGTTATTATCATTCATGGATGCTTATCTCCGCTATGATCAAATCGTAGAACACATCTTAGATCAAGAAAATACCAGCTTAATAATCGACCTGAGATTGTACTACTACTTGGTTATTTCATTCAACTTGAAGAACGTCGAAGCAACTTAGCGAAGATTGGTAAATTCGATGTTCTAAAGCCAGATCGGACATACAATGTACATCTATGTGGACGATATTCTAGTGAAGTCATGATGATCAGTGAACCATGTGGAGGACCTAAAAAAAATGTGTGGCATGCTTTGAAAGTATGGAATGAAACTCAACCCGTAGAAATGCTTGTTTGGAGTCGCATCGAGAAAATTCTTGGGTTTTATAGTAAAATCAACAGGCATAGAAGCCGATCTAGAAAATATTGAAGCCTTCAGGAATGTCAAAGCCTTGAAGATGACGGTGGAGTTCAAAGTTAGAATGGGAACGTGGTCACATTAAGTTCATTCATCTCAAAGGCTACATACAAATGTATACCGTTCTTCGATGTCCTAAAGGAAGGGAAAAGAAACTTCGCTTGGACGTAGGGGAGCAAAGACGCTTTTCAATCCCTGGTAGATCATCTAGAAAGACCTCCCTTCTTGTCAATGCCATTGGAAAGGGAAGATTTATTCGTTTATTTAGCAGTATTTGTCCATGCCTTGAGAGCTTCCCTAGTATGCGAAGAATCAAAAATTCAAAGCCGATATATTACATCAGCAAATTATTAACATGAGTGAAAAGAAACTGCCCAAAACTATAGAAGCCAGCCTGTTGCTTGTTGATTGCATGTAGGAACTCCGTCCATGCTTTTAAACACTCTCGATTAAGGTTCTAACTGGCCAACCATTAAGGCAAGCGCTGTAGTGACCTTAGAATTTAAGAAGGTTGTTATAATAAAATATCGAATAAGTATGATATATCATTTCATCCTAGGAGAGAAATTCAAGATCAAGCATTGACCGACTTCATGGAAAAATATATTGCTCGAGATGATTATGCAGAAGATGGTACGGAACAGAGTGCGAAATGGAAGATGTATATACATGGGCCATCCAACCTCTCTGAATCTAACAAAATTATACACACACACACGCCACCTATCCTTCACCGCATATATATATATCAAAAGAATGAAATCTGGAAAAGGGTTGCTTTGGCATTATAGATCCATATAAGAGAAGCTAAGGATAATCTGTGAGTGAAAACCTTAGTATTTTTATTTTAGTAATTGATTAGTATATATCTAGGGATTTGAATATGTCTTAGAGATTTTTGGATTGTGAAAATACGATAGATAAAATTCTCCAAAATTCCTTTTTATTTCAAATTGCCAATTCTAGATGGAGATTCTTAATTATTTATGTTAATTTTATGGTATTTATGTTGTTCTGCGATTATTGATAATTTCGTAGTCTACACCAGTTCTCCTCCTCCTTTGATTCAAATCGTGAGTTTACAGTAATAAATATGGGTTTAAAGTACAAATTCTATTCATAATTTATGCTACATATTCCACATAAAATTCCTTCATTTATTTCTACATAAAAGAGGAGTTAAATAGAATATGATGTTAGGATTGCAATTTTTATTGTATAGGATATGCCTTTAGATTGATGTAATAAATTGGGTTTCTATTTTTACAAATCTATGTATTGCAGTTTCAGACATGAATTTTTAATCCTTGTTATAGATATTGAAATCTTGGGAATTTGAAGAAAAAAGGCTTGTATTAGTTTTATGGTTAAAAGAATTGACATTTAACACTAGTTTATGGCGTATCAACTACACGCTAGAATTGATTCGGCACGAATATATAGATTTATTCCTACAGCATAATAAAGGTATAAATAAGGCATATAACTCCGTTAGTTAATTAGATAGTAGTGGTCATTAATTTCACCCTTTAGGAAGATAATTGAAACTTTGAGGAAAAATAAGGAAGATTCCTTATAAGGCCTTATCTATGAAAGGTAGGATGAGTATTATATATATATATGGAGAATATTTAAATTATGGCTAAGTCGTAGGGATGCGAGGTTAGTAAACGGATCAGTCTACCTATAAATATCAGATAAAATGAGATAGAATAAGAGATATGACGAAAACATATGATAACAATTATGCCATACTATGAAAAGTATACATTTAACAACAACAAAAATCATACAATATCTCAAAAATCTCATAACATCAAAAAGAATGTCATATTCTTTACCATATTCACCAAACCACAAATATTAGCTAACATATCAATGCCAATCATAAAAATTGGTGAAACCCAAACTCTAGAAATCATCAATTAGAAATCCAGAAATCACAAAAAGGGGGAGGCCTATCCTAAACGGGAGCATGAAAACTCTCCAACACGTGTATCACAAACGGGACGCTATCCCATGGTCGCTAACCATAGAGCCGGTGTAACGACGTAGTATAAAGGTACGCTCAAGGAACCTGAAACTCGAATAATTCAAAACAACGACGTAGTACAACGGTACGCCCGATGAACCAGATAAGCTGGAACAACAACGTAGTACAATGGTACATTCGATGAGCCTAACTCCATAAGAGAGCATGGGTCGCTAGCCCACAAGAATGAGTCGAAACTCCAAAGAATGCATAGGTCGTTATCCTATAAAAGAAATGGGACAAAACTCAATAAAACGAGATATAGTCCCCTACGTGGACAAAGAGACATCGCATATCCAAGTCTAATCACAAAATGATCATCAATGATCAATAAAAAGTGTGGATTACATTAAGCTAGTAAATAAATGAGTTTAGCTTTATGTCCCATAAACACTGGCTTAACTTAAATATTCACGAACAAACTATAGACCTCCACTTATAAAATTGTCACAAGAGTTTCAATCGAACAATTCCAAAAATTAACCGACGAAGTAAACGCAAGAGTTTCATACCACTAGTTTTACTATGCCGTTTAATTATATTTCTCAAACGAATGAGGTAAAGGTTTGTATATACTAATAGATTGGAAAACGATTTTAGAAACAAGCTTTGTATTAAAAATAGAGTTGAAATCATCTTTGAGAAAGAGTTTGAATATTTACTACTAGTGTAGAAACCTTTGTATTTAAAAGTGACAAACCATAGAAATGATTGTAAATACAATCAATCATCAAAATTCACATTCGAAGACGTGAACGAAATCCAAAGACATCGATACCAAATCCATCAAAATGGATATTCCCCAAAAATCCCGAAGTAGAAGTCATCAAAGTCGTATAAATGATAGCAACAACTCGGATAATCATGAATCGATAAAAATTGAAATTTCAAGCAAAATAGGCAAATTGGGATGAAGCAGCAGGTCAGTCGACTGGACACTGAGTTCAGTCGACTGGCCTAATGCCTGGAAAACTCTCGGGCTCCAGGTCAGTCGACTGGACTTAGAGCGCCAGTCGACTGGAACCTGTTTTCCAGTATTTCCATCCTAGTCCCTAAAGGGGAAAGAATCCAAACGGAGCCGATCAATTGAGCAATTGCAACTAGGGATTTATGCCACGCGACAACCCAGTCCTATAGGCTCTTCGACTCACCCCAAAGACATGTTTAAGCATCAAAGCTAGGATTTTTAAAGATTTAACTTCAAAACACCAAAAATTGAAATATTCACTAAATTAATTCAAATCAAAAGCAAATGAACATGAATAGATGTTAGGAATTCATATCTAACAATAATGATAGTTATAGACATGGATGTGAGATAAAAATCTCACCCTTTTCTCAAAAAGAATGAAGGAGAAGCTTGAAAACAAAGGAGGATCAACCACTCTTTAATCCCAACTCTAAAAGCTCCAATCTACGATCATAAGCCAAAGTTTCCCAAATTATATTATAGGGAATTTCTATAATTGGAGAGAGATTGAGATGAAGTAGAAGGAGGAGATGCTTACCTAAGCTTCTCTTTGATTTTGGAGCTAAAACTTGGATTTGCTAAAGAAACTAGGGCTTAGGATTTTAATTTCCAATATCCTCCACCATTTTTGCTAAAGCTTGAGTTGTAGAAAATATTGTGAAGGAATGAAGAGGGGTGGAGTGGAGTTGGGTTAATATGTTAGGTTAATGGCCTGAAACCCAAACCCAAAGCCCTAAGTGAAAAGGTCGAAATTTTAGCTAGCTCCAAACATAACGATGTTTATACTCAAAAAGGTCGCAAATGCCATTTTGAACTCAATGGAAGTGGTCTCGAGTCCTAATTTTACTGTTTGCAAAAAGTAACCTTTCGGACTTAAATCCGACCAACGATGCTATATTTAAATAAAATATTTAAATATACAATCATAAAATACGCGGGTTGTTACGGACCCTCACAATACTTAAGAAGAAAATATAAAAAGTAGCAACCATAAAAGCATATCAACACAAAAGAAATTTGAAATAAGAAGTTCACCTCAAAGAGCACGAGAGAGCAAGTCCGGATGTGCTCGCTCGATGAATTCTCAAGATTCCCAAGAACAATCCTTAGGATTTGAGGACCATTGAACTTACATAAGAGGGACATCTCTATTTCGAAGGCGTTTTACCTCCGATGCAATGATACGAATAGGATGTTGCTTATAAGTCAAATTAGGCGAAACTTTAATTTCTTCCACAACACTGGGCTCAAGAATAGAATCGGAATCCCTAAGGCATTTTCGTAGTTGAGAAACGTGAAACACGTCATGAATAGTAGAAAACTGAGCTGGTAATAAAAGGCAATAAGCCACGGAACCAATACGTTCGGTGATGGGAAATGGACCAATATATCGAGGTGCTAATTTTCTCGATCGACTGAAACGCACAACACCCTTCATAGGTGAAACACGAATAAACACAAAATCTCCTACAGAAAATTCTAATTTTCTTCTTTGGTTATCGGCATAGGATTTTTGTCTGCTTTGAGCTTCTTTCATCCTATGGGGGATAAGGTTAATCTTTTCTGTGGAATCATGAATAAAGTCTGGACCTAAAACCAGCTTCTCACCTGCCTCAAGCCAACAAGAAGGAGATCGGCATGGCCTTCCATAGAGTGCCTCTGTAATATCCCGGAAATTTGGACAATAAAAATTTAATAATCTGTGTTTAAATTTATATTGAATTGATACTTTTTTTAAATTTGATTCTATAATCTTCTTTATTTAAATATTCAATTTGGGAAATTATTTTTAATGAGTTAATAAATTGTTTTCTATTTAATAATGTATATGTATTTATATATATTTTAAATAGACAAGATTGTTTTTAATTAAATTGTATAGCATAATTTTAATGTTTTAAAAATGGAAATTTTGATTTGTTTTTAATTTAAGCTTTTCAAAAATATTTAATAAAATACTATATGATTTTAAATATGAGATAAATGTTTTAATTAGTTTAAAATTCATTTTTATTTTAAGTTTGAATATTAAAATATGTTACAAAATATTTGTGTTATTCTTATTAAATTATTAATTGATAATTTTGATTTGTAAATTAATTTGAAATTTAAAATTCAATTTAATTTATGAAACATGTAGTCATTAAGTTACAAACTCTTGTGTAAATTTATTTTAAATTTATTAAAAGTTTCTTTTCCAAAAGATTTATTTGTATGTTGTTTTATTTATTTTAATACTTTGCTTATTCTTTAGAAATTTATTTAAATACATAACTAAGTCTAAGAACTAGATAATTAACTAAGTTTAAACATTCATCAAGCTTAATTTTTCTTTAACATTTAATTAAGATAACAAATCATTTTAAAGAGACATGTGTAAGCATCTTAAAATCCTAAATGAACATGTGTTATGAATTTGAACATGAGAATTTACAAGTGTCAAGTTTATATCCTTTATTTTTCTTTTCTTTGTTTTTAATAAATCATAAATTTAAATTATAAGACATTTTATTTACTCATTTCTTTCCTCTTCTCATTTTTCATTTCCAAAACAAAGAAATCTGAAAATCCTGCACAACAATTCCCTGCAAATCATTCTCTGTAAAATATTTTCAAAATGCAAAGCTTTTTCTTCAAGCTGTGAATAACTCCTCAAATCTGCAAATTCAAATGCCTAGCAAACAAACTTGCATTCAACTCCTCAAAGAAAATACAAGTCTGCATCCTCCAAAATACAAAACCTGCAGTTCTTCTGGAACATGCAAAATTAGATCATAGCAACATGCAATTGAATCTGGAAAAGAGAAAAGACCTGCATTAATTCATTTTTTCAAAACTCTGGAACATGCAAAATTACATCAAGTTGAAGCCTGCATTTCAATTTTAAGCATGAAGGTCTGCATTCATGTTTTCAAGACAATCTGGATCTGAAACTACAAATACAAGTTGCATCTGCATTCAAGCAACCTGCATTTTTTTGGAACAGGCAATTGAATCTAGGTTCTGCATAATTAGGTGAGTAACTCCTCTTTTCAAAAATTAAGTAGGTTGATTGCATGTTTTAATCTGAAATGGATATATTTTATGAAATTTGTAGTGAATATTTTTATTTATGAATATATATGTGTGCATGCAGTTCTCTGTACAATGATATTTTTATTTAATTTTCAAGTTGTTGTAAATTATTATCTCTGGATTTATAAACAGTTGAGCAAACATTAAAATTAGTAAAAATTCAAGTATGAGGATTTGATAAATCAGTAATATAAAGTGAAACCCTATACTAAAACATGATTTCTAAGATCAAAATATAAATTTTTAGAAAAGAGTTGGAAATGCAGTTTTGAAAGTACTGTATTTTACATATTTGCTTAGTACAGTTGATACATGATTTTAACTTGATTGAAATTGTTTCTGGTGATAGTGTAGTTATCATTGATAATGATAAAATTACTGAATTTTATTGAAATTCAATTTTGGTATTGTAAATTGGGATTTAGAGTATAGAACCCTAGTTTACTGGGTTTAGGAAAAATTGGGTGCTGCGGCTTCTTGAATGAATCGAGTTCAGAGATACTTTGGGTATTGATAGATGATGGGTTGATGGAGTAGTCACCGGAGTAGGGAAGTTGATGATGGTCGGGAAGAGGAGATATTGGTGATGACAGGTCAGGCACTGAAATGGGGTTATGTTCCAGGTTTTGGGTGTAAACTTGAATTTAAATTCAGTTGAATTTTTGGAAATTTGAGGGTTGAAGGGTGTGGTATAGTCACTGATCGATGAGAAATGGCCAGAGGTGATGGTCAGAGGTGGCCGGAGATGGTTTAAGAATGCACAGGGAGGAGTTGTGCAGGTTTGTGGTGATTTCTGGTTGCAAGATTTTTTCTCGGGATGGTCTCGGGATTTTTGAGGGAAAACTCGAAGTAAGTAGGGTATTGACTCGAAGTCAAATGGGGGGGTTTGAGTGTATTTATGTTTCAGGTTTAACAAAACAGAACCTGTTCTGTTTTAATAATTTTAAAAAGTCAAGTTTAAATTTAATCTGGAAATTGAACTTAGGGTTTAAACCTGAATCTAAAGATGAATTCAAATAGTTTGAATTCTGATTTTAAAAGAATTTGAATTAAGAAATTTAAGTTTGGTTTAAAAAAAAAAAAAAGAGAAACAGGAAACCTGTTTCCAGTTTTATAAAGTTTGAAATAAATGCAAACTAAGATTTTAACTTAGGATTTTGAAACTGAGTTTAAATATGAATTCAAATAAGTTTGAATTCTGGTTTCTTTGAAATAATTTAAATTCAGAAAATTTCAAAGTTTGGTTTTTAAATAAAAATAGAAACTGTTTTCTGTTTTAAATGTAAAGGTAAGGTTTAAAATTTCAGGTGGAAATTTATTCTGAGTTTTTAAAATTTGAAATTTGGATATGAATTCAAATTTGTTTGTCAGAGATTTAAATTTATTTATGTTTTTAAATTTGAAATTGATTTTCAAACTCACAAGTGTAAATGCATATATGATTTGTATTTGAATTGAAAGGTTAAATATTTAAATTAGAAATTCAAAATGAATTCAAATCTGGGTTTTTAAATCTGGAATAAAATGTAAACTTTAGTTTTTAAATAAAGGTTTAAATTTAAATTGCTTTTAAATGATTAAAATGATATGCATTTGAATTGAAATTGTAGATTGTAGGAAGAATTTTAAAAGGTTAAAACTAAAATTAGTTTGGAAGTTGTATTTCAATTTTGAAGTAATTTTTAAATTGATTTGAATTTAAATTGAATTTGTAATTAAATTGTTTTAACTTATTAATTAAGTAGATGTTTCTTTTAACATATATGATAAAAAGTTTTGAATTGTTTTAAAATTTTCTTTAAAATAAATTTGAGTCTTAAGTTTAAAAGGAAGATAAATATAATTTAAAGTAAATTTAAAAATATTTTGTTTTTAAATGTATAATTAAATAAGGAATGTTATCTAAGAGATAAATGAAAATTAAATGATTGGAATCATTTAATTATTAAGGGAATAAGATGGAAATTAATTATTTAACTAATTAATTATGTGGATGTTTAATTAAGTAATTAATGATTTTTAAGTTAGTTAATTAAATTTGAGATTAATTAATTAAGATTAATTAATCTATAATTAGGGATGATTAATTAAATTTTAATTTATGATTAAGATTTATTTAATCAAGTGATTAGAGATAATTTAGATTTTAATTAACACTTAATTAATTAATAATTAAAGATTAATTAAATGATAATTAAATATTATTTAATTGATAATTAATAATGATTAATTTAAGTTGATTCTTAATTAAGTAATTAAGAAATGTTAATGAAGGTCATTAACTTAAGATTATTTAACAATTAATTAATGTGATTAATTTTGATAATTAATTAGGTTAATTAATTAATAATAATCAATTGTTTAAGTTTAATTACTTAATGAAAGTAATTAATGAATTAATTACTTCGTGTAATTAATTTAATTAATGTGATTAGTTTAGATTAATTAAGTTAAATTAATTTAAACATTTGTTGATTGTTTGAATAATTACTTTATGTAATTTATGAAATTGTAATTACTTAAGGAAGTAATTAATTAATAATTACAGGATGTAATTAAAGATATTTGATATAGAAGTAATTGGATTTAAAAATACTTTGAAATTAATCAAGGGGATTAATTTAGATAATTAATTAAGAATAATTAATTATGGGATGAGTAATTAAAGTAGTAAATTACTGAATGGTTATTAATCATGGGTAATTAATATTTATATGTAGATTAATTTCAGATTAATTACTTATGTAATTAATTTATATTTAGAGATTTATTAATTGTAGTTAGAATCGTTAATTAATTAATTAATGATGTAATTTTGGAATTGATTAATCAAGGTATAATTAACAATGAATAATTGATTTATTAAATAAGTAATTACAAGTTAATTATTTGCAAAGGGTTTAATATAATGAACTTGAGCAATTAACTTATAAACTAATTACTTATTATAATTAGGGATAGTTAATCAGTAATGATTAATTGAAATGAATATTGAGATGGTGATTTATAAATTGATTTGAAATCAATGGATGGTTAAGTTAAGCAGAATTTTATTGATAAAGTAATTAATTTAATTCATTTTAAATTAATTAGAGAGTAAGTAATTAATTTAATTCATTTTAAATTAATTATAAATTGTGTGATCATTAGGTCATTGCTTATGTTTGATGAATGGTATTGGTTGCTTGGTATGGGTTGTAATCTCAATTATAAGATGAGTAGTGTATGTGATATGGATGTATTGGTTACTTTTGGATGTTAGTATGAATTATCTGTTGATAATGATAAGGTTGATTATCTATTATGTTGTGAATTATCTATCTATGTATATTTAGATAATGAATTGAATTGTTTTAACTTAAAACAACTTGGACCTAAAAGACACGCTTTTGATTTCGATGAGACCGGGATTGGGTTTCCATATTTGGACATCCGAAAACCACATCGATTCCAATTAAACGTTAGGTCGTTAATCCAAGTGGAGCGAGTGAAGACTCAAGGTGTAAGGGCTATGCGTCAGTATAACTCTGTGGGTGATTCCGTAATGATTTTGACGGAATAGTACTTATAGATTCGAGATGGTGATTCAAAGTGCAAGGGTTATTGTCGTTAACTCTGAGGGTGATTCCAAAATGAGTGTAACGAGATAATGCCTTCGGTTTCGTTCGAACCCGAAACGAACTTGTATGGATTGAATGCTTTCAGAACATCGTCGGGTGGACGATGAGCATTCTAAGTGATATGTCCTATAAAGGTAATCGTAGCCTCAAGCCTCATCAACCGGGAATGACTAAAACATGGGAGGTGCAGCAAAGCTTCGTGGGTTGCACCCACTGGAGAGTAAGATTTACCCCTGTCTAGATGTCTCTTTATATTTCGGCTGTGTGGAGGGTTGATCATGAGAACCGTCGGGGTTGTCTTATTCGGAACTTTTCAGTAAGGAACGGGTCTGGCTTTGTGTTGCAGGGGATTGGGAGTAATCCTCGGTACGGTGATCTAGGCCACGTACTGTGACGGGCGGTACCCCAGTAGCCCTGCCATTGTATGGAATCCAAAATCCAATAAGTGCCAACGGTTTTGATTGTATTACCCACTTTTGTGGCTAGTAGCTGGAATTTAATAATGTAACAATTTCGACTATTTCTTATTTATTTGAAAACCCTAGACCCTATTATAATATCATCAAATTTCCTATCAAATGTTTTGGTTAGCGTAAGGTAAAAACTTTTCCATGTTTATGTGTGGGAAGTCTTACGTGATACCTTTCTTTCAAAAGGTTTGAAAATTAAGCAACTTTAACCTGTTACTCACACCGAACCATGTCTGACCCGAAGTTTATTTTTGTTTTCCATAAACTCTTAGGTACTCAAATTTTTACGAGTAGTCAAGGGAATTCAGGTTAGGATTCAGGTTAGCTTTGACGAATTGTGAAGGAGCAATGGAGCAGGAGGCTTCTGCGTATAGTTATAAAGTTCCGCTGTGTTGGTATCTCTGAGTGTTTCTGTATTGTGATTGAGTTGTAATAACTAGACGGGTGTTTATAACTGTCTAGTATGTGTTGTATATGTCTGTGTAACTCTGATATTTGATGTATACTATGTAATACTTATGTTATTAATATAATTTATTCGTTCCGCTGTTGAGATTCTTGTGTTGTTTCTTCTTTCTCTTCTTTCTTTTCTTCTTCTATCCCTTTCTTTCTTAATTCATGATGCGATTTTATGGGAGTAGAAAGTCGGGTCATGACAGTTGGTATCAGAGCGTTCGGTTGAGTGAATACCTAGGCTCTGTAGTGGTGTCTATCTTGAGAGAGCGTATTTGTATTATATATATATATATAATTGGTTCTACCTATTTGTTGGATTACCGTTTAGGTTTTTCCAATATAAGTTATAAAGGTAGATGAGGTAGAAGTGTGTGTAACACGACTACCATGGGTTGGAGTTTGATGGATGAGGTTGGAAGTGTATTAGTCGAGACTGTAGACCTAATACCGTCTCGAGTAAGTTTTTCTTGGTTTAAAGACTTCATCGATCTTTGAAGGTAACCTGTTAAGGTTCGGAGTTCATCTTTGAAGTGCAAAATTGAGTTTGGATTTGTCGGTTGGGCAGAAGCAAGCAAGTAAAGCTGTCTTGATATCTCAGGAAGTAGTAGCTGCGTGATGAGATGCAGTGACTATGGATATTTTCGAAGATATTTCTTTGGAACAAGAGTAAGAAGTGAGTCTGCTCGGTGATGTGGCTGAGTTTAGCTGAGTATTCTGAATTGGTAGGGAGGCTTCTGGCTGAGTAGTTTTTCTGAAGTGGAGTTCAGAAGCAGTAGAGTAGATCCGTTTCTCTGGTAAGTTGGCTAGGCCAGCATAAGCTGTTCTGTTTGGTCGAGAGAGAGAGAGAAGTTTCTTTGGATTTAGGCTGAGTTGATCGCAAAAGTGATTTGCGATAGTATGTTCTCTTGTGTTTGTTGGAGATTGTCCGGATTTCTTCCAAGAAGTCAGAGTTTGTCTGCATCTGGAGATCGAGTTTTCTTTCCAGGAATGGAACAGGTGGTTCAGTTAGTAGATGGATGGTTCCTTGAGATAGAAGTTGGTGAAGTAACTCTGGTTTCGGAGAAACATCTGAGTTTTCGTATGGATCCGTGGAACCATATTTCTGTGCTAGGTTGTCTAGTCTGTGCTTGAGTTCTTCGTCAGCATTTTCTTCTGTTTCGGATCAGAGTGGTGCAGCGGAAGCAGTTTGGGGTGTTTTTGTTTTCTTTTTCGGATAAGGAGAAGTTTGTTCTGTCCTCTGTTGTTGAGAAGCAGGGTGTGTTCTTGGTTTTTGAGTGATCTTGAGGAGATCATTGGATTGTTTTTGATTCAGTCTGTTTCTTTCGGAATCAGCAAGAGTTGAGTTGACTAGGAGTGATGTTGGTAGCCCAGGATCGTCCGAAGAGTTTTTATGGATAAGAGACAGAGAAATTTGGATTTTGGAATCGGAGATTTGAATTTGGTTAAGTTTTTCTCTGATCCAGGGAGCTATAAGTTTGGGAAGCTAGCTTCGTAGTATTTTGGTTTCTTCTGTGTTTGGTAAGATCAGTGTTTGGTTTTCTAGAGTTGAATTTCCAGTTTGGATAACTGGAATTCAGGGTGTTTGACGTATCTCTGAGGGAGTACGTGTTTAATATTTCTGGTTGTAGAACCAGCAGTTTAGGATGGATTGGTTGTTGAGTCAGACTCGTTTGTAGTCTGATATTCTATATAGAATTGTTGTTAGGAGCTCTATAGTTAATAGTATTGATTGGATTTTATAGAGCGAGTATCCCGATATATATCTATACCGGGGAAACTCGTAAAGTTTTATCCAAAATTCTTTTGGATAATTAGATTTGTTCTGATTGTGTGAATTGGTTGCTTTGGTTATTGGCATATGATTAGCATATGCTGTGTTTTAAAATAAAATCTGTAAATAGATTATTAAATTACCTTTGTTTTAAATTTCGGGGACGAAATTCTTTTAAGGGGGAAGGATTGTAATATCCCGGAAATTTGGACAATATAAATTTAATAATCTGTGTTTAAATTTATATTTAATTGATAATTTTTTTGAATTTGATTCTATAATCTTATTTATTTAAATATTCAATTTGGGAAATTATTTTTAATGGGTTAATAAATTGTTTTCTATTTAATAATGTATATGTATTTATATATATTTTAAATAGACAAGATTGTTTTTAATTAAATTGTATAGCATAATTTTAATGTTTTAAAAATGGAAATTTTGATTTGTTTTTAATTTAAGCTTTTCAAAAATATTTAATAAAATATTATATGATTTTAAATATGAGATAAATGTTTTAATTAGTTTAAAATTCATTTTTATTTTAAGTTTGAATATTAAAATATGTTACAAAATATTTGTGTTATTCTTTTTAAATTATTAATTGATAATTTTGATTTGTAAATTAATTTGAAATTTAAAATTCAATTTAATTTATGAAACATGTAGTCATTAAGTTACAAACTCTTGTGTAAATTTATTTTAAATTTATTAAAAGTTTCTTTTCCAAAAGATTTATTTGTATGTTGTTTTATTTATTTTAATACTTTGCTTATTCTTTAGAAATTTATTTAAATACATAACTAAGTCTAAGAACTAGATAATTAACTAAGTTTAAACATTCATCAAGCTTAATTTTTCTTTAACATTTAATTAAGATAACAAATCATTTTAAAGAGAAATGTGTAAGCATCTTAAAATCCTAAATGAACATGTGTTATGAATTTGAACATGAGAATTTACAAGTGTCAAGTTTATATCCTTTATTTTTCTTTTCTTTGTTTTTAATAAATCATAAATTTAAATTATAAGACATTTTATTTACTCATTTCTTTCCTCTTCTCATTTTTCATTTCCAAAACAAAGAAATCTGAAAATCCTGCACAACAATTCCCTGCAAATCATTCTCTGTAAAATATTTTCAAAATGCAAAGCTTTTTCTTCAAGCTGTGAATAACTCCTCAAATCTGCAAATTCAAATGCCTAGCAAACAAACTTGCATTCAACTCCTCAAAGAAAATACAAGTCTGCATCCTCCAAAATACAAAACCTGCAGTTCTTCTGGAACATGCAAAATTAGATCATAGCAACATGCAATTGAATCTGGAAAAGAGAAAAGACCTGCATTAATTCATTTTTTCAAAACTCTAGAACATGCAAAATTACATCAAGTTGAAGCCTGCATTTCAATTTTAAGCATGAAGGTCTGCATTCATGTTTTCAAGACAATCTGGATCTGAAACTACAAATACAAGTTGCATCTACATTCAAGCAACCTGCATTTTTTTAGAACATGCAATTGAATCTAGGTTCTACATAATTAGGTGAGTAACTCCTCTTTTCAAAAATTAAGTAGGTTGATTGCATGTTTTAATCTGAAATGGATATATTTTATGAAATTTGCAGTGAATATTTTTATTTATGAATATATATGTGTGCATGTAGTTTTCTGTACAATGATATTTTTATTTAATTTTCAAGTTGCTGTAAATTATTATCTCTGGATTTATAAACAGTTGAGCAAACATTAAAATTAGTAAAAATTCAAGTATGAGGATTTGATAAATCAGTAATATAAAGTGAAACCCTATACTAAAACATGATTTCTAAGATCAAAATATAAATTTTTAGAAAAGAGTTGGAAATGCAGTTTTGAAAGTACTGTATTTTACATATTTTCTTAGTACAGTTGATACATGATTTTAATTTGGTTGAAATTGTTTCTGGTGATAGTGTAGTTATCATTGATAATGATAAAATTACTGAATTTTATTGAAATTCAATTTTGGTATTGTAAATTGGGATTTAGAGTATAGAACCCTAGTTTACTGGGTTTAGGAAAAATTGGGTGCTGTGGCTTCTTGAATGAATCGAGTTCGGAGATATTTTGGGTATTGATAGATGATGGGTTGATGGAGTAGTCACCGGAGTAGGGAAGTTGATGATGGTCGGGAAAAGGAGATATTGGTGATGACAGGTCAGGCATTGAAATGGGGTTATGTTCCAGGTTTTGGGTGTAAACTTGAATTTAAATTCAAGTTGAATTTTTGGAAATTTGAGGGTTGAAGGTTGTGGTGTAGTCACTGATCGATGAGAAATGGCCAGAGGTGATGGTCAGAGGTGGCCGGAGATGGTTTAAGAATGCATAGGGAGGAGTTGTGCAGGTTTGTGGTGATTTCTGGTTGCAAGATTTTTTTCTCGGGATGGTCTCGGGATTTTTGAGGGAAAACTCGAAGTAAGTAGGGTATTGACTCGAAGTCAAATAGGGGGGGTTTGAGTGTATTTATGTTTCAGGTTTAACAAAACAGAACCTGTTCTGTTTTAAGTATTTTTAAAAGTCAAGTTTAAATTTAATCTGGGAATTGAACTTAGGATTTAAACCTGAATCTAAAGATGAATTCAAATAGTTTGAATTCTGATTTTGAAATAATTTGAATTAAGAAATTTAAGTTTGGTTTAAAAAAAAAAGAGAAACAGGAAACCTGTTTCCAGTTTTATAAAGTTTGAAATAAATGCAAACTAAGATTTTAACTTAGGATTTTGAAACTGAGTTTAAATACGAATTCAAATAAGTTTGAATTCTGGTTTCTTTGAAATAATTTAAATTCAGAAAATTTCAAAGTTTGGTTTATAAATAAAAATAGAAACTGTTTTCTGTTTTAAATGTAAAGGTAAGGTTTAAAATTTCAGGTGGAAATTTATTTTGAGTTTTTAAAATCTGAAATTTGGATATGAATTCAAATTTGTTTGTCAGAGATTTAAATTTATTTATGTTTTTAAATTTGAAATTGATTTTCAAACTCACAAGTGTAAATGCATATATGATTTGTATTTGAATTGAAAGGTTAAATATTTAAATTAGAAATTCAAAATGAATTCAAATCTGGGTTTTTAAATCTAGAATAAAATGTAAACTTCAGTTTTTAAATAAAGGTTAAATTTAAATTGCTTTTAAATGATTAAAATGATATGCATTTGAATTGAAGTTGTAGATTGTAGGAAGAATTTTAAAAGGTTAAAACTAAAATGAGTTTGGAAGTTGTATTTCAATTTTGAAGTAATTTTTAAATTGATTTGAATTTAAATTGAATTTGTAATTTAAATTGTTTTAACTTATTAATTAAGTAGATGTTTCTTTTAACATATATGATAAATAGTTTTGAATTGTTTTAAAATTTTCTTTAAGATAAATTTGAGTCTTAAATTTAAAAGGAAGATAAATATAATTTAAAGTAAATTTAAAAATATTTTGTTTTTAAATGTATAATTAAATAAGGAATGTTTATCTAAGAGATAAATGAAAATTAAATGATTGGAATCATTTAATTATTAAGGGAATAAGATGGAAATTAATTATTTAACTAATTAATTATGTGGATGTTTAATTAAGTAATTAATGATTTTTAAGTTAATTAATTAAATTTGAGATTAATTAATTAAGGTTAATTAATCTATAATTAGGGATGATTAATTAAATTTTAATTTATGATTAAGATTTATTTAATCAAGTGATTAGAGATAATTTAGATTTTAATTAACACTTAATTAATTAATAATTGAAGATTAATTAAATGATAATTAAATATTATTTAATTGATAATTAATAATGACTAATTTAAGTTGATTCTTAATTAAGTAATTAAGAAATGTTAATGAAGGTCATTAACTTAAGATTATTTAACAATTAATTAATGTGATTAATTTTGATAATTAATTAGGTTAATTAATTAATAATAATCAATTGTTTAAGTTTAATTACTTAATGAAAGTAATTAATGAATTAATTACTTCGTGTAATTAATTTAATTAATGTGATTAGTTTAGATTAATTAAGTTAAATTAATTTAAACATTTGTTGATTGTTTGAATAATTACTTTATGTAATTTATGAATTTGTAATTACTTAAGGAAGTAATTAATTAATAATTACAGGATGTAATTAAAGATATTTGATATAGAAGTAATTGGATTTAAAATTACTTTCAAATTAATCAAGGGGATTAATTTAGATAATTAATTAAGAATAATTAATTATGGGATGAGTAATTAAAGTAGTAAATTACTGAATGGTTATTAATCATGGGTGATTAATATTTATATGTAGATTAATTTTAGATTAATTACTTATGTAATTAATTTATATTTAGAGATTTATTAATTAATTAATTAATTAATGATGTAATTTTGGAATTGATTAATCAAGGTATAATTAATAATGAATAATTGATTATATTAATTAAGTAATTACAAGTTAATTATTTGCAAAGGGTTTAATATAATGAACTTGAGTAATTAACTTATAAACTAATTACTTATTGTAATTAGGGATAGTTAATCAGTAATGATTAATTGAAATGAATATTGAGATGGTGATTTATAAATTGATTTGAAATCAATGGATGGTTAAGTTAAGCAGAATTTTATTGATAAAGTAATTAATTTAATTCATTTTAAATTAATTAGAGAGTAAGTAATTAATTTAATTCATTTTAAATTAATTATAAATTGTGTGATCATTAGGTCATTGCTTATGTTTGATGAATGGTATTGGTTGCTTGGTATGGGTTGTAATCTCAATTATGAGATGAGTAGTGTATGTGATATGGATGTATTGGTTGCTTTTGGATGTTAGTATGAATTATCTGTTGATAATGATAAGGTTGATTATCTTTTATGTTGTGAATGATCTATCTGTGTATATTTAGATAATGAATTGAATTGTTTTAACTTAAAACAACTTGGACCTAAAAGACACGCTTTGGATTTCGATGAGACCGGGATCGGGTTTCCATATTTGGACATCCGAAAACCACATCGATTCCAATTAAACGTTAGGTCTTTAATCCAAGTGGAGCGAGTGAAGACTCGAGGTGTAAGGGGTATACGTCAGTATAACTCTATGCGTGATTCCGTAATGAGTTTGACGGAATAGTACTTATGGATTCGAGATGGTGATTCAGAGTGCAAGGGTTATTGTCGTTAACTCTGAGGGTGATTCCAAAATGAGTGTAATGAGATAATGCCTTCGGTTTCGTTCGAACCCGAAACGAACTTGTATGGATTGAATGCTTTCAGAACATCGTCAGGTGGACGATGAGCATTCTAAGTGATATGTCCTATAAAGGTAATCGTAGCCTCAAGCCTCATCAACCGGGAATGGCTATAACAGGGGAGGTGCAGCAAAGCTTCATGGGTCGCACCCACTGGAGAGTAAGATTTACCCCTGTCTAGAGGTCCCTTTATATTTCGGCTGTGTGGACGGTTGATCATGACAGCCGTCGGGGTTGTCTTATTCGGAACTGTTCAGTAAGGAACGGGTCCGGCTTTGTGTTGCAGGGGATTGGGAGTAATCCTCGGTATGGTGATCTAGACCACGTACTGTGACGGGCGGTACCCCAGTAGCCCCTGCCATTGTATGGAATCCAAAATCCAATAAGTGCCAACGGTTTTGATTGTATTACCCACTTTTGTGGCTAGTAGCTGGAATTTAATAATGTAACAATTTCGGCTATTTCTTATTTATTTGAAAACCCTAGACCCTATTATAATATCATCAGATTTCCTATCAAATGTTTTGGTTAGCGTAAGGTAAAAACTTTTCCATGTTTATGTGTGGGAAGTCTTACGTGATACCTTTCTTTCAAAAGGTTTGAATATTAAGCAACTTTAACCTGTTACTCACACCAGACCATGTCTGACCCGGAGTTTATTTTTATTTTCCATAAACTCTTGGGTACTCAAATTTTTACTAGTAGTCAAGGGAATTCAGGTTAGGATTCAGGTTAGCTTTGACGAATTGTGGAGGAGCAATGGAGCAGGAGGCTTCTGCGTATAGTTATAAAGTTTCGCTGTGTTGGTATCTCTAAGTGTTTCTGTATTGTGATTGAGTTGTAATAACTAGACAGGTGTTTATAACTGTCTAGTATGTGTTGTATATGTCTGTGTAACTCTGATATTTGATGTATACTATGTAATACTTATGTTATTAATATAATTTATTCGTTCCGCTGTTGAGATTCTTGTGTTGTTTCTTCTTTCTCTTCTTTCTTTTCTTCTTCTATCCCTTTCTTTCTTAATTCATGATGCGATTTTCTGGGAGTAGAAAGTCGGGTCGTGACAGCCTCAAAAGGTGCCATATCAATACTAGATTGGAAGCTATTATTATTGGAAAACTCAACAAGAGAAATGTGATCTTCCCAACTTCCATCAAAATCAAGAACACATGCACGAAGAAGATCTTCAAGAGTTTGATACACACGCTCGGTTTGTCCATCGGACTGAGGGTGATAAGCAGTGATAAAATTAAGCTTCGTTTCCAAAGCTTTTTGAAGACTCTTCCAATATCCACTAGTAAATAATGGATCACGATCGCTAACAATAGAAGTAGGGACTCCATGCAATTTAACAATTTCTTTAATAAAGAGTTTGGCCAAAAGAGGTACGGTCCGATTGGACAGACGGGAATAAAATGGGCGGATTTTGTAAGTCTATCAACTATCACCCATAGGCTATCATGAGCCGAACGAGAATGGGGAAGGCCGTCAATAAAATCCATGGAAATTTGGTCCTACTTCCAAATTGGAATGTCCAAAGGTTGCAATTGCCCGCCGGGCCTTTGATGCTCGGCCTTAACAAGTTGGAAAGTCATGCAACGCTTAATAAAGTTAGTAACATCGGATTTCATTCCATCCCAATAATAAAGTCGCTTCATATCCGCGTACATTTTACTACTACCGAGATGAATGGTAAATTTAGAACGATGAGAATCTTCTAAAATGTCTTTACGAAGATTAATAATATTTGGCACGATAAGTCTACCCAATTTTCAAATGCCGCCACGAGCATCAATATCAAAGTTTTTCAAAACTTCAATTTAATTTTATCCCTACAACTTTGCCTAAGAAGAGCCAATTCGGGATGTAGCTTTTGGGCTAAAAGAGAAGGATGAGCCTCAAGGCTATATAAAACAAAAGATGAACATAAATCGGATTCACGATCTCGAATCTCACAAGTGGACAAAGTCTCGAGATCGTTCCATTCGAATATCATTATAGAAACAACCGCTTGTTGCTTACGACCAAGGGCATTGGAAACACGATTTCCCTTTCCGGGAGTATAAAGAATATCAAGATCATAAGATGCAAGGAACTCGAGCCAACGTTGTTGACGCAAATTAAGTTCCTTTTGAGAAAATAAATACTTCAAAGATTTATGATTGGTGTAGAGCATAAATTTTTCTCCCAAAAGATAATGGCGCTAAATTCTGAGGGCGAAAACAATAGCCACGAGCTCTAAATCATGTGTGGCATATCTAGTCCCGGTCGGCTTTAATAGCCTAGAAGCATAAGCAATAACATGATCCCTTTGCATAAGAACGGCTCCCAAACCAACACGACTAGCATCAGTATAAACAATAAAATCTTGTTTCCCTTTGGGAATCACAAGAATAGGGGCATCGGAAAGGAGTTCTTTTAATTTCTGAAAAGAAATTTCACATTTGTCCGACCAAATGTATCTAACTCCTTTCTTTGTCAAGCTAGTAAGAGGCACGACAATATTAGAAAAGTCCTTTATGAACCGACGGTAATAACCCACCAATTCAAGAAAGCTACGAATTTCCGTCACACTCTCCAATCTCTTCCAATCTTTAATCGCTTCTATCTTTGAAGGGTCCACGAAAATTCCGGATTCATAAATGATATGACCAAGAAATTTCACATGAGATTTCCAAAAGTGGCACTTAGAAATTTTTTCTTTCAGTTGATTTCTCCTAAGAGTTTCTAACACAATCCGAAGATGTTTTTCATGCTCTTCCTCGGTTTTAGAATAAACAAGAATATCATCTATAAAGATGAGAACAAACTGGTGGAGGAAGTCTTTGAAACTCGATTCATAAGGACAACGAAATAAGCTGGAGCATTCATTAAACCATATGGCATAACAAGCCATTCATACGATCCATAACGAGTACGGAATGATGTCAAAGGAATGCTATCCTCTGCAATACGAAGCTGATGAAAGCTGGTTGCTAAGTCTAACTGTCAAAAGACTCTAGCACCGCTAAGTTGATCGAATAGATCATCAATCCGAGGTAATGGATATTTATTCTTGATAGTAAGATCATTAAGCTTGCGGTAGTCAATACAAAGCCTAAGTGTATCATCAAATTTCTTCACAAAAATAGCAGAAGCTCCCCAAGGAGAGGAACTAGAACGAATAAATTGCTTCTCTTCCAATTCAGACAATTGTTTGCGCATCTCCTCATTTTCTTTATTGGACATACGATAAGGAGGATAAGTAATAGGTAGAACTCCAAGAATTATATTAATTCTAAACTCAATGGCTCGCTTAGGGGGTAATCCTAAAACGGGCTCAAATATATCGGGAAATTCCCGAACAACGTGAATGAGAGAAATGACATCTTCCTCATCATCATTATCGTCATCATAAGGATTTAAAGAATATAAAGATGCTACCAAGTTGGAATTCGAATCTTTAAGAACAATAAAAATCTGCTTAACAGATTGAGGATGTCGAAGATGAATAGTCCGCTCAGGACACAAGATATTGGCTTCATAATGGTTAAGCCAATCCATTCCCAAAATCACTTCGAAGCCTAAGTAACGCATGACATGCAAATCGGCTTGGAAAGAAAAATCACACAAAATAATCTCGACATCTTTACAAAGCAAACTAAGTATTGCGGATCCAGCAACCAGATTCACGATTCTCAAAGAAGTCATTAAAGCCACAACACTTAAAGAAAAAATATATCAACAAGTTCTTTTGATATAAAAGAATGGATGCACCCGTATCAAAAAGAACTCGAACAGGTTGATCACGAAACATAATAAGGCCATCAAGGATAGGATGAGAAATACCATAACCGCGAGAAGTGTTACTAGGGGCTTGAATAACATTTAGCCTTCCCTCCTTCTTTCTTTGAAGTTTGGGACATGAAGATATAAGATGACCCAAATTTTTGCAATAACGACAAAAGAGAGGTTTCAGACATCTATTAGCATATGGTCCCTAGAACCACAATTGTATCATTGCCCACTACTAGGGGTAGGAGTCTTTGCTACCGAAGCTGCTTGCTTCCCTTTCTTGTTGGCATTTGGGCCTTTGAATTTAATAGGTCGTTTCTTGTTGTCGTTGAAGCTCGGTTTGGTACCCACAACCTCAACATCACTCTCCCTATCGGCCTCTTCAAGTCGAAGAGCGATATCAACAAGCTGATCAAAAACAACTTCTAATTTCAGAAGTAATGGCTTATTGAGATTCTTATTCAAGGCATAGACAAACCTCTGATTTTTCTTCAATGGGGTATTTATATATTCAACTCCGTATTTAGAAAGAGATTCGAAAGATGCGGCGTCATCCATCACAGAAGATTCACCTTGGACAAGGTCTATGAAACGCCAGGCCAAAGTTACCTTTTCAGCTTCCGGCACAAATTTTGATTCGAATTATTCCCGGAATTGCTCCCAAGTAAGATTTGCTTCAATAATTTTAGAAGTCAGAAGCTCATGCCAATCTAATGCTCTTTCTTGGAGCATACTAGAAGCCACTTGGACTCGATGAAGATCAATAAGATTCATGTGAGTAAAGATGCGATCGTATGTTCTAATCCAAGCTTGGACTTTAATTACGCTTTCGGAACCCTTGAATATCTTCCCCACCCAAGTTGGTATAATCACTGCACAATCGTGTAAATCCGGATTTTGGGTGAGTAGGCTTTGGAATGGGTCCGACAGCTTAAGCATTCTTTACAAGATCAAGAAGCTGTTGAGCTGACATAAATACTCCATCTTGAGGAGTAGCACTTGATTGACTGGCACTGGGACGGCCAGGTCTAACCATTTCTCTTCTTCAACAAAGAAAGAAAGAAGAAGAAAAAGTTATTGTCAGGATGAATATCAAACAATAATGATTGATAAAACAAGGCATCACAAAGAAAATAGGATAGAACGGGTCCAATGACTCAAATAAAACCCTAAGGCACGACTCCTAAGATGGACTTAGGACGATGATCCTTGTTAAATTATTCTACATTGTTTCGAAGTTTGGCTCTGATACCATGCTGTGGTGCCCCACCTCTATACTAGCGCTAGCCAAGGACACTATGGAGTAATGCCGTCAACTAGCACGAAGAATAAGGCTGTTGAGGAACGACCATCCATGTAATTGCTTTGTGCGAGCACTGATACGTCAGATAGTATAACATGCATTTCATTTCAAAAGGAAGTCTTACATGCCGATACAAACTCAAAACTACTACACAGTGGCTATGTGGTCTTCGGAAACAAATATAGAAATAAACATAACATAAATCAGTCATAGATATCCATATCACAAAGACGGAAATAGGTATGAATATAACACATAGAAGTGTACATCAGAGCAGTGGTCAAGCAAGATCCACAATATCACAAAAGAATAGATACAAGTGCTAGACAAAAGAATATGTATAAATCAAGGAGTCTCTACCTCAAAGGTATAACAACAAAAACTACCAATCTAATGTAGTTAGACAAAAGTCAGATGATGATTCTTGATAAGGAGTCAAGCAAAGCACCTGTAACATCTCGGTCCGAACCGAGTATTATTTAATAAGAAAATAATGAATGTATCAGACTAGCTATAAATATCAGATAAAATGATATAGAATAAGAGATATGACGAAAACGTATGATAACAATTATGCCATACTATGGAAAGTATACATTTAACAACAACAAATATCATACAATATCTCAAAAATATCATAACATCAAAAAGAATGTCATATTCTTTACCATATTCACCAAACCACAAATATTGGCTAACATATCAATGCCAATCATAAAAATTGGTGAAACCCAAATTCTAGAGATCATCAATTAGAAATCCAAAAATCACAAAAAGGGGGAGGCCTACCATAAACGGGAGCATGAAAACTCTCCAACACGTGTATCACAAACGAGATGCTTACCAATGGTCGCTAACTATAGAGCCGGTGCAACGACATAGTATAAAGGTATGCCTGAGGAACCTGAAACTCGAATAATTCAAAACAACAACGTAGTACAACGGTACGCCGGATGTACCTGATAAGCCGGAACAATGACGTAGTACAACGGTACGTCCGATAAGCCGAACTCCATAAAAGAACATGGGTCGCTAGCGCACAAGAATGAGTCGAAACTCCAAAGAATGCATAGGTCGTTATCCTATAAAGGAAATGAGACGAAACTCAATAAAACGAGGTATAGTCCCCTGCGTGGAGAAAGAGACATCGCAAGTCTAACCACAAAATGATCACCAATGATCAATAAAAAGTGTGGATTACAGTAAGCCAGTAAATAAATGAGTTTAGCTTCATGTCCCGTGACTACTGGCTTAACTTAAATATATACGAACAAATTGAACATCTCCACTCATAAAATTGTCACAAGTCAATCGAACAAGTTCGAAAATTAACCGACGAAGTAAATGCAAGCATTTCATACAACTAGTTTTACTAAGCCGTTTAATTAGATTTCTCAAACGAATGAGGTAAAGGTTTGTGTATACTAATAGATTGGGAAACAGTTTTAGAAACAAGCTTTGTATTAAAATAGAGTTGAAATCATCTTTGAGAAAGAGTTTAAATATTTACTACAGTATAGAAACCTTTGTATTTAAAAGTGAAAAACCATATAAATGATTGTAAACACAATCAATCACCAAAATTCACATTCGAAGACGTGAATTAAATCCAAAGAAATTGATACCAAATCCATCAAAATGGATATTCCCCAAAAATCCCAAAATAGAAGTCATCAAAGTCGTATAAATGATAACAACAACTCGGATAATCATGAATCGATAAAAATTGGAATTTCAAGCAAAATAGGCAAATTGGGATGAAGCAGCAGGTCAGTCGACTGGACACTGAGTTCAGTCGACTGGCCCAATGCTTGGAAAACTCTCGGGCTCCAGGTCAGCCGATTGGACTCAGAGCGCAGTCGACTGGAACCTGTTTTCCAGTATTTCCAGCATAGTCCCCAAAGGGGCAAGAATCCAAACAAAGCCGATCGATCGACCAATTGCAACTAGGGATTTATGCCACGTGACAACCTAGTCCTATAGGCTCTTCGACTCACCCCAAAGACATGTTCAAACATCAAAGCTAGGATTTTTAAAGATTTAACTTCAAAACACCAAAAATTGAAATGTTCACCAAATCAATTCAAATCAAAAGCAAATGAACATGAATAGATGTTAGGAATTCATACCTAACAATAATGATAGTTATAGACATGGAAGTGAGATAAAAATCTCACCCTTTTCTCAAAAACAACGAGGGAGAAGCTTTAAAAAAAAGGAGGATCTACCACTCTTCAATCCCAACTCTAAAAGCTCCTATCTAAGATCATAAACCGATGTTTCTCAAATTAGATTATAGGGAATTTCTGAAATTGAAGAGAGATTGAGATGGAGAAGAAGAAGGAGATGCTTACCTAAGCTTCTCTTTGATTTTGGAGCTAAAACTTGGATTTGCTAAAGAAACTAGGGCTTAGGATTTTAATTTCCAATCTCCTCCACCATTTTTGCTAAAGCTTGAGTTGTAGGAAATATTATGAAGGAATGAAGAGGGGTGGAGTGGAGTTGGGTTGATATGTTAGGTTAATGGGCTGAAACCCAAACCCAAAGCCCTAAGTGAAAAGGTCGAAATTTTAGCTAGCTCCAAACATATTGATGTTTGTACTGAAAAAGGTCGCAAACGCCATTTTGAACTCAATGGAAGTTGTCTCGAGTCCTAATTTGACTGTTTGCAAAAAGTAACCTTTCGGACTTAAATCCGACTAATGATGCTATATTTAAATAAAATATTTAAATATACAATTGTAAAATATGCGGGTTGTTACATTACTAGTCCCTACGAATAGTCAGACAAATGTGAAATGCCATTATGAGTATATGTCATAATAAATGGGGCTGCTCGAGGTCTTGAGGTATTAAGTGTTTGTTTGAAGGCCTAAATTTTTTCCCTAAACGAAGTATTAAATGGCCAAGGGGCTATCTATTAGGCACATTAGGTGGTATCTCGATAAAAGTCCGCTTCAGGATAAGGTATTAAGTGACTGATTGAAGGCTCACCTTTCCATAAAGAAGTATTAAGTAGCTTAAGAGATTCCATATGATGTCAGCTAGATATTTACCCTTGAGGGGTCTGCTTTGGTAATAGGTATTAAATGATGGAGTCTGCCTCAGTTGAGGTCTTAAATGGCTAGAGTCTGCCTATTTCCAATGAAAGTATTAAGAGGTTGGGTACCATCTCTTGCATTGTTAGATATTTATGACATGGGATTTTGATTATGGGATTTGGAAACCTGCTTTGGCAATGAAAGGTATTAAGTGGTTGATTATGGACCCACCTCCTTTCCTTATAGGAAGTATTAAATGGTTTTATGCATGCTAGACATATTCTTATTTGGAAATATAATACCCAAGTACGGAAATGGTAAGATTCGAGGTTTTTATTCACCAGATATTCATTGTTCTAACTCGCTCCTCACTACAACACTGATTAAGGATGGAGTGATGACGGTGACGATGCTTAAAGGTGAAGTGACTTAAGTTTGTGGTAGTTATTATTATCTGTTATGATGTTTTTAGGTTGCACGCATGTGTTTGAACAAATGATGTAGCAGATTTTATGTGACACTTTTATGTTGTTTTGTAGTATGATATTTCGAATGGTTTTGAAATAAATGGATGCAATTTGATTTTATATTTTATTCCTTCCGTTGTGAGTTCTGAAAGAATAGTTATCGCTCTGTGCTGTTATTTCTTTTTCCAACCAACAGTTAGAATGGTTCTAAGTTTGTAGTCCTTTGGCGGCTCAAAATTTAGGACTATTCCGGGGTTGGTTGTCATAGCTGGCACCGTGTGTTGCTATGTAAGAGGTTTCTTTATTCCCAAGCCACCGTGTGTTGCCATGTAAGAGGCCAAAAGGATCCTTATAGATGTACACGAAGGAGCGTGTGGTGATCATAGTTGGAGGCAAACATTGGCAAAAAGATTCTTTGCTATAGACATTTTTGGCCAACTATTAATAGAGACGCGGTCAATTACAATGGTAGTGCAATAGATGCCAAAGGTTTGCAAAGATTCCTAGAACCCCGCTACTGAAAATTACATAAATGTTCACCCCATGGCCATTTGTGGTATGGGAGATCGACATTATTGGTGTGCTACTGATGTTTAAAGACAGAGCAAAATATGTCATTGTTGTAGTTGATTATTTCACGAAATAGGCTGAATCGGAACCGCTTGCCACAACCAAGTGAAGAAGGTAATAAACTTCATAGTAAGAAACATTATCTATCAACTTGGGACCCCATATGTAACGACCTGCTATTTAGAACCATTCAAATTAACAACAATCCACACATGTCAGACTTGAATTGCTCAGAACAACCAATTATTAATTTATATTTGGCAAAACTTAACATATACCTTAAATAAATCAATTATCGAATCACAAACATGGAGTAATACAACAATAAGAAGTGGAAATAGATAAATAGTAGTTCATGAAGCTACTATAGAATATTAGAGTCTAAAGTAAAATACAACAAAAATCCAACATGTAGAAATCTCAAATACAAAAGCCAATGACAAGTCTGAACATAAACAACTGGAAAATACCTTAAACAACCAAAAGCTGAATAGTTAAAAGATAAATCTCCAAGAAAAGCTCTAAGCTCCAAAGGTGAGTCTCAATTGCTGTGAAACTCAGTCTGACCAGAGCTTAAAGCAAAACACAACGCACTCGAGTCAGGATTAACATATTTATCAAGTAAATCAATTCAGGTGAAATGTCCAACTGAAATGCAATATAACTTAAAAGATGTTTGGGATTCCATCCTTTAAGGATCCATTAAACTATCTATGTACATAGTACAGTACGCTACATAGATAATGTCTATATTAAAGAAAAATATTAAAATAGCGTTAAGGCGTTACCTATATCCCCCTTAAAACATTTTATATAAATGCCATAATCTATACAGTATCGTAATTCGTCCATAAACTGGAGGGCTATCAGAGGGCATTCCATAGTATACGACACAAATCAAACTCGTAATAGGCGTGATAAGGCATGTGACAAGGCACGCGAGGCAATGCCGAAGGTATGATACTACAGTTTTGCGGATCTGGACAGTGGTAATGCATAGAATTTACTACCGCCACTTTGAGACACACTCCTATAATCAAGGGTGCACCTAATCAAATCACAAAGTATAAAATGGTATCGAATAAGCATGCTCGACTGGAGCTGAAACCTCACTTGGCTTGATGTGGCTCCTATTTTAGCCTCAAGCTGACCCGAGGGGGTCAGGGCTGCGTTCATACTTCATATAGATGTTTGCCAAATCATCCTACTTAACTTATAATTTCCAAAACATATAATTTAAGATCTAAGTTTTATACCTATTAAAATAAAAATCTATATATTATATTTTAAAAATCAGAACTCGTATATTTCCTTTTCAAAATTTTGGAAATCATTTAAAAAGAATAGACCAAGGTGTTCGTATATAGTTTTCTAGCTTATGGTTAAGTGATGCAGATATTTAGCAATAAATTAATATCTACGGGCATATATCATTTCAACCTGCAATTCCAAAATTTCAATATTAATAAAATCACTTGGGTTTATCATTTCAACCCATAACAATTTTCCCTAATCTATAATATCATCCATGTATATATCATTCTAACCCATAGGGATTTCCTAAGCTAATAGGGAACCGACTGTGTGAGAACATATGCCAAGTTAAATATAATATATTCTGGTGTCATATGTCAATTAATATAGGCAAACAATTGCAGATAATAACATATCATATTAACTGGTCAAATTACTAACAAATTCAGATTTAACAATATATTAAAATCATTATTTCATGTGAAATCAATTTACTAAATATAAGAATGTTAATCATCAGTGATCGCTCACCTTTCGAGGCTAGAGAACAATGGGAAGAAGCAAACGGACATGGACATGCAGCGAAACCAAGCAATAAACTTCTGTACACAAATAGGAACATCGACAAAGAAAAAGATGGCTACGTATAGCTCCGGACGACAGCGAACAAAGCAAAGCTAACTGAATTGAATTCGATAAACAAATATATATACAATATATATTTCCTTCTTTTTTTTATAGAGAAGGCTAGGGTAGCAAGGCTATTGGGGCAAGTCACATGAAGAACTGACAAGGTTGTGGCTGGGTCTAGGTCGTGCAGCAGTGGATGCTGGAGGGGTAGTTTGCATGGCGTTTAATTGGAGAGAGGGAGGCAGGTCTGGCTAAGATTGAATGGCTACTGTTGGAGGAAGGAAGGGAGGCAAGTGGTGACAGCGTGCTTGAGGTCGGGCATGTGTCGTGTGGAGCGGTAATGGGCTTACAGGCTATGGCCAGGGGATGAGTAGGCGGTCAGGTGAGGTTCGGGTGGCATACAGGCGGAGGACTTGACTGATACGGAAGCGGAGGAAAGTGGTGGAGGATTTGCCGAGTAGGTTGCTGGGGAAGTGGGAGGCATGCGCTGAACGAAGGTTGAAGGTGGTCGGGTTACCACGGAGGGCTGGGTGGCGCCCAGGGCTAAGAGAGTAATGGGTTGCGGCTACTGTTTTGAGTTGGCTACGATGGGTGCTTGGGTCAGAAGGGAGATGGCGATGCATGGAGTGGCAGCATGAATAGGTGGTTGAGGATAAAGGCTGTCAGCAAGGTGATGGAGGGTAGGGGAACGATCTTGGCGGTGGCTATGAGGTTGGGAAATGGCGGATGAAGCCGATAAGGCGGGTTTGGGAGGGGAATAAAGCGAGCCGGTAGTGGGATTAGCTTCAGTGGAAGGAATGGTTGGAGAGTTTGGTAGGGGCGTTCGGCAAGAGGAGGGTTGTTGAGGAATTATTGGTGGCGATGTGGGGGTGGGACTCCAGAGGCTAAAGTAGGCACAGAGGAGGCCGGAGGGAAGCAAGGGCACATGCGAATGTGGGGTTGCTCGCGGGGAGGAAAAATGGAGAGGTGGATCCAGAAAAGAAAGCGAGCGGGGTTCAATGCAAATGGATACAACTAATATATACGGGAATTTATTTTTTTGTTATCAAATGAAGAAGACAGAACCAAAATAAAAAGGGAAGATGAAAGGAGTACGAACCATCATATATTATATTGGATCCAGGGAATATTGAAAGTTAAGAGTTGGATTCTAAAAATATTAAAAGCAAATGGCTATTTATTTGAGCAGATGGACAAATGAATGGATATATGGAAACCAAAAGGTTCTAAACGGGTACCGATACGACTAACCGTTTCGCATATTTCTCCCTGCAACAAACATCGAAATGCACAAATATGAATATATTGTAGAGATCAGCGCGATGAGACGAACAAGATGGTATACGTATATGAATGACACAACCCTCCTATCAAAACTCGATATTCGCTGCCAAAAATGCTGCTAAAACGCCGGAAATAATATAAACGGAGCTGGGGTAGTCTAAATTTGGCCAAAAAAATTATGATGTCTCGCTCAAAAAATGGTTTACATTTTTCTTATAAAAAATATTCAGGTTTCAAAAATATTTTATTTCCTGTTAATTTTTAACCAATTTTAAATTATAAATTGAAATTTCACGACTGAACAAAATTTCATATTTTCAGATCAAAATCTACCACTTGTTATGCTTCAATAGACGCATACCAAATATCAAATTTTCAATGCAAAAATTTTATTGTTTATTTTGATGAAAAATTAGTTAATTACGTTATTAGATTGTTAAAATTTCCAGTCATTACACTCTTCCCCACTCAAACCTTTTCATCCCCGAAAAGGAACGAGATAACATAGTAGATGCAACAGAAAGGAAAGATAGATTTGAAATACATAGAACCAGATACAATAATTAATTCAAAACCATACAAATTTCAGTTTTTAGTGTTAAAATTATACATCTCATTACTTTTTAACATCCATTTATTATTATCATCCTAATTAACTCACTTTCAATTAATTTACATTCCTAGCCAATTTATTTCCACTCACCTTATTTACTTAAATATCATTCTATTTTTATTATCCAATTTATTTCACTTAACATATCTTGCAACACAGATTAAGTGTATAAACATTTATTATAACCACTCAATTTTTTTATTATAAATTCCCTTAACAAATTTTCATTTTTGGACATCTTATTACTTACATTTTATATTGTATACTATTCAATTACATGTTCTCATTACATTCAAACTTTTTCCGAGGTAAGTTTTATTAATGTTCCCGAATGTAATTGAGCAGCACTATACAAATTTACCTTCTATTTACAACATTTCTGTTAAGAAAAATTTAGTTTGAACATTTTATTACTTATTTTTTCTCTTGTATAACCTTCAGTTACATATTCACATTAACATTTTAATTTGTTGAATATTAAAGGTACATATATGTTTTAGAATGCAATTGAGTATTATACAAATAAACCTTTCCCTAGTTCAACTGTTTCAAGTTGTTTCAATTCAATTTTTCATTTTGGACACTCCGGTTATTCAAAAAATTTGCTTCATTTCAATAATCGAAAAGCATCGCTTAACATAAAACTTAAGAGTTAAATTCCAGTTTCACTTCAAACCATTTTGAAATAAATATATACATATATATTATGTACATCAAATCATAATCAAGAAATTCAAATCAAATCCATTTTCCAAAACAAAAGTTAGCAAAGCTACTAAGTGATCTTCCCACTTTGAGACTCAAAAATGAATGTCGGTGATGCAGTAGTCATCATCGGAATTATTTTCTAGTGAAATAAGAGGAGTGTACTGATGTACTTCTTTTAAAATTCTTTAAAACAATTTCCATTCGAAAATACTTTCAAATTATATTTTTTCTAAAGCTTTGAAACCCAAATTTTGAAAAACAGCGAAAATTAAATTCTTAAATCCTTAATTTAAATTCATTTCATTTGCAAATCAGATTTATAAACTATGTTTTTTTTTTAAATTTCATCTCCTTTTAACATACAACAATAGTTATGGTTTTCGAATGTTGACAAAATAATAAATGATAATTTAGTACTATGATTTCTAACAATAAATTCATTTAACTATTGGATTTCAGAAAATAATACTTTTATATATAAAATATATTCATGCATAAAATGATTTCTTTGACCAATTTCGAAAACAATATTGTGTTAGTTTGCAATGTTCAAGTGTTTTGGAATTCCTATCGATAGCGTTAGCTTGACAAATTGATCGAAACCTGAAATTCAAACTTTACTCAAATACCACAACATAAAACATTTTTATATCAATTATAAATACGCTTCCTTATAGGATGATTCGAGAATGGATTTTAGAACAAGGATAGAGATTATAATTTAGAGGAACCCATCATAGAGAATTCTAACTAAGAAGATAGGTTCGAAAGGAAGATAAGGTAATTAAATTATAAAAGAGGAAAGATGGATAGACTTACATTAATTGTGGCAATTTTAACTGGGTCAATTAAGACTTTATTTTTTGAAACAACGTGCCCAAGTAAACGAAATTCATCCCTCCAGAAATGGCATTTAGAAAATTTGATTTTCAACTGATGAATCCTAAGAGTTTCCAATAGATAGCCCAAATGCGACTCATGCTCCTTCTCTGACTTAGAAAAGACGAGAATATCAACAATGAAAAGTAGGACAAACTTGTTGAGAATATCGTAGAAAACGCGATTCATAGATCGACGAAGAATGCAAGAGCATTGGTTTAACCCAAGGGCATGACTAACCATTCATAAAAACCATTCGTCTGGGAGGATACAATAAGTTGAGCTGCAGGAATAAGATCAATGTGGAATTCAATTTCTCGCTTGGGAGGAAGAGAAGTGACTTCACCAAAAAAACACCCGGATATAGTTGGACAACAGGGTTGGAGTCAAGATCACTAGGCTGAGAATCAAGCGAAAAGATAAAAATGTCTGCATAATCCTGAGGCAATCGACATTCAATCACAAGAGAATTTCCATGGTCATCTACCAAAGAAACGGTTCGAGCTTTGCAAGAAATAACAGCATCATAATGTTTTAACCAATATCCCTCAAGTAAGATATCAAATGCAGCAATCCGAGGACATAGAAATCTCCAATGAATCGACGCCTATTGTAAAGGAGTTTCATGCCTTTACAAATCATACTAAGGTTGGCAGGACCGCCGATGATATTCATCATGCATAAGGATGAAGTGGCCAATTGAAATTGTAAGATATGCTCAAATTTATTACAGAGATCAATAGAAATAAAGCTATGGGATGCTATGATTCAAGAATAATACGAATAGGAAAAGATAAGAATGGATATTAGGACAAAGGTAAAGTTCCAAAATTCAAAAGAAATCCAAATCAAAGGGGATTCTAACAAAGAATTTCAACTCGAACGAAGATGATTTTGTAATTAATTTTACTCATTCTAGGGTATTACAACGCTATCTCTAATGAGTTTTTACTCCATAAGCTAAGTTTTGCCTAAACTAGAGCTCTGATACCATTTGTAATGACCCGCTATTTCGAACCATTCAAATCGACAATAATCTACACATGTTAGACTTGAATTGCTCAAAACAACAGATTGTTAATTTATATTTGCAAAACATAGCATATACAGTAAATATATCAATTACAGAATCATAGATACTGAGTAATACAACAATAAGCAGTAGAAATAGATAAATAGTAGTTCATGAAGCTAGTATAGAACAACGGGGTCTAAAGTAAAATACAACAGAAATCCAATACATGGAAGTCTCAAATACAAAAGCCAATGACAAGTCTGAACATAAACAACTAGAAATAACCCAAATAACTGAAAGCTGAATAGATAAAAGATAGACCTCCAAGCTAAGCTCCAAACTCCAAAAGTGAGTCTCAAATGTTGTGACACTCAGTCCGACTCAAGCATAAAGCAAAACACAAAGCACTCGAGTCAGGACTAACATTCATATC
Organism: Allium cepa; assembly: GCA_030765085.1. Classification (NCBI taxonomy): domain Eukaryota; kingdom Viridiplantae; phylum Streptophyta; class Magnoliopsida; order Asparagales; family Amaryllidaceae; genus Allium; species Allium cepa. The sequence goes on along the minus strand of CM060945.1, from coordinate 872,508,134 downwards.
AAGTAAATCAATTCAAGTGAAATGCCATATAACTTAAAGGTTGTTTGCGATTCCATCCTTTAAGGATCCATTAAACTATCTACATACATAGTACATTACACTACATAGATAATGTTTATCGTAAAGTAAAATATTAATATAGCATTAAGGAGTTACTCGTATCCCCCTTAACACATTTTTTATAAATGTCGTAGTCCATACAATACCGTAATTCCTCCATGAACTGGAGGGCTATCAGTGGGAACTCCACAGTGTAAGACACAAACCAAACTCGTAGTAGGCGCGATAAGACATGTGACAAGGCATGTGAGGCAATTCCTAGGGTATTCCTACCACCGTTTTGCGAATCCAAACTGGTGGTAACGCATAGCAGCTACTACCACCCACCTTGAGACACCCTCCCATAATCAAAGGTGCATCCAATCAAATCACAAAGTATAGAATGGTATCGAAGAAGCATGCTCGATCGGAGGTGCAACCTCACTTGACCCAGCATGGCTTCTGTTTTAGTCTCATCAAGTTGACCCGAGGGGGTCAGGGTTGCGTTCATACCTCATATCGACGTTCGCCAAACCATCCTACTTCGTTCTGGATTCTCCACCACGTGCACAGTTGTTAAAGTGGTTTTTGGTATTAGCAGAGAGTATGACAATTCCGATCCCGGTCTCCTTAACAGCCAAATGCTTATTTCACACTGTGGTAATTTTCATTTCAAACAGTTCATACTTCATTTCAAGATATTATATTCATTTTCGAAATCATATTCACTTTCGAAATCATTATTTACTTTAAATCATAATAGTTCCAACTTAAAAAAGTTTGAATATTAAAAGTATTTTATATATAATGGAATAGTTATACATTAAAAATAGTTTATATTTAAAAATAGGTTATATATTAAAATAGTTTATATATTTGAAAGAGTACATATCGAAAATAGTTTCAAATTAGAAATATTTCTTCCAATTTCACAAATCATTTAAATCAACTTTGATTCCAAAATTTGATTTAAATCATTCTCAGTTCAACAATTTCAATTAAAGATTAAAGGTCAATTCAAATTCTTATTAAAACCACTTTTAATTTTTATCGGTTTCAAATCCAGGTTTGAACTACAAATTTTAAACCACTTCCAATTCAATAGGTTTCAAAATTTAAATATTCAAACAATTACAATAACTCAATTTTATGAATTTCATTTATATTTTAAAATTCAACTTAAATTTTATTTAAATTTGAAAATATTCACTTAATCGGTAATAATAACATTTAAGTAAAATCTCAAATTACAAATTCATTAAATATTCATTTTCGATTTCAATTAAATTTGAAAAATATTCATTTAATCATCTTTGATCAAAATCTAGTTATCTATTTAAAGTCTTAAAATCAATAAGTTTAAAATCAATTCTTATTTAAATACAATTCTTAGACAAATAGAATTTCAAATCAATTTCTGTTTATCTTTCCAACCTTAATTTATTAAAGTTATTACAAAATCTATTTTTTAAATATTAATATAAATATTAATATAAATTTTAAATAAATACTTAAACATATTATATATATTAGTTAAATTAAATGTTTACTACATTAAATTATTAGTAAATCTATTTTAAATCATATTTTTTATATTTTATAACTAATAAAAGTATAAGTAAGATCTTAAATTTTACTTTTTCACTGGTTAACTTATAAGTTTAAAATCTTCAAAACATATAATCTAAAATCTAGATTTTACACCTACGAAAATAAAAATCTTTATATTATATTTTAAAAACCAAAACTCATATATTTCCTTTTCAAAATTTTGGAATCGTTTAAAAAAATGGACCAACGGTGTCCATATATAATTTTGTAACCTATGGTCAAGTGATACAGATATTTATCATTTCAATCTGCAATAGTTTAATATTTACGGGTTCATATCATTTCAACCCACAGTCCTAAAATTTCAAAATCAAAAAAATTGATTGGGTTTATCATTTCAACCTATAATGATTTTCCCTAATCCATAATATCGTTCGGATATGTATCATTTCAATCCATAGGGATTTCCTTAGCTAGTAGGGAACTTGCAGCGTGAGAACAATAAAATAATAATATAAAATGACATAGCATATCAATGGCACTATGCTCATAATTAAAATTTTAAAAATATATTTTGGTGTCATATGCCAATTAATATAGGTAAACATTTATAGATAATAATATATCATATTGAATGGACAAATTACTATCAAATTCAGATTTAACAACATATTCAAATCACCATTTCATTTGAAATCAATTTACTAAATATAATAATGTTAATTCATGATTGATCGCTCACCTTTCAAAACTAGAGAATAATGGAAATGAGCAAACGAACATGGACGTGTGGTAAAACAAAGCAAGAAACTGCTGTAGACAAATCAGAAAACCAACAAACAAAAAGATGGCTACGACAAGTTTTGGATAGTAACAAACAAAGCAAAGCTAGCTGACTTGAATTCGATAAACAAAATATATATATATATACACACACACAATATATATTTCCTTCTTTTCTTTTTTATAAAGAAGGATAGGGTAGCAAGGCTGCTTAGGCAAGTCGTGTGGTGATCTGACAAGGTTGTGGGGGAGGGGGTTTGGGTCGTGCAACAGTGGGTCTTGGATGGGCTGTTTGCATGGCGTTTGACTGAAGATAAGGTGGCGGGTCTGGCTACGATCGAATGGCTGCTGCTGGAGGAAGGGAGGGAGGCAAGTGGTGACTGCGTGCTTGGGGTCTGTTGTGTGTCGTGTGGAGCGAGAGTGGGCATGCAGGCTATGGCTAGGGATGAGAAGGCGGTCAGGAGACGTACGGGTGGCGTACAGGTGGAGTACTTGGCTAACTCGAAGGCGGAGGAATGTGGTGGAGGGTTCGTGGAGTAGGTTGACGGGGAAGTGGGAGGTGGGCGTTGTGCTAAACGAAGGTGGAAGGTGGTCGGGCTGCCTTGGAGGGTTGGGTGGCGCTCAAGGCTGAGAGAGTAATGGGTTGCGGCTACTGTTTTGGGTTAGCTATGATGGGTTCTTGCGTTAGGAGGGGATGGTGATGCGTGGAGTGGCTGCATAAGTAGGTGGTAGAGGATAAAGGCTATCGACAAGGTGGTGCAGGGTAAAGGAACGATCTGGTAGTGACTATGAGGCTAGGAGATGGAGGATGAAGGGGATGAGGCGAGTTTGGAAGGGGAAAAAGGAAAGCTGGCAGTGGGATTAGCTTCGGTGGAAGGAAGGGTTGGAGAGTTTGGCAGGGATGTTCGGTAAGAAGAGGGCTGTTGAGGAATTATTGGCGGTGATATGGGGTGGGACTCGGCCGGCTAAAGTGGGCACTAAGAAGGCCGGAGGGAAGCAAGGCACATGCGAATGCGGGGTTGCTCGCGGGGAGGTAAAATGGAGAGGTGGATCCGAAAATGAGGGAGAGCAGGGTTCAACGCAAACGGATGCAACTAATATATACGAGAACTTAGTTTTTTGTTTGAAGAAGATAGAACCAAAATAAAAGGGGAAGTGGAAAGGAGTATGAAGCATTACATATTATATTGGAACCAGGGAATATTGAAAGTCAAGAGTTGGATTCAAAAAATATTAAAAGAAAATGGCTGTTTGTTTTAGCCGATAGACAAATGAATGAACATATGGAAACCAAAAGGCTCTAAACGGGTACCGATATGGCTAACTGTTTCACATATTTCTCCATGCACCGAATGCCGAAATGTGCAAATGTAGTGGAGCTCAGCACGATGAAACGAACAAGATGGTACATAAATATGAGTGACATGACCTTCCTATCAAAACTCGATATTCGCTGCCAAAAATGCTTCTAAAACGTTGGAAATAATATAAACGGAGGTAGAGCAGATCAAAAAACGAACTATGATGACTCACTCAAAAATGATTCACGTTTTTCTTACATAAAAATATTCAGGTTTCAAAATATTTTATTTCCAGTTAATTTTAAACTGATTTAAAATTTTAAATTGAAATTCACAACTGAAAAAACTTTCATATTTTAAGATGAAAATCTGCCACTTGCTATGCTTCAATAGACGCATACCAAATATCAAGTTTTTAATGCAAAAAATTTATTGTTTATTTTCATGAAAAGATTAGTTAATTACGTTATTAAATCGTTTAAATTTCCGGACTGTTACACTCTCCACCACTCAAAACTTTTCATCCTCGAAAAGGAATAAGATAGGTGAATCGAAGCAATGGAAAAGGAAGGTAGATTTGAAATAAATAGTACCAGATACAACAATTAATTTAAAACCATATAAATTTCATTTTCAAATGTTAACATTATACGTCTCATAACTTATTAACATCCATTTATTATTATCATCCTAATTAACTCACTTTCAATTAATTTACATTCCTATCCAATTTATTTGCATTCACCTTATTTACTTCAATATCGTTCTCTTTTTATTATTCAACTTATTTCACTTAATGTACTTTGCAATATGGATTATGTGTATAAACATTTATTATAACCACTCAATTTTTTTATAAATTCCCTTAACAAAATTTCATTTTGGACATCTTATTACTTATATTTTATATTGTATACTATTCAATTTCTTGTTATCATTACATTCAAACCTTTTCCAGGTAAGTTTTATTAATGTTTCCGAATGTAATTGAGCACTATAAAAATTTACCGTTTATTTACAACATTACTATTAAGAAAAATTTGGTTTGAACATTTTTATTACTTAAGTTTTCTCTTGTATAACCTTCAGTTACATATTCACTTTAACATTTTAACTTATTGAATATTTCAGGTAAGTTATATATGTTTTAGAATGCAATTGAGTATTATACAAATAAATTTTTCCTTGTTCGACAGCTTCAAGTTGTTTCAATTCCATTTCTTCTTTAGACGCTCTAGTTATTCAAAAAATTTGATTCATTTCAATAAGTGAAAACCATCACTTAACATAAAACTTAAGAGTTAAATTTCTATTTCACTTCAAACCATTTTGAAATAAATATATACATATATATTTTGTACATCAAATCATACTCAAGAAATTCAAATCAAATCAATTTTCCAAAACAAAAGTGTAGCAAAGCTACTAAATGGTCTCCCCACATTGACACTCGAAAATGAATGTCGAATGATGTTGCAATCCTCGTCAAAGTTATTTTCTAGCGACAGAAGAGGAGAGCACTGACTTACTTCTTTTAAAATTCTTTAGAAAAAATTTCCATTCGAAAATACTTTCAAATAATATATTTTCAAAACTTTGAGACCCAAATTTTGAAAAACACCAAAAATTAAATTATTAAATCCTTAATTTAAATTCATTTCATTTGCAAATCAGATTTGTAAACCTTATTTGTTTTAAAAAAAAATCGTCTCCTTATAACATACAACAATAGTTAATGGTTTCGATATTTTGACAAAATAATAAATGATAATCTAGTGCTATCATTTAAAACAACTAATTCATTTAACTTCTGATTTCAGAATTATACTTTTGTAAATAAAATATATTCATGCATAATTCATTTACCAATTTCTAAAACAATATTATGTCAATTTGCTATATTCAAGTGTCTTGGAATTCCTATTGATAGCGTTAGCTAGAGGAATCATCGAAACCCAAAATTCAATCTTAACAACTCAAACAACACAATATAATATATTTTTATATCAATTACAAATACGCTCCCTCGTACTATGATTCAAGAATGGATTTTAGAACAAGGATAGAGATTCAAATCTAGAGGAACCCTAATCAAAGAGAAGTCTAACTAAGAAGATAGGCTTGAAATAAAGAAAATATAATTAAATTACAAAGGAGGAAAGTGTATAGACTCACCTTAATCAAAGCGACCTTAATTGGGTCAACCGAGACTTCATTTTTTGAAACAATGTGCCCAAGGAAACGAAATTCATCCCTCCAAAAATGGCATTGAGAAAATTTGACTTTCAACCGACGACTCCTAATAGTTTCCAGTACATAGCCCAAATGTGACTCGGGCTCCTTCTTAGACTTAGAAAGGACAAGAATATCATTAACAAAAAGAAGGACAAACTTGTTGAGAACATCGTAGAAAATGCGATTCATGAGATCGACGAAGAATGTAGGAGCATTGGTTTATCCAAAGGGCATGACTAACCATTCATAGAAACCATTCATCTGGTAGGAAGTACAATAGGTCGAGCTCCAGGAATAAGATCAATGCGGAATTCAATTTCATGCTTGGGAGGAAGAGAAGTGACTTCACCAAAAAAATCCGAAAATAGTTAGACAATAGGGGTGGAGTCAAGATCACTAGGCTGAGAATCAGGCAAAAAGGTAAAATTGCCAGCATAATCCTGAGGCAATCGACCTTCAATCAAAAGAGAATTTCCAGGGTCGTCTACCAAAGAAATAGTTTGAGCTTTGCTAGAAATAACAGCATCATAACGCTTTAACCAATCACCCTTAAGTAAGATATCAAATGCATCAAACCGAGGATATAGAAATCTCTAGTGAATCGACAAGTTTCACCCCTTTACAAATCATACTAATGTTGGCGGACCACCGATGGGATTCGTTATGCATAAGGATGAAGTGGCCAATTGAGATTGCAAGATATGCTCAAATTTATTACAGAGATCAATAGTAATAAAGCTATGGGATGCTCTGATATCAAGAAGAATACGAACAGGAAAAGACAAGAATGGATTTAAGAACAAAGGTAAAGTTCCAAAATTCAACATAAATCCAAATCAAAGAGGATCCAAACAAAGAATTTCAAGCTCGAACGAAGATGATTTTGCAATTAATTTTACTCATTCTAAGGTATTACTACCCTATCTCTAATGAATTTTTACTCCATAAGCTAAGTTTTTCCTAAACTACGGCTCTGATACCATTTATAATGGCCTGCTATTTGAACCAATCAAATCGACAATAATCTACACATGTCAGACTTGAATTGCTCAAAACAACAGATTATTAATTTATATTTGGCAAAACTTAGCATATACAGTAAATAAATCAATTCTAGAATCATAGACACAGAGCAATACAACAATAAGCACCGAAAGTAGATGAATAGTTGTTGAAACTACTATAGAACATCAGAGTCTAAAGTAAAATACAACAGAAATCCAAAACATAGAAGCCTCAAATACAAAACCCAATGAAAAGTCTGAATATAAACAACTAGAAATAACTGATATAATTGAAACCTAAATAGATAAAAGATAGATCTCCCAGTAAAGCTCCAAGCTCCAAAGGTGAGTCTCAAATGTCATGACACTTAGTCTTACCCGAGCATAAAGCAAAACACAAAACACTCAAATCAGGATTAACATTCTTATTAAGTAAATTAATTCAAGTGAAATGTCCAAGTGAAATGCAATATAACTTAAAGGATGTTTGAGATTCCATCCTTTAAGTATCCATTAAACTATCTACATACATAGTATAAC